>JACAXG010000013.1:3379114-4128405 GCA_018881555.1 Amblyornis subalaris
GCTTTTTAAGGGCATCCCAAACAGCTGGGACAGGGGTCTGGAGCACAGCCACCCCCAAGAGCTGCGTGTGACAAAAGGGGATTGTGGAGGTAATTTGCTGCCACAGGAAGTATTCATGTTCTCACCCTTCAGGTTCTGGAAAGCCACTTTCACAGGCTTCCCCAGGGATCAGTTTCTTACGTTTTCAGACTGTTTTGATGCACAGACTGAGGGGATCATCTCTAGTKACACAGAGTTTGCTGAATGTTTTGCATTTTAGGCTTTAGACAGATAAGAAGCCACCAAACACGGTCTTGCACTACTGATTGAACACCACGAGCGTCTTCCTCAGGGTACATGGCCCTGACGTTTGTGTGCAGTGAATTACAAAATTTACACCCCAGGAGGGAACAATGCGAGTTCCCCTGTGGGAGTGTGATCCGCAAGTCTGGAATGAGGCAGTGGCAGGAATGAGATGCTCATTAGGGAGGGGAGCTGGGTCACCAACAAACACCTGGACTGGGAGGAAAACAGACCTTTTTACACTGCTACAACCACTCCAATATGTACAAAGCAAAAACTTGCTCAACAATAAATTACAGAGTTTCCACTACCTGGGGGAAATTRTAACCGCAACTACTGTACAGTCAAGGATTTTATTGCCTAATATTTTAACAGGGTATCCTGGAGAGCACATATTAAATGCAGCCTCTCCCTTGGAGGAAATGAATAAATTGCATTGCTAACCCTCTCAAACTATGGAAGAGGTTTGACCAAGGAGAAACAATATGAAATACCCAGCTAAAAATAYCCCTTTATTGCAAAACTTGTTTATTCACTTTATCTCCTTGCTGCTCTCACTGCTTTTTTTCTTTACTTGCAGTTTCTAGGATGAAGAAAATAGCATATCCAGCTGGGGCAAAACTTTATAAACATCAAAAGAATTTATAGCAACAGAACACAACCACAAAGAGCAACTTGCATCCCTACAGTAGCCTGGTTTTGAGAATTTCTCTAGTTCTGATAAAATATTTAACTCACAGCTGCCCTARCAGACGTAGAGCAACTAAAGTACTACAACATGTGTGATGAGCAAGACTCAGTAATACAGTATAAATTTATAACAAGAAAATAACATGGCAATTGTAGATACCATGTTCTTTCTACACAACCTCTCACACAGCCACATTGAAAGCAATAAAGGGTTTCTAGCTAGTGTATCTCCCTGAACTGTAAATACTAACAAAAAAATAGCTCATGTCTGTAGTTCTCCAGGAACAGAAGACAGAATGATGGACACGGAGTGCTGAGGTGTGTTAAACAAATGAGCAGAATAAGAAGGTCTGCAAGGCAACTACACGTGGAACCAGCTATATCTGCTATCAATAATCTGTACTGTGTGGGAGGGAGAAGTATGCTAGTCATAATTTACATTTTGGCAACTTTTCCTGACTCAAACATTAAAGAGAATTAAGGCACCAGAAAAAAAAGTAATGTGCACTTGCTGGCGACACGCCCCCCCCCTTTCAATTACTGAACTAAGGGGAAAGGCTGCTGCTGCTGCTTAATAGGATTTTTCTCTTCTTCTTCAGGAAAATATTAAGAACCACCACTTGATTTTGTAATAGGAGAGAAAAGATAATACTGAAACAAAAACTGAAATAGGAAAAGAAGCATGCCTTCCAAAAGTCAAACCTTACAGTGTCTGCCTGACCTGAGAGTGCTTAAATACACATGTGCRTGGCACTGGATCGCCACCAGTGCATGGACATTCCCATCTACAGTACAAAAAAAACGCAGCATGCCAAATCTTTGCAATTTCACCACAAACAACACGACCGTGACTACARAAGTACAGCCTGGAACTTGGGTATTTCTCCAAGGAATTCTTGGTGCTGCACAAAAAAAAAAAAAAAGAAAAGGGTAATAAGTTTTTGCACAGGAGTCGTACGCTGAGTCCTTATACACCAACACTGCAAACAGGCCCTGAGACAAAATCCAGTCCACTTAGGAAAGCCATTCATCCTTTCACTTTAGCATACCTTAGAGATATGGCCCATGACAAGAAAGATTTATTTGTTTTCTTAAGACCACTGGAAGAGCCCTGGCACCATGTCTGATCCACACAAGCTGCTCGCTGGGTGCTTCTGCAAAGAGGCTTCAGCACTTTCCTTCAGTACAGCTGAAAACAGGCTCAGGAAGGCACCAGAAAGCAGAACTGGCACTGAGCTTCCAAAAATCATGCCAGACCTCACCAGTTACGGCCAATCTTTGTTCCACGACTCTCTCCCTCCTTCCACCACGTCCTTCTGCCCTGGCGGGAAGTTCCTCACTCAAGGTGTGTAACCCACATTAACAATTCATCAGGCAGAAAAGTGTTTTACACACACAGGGATAAATTAACACCTTTCCCATGTAAACACTGGTGCTGTAACACTCCCTGGCCATGCTCCCTTTGTAGGCTCAGCGAGGGCCATGAGCAGGGTGAGGTGTAACATAAGGAATCAATAACGTTTCTCTGCCATGGGGGTTTCTTTGATCAGCACTTAAATGATGTATGTTTAGTAACAGAACAATCTGAAGCTGAAAGAGGATGCAATCTGGGAAGGCAGCTTCTGTCTTATGAGCCCTCTTGAAATCTGCTGCTGGAAATATCCAGGAGCTCACGGAATCAGCTCACTGCAGCAGGGACCAAACGGCCCTGAGCCTGGCACAGCCTCTCTCCTCCCTGCCTGCTTGCATATAACCGAGGTGTAACAGCCTCATCACAAAAACAAGGAGCATCTGACCCCAGGCTGACCTGGAGCACGGTGATGGGAGCACATTTCCAGAGATGAGAGAGGGGTTCAAATTCCCTCAGGTCTTGGACCTACATCTCCCACACCTGCCCTCTCTTTGTGTCCATATCACCAACATCCTCTTCTCTTTGTCTTTGTTTTCTGAAACAAAAACCTTTTCTTTTGGGCTGAAATGAGGGGAAAAAAAGCCCTAAAAACTTTCAGAGGTTCTCTCTGCCATATCACTGGAAGGAAATGTACTTGTATTCACTAGCTGTAAATGCTCTGCAGATTCGTCCTCTTTAATTTCTCAGTCTTTTAAGTGCACAGTATCCACCAGGTTCAAAAGAAGAGACATTTCTGGAGCGTGACTGAGAACAAAGCTTGGCATGAAGAAGAGTGGTTTGAGCCATCTATCAACAAGACATTTTGTGTCTCCACTCCCCATAAAACCCTCTCAAGTTTGACACCCCCAGGTCTGTTAATCCACCAGCATCATGACCCAAAATTGATTTATGGCCCTTCACATGGGTCAGACCACAGCCTGGCTCTCCATAAAAAGGATCAGGCTCTGGAAAATGACTTCTCACTTGCAGCTTGGCCAGCAAGGGCTGAGTACTGGGAACAGCCCAAGGCATGAAATACTTGCTGGGATAGATAAATCTCACAGCACTTTTCTCCAGGACCATCTAAGCCAGGAACCTGGTCTCTTCTATCCCGATGGCTGTGCCAGTGTTGCCTCAGTGACTGCTACTGGTGTCCCCAAAGCTGAAATCTTCACTCTCTGCTTTTCCCTCTATTTCTGTCGACAGTTCCCATCTCTCCACACAGGGAGCAGTTCTTCCATGAGYTGGGAAGACCATCATCACTTCTCAGGTGTCACCGCTATGTGATATGTGGCCAGAGAGATAAAAAGGAAAAGGAAACATCCTAAGGAATGTTCTCTTCTTTTATGACCAGTCTCTATCAGTGGGGTACACCACATGTAGTGTTCTTTATATCTGGCCTGATTCTGGCAAACATAAGCACATCAACAAGATTTTTTTGATCCGTACTCCATCAGGGCATGCTCTGCCTAGTGCAMTGGAAAACATCTCTTTTCCCATCCCTATCCCTTGTATCTTGTGGAATTTGGACTCGCTCAGCACAGGCAGCTGGGGAGACCTCGGGGATTCATCTCCTGGTAAAGCATCTCATTCAGATCTCTCAATGCTCCAGGCTACCCCCCACCTCTAACATCTTGAAAGCTCCTGTAATTTCCCCAGTTGTTGGGTCTGGCAGCATTTCGACAACAAATGTGCTTGAGGATAAGTGCACTGCAAAAACTTCAGTTATAAACCAATAGCTTGGAGCAGATGGAATCAACCAAAAGCTGAACAGGGGACTGTCCTGTCATTTCTCTGCATTCAAGGAGCACTTAGAGTAAAACTCTAAACCTATTAGAGTTTGCCAGAACAAACCAAAGTAACAGGCAGCTCCATCTCTGAATAGTATTTCCTAAGCCAAAAGTGATACTTTATTATGCTGCAAGAGTCTGTGAGCAATGTGATGTTCCTATTGCTTCTCTAAGAAGGACAGAAACACATCTGCTTTCTTATTTATGAGAGTCTCTTCTAAATTTTAGACATTTAGAATAAAAAGTCTCTGCAGTGAGTCCTTTTTATGTATCAAGCTAGTCCACAGAGAATGTCTTTCACAAAATGCCCCACAATTTGCTGTGATAAATTCACGCTGCATGCAAACACCACACCAGCTCCTTCRCACCACTCCGATGATGCGAGGCAATCCCAAGCCTCTGTCCATCGGTGCCAAGTTTATAAAAGCTCCTTCCCACCCGAGTGTCTCAAGGCAGGATGAACAAATATGAGATCTACACCAAAATAGCCAGCAGCAGGTGTGACTGCGGGAGGCTCTGGGAACAGCAAGAGGGATATAATCAACCGAGCTCRAATCGGAGAGCAAGCTACAGGAGGTGACATTTTGCAGACTCCTGCCCCAACACACTCTCACCCCACAGCACCAAGAAAAGAGATATGGCTTGTAGGAATGTGCAAAGCAGGATCGTAATATGGATTTATACGGCTGGAATCCAACCAGCAAGGCACAAATTGAGAGCTGTGGGCTTGAGCACGTGCCAGGATCCAGAGCACAGGCTCTGCAGCGATCCTGCTCACACAAGTTAAAACTTGTTCTGCTGCATCTTCCCTCCACCATCTTCCCCCAACATGAGGTGCCTTCTGTGCTAATCCATTTGTTCTTCTGCACGGACACATTTGCTTCCTGGTTTGCTCCTGGGAAGGACCAGGGCAGGAATACATGTGTTAGGGTGTGCTAAYGGCTCTCTTATCTTTGTGCTTCCAAAATCGAGAGGCTCTCTCCACTCTGTCCACACATGCACACATTCTGCAGTCCTCCTGGATTCAAAGCAAAGCTCGGATGCTTGACCCAGGTGGAGCTGCACAAAGGTCACTTCTGGCATGGGGAGGCTCAAGAGCAGCTGCCAGAGTTAGGGAGGAAACACCAACTCCTGCAACCAAACCCAGCCCAGAGCATTGCAAAGAGCCTCGCTGCCCTGCCTTGACTCACACCCACACACCAGTGCCTTTCCTGGGGTCAGGAGTGGGTACAGCAAACAGCCCAGCTGAGCACTCAGGACATGCCATGATCCACACTGGCCCCATACCTGATAAAAACTCTGCCCTGCAGGTCTCACACACACGCGGCCAGAGCACCCCCTGAGCCAGGCACAACAGCACAGTCCTTGCTGCTGCTGGCTAAGCTGGACAAATTCCAGCCTCCTCATATCTCTGGCTCTTCAATGCTGATATCAGATTTGGGAAGTGGCATGCTGCATGATCAGAGGCAGGAACTTGAATTTTTTTTTTTTTTTAAAATAAGCTTATAACTAGCACTGAAGAAGATGATAGGCTGACTGGCTGCCTAAATTAACAGCTGCTGGGAAAAGCAATAGAGCTCCGAGTCTGCAGGGTACGATGGCAGCCTGCGAAGGCTCAAGCAGTTCCAGATCATATGAGACCTTCATTTAACACAGCATTTTCACTGCAGGTGTATTTTATGCAAAGCAAACTTTGAACTTATCAAGCCTCTTCATTGGTATCATATGCCTCCCCCTTCCACAGCTCATCCCTGTCCTTCCTCTCCTTCCCTTTGCCCCCATCAGCCTCCAGGAAGCCACAGCACATCCATGGCTCCTGTAGGATGCCCTTCCTGCACTCCAAGCTCACCAAGTCCTCACTTGGCTCAAACCACCTTAACACCCTTCAGCAGCATTACTGGGAGAAAGCTGTGGTCCTGCCACACAGATCTGATGCCCTGTGGTGGGGAACCTCCCCTTGTCCCTGAATTTTTGGACTGGCAAGATGAACGACTGTTTGAGCCCTGTGTGTGCAGCCCTGCTGGATGCAGGCAAAGCAAACTGAGTGTCTGCTCCCGTGAACCCGTCAGAGATTCTCAGCGCTGTCCCACTGGATAATTTAATATCCTTAACTCATTCCTTGTCGAAAGGAAAAAAAAACCCAAACACCACCACCATAAAACAGAGCTAAAAAGCATTTTCAACACATCAAATAACATCGCTCTGGAAATCCAAGGAAGAGGCAGTGGCAGAGGCAAGGAAGTTTGTGAAGCGACGCGAGGCGGACTGCTCCTGACACCTCCATCCCCTGACAAACACACGCTCCCCAACTCCGAGCCCAAGCCTGCCATATAAGGTGCTGCTATCTCTGCAAAGGCAAGACAAGCTTTAATGCTGCAACTAAAAGGATGAGAGAACACTGCCTAAATCTGGCAGGTCCCTAAAGAGAGAGCGAGCTTTTCATCATAAATGTTTCTTAAGTTATTTGGGGAAAGAAACGCAAATCAGAGGAGAAGTTGCGGAGAGAACAGCCCCTAAATTAATGTTTTTCCTTTTAATCTGCTCTGCGTGGCTTCTGACCGTGCTGTCTGTTGCAGTTTGCTCATGCTTTATAATACAGGAAAGAAATATGCAGAGAAATCACAAGGCAATGATTATTACTGAGTTACTGCCTCTCCTCACAAGCTCGCTGTACCAGGAATTGCCAAACAACCCCCAGACAAACATGCTTTCAACTCATTAAACAACTACAATACAATGCACTTATAAATGTATTTATTGTGACTGAGTCGCGTTTTCCATCCGAATCTCTGACTGACACATGGTCCAGAGCCAGCCTTTCGGTAGCTTCATGTTATACACGGACTTATCCCCCCGAAATGAAAAAGTTGGGGATGATTTGGGTGCCGCGTTCCCTCAGCCAGAGGCGCGGCGCGGGCGTTGCTTTGCCTGCAGCTTTACTATCGACACAAATTTAGCCAGAAACCACCACCCAGCCTCAGTCTGCTCCCAACCCTTCGCTAATATGCCACAATTTCCCACTCTTGACTTTTATTTTTTGCTCTAAGCAGCAGCCTGAAAGCAAGAAGCTCCTTTGCAGAGGCACAAAAGAAGGGCAGGGAGCAGGGCAGCTCTTACCTCTGCCTTGGCGATGGACGGACGCCCGCAGGGTGCGGGAGCCTGGGGGAGATGCAGCCCAGCCTTCGGAGCAGCACGAGGCCTGGCCTGTGCTCATGAGCTGCCCCTGTCAGATTTTCCAACWGCAGAATTGCAGCCAAGTCCCTGCCCATGCCTGAAGAATTTCCTGAACAGCATTCCCGTTCTTTTTCTAACTGCTTTGAAACCGCACTGTCTGTACTTCAATAAGGCTTTGTCAGGCCAAGTTACAGCTACTGGGCTGGCTCCAGCGAGCAATTGGAAACACATGTGTTGTGCAGCAAAAGCCCCCTTCTCCCTGCACACGCTCAGACACAGACACCCCCGTCCGCACCCAGCCCCGCAGCCTGCCCGCCTCGCCTCTGCCGCTCCGGAGCCAGCCATTGCGGTTAGGAGGAATAAAAGGATTATGTTGGGGGAGATTTTCTTTGGGAAAAGGAAAAAGGGGGTGGGAGGGACCCCATTCCCACCGACAGCACCTCGCCCTGCCGCCTGTGCTTTGCCGGTGTCGGCGGGTCGTGGGCGCCCAGGTTAACAGCCGGCGCTGCCAAACCCCAACAGGCAAGGAAGCACAGGAATTACAATCTCAGTTCACCACTACTCTCCTCTTACCTTTGCCTCTGTCTCTTCTAAAACTAGGAGAAAAGAAAGCATATTTTTAGCATCTCTAGACTCAGTTCAGCACATCAGAACTGTATCCTAATCTTGACACATACTCCTGTATCTGCTTATACTAAAAATAATACAACTATTTTTGAGTACTTTCATCCCTCTCTGCTTTCCAGCTGTCCTAACCCTTATAACCCAAAATATTTTAAGCACCTTGCATCTCTTTTTAAAGAACATTAACACTGCCCTGGTGTTGGCTTAAGGAAAAGAAATAGAAGATATAATGTTATACCTTTAATCAGAACGGGTCCCAGTTCTTAATATCTGTAATCATTTCCAGACAGCACCAAGGGTCAAGGCAGCGACCGTGGGCTCTGCAGCTCGGGATGCCCTGTGCCTGGCATGTGCCTGTGAAGCAGATCTGGACTAGATGTGGAAAAGCACATGGATGTCCCCCTTATTCCACCACAGCTAAGTCCCACCAAAGATGAAACACAGCAGCAGAGTTGTCAAGGTAACAATATAGAAAAGAGACAGTTTAAAGAGAGAGAGAGAGATTTTTTTCCCTCCTAATGTTCCTTTTCAAACCATGCACTCCACTTCTCTCGGGTTATTCTGCTCCGTGCTTTASAGAGGTGTGGTGCCCAGGTGCAGTGTTTGTAAGGGATAAATGCAGCAGTTATTAGGAGTAATGGGAGCCCCATGTATGGTCTGATCCAGCACTCTTTGAAGGCAGTGGGAGGCCTGCTGCCTTCCCTGGGCTGTGGGTTCAGTCCACGGCAAGGACTCATTTACCTGCGGGAATGGGAGATCTGCCTTTCACCCATCAGCAGTGAGATCTTACAAAACCCACGTGGGATGTCCGTATGGAAAGCCTGCAGTGCATCCATCCGACCTGTTTTGAGAGCTGCTGTGGCCACACCGTGCGTGGCTCTCACCTGCACTTTGCCCTGCTACCAAAATGCCCTTTTCTTCCTCCTGCACAGAGCCACACGGGGGTCAGCAGTGCTGCCCAAGCGCACAGGCCAGATGGGCAGCCTGGATCACCCCACCAAACTGACCCCGGTGGGGATGGATGTGGGCTATGATGCCATTTTGCAGCAGACAGGACAGGATGAAACCACACCGTCATCCTGGCTCGGTTTGCAAGACTTTCAAACAAAAGGCAGGCACACAAGCACGCACGCACACAACCGCTGGTGAGAGCATTTCACATCTATTTGCACAGCTTGTGAGGAGTCGGCTTGTGCCAGAGCAGAAACCACAGACCTTTGGCTCACACATCAGGAGAGCTGACTGTGCAGCTGAGAGAGCCTCCTCAGTGAGCTGCCACAGCCATGATAATACTCTTTGGGTTGGCAACCAGCAGCAGCTGAAACCAAGGGCGCCTAAAACCTTTGGAGTCTCTCGGTATAAATAAACCGAAACAGAAAAATATGAACTGCAGATTCACATAATTAGATTTTCAGTCGTACAAGACRATCAGGCATCTGCAGAGCTGTTTGCAAGATGATAGCAGTCCGTGCCTTCTGTCTTAAATTTCCCCCTGGTCTTTATCCAGCAAACCAGCTACGGATGGGACAGGCAGCAACTTCAGTGGATCRCCGTGTGGTTTGAGTTAAGCACATGCTTTAGTGCTTTGTGGTCCAGGACTTTTTATGGCAGCCTGGCTCTGGCAGGATCATTAGTCAAATCATTTAAAACATGGCAGCACAGCACTTTGAAATTACGCGGCTCTTTACACAATTGTGGTAAATCAGTAGTTTTCAGATTTTCCTCACTGTGTGGACCCCTAAATATTCGACAAAGGTGGTGCATACCCCTGTAATCATTTCACAGAGAGASATTTCTACACACCCTACAAAAAACTTTCTTTACCTGTCATTTTTCCCTTGGAAATAGCCCCCAGGCCTCCCACACATCTGTGGACCACAGGCTGGAAACCGCTGCTGGAGATAACTTAATCCCTTATTAAAAATCTAAATGATCTCTTCTGTTTATGTGATGTACTTTCTATCCTCAGAATATTTATGCAAGCTAGCAGCATGCTGGCAGGTAGAGACATGGGGAGGTGACAGCATTAATACTGCATTTTTTCCACTGGCATAATTAGTAGGCCAAGTCTATAAATATTTACATTAAATCTGTCAGGCATCACACCAACCTCACTGATAACTTCAGGGGTGTCTTACTGTAAACTGCATTAATGCCTCACTATTTTGTCATCAAGTAACACATAAAATGCTCCTTCAAGCTAAGCCACTTTGAGTAGGTTGTTTTTATCTCTTTCTCATTTGGGTGCAGGGTTTAAAGATGCTTCAAGCATCAGAACTGTGGCTCAGGGACTGCTCTATTTTTCTGTTATTGAGCTATCATTTGTATTAGTGCCAGCGCTACCAAAAATATATGAACCTTGCAAGCATAAACCTTAAGTTGATGTCGACATAACTATCTGCGTAACTGCCATTATTCCTCAGAACTGGCAGGGTTATGAGGATTAAAAAAACCTACTAGAGCTCTTTGGGAAGATGAAAACAAATTAACCCCCCTCAAAGCTTCAGTATCTTTGCAGCTGGAGACTGCAATACGTAGGGACTTTCATTTTGTGTGGGAGATCCAATCCACCTGGATCCAGGAATTTCTATGCTAAGAAGAGACCTACAAAAGATAGGAAGTTTCTTCTCTTCCATTTATACCCGTCCTCAATTTTTACATCCAGCATTTCTAGAAGGAGCTGAAATTTATTTAGTATTTACTGTTGAATTATCAATATTCATAATTAATTTGATTTAACAAATAATATCTATTTGCATACAAAATGAAACTTGGGATTTTCATGCTGTGCAGATTTCCAGGGACTCACTCAAGCATTCCYCAAAGCTTCCTAAAAAATTCAGGGCAAACCAAATATGCAGAAAGAATCAGCATGTAAATGCAGGTGTAGGTGCACCTGGAGTGGATGAAGAAGTCAAAATGAAAATTTTATTATCTAAAATAATTAAGCAATCCCGTGTTTGAGCTTTCCCTCCAAATGACTTCTTTTAAAATCCAGTAAATCTCTTGAAGTATCACAATAGAATAAATATAAACGTTTAAATATTTTTAATGTCTCAACTGAAAGAAATCATCTGCCGAATTATTATTATTGTAAATCGCCSTCAGCCGTGGAGTCTTTTAAGAGATCTCTCGAGTACCCGTGTGCAAAGGGAGAAGCCAAGACTCATTTCAGCTCCATCTCCTTAAATGCAGAATTCAGGGAGCTGATGGATTAGAAAGTTAACTATTTTGGGTCAGGAACAGCAAGCTGAGGGAAGGCAGCTATTGGCGTTCCTGATGGATGCACCCAGCCCTGAGCATCCCGAGAGGACAGAGGGCAATGTAATGAGACAAAGAGGGGTTTCCCCTAATTTCTGCAGGTAATGGCAGTAGTTGTAGGAGCAGAATGCTTCACTGAAGGGAGAAAACCCATCCCTGCGTGTGTGTGTGCGCAGGGAGTGAAGGTCTGACTGGATGGCAGGGAGCAAAATCCTGTTTAAGTGCTGAGAGTGCTGAAGGCACACAGGTCATCAAGTAATCACACCCAGGGCTGAGATGGGCTTGTTGGACAAGTGAAAAGGAAATGGCAGGAAATGAAAAAAGATGTGTGTGTGTGTGTGTGTGTGTGTGTGTGTGTGTGAGAGCATGACCGTGTGCTGGAAGCAGCCAGACCTGCAGTGCTTCCATCCCTACGTCCTCACCCACTGCTCTGCTTTCTTCAGAGGAGATAAATGTGGCTACATTTTAGGAAGAGGTATAAATATAGGACTGGTCATGAGATGCAAGATCTGCTAATTCTTGGAGACTAAAGAGAAAGAGGGGCAGAGCTGCTCTCGTAGACAGGCGTTCCAAGGATGCTCGAAATTTCATGTGGATGAGAAACTCCAGTAACAGCAGAGGTGACCCTGGAGACCTTGATTCACACAACACTGAGTTATTTAGATCTGAGGACTAAATTTGCCCCTTCTATTCATTCTAGAGTTAGCAAACAGCACAACAGAATAAACAAATCAAAGGAAACACAACAAAAAGCACTGGTTTCATGGTAATGTTACAGGTGAGCTGGGCAACAGCAGGTCAGGACAGGAGTCGATGTTGCTTGCACAAGGCCAAAAACACAATGTGAGTTCAAGTGAAGGATTGAGCTTTTATGAGAGGCCAGATGCAGAAAGCTGCTGCTCAGGGTCTGGAGTTCAGAAATATTCACATCTCTCCTACTGCTGCTACGAGACAAGGATCAAAGTGGCAGAAAGTAATCAACAAAGGCACCTTCCACTGCACAGGCTCAGGAGAGCTGTAGACAGGGGAGGGTGGAGGATGGAAGTGTCCAGCATGCCAGAACAGCAGCAGAMTCATGCTTAACTTTGCACAGGTTGATGTGTAACACCTACAATGAGAGCAACCTACTCCTAATAGCTCTTCTCTCGTTAGGGTCCAAACCTGCAGGCTCCCCGAGCCCACGTGCAGCCTGCAGTGTTCCCAATCTGCAAGCTCTGTGCCGTGTTCCTTTTCCCACAAAAGCTGCAGCAGTGTTTACCTGTCAACCAAAGAGCCACAGCCAGGACCTCATCCAGCCTGTCCCTCTACCCCAACCGCTGCTTTGTAATTATTTCGATGATTTCAGCCATTTTCAGGCTCTTCTCAGAAATAATTTAAGGCCGGCAGAGCTTGTTAATAGGTAGAATGGAAAGTGTTCCTTTTCATTTCTCTGGCAACATTAATGTAATTATCCTGAATAATTCTCAAACTACGTGGGCTGTAATTTCAAGGCAATATTACTATTACAGAGCCCTGCTCTTCCAGCCAGCATGTGTCATGCTTCCCATCCAGAGGTTATTTATCAATAATCAGAAAGGTCTTCATTTACAAACAGCAGGGGCTCTCCATTTGCAGCACGACGAGGGAGCAGGATGGGTGTCACCAGGAAAAGAAGTGCCATGTCCCTGGCTTCTACTCCTCTGGCATAAGAAATGCAATGGAAAAAAAAAAAAAAAACACCGCAAAGATTAATTCTATGCAGATATAAGAGCAAATATTCAGTTGGCAAGGCCAATAATTGTTCTTCTATTAAAGTCTTAACGGTATCCAAGTTCATTACTCTTATCTGAGCAGCCTCAGCCTTCGTTCTTTCAGAAATCAGGTTCAAGGCACAGAGCTGCTCTCTCAGCTCGGGTTAGATATGTGCCCTGACGAGGGGACATCGTCACCTCAGCCTGCAATAATCATCTTTTGAGGGAGCATTTCGGTCTCTCTGCTAGATCTGTTGTGGTGGAGATTTTCTGAGTATGGACACACCAGACTTATATCTGATGCACAGTGCAGTTTGTGGTCAGGCAGAGCTGTTCAGCAGCCTGTGCTCATCACAGCCTTTCCCTTTCCACTCCCAGCTATTTTTATTCTGTCAAGAAAGAAGCTCTGCTTGTTCTTACACTTAGGTATCCTATTATATCACCATGTTTAACACCACTCGATGCACCCGAATTTGGCTCCGCAGAACAATTTCCGTAGGCAGCAGATCTGGATTTCACTAAGCAATTAGCAGGACTCTTGCAGAACAGTAACGAGGGGCCTGTCAGTCCGTCAGCAGCCCTGGACACGGCCATCTGCTTTAACGAGCTCTGGGGTGTCATTCTGGACAGCCAGACTTCTGCAGGATCCTGTGAGACTCCTGAGATGAGCAGCAGTGACCTTCATCCATAGTGTCTGATCCAAAKGAGAACTCTTGCCCTCCTCCTCCTGTGACAGCATTAGCCTCTCACCATCAGCCTAAAAGTAGCCATATCTAGATCAGACTAGAACACATTTTTTACAAGGAGGGTGGTGAGGCACTGGAACATGTTGCCTAGAGAGGTGCCTGGAAACATTCAAGGCCATGCTGGACAGCGTTTTGACCAATCTGATCTCCTGAATGTGTCCCTGATCATTGCAGGAGGGTTGGACCAGATGACCTTTAAAGGTCTCTCCCAACCCAAACCATTCTATGATTCTAAAACCTGATATACAACACGTGCTCTGGAATCAGCAGCAAGGAGACAACAGTTCTGGTAATCAAAATGGTGAGCAATCTTTGGCCAAATTTTGCAAATTCTTTCTCTCTGCTTATATTCTGCAAGAAGTGCTAAGGCACGTGCTGTTCATAAAGCAGCTCCTGACAGTTTGCAGATATTTGGAGCTGTAGCAGAGTAAAGAATGATTATGCTGATATATAAACAAATGCACACATGCACAGATACATAATTTTGAGTTTCAACTGAGAATAATGGGGAAGGTTTTAAAAGCAAATGGATAGGAAAATTAGCTACACTGAGATTGTGTGAGCCAGATGGAAGGAAAAAAGATGCAATGGCTTGAGAAATAAACGCATGTTTGTATGTCAGTAATCACTCTTGACCTTTGCCAGAGAACTCAATATGGCAGAGGCATGTTGTGGTGGTGACATTTACCCCAAGGACCATGAAAAGACCATTGTGCAAAATTTCCAGTCTTGGATTTATCTACAGAGATGTACTCGAGGGTCTCTCAGCATCTCTGCTTCAGTTATTGGCAGGATGTCACAAAGGGTAAGAAGCCATTTAATTGGGAAATCCCTTTATTTCTGCAGCTATTACCTCTCAGTTTCTGAGAGGACTCCTTGTGCCTTCCCTACCTAACCAGTTTCTGGAGCCTGGGCTGGGGGGGTTTCCTGTGYGTTCAACAGCATCTGTAAGGGCTGCAACATCCAAGAAAGCTGATGAGACCATTTGCACTTGGTCTGCTGTTCTCTTCCAAATATTTCTCTGATTCAGGAGCTGGTAAGGCTTGCCCTCACTGCAGTGTCAGAGAGGGCTGCTGCCAAATTTCTCCRTGACCCAAAGACTCATGCTAAGGATGACTTTGAAAATGTTTGGTCCCATTAGAGTATAGAAAAGAGAATCAAACGTCCTGTCCCTTCCTCCCCAGAACAGAGAGCCAGGATACAATGTGGATCTTGGCACTGTCTCTTTATCCTATAACCTCACAGTTATGGTCTTGGATTACTTGTGAGCACAGTGACCCCAGCAGCCTCCACCAGCACTACACTGCAGAAATCTTCACTGCAGAAGTAGAGGAATGGAAGGAAGTTCCTCTTGCAATTTTCATTTTCACGGCAGAAAAATAAGAGACTCCTTGTGTGACTCCTCTGCAGGAGAGAAACATCCTGTGGTTTGGCAGCAACAGGATCTTCTTTTCATTAGTAGGATACAGGGAAAACCTTGCCACATTCGTGTATTTTGAAGTGGAATTTCATCACTGCTGTGATTAATATCAACATCATTTCTGCCCTAAATTCTCCACTTGTTCAGGCTAAAAATACACTCCAGGATTTCCTGATATTATCCAACAAGAATCACAAAGGGAGAGAGGGCAAGGAGAAGAAAGGAGAGAGAGGTGCTTTATGTCCTTCATCCAGACTTTCTTTTTGGGCAAAGTAGCTGTCAGGGAGGTGAAAGAGATGTTCCATTCTAGAATGTGAGGGATTTTACCTGCCTCCATTTCTCCTCAAGCTATGACAAAAGTTTATGTGGATGCCGCTCAAAGAATAGAAGAGTTTTCATGTTGTGCCTCACTCAGAGATATATTTACAGTTATAGTTTAACTCTATGAGGTCACTATCTGGTAATTAAAAATGTTTACTTACTTCTGCCTTTTTTTAAGTGCCCTTGTGTCTTATTCTCCTTTTCCAGACCTGTCCTGCCTTCTCCATTTCTGTGGGTTAGGGACATATTCAAGCTGGAATAAACTCTCCCTCCACAATGGCAGGGAACATGCAAAGAGAAAAATTAAATCACCTTCCCACAAAACCTGTTTCGAAATGCAAAGATGAGAGTCTAGAGAGGAAGCCATTTGAGAAGCAGCTGAGGTCACTCGGTCTGTTCAGCCTGGAGAAAAGGAAACTGARATCTCATTGGGGGCTGCAGCTTCCTCAGGAGGGGCARCAGAGGGGCAGCTCCGATCTCTGCTCTCTGTGACCAGGAACAGGACCCGAGGGAACGGCTGGAGTGGTGTCAGGGGAGGGTTAGGCTGGGTATCAGGGAAAAGGTCTTCCCCCAGAGGGTGGTGGGCACTGAACAGGCTCCCCAGGSAATGGTCACGGCCCCAAGGCTGCCAGAGCTCCAGGACACTCTCGGGCWCAGGGYGGGATTGTTGGGATTGTCCTGTGTAGGGACRGAGTTGGATATCAGTGATCCTTGTAGGTCCCTTCCAACTCAGGATATTCTATGATCCCATGATTCTAATCAATGGCTTGGTGTTTTTCTAACCCTCCACCTTACAGAAGAGAGAAATCAACACAGAGCATTTACTCTCAACTGTCTGAGAAAACACAGACATACATTTAAGTAGAGTGATATTTAAGTCACAAGAGATGCATTGCAACAGTGGGGTTAGATGTGAATTCTGCACCAACTGTTTCTCAGTTCCAGAGCATCTGGCTGGAGCAAAGCCTCCTCCTCTCCCCCCTGCAGCTATTTATCACCATCACACGAAACTGGGAGCCAAGCTGGTGGTACAGAAGTCTCCATCCTGATTCCCACACGGAGGTTACACCGATCTCCCTGCTACACCACAGCACAGCCAGAGCCCTTCTCTGAACCTAAATCACCCAGGCAGTTACTAGGCTTGAATGGGAGCAGGTGGGGAACACGTGTTGGGAGCACAGCCTGCAACAGCCACGGAGTTTTATGGGTTCATCATCCCAACACATAAACTTTCTCCCAGTAGGGCTCCTTTCCACTTACCTGTTTTTATTATTGTACAGCAAGATCTGAGCAGCAAATCTCTCAAAGGTTAACAGGCCTGGGCAGAAAGTGCAAGAAACAGACGGGCTACAGTCCATGAATTTTAATGCTCTACATTACAACAACATGCTATTTTTATACTGGAGAGCAGTCCACAATCAGCGCTATTTCGGTAACTGTGAGAGATGACAGAGGCCAAGGAAAGGTGCAATAACAGCTGTAAGACAACCTGCCTGCAAATGATAGCAGAAGACCACCATAAAGATGGAATGGGAGAGAGAGGGGAAAGAACACACCTGGGAGATTCAGAGAAACCCCAGCAGGGACACCTCCATCTGCTAAAGCCTGGGAAGCCAAAGGAATGTTGCTGTGTAGAGCAGGTCAGCACGTTTCAGACAGATGGCGATCCCCATGTGAAATCAGTCCATCTTGCTTCRAGAGGAAGCCCCAGTGCTGTTCACCTCAGAGAAATGACACCTTAATGCTGGAACCTAAACAGGTTCTCATGGGCAAAAGGACAGAAATGCACCCACACACTTGCCCCATCCACTGGATGCTGAAGCTGGCCTTGTGTTTTGAAGCAGGGAATGCTTGCAGGCACTGAAACGTCTCTAAACCAACATGTTCTAGAAGCTATTAAAAAGGTTTTAAAAAAAAAAAAAGGAAGAAAGCTGGCTACCAGGATACATGTGTTCAGCTCTTCACTCACTGCAGTGAGTCTGTGCCACAATAATGCCTCTTACACCAAGACCCAGAGAGAGCTTAGCCCTGTCTATCCTAAATTATTTGCATTTCTATATAAAGACAAATGCAAAGATTCCTTAAAGATAAAATTTATCACAATTAGGTGTTGGCATTTCTTTATAATTGCCTTAAATACTTCAAGCTCAAGAAAATGTGGTTGAAAACGCAGGAAAATTACGCTCATCATTTGCTCATAATTAGATAGATTCAGCAAAACCTGGTGCTTAGCATCATTTGCATTTGTACAGTCTTTATACAAAATTAACCTCAAAGATATCTCTATCATTCTTCAGTTCTTTGCTATCAGGAACATCCAAACTGGAAAGGATGAACTTCATAAACAGATATATCTTGAGGATTATTTAAAATCATTACTTTGCCCACAAAACTGTTCCCTAGCACTCCACTTTCCCCTTCTGCTACTGATATGCAAATCTTGGAAAATTATGGACTTTGGCCTGTTCTGAGAAGAAACCAATTACAGAATCAGTGATTTTTGTTGGAAGCCTGGCTATTTATGAGGGGAATAATTCTTGTTTCCACAGTGGGAAGAAGGGGCGGGGGCGGGGGAACAAAAAAGCAGTGGCCCACTGCTCCAAATGTCTTTCAACCAGCATTTAGCCAAAACATCTGCTCAAAATGTTATTTGCTTCCTGAATCTAAAAGCCAGGATGAATATGCACAGCTCAGCAAAAAAGATGTCTTACCCAGGCAGCACTGATGAAGATGAAGCTGCTGGCAGACTCATAAACCCTCTTGCCAAAGTWTACTTGGGGGTGAGACTTCCATCTCTTGGTCCAGATAAAGAAAATCCTTAGGAGGTGATAAACAATTGACTGTTTTCCTATGCAAAATGGCCCTTGTGTCATGGAAATCCTATCAATTTTCCTGAAGTGCATAAAATTAGCTAAAAATGCGTATGTGTACTAAAAAAGAAGAAAGATATTTGTGGAGCTTCTTTCTACACTCTCTCCAGAGCAGTCAAATACGTCTTCAACCCTATATATAAGCAACTCTATTTACTACTCTGAGTATCTCATCATCTTTTTTCTCTGTGTGAGAAATATTTCTTCTTCAGAGCACCATCCCCGTTTCTAAGCCGGAAGAATACGGAATAAATATGGTACTGCATATAAACAGTGCACAGTATAACAGAGCTTCTAAATTCAGAGTCAGCCGAAGATATCAAGTTTTTCTTTCTCAGTGATTGATGCCCTCTAGAAGAAATAATAATTATATGGCACAAGGAGGAGGAAAAAAGGCATGTTGAATAATATAAGCATTTAGTCAAATCATAACTGAAACACTGAGGGGAGAAAAATGCTTTAAAACTGCTTAGCCAGAAAAAGACAGCATTATCTGTAAAATGGATGAAAAATAAACCCCCTCCAATAAGAAAAGAACTTCAGAAATTTGTTACGCTAATGCCATCTACCAGGCATCAGTGGAAGTAGCAGAAAGAAGTGTCAAAGAAACAACAAATACAACAAGGCTTATGTAAGTACTTGTGCACAGCCCCAGGTCTTTATTTTCTTAGCAAGTACTGAATTCCAAACCTTGTTCTACCTTTTCTTTCTTTCTCAGAGAAAGGACTCCAAGGCATCCATGAATGCAAATATTTATCACCTCTTTTAATTGGCAAAGCTACAGAAAAATCTTTGGAATTCCCCTTCCAACACAACTTTGAGGCACAATATATATCTATATAACTCTGAACTATCGTTTTCTTCTCTTGCAAGCTGATGTTCTCTTATGCAATGAAGAAAACCCCCTAATTTTATGTCAAATTCCACATTGTCTCAGGGCCTTTTCTGCCTGCCCTGTCTTGATCAGCGAGTCCAAACTCAATGAGCTTTCCAAGTGGCTACACTGTCAGCTTAATCCCAGTCTTTACCTGTATGTGGACACCAGTTTCCAAGGATTGCCTGGTAACTTAAAGGGGTTGCTACTTCTCGTCCCAAATGGCCCTGATTTACAGCCAGCTCCAAAACACTCCCCAAGGACTTGTGCCAAAATTTAACAACACAGTTGCTTTTCTAGGAGAAAGTTTTCCCCCACGACCGAGGAGGTACTTTTCAGACCCAAAGCTGGGATTTTATCAGTATTCATCAATGCTCCTTTTGGACATCCACCAGAAATAAACAGCAGATGCCTGTTCAGTCTCACAACTGAGTGAGAAATAGATGCAGCTGCAAAATCTGCCCCTGCTGTGCATGGACACGGGGTCTATCTGCTGATGCACAAAGTGGGACACAAAGCAAGATGTGAAACCAGCAGAGCACAATGTGGACCTGAACCATTTTGAGAGACTTGAGAACACTTCCATTCCAAAAGGAACATCATCTATCTATGTATTTGTTCTTTTGGACACAACCTCATTTCTTCCAGTACTGAAACTTACCCCAAATTAAGAAAATTTGTTAGACTTTCAGTCCCTACTATCTCTTCAGGAAAATATTCCGGAAATTCTGACAATTGGAAAGAATCTAATTTTCTGTATAAATGTATTCAGATCAACAACACCTCTTTGCATCAACTTTACCTTTTTTTCCCTCAAAAAAACTCCATAGTTTTCAGAAGTATTTACCAACTAACAGAAGCACTATCCAGAAATTCTGCCAGTATTTCTCTTTCTGTTCTTCCAGAAGACAGAAACAAAAGCTATTTAGCTGCTACACTTTGTCTGTGTCTACAATGGAAAGGTCCAAATGATGAAGCCATTCTGAATAGCCACTGATTAGGAAATTGCAGCAGTGCAAGGAGCTGCTGTTGATCCACGGTGAGAGGAACTGCACCGAGCTGGAGTTAGCTGGCAATGCACAAAGAATAATTTCCATGTTGTCAAAAATCTTCCACCGTGTCTGATTCCGGCATTATTTCCTACTGGCTTGCTAAGGAAAAACGAGCCCTCATCACACTCCTCTGGTGCTTCCTTTGCTCCTTGGATGAATATTCTGTGAGTGCAAATAAAATGTTCAACGGCAGCAATTTATTTTCCATCTTTCACAGAAAGGATTGGAGGCAGCCAGGCTCCTGCATCAGGAGCTGGAAGCAGGAGTGTCACAGCAAAGCCTCCCTGCCAGCTCCGAGCTCCTCTCCTCCTACTGTCCTCTCCCTTCCGTGAGATCCCAGCCACAAGGCACCACAAGCCCACACCAACGTGGTGCTGGTGTTCAGCCCCATCTCTACAGCTCTAAGGGCCTGTCTGACACCAGCAGCATGTGGCCACCCAGGAAATTTAGTCATGAAGATCCAAATCCACACTCCTGAACTGCAGAGAGGGTGCACAGGCAGTTCCAAAACCGGGCAGACAATCAATATCGGGGGGGAATATCTCATTATTACTGCAATACAAGTCTGGGATTTAAACAGCCCATGTCAGAAGAGCTGAGACATGCCATCACAAAAATTTTATTAGCTATCCATTTGGCTTTTAAGCTTCCAGCTTCCCAGAGTAACAGTTATGCTTCAAACCATAAACTACTTTTTTCCCCCTCTGCCTCCAAAATTGCAAACACACAGTGCAACAATGCCTAAACCTGTTGGCTCTCCTCTCGTACAGAACAGTCACCGTCTCAGTTTTGTCTTTCTTTTCTTTCCCAGAGTTCTGGCAGCATGTGGGTTAATGGGACAGTTATTTGAATGGAAGGCATTTCCAATAAATCAGCAGATAGCAAAAGGGAAAAAGCACTAGAATGATTTCTTCTGCTCACAATTTCATTATGCTCTTGGCTTTGAGCCATTATAAGGTAAATCAGTCAAGTCGTGTTGCACAGACATTTCTGAAAGAACAGTTTTTAAAATCACTTTGTAAGCCACAATCCTTGTTTTGAATGGAGAATCCTGCTTATTTTGTATGTCACTTTTTGCCCATTTAAAAGTTTTGAAAAGGAGAGCTGCAGTCGGAGCTAGAGCTGTGATTTGCCTGCAAAGAGCAACTCACGGACCTGGCCCCAGGGTTGTTCCCACAGCTCACATTTTCCTTTCCGTGCTGCACCAGACCTGATGACAGCATCCCAACAAATGGACCTACTCCCTCTCCAGTTCCCTCTTGGCACCAAACCTCGGAATAATGCTGACCAAAGAAGGGGTCACTGCTTGTATTACCTTGGCCAGGGCAAGTCTGCTCAGCTGGTGACATTCAGTAGGGTTGGCCCCTACTTTTCATTTCCATCTGGTGTTCTCTCTCCAGTCACTGGCTCGCTCAGCAAACGTGGAAAAACGCAAAAATGCCCTGCTTTCACCACTGGGAAAACTGTCCTGGGATGAAACTCCCAGAATAAGGAAATGACAGTCTCTTCATTCTCCTTCTCCCCCACAACTGTGGTGTGATCAAGAGGAGGCAGAACAGTGATGCAGCAGCAGCAYATCGTGGACAAAGAAATGGGGGATGAAGACAAGGCAAATGCCACGTAGCTGCCACATGGCCTTGAAAGCACCAGCTTGTCCCTGCACAAACTGTCTCCCAGCCATTTGAATGCCTTCTGACTTCACACAGCATCATTAATGTTCAGCATTTTTCTTTGTACAGCTCACGGCTTTCAACTAAACGTGTTCATCATATTTCCCCCCGTTCCCCCATCATCTCCCCCCCCAGAGTCACTGAAAGTGCCTTTACCTTCATGATTTGGAGTCTCGCACAATTTACTGAAATACTGAGCACAGTTATAAAAGCCACACATAAAAGCCAAACATGTAAGAATCTCAAGTTAACACAGCAAAAGCATCCTCACAGGCACTCCAGCAGAGAGAAATCCCAATTAATGCCTTCCACAGAAACGCAAACTCTTCATGCTTAACCCTCAGATTTTGAGTGGGAGCCCAGTGTTTGCTGAAAGTAGCTACGGCACAGTTTAAGCATCTGATTTTCGACCGTTCAAAACAGGGTGATGGCTGCTTGCTTTTGCCCTCCAACCATCCACCAACCTCTCACTTGGTCCAGGTTAGCACAGCAAGCAGCTACTGCAGGAGGCAGAGGTTCCTCACCAATTCCTAAACTGGTTGACAGACATTTCCAGCTGCTTTTCAATGCACATTCCACTGTCAATCAAAATTACAGGGTATAATTAATCAGGCAGCAGCCAAGCAATGTCTGTCTTCTACCCAAGAACCCAATGAACAGATTAATTTACCAGTGAAATAGAGTAAGATGAATTCTTCTAAAAATAAGCCCATGAGAGAGTCAAGGCACCATCCATTTCTTTCCTCACTAGTAACAGGTTAAATATTGCATTTTTCTGCACAGCAGAGTTTCAAGAGCTGCCAAGAACTCAAACCTCTCTCTATCACCCCTTTTAATACTGGTGATCTTTTTCAACTTGCAAATTCAGCTCCTGAAGGCATCAGTGGGCCCTTCAGCCTCACGGCTGGGATAACATAAATGGCATCAGGTATCAGGAGGATGATGAGGTGCCACACAAACCATTGCAGGGCTGACAGAACCTGCCCCAAGCTGTTGTAGGTTCCTGAGACCTTCTAAATACCTTGCTCTACCTGATATTTCTTTGGGCAGTACGTAGCACATTCACTTTGCACCACTGAACTTTAATTACTTTGACAACTTGCAGGGGACTTTTTAAATAATATTTTATTTAATCAACAGGTTTTTTTCATTGTAATGTTCGATAGCAGCGAGAGATCATGCTAAGATAATGAAAAGCATTGGAGCAGCTGAAAACTTAATTAAAACACGTAAAAATTAATTATACCACTCATCATTGATTTTGTCTGAAAAAGCTGATATTGCAAATAGGAAATCAAAAGCAAGGAGGTCATGTGGAGAATCGCTGATGTGAAACTGATATATTACAGAAAAAAATACATTCACACTGAGAGGAGCCATTCACTCCAGGTCGACGATCCACGGCTGAGCTGAATTCCATCCCACATCACCAAATTGCCAATCAAGCATCAATAAGGAGGCTGATTAAGGTGAAGCCAGAAGAACAGAGTACATAGAAGATAACTATTATGTAGACAATTGTATGCGAGATCAGAATCATAGGACTAATACAGTCAGCTTTTACAGGATCTTTTTCTGCCTCTTTACAGAAAGAGAAGATTTTAGTAGTGAAACCATGAAATGTCACTCCTAAGGCTCTCCAGAAATGTCCAAGGTATGTGCCTGGATTAGGACTACACTACTGGGTGTTGCAAAAAGGGATTATAACATCACTTAAAGACCGTAAGTAACCAGGACCCTGTTCACACCTGCACTCAGCCCCAGTGTTAGGGAGGCAAGAGGAGCACTTGGATGTTTTTATCCTTTCTGCTTTTTTCTCCAAAAAAATAATGTGCTGTTCTTTAGTTTAAATAATAATTCTCTCTCCCTCCCGTCAGTTCCTGAACTTGTTTATAAAGCATATTATATCCTATTTTCACTTAAATCAGTAGAGACAGTTAATGCACCCTTTGAATAAAATACCACAGTACAGAAAGGCCAACTTGGCATCAGCATAAATTTTATCCAGACTCTACCACAGACTCCTTTGGGCAAGTCACTTAACTACTCCAAGCCTGAAGTATGGAATGAAGGAAATACTGCTTTATCAAACTCAGCAGAAAGATTATCTAATACTATCTAATATTTATAAAGCACTTTCAGATCCTCAAGTAAAGACCATGGAAATGTAAAGAAGAACTGACCCAGATAAGGGTTAAGAGCAAAATCTTTTTTCCAGTGAGAGCTCTCAAATGACCTTGCAATGTTAGGATTTATTTTCAAGGCAAAGGAAGATCTGTCAGGTCTAGGAGCCATGTTTTGCTATAACTGCAGATGACTTGCTATCAACAAGAAAACAAGTTTAGTCACTGATCCAAATGTCAAGAGCTGCCAAATCAGAGCTTTGATGAAATGTCAGGAATACTAACGTGGTTTCAGGGCTGCACTGATTTAGCAGCCAAAATGGAATCTGGTCACACTCTTTTATTCCTCCAGGAAAATAACAAATAACCAGCAATATATACATTATATACACTTCTTCAATTTCTTTGAAGTGAAACCGAACAAACTAAAAAAAACCATCTAAACCCATAAATATTTCCACTTCTGCTTTTTAAAGGAGTCTGACCTACACACGCTGGAACTTCAGGAGTACAAAAATTCCGTTTAATGAAAGAACTTAAAAATTCAAGGATTTTTCCACACTTGCCACTGTGCCTTGTGCAGGAAGATACCCTGCAAAGGGACTTGTCCAGTCATAAGGTTGCTCACAGGAGTCAAAACACAGTATTTGACATGATAGAATGTTCAAAGGACAGAAAGCAAAAAGCAGGCACGTTCAGAAAAGATGATTGTATACTTTAAGACTATTTTCTTAGCCAACAAAGAAACCAAAACACAACAACTAATTGCTTTTATTTAAATTCATGAAACTAATCCCAAAGAAATGTCTCTTTTGGTTAAAGCAACCAGATGTTTCTAAATAAAATATTTAAAATATTCCTAAGCTGTTGTCAGAAATACTCTGTGGGGAACGAATGGCCAACAAATCTTTGTTGTAGCAAGAAAAGTGCTGAAGAATTTCAGTGCTAGCAGAAACTGTAGATGTCTCACATGCTGGGCAAATGTAAGAAATGCTGCCCCAGCTACTAAACACAAAATAAAAAACCTGTGTAAGAAAAATTCCACACTTCACACTCCTGCTCATCTCATTGACCACCCAGGAAATATAACTAAATAGACCCCAAACCACCTCCTTTGCTAAGGAAGAATTGTGCTGCACATTCCCTTTCTGCACCCAAGGACTGGTAGGGAGACTCCTGGAAAGGAGCAGCACAGGGCTCTGCAGGGGCTTCTCCTACTGCACCTGAGTGGTTGCTCCGGAAGAGCAGGGATGGCATTTCCCATGGGAAGTGTGTTGATAAAAGCTGGCTGAGTTACTGCAAAAACACAGCTCTCCCAGCTGCCACCAGCACCCATCCCCTCTGATGACACCCTCAATGCACTCCCCCTGTACTGACACAGACTCCAGTGTTTCCCACACAAAGGAGCCCTGGTGTGCAATATATAATTGGTCTCAAGGTTTGGCACATACTTTGAGCTAATTATCTATCCAGCACTACACACTGAGGAAAGTCATACTGTGGAACTTGAAAACCCAAATAATATCCCATTGCCAGCATGGCATTGATTCTTTTTATAATTCAACCYGGACAGCACTTGCACAGGAGCGAATAGAAAAGTATCTCCTGCCAGGAGAGCACTGCCAGGTCTTTCAGAAATACTACAGAAGTTTCCCAAGCAGGTGGCCCATCAAACTCAAGTAATTGATCCACGTCAGTCAGAGCTGGAAATTCAATAGTACAGCACATCATTACAGCAGTCAACATAAGAGGAAAGTCCTTGTGGTTTCCCCTCCAGCCAGCACTTGAAAGGAAACTGCAAAGCTCTGCTCTCTTTTCAGCTTGGCACAGCCTCCTTTGAGGTCTTCAGGGGAACAGCAAATACCAACGACCCCTGCGACAGCCCCTCCTCTAACACCTACCTGCTCTTCTGAAACACAGCTTCATTAAAATATTCTCTTTTTCATTAGTGGAAACAGTTCAGTGTGGATAGAAACAAATACTTGGCAGGTTCAAGCACTGCTGTTAAATGTCCCATTGCCTTATGGAATGCAGAGTTTTAATGGGCAGCTTTCCTCCCATCCAACCATGGCACACTTCTGGCGGCACTGCCGTGACAGTGACAGGTAGTGAAGGGCACCAATTCATCTCCACAGGTAGATTTAGCAGCTGCAAATCACTGCTGCCTCAAACCCACCTGCCAGAGGGATAAACACCACAGCAGGGACATCTCAGTGGATGGGGTCACCACTGCTCACAGCTAGACTCCCTGGTCTGGGAGTGGTTCCCACTGGTCACACATGGACATCTCTGCATCTCCTCCACTGCACTTCCTTGGGTCAATCACAGCCTCATTAAGTTGGTTATAACTTTTGCTTAAGCATCCAAGCCTTAAATTTCCAGCTGTTTGGCTTGCTGTGAAGAAGTGAAGTCACTCACCAACTATGCATTAGGACTTAGGAAAAATAAAAGTGATGTCTGAACCATTGCAAGCACAGAAGAAAGCTCTATCAGCCTCAATCACTTCGTGAATTATTTATTGAATTTGCACAGGAAAGTCAGAGGAAATACTATTAAAAGCTATTAGGGCAGTAGCCCACAACTTATACTTTGCCTGGGAGATCTTTCAGTGCTACCAGCAGCCAGGGGAAATCAAGACGTTGCCACCAAAACAGTAAGAAGGGCAAAGCCTGATACTGCCTATGGAGTTTTCTCCTTCAGCATCACACGCCTGTGGCCCAGGAAAGGTTGCAGACCACTCCATCAAGGAGACATCACCATAAACTATCACCTACCAAACTTATTTCTTGTCTTATGATAAGCATTTCTGTTCTTAGGGGTTCTTATACTCATTTGGAAACCGCATCAGCAGCTATACACATAACACTTTCACAGACACCCACRCAAGTTGTTTCAAAACACTGCAAACAGGGCAGCAAGCTGGGCAGGGCGGGTGCTCCTTGGCAAGGCAGGAGAGGAGRCTGGGAGATGCTTCTCCCTGCCAAACTTTGTGCCACTAAATACCCACCACAGCCCAGCCTGGGCTTCCTGGCTGAAAAAACAGCTTCCCCACGYGTGCTGAGGTGAGCCCAGGGGACTGCAGCATGAACTGCAGGAGGAACCAGCCCCGTGGCACCCACAGGGATCCTCTGCTGCTCACAGCCAGACCCAAGCTGACAGGCATGGAAATGCTGGCACTCCAGAGAGCAAGGAGKGAGAATTCTCTCCTCTCATCTTCTCCCTATACATAAGGACTCAGGATGCAACTCCTCAATGCTGCAGGTGGATGGGGAACCCTGCCACAGGCCTCTGACAAACCCTTGTGTGTTATGGCTTCATTCCTAAGACCCCACAGATCACCTGCAATGCGAGGGGACCCTACAGGTGGTGGGACCTCTTCCAGCTGAGAAGGACACTATAGACAACTTGGACGCTGGACCACTGCTAGAAACAAGTTTGGGAGCTTTACTGATTTGACTTTGGGTTTCTTCTTCCCCCACCAAATTTTAGGCAGTGGGGACAGTGAGCTCAGACCTAACATCCCAGTGCTCCCATGAGTGATCCCAGGGCAGTTCTTCGCAGAGCTCATGTGGGTTAAATCACTTTTTAGGCAGTCCTGCTCCCTCTGCTACCTAAAGGAGAATTTTGGGTGCCTGTGCTTCTACCTAAACCCTCCMGTCAATCTAATCAATGTCAAAGAAAGTCAGGAAAAGTCAAAGAACAGATGCAATGACATCAACCCTTTATTTTTCAGTTTCCACCTTCATAAAATAGGTATAATCATACTTACTTAGTTTCAAAGAGAATTGTAAGGCTTAATTAGATAATTAACATGAAAGTGCCTTTAAAAAGCCTATGTACACACAAAGCACTACTGTATTATTAGTGTAGGCAGGCATGGGGAGCTCTTAGAGATTTCCTAACAGGTTATTTGTTATTCTGGGAGAAGTCTTTAGCTGCATACAGCAGTAGTATAATTATTATCATCAGATTCACTTCCTAAAGATATTTATGAAACACTGTATGAAAAAAAMCCATCCAGTTAAGTAGCACTGAGCTGAGGTTCTGTTTTGTTGCACATGCTGATTAGGAATGCTGTTAAAGTGTTGTTTTGCCGTAGAGGAAACGCTAGTGCCAGGAAATGCAGTTATATGCTTGTTACTGGAATCATCATTATTTGGATATAATTGCTAGGTATCAGTGATTTCGATTCCTCTTTGTTTTTGTTTGTATTTCTTTGCAATGGGATTTGTTTCTGGAGTCTGCTGGATCAGTACAAGACTGTGCAGAAACAGGAATCAGACTTGCACACTTGATTTTGACTGTACCACACACTCAGGAATGTCTCTCTTCTGTGCGTTACATAAATATGGTACATATTTATTAAAAATCTCTGAATTATGACCATGAAAGCAGGGATTTCCACTAGGCAAGAACTGTACTACCTTACTCATTAAAATATACAAATTACAAGTACTCCACCTAATTGTAGTACTATGGATGGGAATAAGCAGGACAAATTTAGTCTCTCATGTTATAGGAATACTTCTGTAGTCCATAAAACTTCCCTTAAGAGCCATGTGAGGAGGATTTCACCCTACAAACCTATTTCTTTGGTTCTTTTTCAACCAAATGTCACAGTAAACTATACTGTGATCAGGTTCACATGAAGGTTCACGTCAGTGTCATACATCTACCCTCAGCGAACTTCTTTTGACTGATTCCCACACAAAATAAAATCAGATATGGTCTTATTGCAGACGTGTCTGCACAGCTCAGGACTGGGCCCTGAAACATCAAATATGTTTCTTCAGAAGTCTCAGGACAGCCCAACTGTTGGAGCAAGGCCACTCTTCAGTATCTAAAMATCAGACAATCCCAAGACTGCTTTTCCATTAAAAAAAAAATATCTCTTTCGAGTGCATTATGTACTGTCCATTCTGTTATGGCTTAAGGAATGAAGATGTCAATTGAACAATCAGGTTACAGAGGCTTTCATCTTTACTTTGTATCAGCAAGAACAAGAATTTGCTGAACAAATTCTTTTCAGAGTGATGGAATAATAAAATTGCCAGGGATTGGATTCAGCACCTTACAGTTTCTAATAGCCCATATCATTATTTGTTATTTTGAACAAATCAATAAAGCAACATATTCCCCAAAGAGAAAATATCTATAAACCTCATTTGCAATAACAAATTTAATTTTTAAAATCTGTTCATTTTGATCATTCTCCATGATTCTCCTACAAAACTGGGCAGAAAATGTGTTTCCACCCAACTCTAATTGAGTAGAAAACCCTCCATAAAAGAACAGGAAAGGAATCTAAACAACATCAAATATTTATATCATGGGAAAACATCAAGAGATCTTTTTTGCGGCTTGTACTGTATATATTTTACATGTAAATTAAGCTGAGTGGTTCCTCTTCATAGCTTCAAGCTGCTGCTAATGCTTCATAGATTTTTCAGGCAGACAAATATTGGTGAAAAGAGTTTTATAACCTTCATACTGAAGATTTATGATTAGACGTGAACTAGAAGCCTAATGCACCGACATGYGGCCTTGGCTCAGCCTCATTATAAAGTAATCTGTATCCCTGGTATAATTGCTGTTGTTTGATTGTAAATCATCCTTCCTTCCATGCAGTTCTGCCACTTTGGATGTTGGTGAAGCACATGGGATCCGCCGGTGTTTGCACGGCTCACACCAGAATTAGCGCCAGCTTGCACTAAAACTGCTGCAGCTTTGGAAAATGTTCAAACCCCTCTGTTTTTTGCTCTTTCCCAATGCAAACTGGCACTGCTTCTTCCTGCCCTGGCTCCACTTATAAAAATAATCTGCCTGCTATTTTTAAATGCTTGGACGCATCGCTTCAGTTCAGCCACACCGACACGGGGAGGACTGCAGCACCTCCAGCAGCTGGCAAGCCTCACGTCAGCAATTCACTGAGATTCCCAAACAGCATCACAGTAAATGAATGCTTGTGATGGAGATGGGCCAATGCAATTAGAACATGGTACTTACACYGTGACATTTTCTATTAGCGAGAAATGTGTGCCAGTACCGCCAGGTATTGTGCGGCTACGAGGGGCCATTAATGCACTGGACGGCCACGTACCCAAAACAACAGACTTCAGCACGAGCAGATGGCACACTCCTGCTTTTCTCCTACCTGCTTTCAGCCCCAAATCTCTGGCTGACTACAAAAGCAACTGTGCTGGTTTAAAAAAGCAGCAACTCCTGTAATTAGCAAAGCCACCATCCCTGCGGATGTTCTCCAAGCTCATAAACTCTTGGAAAGTTTAAGTGGTTTTCAAAGGGAGTTAAACACAATCTTAGAGGGCAGGTCCGTGGTGATCTAAATAGGATTGCTGGCTCAGAAAGTCCTTGCAAAACTACAAACTGTCAGAAATGAGGAGCATATGGCCTGGGATGGATCACTCCACCCATCCTGCTTGCTGCTCGTACGTCGGCATCCTCTACCAGTGAGAGATGAAGTAGAAACGTTCCGCACTTTATCCAGACTGGCATGATGGTTCTTATGCCCCTAGGAATAATCTCTCCTTGAACAGAGCAGGTTAGTGGGTGCTCCACAGATCCAAACAGCAGCCAGGATGTGGGACAGTGCTACAAGGCCAACCTGGCGCATCCACATCAAGTGTCTGAGAAGAGAGTGCTTCCTGTGAGATGTTTTGCACCATCCTAATGGGAGCAGAGGGAGAGGACCCTTTAACCTGGACCCATAAAGCCACATCTGCTTTCAGCTGTATGTTTAAGGCTCATTAATGTGCCTAATGTCAAAGTTGTACTTAAGCACCTTACTGAACTCACATGGGTTTATCGAAGCAACTCAATAATTTATGGAACTAAAGCCTAAAAGCAAGAGTTTCTCTTGTTTAACCCAAAGGTACAATTTTTGGCTAGCAGCTGTGGAAGGCTGATCATCTTTTATAGCTCAGCCACCAGGGAAGGAAGAAGGCACATTTTCATTGCATTATACCCAATAGGTGCAGACAATTTCCTTCCTTCCTGTTTCAACCAATGACCTTCACCTGGCTTTGATACTGGTAAGGTTGGGGAAAAACATAAATATGGAGAAGATGGTCTTGTTTTAAGAGCTAGCTATGCTGTCTTCAGCTGGGATTTGTTTCTCTCTTGAGGAATCTTGGTCCAGTTGCATTGCTTCCTATTTTTTTTTTCATAAATCTCTCAACCACACGCTGGTCTTGCTGGGTTTCCTCTGGAAGTTGCTGCACTGGGATGGATCGTGCCATCAATGCAGTATAACCTCATGGAATTTTTGCAGCACATGTGGATTGTGCTGTGCTTTCTACAAGATATTTTCAGAGGGGAAAAAACACATTTCAGCAAGGATTTTTGGCAAGTTTATGGCAGAATTCTGAGCTGGGGAGAGAGGAGCCTCAAAACCCCAAAAAATAGAACGGGGCTTTTTTGAATCATGGCTGCAATTCTGAGATGCTGCTAAAGGTRATGGCAGCCCCTGGGCATTTCTCAGCAGCTCTCTTCTTCCTCAAACTGTGTTAAATTACAGTCTACCCCGGGCACCCAGCCCCAGCTCTCCTGAACATACCCCATGACAAAAGCCAGGGGGGGTAACCTGACCCATTCCCTCTCTGGCTCAATAAATGCTCTTTATGCTGTTTTGCCATCACATTCACTCTGGAATATCGAATTTAGAATGACAACATTGTAGGGCTACACACTTGCACTCACTGAAGCCCAAACCCACGGTTTTCTTACCCTACTAGAACTCACTGAAGAGGCAAATCATCAATTACCACAATAGCCCCATTATGACTATACAAATGAATTTAAACTGGAATATATATTTACTGTGGAGAACATGTGTATACAYACACTCAGAAAGCTATTATGTATGGAAATACATTTGAAAGTCTTTGGACTACGATTATTTCTTTAGCTCCAACATTTATCTCTTAAAAATGAATAAAACATTTGCAAGATACTTTTTATTTTAAAAGCAGGAATATTATGCTTTGCTTCTGACAAAGAGTAAGCAGCAGAGATTGCACCTGATCTGTCCCCAGAGAGTAAATCGCTGTTCTGATGTTAAATCCTGCAGATGGGAAGAGCAAAAAACCCCACACAATTCCACATCACCTGCAGYGACGGCTTTCCTAAAACTTTCCCGTTAACTGGTATGTCCAACCTGCTCCATGWTATCTTACAAAACCCCAAGTTACTCTCCTTAGTTACAGTCTCTACGGCAGCTACAATATATTGGAAGGTGACCCTGGACAGCTTTATCCTGGACTGTGCTTTTCCCATACCAATTATTTGTACTGYGGAGCTGGAGCACATGGAAGATCCAGCACGAGAGGCAGGTGGATGGCAGCAGCAGCAGGGTGAAGAGACAAGGTGAGCAAAAGGAAGTCTTATTCCATGTGAGTTGGAGGTCCCAAGGGAACCGTGTGCTCAGAAAGGCCAGGAGCAGATATGCAATGGCAGATTTTTTTCTTGTTTTTCTCATTTTTTTTCTTGCTGCCCTGAAGAGCAGCTTTGCAGAGCTCCACGTTGACCCCAGACCTCAACTTTGCCCCAAGAAATTTCCCCTTCATCCTGCCAGAACAGCAGCTTTTTTTGACTTTGCTATTGTTGCATGGGGGACGTCAGCAAGAGCAGTCTGGAGATTATTCTTGCCTTTTTCCCCCTCCAATTTGTTCAAAACCTTTCAAAGGAACAACATCCCCATCATCCTTGCAGCCTGAGGACTRACAGCGTTCACTTCAATATAACCTCTTTCCTCGTGTGCTTGGTCAAGTGGAAAAGGAGAGGAAAATCCCATATGAGAATCAACCCAAACTGCCACCACCTCAAACTCGGTGGGAAGAGCTGGGAAAAATTACGTGGGAATTTTTGCATTTTTAACTATGGATTTTATCTTTCCTTCCCAAGTCTTGGCGTTTCCTTTATGGTTTAAGCCTCTGTGCAAAGAACAGCCTGAGGGAAAGATCAAAGCCTGGTATCCCAGGAAAACACTTCACCCTCTTCCTTCCAGCACCACCCTTTTGGCAGAGTTTCCACCGCTGGGTCCATCATCCTGAGCACAATCAATGCTTAAAACGTTTGAAAACAGGACTGTCACAGCCCATGCAAYGTACAGGATTTAATGTCTGCAGAGGCACAAAAGCACTGTCTCCAGAGCACTTAACATATTGACAAGCTGTGTGAAAAGGGAACGTTTTTCTCCAAGTTTCCAGTTGTTTCGGTTCCTCYGAGGAAAGCATCTCTATCACAATATCCCACACACACAGGGCTCCTTGCTGCCTCTAAAGCCCCAGATGCTGCAAGTCTCAGTGCACCTCATATCAAAACAATCACTCCAATTAATCCAAACTGTGTAAGGAAATAAAAGCTTGAGGCAGGGAAGCCTGTTATATCCGGCAGAATATTTTCCAAGGAAGAGCTTATACACAGCAAAGGATTTCACTTCCAAGCTTTTGGTTTAATAAGTTGAAAATGGAAAAAAAAGCAATCATGCAAGCAAGTGGCACTCTCCTTAATTAAGGAAGTCAATTCAGAATCAATAAAAGGGCAATTAATCTGTGGGTGTCACTGGCTCTGAATTATGCTGATAGCCCCAMAGAGGGGACCCTGTGACCTCCAACACTTCTCCCAGGGTCTGAAGGTTTTCACACTCTGGTCTGTTATTTTATGACAAGACACAGTGTTAGGAAATACACTGACAGATGTCAGGAAACACTGAGGGAGGAGGGAACTGAAAAGCCTGTCTTTTGCAAAATTATTGTGGTTAAATTTGTTGTTGTTTTGGATCCTTTTAAAGACACAAAAGCTCATGGAAGGGAAAAAGGGGATTCATTGGAGGGGCTTGTGTTCTCTCCTGGGGACTGAGGACCCCCACACAGCTGACAGCAGGAATCAGCAATCTCTTTGAGCCTTCTCTTCCTCAGGGATTTCCCACAGCTCTCTGGCAGGCTCTGGAGAGGAGGAGCACACAATTTAGCACAGTCCCTCTGTCCTTTCTCTCCACTCTCTGGGTAAAAAGGGCAATGTAGGTTTTTCAAGGGGAAAAAGTAGAGAGCACTGCACAGCATCAACCCCTTGGCTCGTTCCCTGGCACATCTGGGCACAGATCACTGTGGCACACARGGATTTAGGTTATCGGTGGCACACACAAATTGGCACAAAAAGGAATTCCTTGGCTTGTTTAGGGCTGGATTTTAGCAGCTTATGAGACATCTCAGTGCTACGGAAGGGAAATGTAATGAAATCCAACAGCAGAGAAGAGCCAGTTGTGTGGAGTGACTCCGTCCTCAAAAGACAATCCCTCCGACTTCACTGGCACTTCATTACCTATGGAATATGGGGCTACTGGAGCRTGATAGAATATCACACTCTGAGCCCTTGTAGAGGTATTGTATTAAAGAATATGTAAAATCCAGATCCAGGGTAGGCAGAAGTACAACTAAGCTGCCATCCAGGGGTGACTTAAGAAGCTTATCTGCATTATTCTGTACCACTCTCCCCTGACAACTTTAACAGTCACTCTAAGAAACATCTTATTTCCTCCACCGTGTCCCATGCATCTCTAGCTAATACCACATTAAGCAGAGACTTCATTACAGGTGGTTTTTTCCTAGCCCATACCCCAGGAAGCTCAGATTTGACTGACACAGCCCCATATCTGAGAACTCAGACTCAGATCTGTGTCTTTGTTTCTATCCTTTTCCTGGTCCAGGGTTACAGCTGGTCTTGCGGTGCCTCCCTTCGCCTCTGCTTTATTACCAATCCCCTGTCATCAATTCTAAGTTAGACATTTCACCTTCTCTGGCAGGAGGAGTTCTCCAGTGTGAGATGACTAACAGACATTAAATTGTTAGTCTTATGTTCCCTTTAAAATGTGCTCTGAGCAAATGCTAATAGCAGCACATCTCAAAAGACTCCTACCAGCATTTGTCTTGATCTTTCATYACCCATCTGTCAAAACCCTGGTGACAGTTACAAGTTTAAATCAAAGTTCAGAGGCACCTGTTAGTTTCAAAAAACTTTTGCCTCTAAGGCCTACATTTTAAGAAGCTGGGTGTGCTTGCCAAGTCCCAGCATTTGAAATGTTGGCAGGAAACAAAGTACGTGGGCATTGAAAAGCAGTGCGAAAAGCGAGGCAATTTTCCATTTAATAAACACAGGGGGACAAATAAATCACAGCCCCTGGACAAAGCATCCAATAAGGTTACTCTGTACCTCCTCCGAGGGGCTCACATAGCTCCAACTTGACAAGCCAGGCAGGGTAAAGAGACAACAAAAGAAAAGAGGCACCAGCTAAGCAGCTGGAGTCCCCAAAAGTCAGGCAGCTGCTGTTTTGAGATGCTGGAGATCGTTAAYCTGTGCTAATCTGATCAGAGACGGTGCTACAGATGCACACCTCTGCTCACACCTCTGCTCCTGGAGCTAAAAAAAAAAAGGTTGTGGTTAGGTGTGAGGGAGGATCATGGAGAAAGACAAACCAAGAAACCTCTCAATCCTCTTCAGAAACTCCCTCTTCTCTACTGGAGTCCCAGCTCTTTGGATCTGACCTCTTCGGATCTGACCTAAACCCGAAGTTTTAGGCTTTGTTGTATGAATTCAGCTCTCCCGACTGTTTGGAACAGAAATCAGGTTGAACAGTAAATCCAGAGCCAAGTAAGAAAACCCTCCTCAAAGATCTGGTGGAAAAGTGACCTTTGTTCAAACACAGCTGTTAATCACAAAATCATCAGCCACAGCCTGACATTAAGCTTATTTTGCCAACTGTTTGTAGTGCCTGCTGCAGATTATTACTCTCATACATTTCTAACAGTTGCAGCACATTTGCCACTTTTTGAATGGTTTATTTTAATTTGAATGTCTCGCATCTATTGAAAAACCCTTGGAAACACACTACTGCCTACATCTTCCTGGTCATTTCTGGATACTGATGAATGCCAGTGCACGCCACAGAGTGTCCTTCAAAAAGGACAGAGTGGGACTGCTGCTTTACCAGACATCCTAAAAGTTTGCTGGATTATGTACAGTGTACTTTTCCTTATAAGCATAATTTTTACATAAAAACATTAGCTTCGGATTTCTATTTTTGTTTTCCTATTTTTTTCAGAAAACTCCTGCCTATACCAAACAAACTAATTCATGGTCATCATATCCCAGCTTTGTATTGAAACAGGTATGGAAAACAGTTTGCAACACAGCCAAACAGTACATTCCTGTGCAGAAATCATTTTGCAGCTCCATTATTTGCAATCAACAAGCAACGCTGTGCTTCAAGGGCTGATTTTGGTGCCCTGAATACAAATTCTGTTTCCACTTCTCTGTTTTTCTACAGGCCCAGCCTGTGCCTCGTTACTAATCCTGTGGTTTCATTCACAGCACCCGGAGGTCACATCAGAGCTGGAGCTGCCAACCTCAGTGACCTGTGCATGTCCACGTCCTGATCACCCCTTCTTCGGCTTAACCTTCCTCTTGTCTGCACACTCCAGGCAGCTTTAAAAAACAACCTGGAATTTTGTTCTAAGCAACAAGAAGCTCACGAAAAAATCCCCCACACGCGGCTTAAAGGCACCACTGCCTCTGTGCAACAGGTCCTGCAGGAACCTGACTCACTTTTCGTGCCAGTCTCTGAAATTAGACCTAATAAATCAAGATCAGGCTATAAGCCAAGCAATGCGTCTTTTCCAGTGGATGGCAGAACACAAATGCAATAATTCGTTCTGATCATGGTGTTTGATTACCAAGTGTGAGACAAGGCTCAAACAGAATGTAACTTTTAATTACACCATTCTATGGCAGCTCATTGCAAAGCCAGAAGCTCTTTCAGGGCCGTGCAAGTGTTTGCCTCATTCCTGATAAAGCCTGAAATATGTCTTGGTGCCTTCCATAGCCTCTGGGCATAGTCTGTATTCATTCTTGCAGATCTCACTGTTGATTTGCTATATTTTACTACTGCTACCCTGGCAACCCTATGAAACATTAAAAAAGCTGATTTCCCTGTCTCATTTATATAAAAAAATGTATTTAGATACTCCTAAATAAACAGCACTTGCTAGCTAATGCAAACCCATGCAAAAGTGTAAAATGGTTGTCATTATGCAAATTATGGCTGACCAAGAGTTGTAAATAAATGCACCCCAGAAGCTCTGCACCTTCTCTGCACACATTACATTGAGCACAACTGCATATGTCTCTACGGGAAATCCTTGACATAAATATGGTGGCCTAAGGCTGCAGGAGTAAGGTAGGATTTGAATTGAATATGCTACGGCTATTTGAATATGTTTTATGTGTGTAATTGAGGGCAGAAATGCTCCCAGTTGGTTTTTTAATTTTTTTTTAACTTCAATATCTCAAAGATTAATTGATTCATTTACACAAACTCTTCAAGCCCCCCCCCCCCCCAGCAGGCAGCAATATCCATTTGTGAACTTCAGGGCAAACTTAGAGCAACTCGTATTTCCCTATCTCCTACATTCTGCTAAAAAACCCCACCAATTTAGCAGTGTCTATCACTGAAGCGAAACAAAAGCATGAAGAACCCAAGAAATCTCATGTTTGGATTAACACAAAAAGCCTGTGCTCCTCTGGGCATATCAACAAGAATATTGTCGTCTCCTGAAATTTAAATCAGTTCCTTTTTTTCCTTACTGGCTGTTTCTCCCCGTACCCAGCACCAGTCCATGGTGTGGGGAAGCGTGGAAAGGGGAGGGAAATGCGGGTTGGAGTAGATCCTCCCAACTTTACATGTGGAGAGGCAGATGCTGAAGTTTGTGTCAGTGGCAGAAAGCAAGGAGAGAAGAAACAGATGCTGCACAGGAAAGCACCAGCACTTCACAAAACCTCAGAGACGGCGAAGAGTGAGAAGTGACACCGCTGCTGTGAGCCTGTGGGACACAGCGCGCTGCTGGAGCTGTCAACAGCCGCGGGAGGAGGAGGCGGCTGGGAGGATTTGAAGGATAGATAAGAGCTCGGGGTTTGAGCTSTTGGGTTTCAGTTGTCAACAGGACGTCCAGGATCCGCCAAGGAAAAGGGAATGGGAAGGGAGAAACCTATGAATCATCAGCTGTGGATGACAATTAAAACCTCCACGCCATGACCTGCTCTGCCAGCAAGCCCCTCTCCTGAAGCATGGGTGCAAGTTGCTCAAAACTTGGCATTTTCTACCCATTTTCCTGGAGGAATACATGCAATTTGTTGTTTGCAGCCACCACCTAATCATGCTCACGTGGAAATTGAGCATATACAGGTTAGAGAGGCTGTCATGGACTGTCCCAACAAGCCAACCTTGTCTCCTGGTTTTAGTTCACCAGGCACCAGAGAGAAGTTGCCAAAGGAGAGGGACACATACTCCAGAAGCAGTTTTCAGTCAGTCACTCCTTCACGTTAATTAGAAAGAGCTAGATGATTAGGCTCATGCTTAAATGAGCCAGCCTGCCTTTGAGGCTTGCAGGGGCAGCTCTCCTCCCAGAGCAGTCGAAGTTATCACTTTATTTAGTGCTGATTTGCTAGGACCATACTATGTTATTATCATTTCCAGCATCTGCTTTGATCATTTTCTTGCTTTCTCATCTCAGAGTAGCCATGAACTTGGAATACTTCACACTCATGTCAAAGAGGAAAAAAGCAAGATGAGGGTGGTGTGTGTGTGTAACTTCTCATCTGACACTGAGAGGCTTTGTGTGATCACTGCCAGGCAGCTTCCTAGGTACAAAGTACATCTGTTCAGACTGAACCCCCTCACCGGATTACAGGGGTTTGAAGCAGCTGTTGTCCCCACCTCTCCACCTTTCTGACTGCCAGAAGCCCTGAAAAAACCACCCTCCACTGCCCGTACCGAGTCCTCAATCCGTGTGTGCTTGGTGTTTTCTTGGGGCCCCTGCCGTGCAGCAGGACCGTGTGCTGTCTCCAGCAGAGCTGCCAGGGAGTGCATTGCTTTGGGCTCGCTTTGCACTGCACAGCAGGGTCAGGAGAAGCCACAGTGACTTGAACAGAACATTTACTCACCATGTCAGCAACTGCAGGGTCTTTATTTTAATGTATGATTCACCCTCACATCTTAAGGGATTCTCAGGCAATTTCACGTATCTTCAATTTCAAATTTTGCAAAAGATTTAAATGCAARCATTTTCTTCTCAGAGTCTGTGAATGCAAATGTGAATCGAGCACCACTAATGAGGTCGTAAATTAGGCATTTATGTCCCTTCCCACCAGACAAAAGACACGACCTTGAAGTATTATGGAGTGTGCAGTCCACAGCTCTTCCCCAGGCAAGTCCCCCTGCCCCTCTCCAGCACCCAGGGAAGAAGGCTACACCCAGTTCCCACCATAATTTCCCTGCTTAGGCCCAGGTGAGARCCTGATCCGGACAGGGATGGGCCTCCTGTATCTCCAAAATATCTGCCAAGGTGASACAGAGTCTGAGAAAGACCTCCAGAAGGAAATCAGAACTATACACAGGGCTTCCAAAATCCTTGAGAAAGCCTCATTGCTGAGCTTTCCCCCAGAAATCCTCACTGTAGTCACTTCACAACCACACTTGTCCATGTAAGCTGGGCTTGAGAAGCAGCTCAGGCTGCAGCAAACTTTTCTGCTTGTAAAAACGTCACCCTCCTGTTCTCAGCCATACAAAATGGGCCATYGTCCCTCCCCTGCCCCGGCTTTTGTCCCAGGGAAAGGAATGCCCAAGAGGCAGTATTGGCCAGGTTTTCAGCTTTGTATTTCTCTTTGGGTTCTCAGAAACATCCTTCTGCAGCCTGGCCAAGGAATACCCCCAGCRAGAGTCACATCTGGACTAGCACATAAAGTTAAGTCAGCTCCTCTGAAGTACAAAACAAGCAAAGAGCCCCCTGACACGCAACTGAGGGTTGTGGGTSCAGATTTTAGATGGAAGTCAGAATTCAAAGCAAAGTTTAATGGCGTTTACTGTTGAGAAACAAGCCTGTCTTATTATTATTTTTAGTACATTTCTCAGACTTGTCATTATGTACTTCTGATTTACAGTTTTAATGCCAGGCAACCGCGTTACCTTTATTCCTCCCTGCAGCATTACGTGAGAATATTCTTTAGAGAGAATATCACACTGGGCTAAGGTTAAAAAACAAGACATGCAGCAAGCTCCAAGGTGCCTTCCCGTATCTCTGAAATATAAACGATTCCCTGGCATAAAAGATGCTGAAATACATAGCCATAAAGTCAAAGCTCTGCTAAGCAAATAACAAATACAAGAGGCAGCTCTGCTTCCAGAGGCTCTGAATCACAGCGACAGCTACAGTACGCGCGGAGCTGAAATATTCCCAAAAAAGCCAAAAGCTGTCAGCAGAAGGTAGCAAAACACTGGCCAGTTCCTAGACTTTGATCATAATTCACACAGAAATACACGCTGGGGGGATGGACCTACAGCTTAGAAAAAGTGCAGTCTGTGTTTCTTGGAGACTTTTATGTCCAAGCGCTACAGACCGAGGGTCTTGCACTCTTCTGCAATGACACTCGGTAACTAACAGGTAACAGCTAAATCCTAACAGGGACCAGAATATCAAATGGTCTGGGAATTTCTTTCTGCCTCCTGAGAGCCAATACCACTACTGGACACAATCAGTCAAAACACACACTCTCACTTGGCTTTAAAAACTTCTCTCCATTATAAATGGAGGAATAAAGTCAACATACATTGAAGAAATTACTGAGGTTGGCCACTGTCTATGTCATGGAATGTTCATGAGCACACCTGTGTTTTAGGACTCAAAACGAGACCATAAGCCTCATTTTTCTTTGACAAAAAACACTTTTCTTTTGCCAAAAATGCACAAAAAYCTATTTTTAAAAGCCCAGCTGGGCAAATCATCTCCTAACAAAGCTTCTCCCACTGACACACAGCACAACTAAACCTAACATGTTCTGGTGTTCCAGATGAATCTTCCACATATATCTCCAGCCACAGATCGAACACAGTCATTTGTATTTCTCAGTGCAGATGTGAATTCCTCCATCCACAAAGACAAYCCACAGTGGGCAGTTACCAGATCAGGGAGAGTGGATAAATTCATTGCCTGTGCTCCAAGGCAGAACATTTCCCTGGCTGCTGTAAAGGAAAATTAGGGAGTACAGAAAATTACTCCAGCAGACAACAGCATAAAAATCCCAAGAGTTTAGCAAGAAACCATCAAGACCGGAGGGGCAAGGCCAGGCAGGTTTTTGCCCATCTCAGCTGCATCTCTACCCAAAGCTGCAGGAAGGAGCAGTCCCTCAGCCAGGTTTGTCACCCCTGCATGACCAGTTTGCAACCAGGGATTTTCCACAAATTCTAAGGGTATGAACAGCCAGTGGGGATGAAACACAGCAGAAGCTGCATGTTGGGGGGTTTTTTTCCATCCAGAAGTATGAGGTTCTGAGCTGTCCCAGTCACAAGAAGGGATGTGCAGAGGAATCCAGTGCTTGGGCGTGCAAAGGTCTGGGARGGGAAAGCCACTGAGGCACAACAATATCGATCCAATGGGCCACGGTTCGGGCAGGAATCACTGGCACACGGGAAGTGTAAACACTTCCACACCTTCCCTAAGCCATAGCCTCTATTAGTTTAACCTGTGTCACTGCAATTGTCTTTCTTTCTCATTCTTTTTTTTCCCTAGGCATATAAGCCTTCTTGAATGTGAAATACTTGCCAGGAGACAYAGAGGATTAATGTCAGAGGCCTGACATACAGCACGAAAGACAATGAGCCAGACTCTTCCTAAATTCTAAAACACAGCCTGCAAGGTATGTCCAACAATTTTTTTTCTTATTCCACATTCCAGAAGGAGTTATTGAATTTTTTATCCCAGTGAATTTTTATTTTTTCATGCCCAAGAATACAGAGAGTTATGTACTGAGCAATTCAAGCCAAAGGTGTACAGCTGTGTCTCTGCTAAAGGCGTGTATATGAGATTATGCAGATCATTAGTCAGCTAACTTCAAGCACTGTAACACGCTCCACGCTGAAATACCCTGTAATCTGTTCTACAAAAGAAGTCCCAGTCAGTAGTGATCAACCCGATTTGCCTGACAAAACCCTGCAAAATTTCCAAAGAAAGTGCAGACCGAGGGATTGTATTCAAAAATCCTGACAAAAGCCTTGTTTTTACCACTTATTTTCTGTAATTCCCTAGGAAGGAGCAGAAGCTGCTGGAGGTGCAGGTGCAGGAGGCTGAAAGGCACTTGCACCTCCCCAGCACAGACCCCTGGCACACTGGCTGCCCACATCCCACTAATCATCCATCAAACCCAGGATAAAAATCTGGCAAGTTCCATATTAAAAGTGCCAGAATGAAACAAGCAATATCCTGAACGCACATGCAAGTGTTTCAGTGCAAAGCAAGTAAAAAAAAATGAAAAAGAAGATACTCCTGTCTGCAGGACTAATCCTTATAATCATGTGCGGCCTCAAAAAATTGAGAGAGAACACACAGGCACCAGCATCATTTGTCACCAGCAGGTCTAGTAGCTCATGGTTATATTGCATGGAAAATTAATGTTACAAATAACTCTAAATTCAAGTTTGCTTTCCTATCTCCAAATTATTTATGACAAAGACAGAGCTTTGGGAAGCAGAGATGAAAACACCCTTTGTAAGCAAGATCCCAGTTCAGCAGAGTGCTGGAGCACTGAGGCACTTSAAATTTGCCTGGTGTTGTTCAGGCACCCAAACTACAAGTGAAAACCACCAAAATCTTCAGAATGCAAGAGCAGCTTTCTCTAAACAAGTAATCCTACTGTAGATGGATCTTTTCAATTCAATTTCCAAGCAATGCAATGTTTTGTGATTTAGTCCCACTAAACCTTAACAAAACAGCACGAGGAACGAATCTTAAACTCAACTGTTGAGACGATCTATCAATATTAAAATAATCYGGCATGGACTGGTTTGCTAATAAGCCAGCATTTCAGAGATGTAGCAAAACAAAACTGTCTTAAATGTGTGATTTGTGGAGGATATAAAACATAAAAATTACAAAGCAAAAAAATGTTGTCATTGGCACAGCAAGATTAAAAAAAACAATTACAAGGCTGAGTACATTAAATTAAACTTGGTGCAGTCATTCCTGACAGAAGTCCTACTGTCGGTAATTGCACATATTTGGACTTCTAATTGTTAAAAATATCATACTACAAGTGTTTGATGCATCCAAGAGTTGCTGCTGAAAAGCCATACAAAATTCCCAACAGAAATCTCAGGTTTTGTATTAACATGAGCTTCTGTAATATTCGATTCTTTGCTGCTTGCTCTTTTACTGTTTATTGCCTTGGGATCAAAGATCYATTTTGTAATGGAAATAAATCATTGTTTGTATGCTCCTTCACCACAGGAGGCATAAGAGCCAGCGCCAGAGTGATTGAATCCCATTCATCTCCCCAGATTCCCGATCCTCTAGGGATTCCAGAGCCACAATGTCAGATCTCAATGGTTTAATAGGGCTGCTGTTGTCTAACCACCATGGCTTTATTTTCCAATCATCAAACCCGAAACTCAAAAAATTTGCCCAGCAAAGGCCAGCAGACAGATCCTGGGTGAGGCCCGAATTCCCTCTCAGCAGATACTACATTAAATTACACCTCAAAATGGATGTGGCAYTAAAATGCTCCAAATCAGTGCTCAAGATCAGCACAGACAGATGTTGGCAGAGGGCTGGGGAGCAACATGTCTGCAGGACATTGGTGTCACCACTGACCACGACTCAGCCCAAAACCTTTGAAGCAGATAAATTTAAGAACATGTGAAGTTTCCTTGAACTCAAGGAAATTATTTGTGTGCCAATTCAAGACCGGGGCTTCTGTCTGCTGCTGAATCAGGACACTGCTTGGCCTTTTCACAGCTGTGGTTTGGAAGGAAGGAACAAATCATCAATATATGCCTATGGTACACCAGGAAAAAGTTACTATTCTTGTTCATTACCTTCAACAAAACAGTTTTGCCAGACTCCAATGCAAATCAGCTACTCAGGCATGTGAATGGCAGCTGGTGGGATCTCCTGTAACTGCCCTCCCGTTCCTCTTAAATAGACTGTGGAAATTTTTAATCACTGCTCTTAAAAAAGCACTCTCCTTAGTGAGCATTAAAAGAGCTGCATGTTTATGACACTTCAAAAAAGTTGCCCAGAAAAACTACCACCACATCTCATCTGAATTTAGACATCTCAGCTTTTTGGTGACTGCTGCTGTCAGATGTTCCCCACATCACATTGCTTACGTGGCTTAACTTGGGCTAAAACCTGCACAAGGCCAACAAAGCCTCTGCCACAGCTGCAGTGCCCACCTGGCCCCTTTGGGTGCCTTGCTCTGGTTATCTCACCCTGCTCTGATGAAGCTGGAACGCAGCAGACAGGTCACACCACCACCACCACCACCCTCAAGACCTTGTCCCCGTGTCCTGAGAACCAGGACAGAAAGGGGCGACCACAACTCCGCTGTGTGCCACGAAAACCTCCACCCGCACAAACACTCCCACGACGGGAATGCGAGCCGTGATTATTAATTAAGGGTGGCAGTTTGTTTGCCATCACGTGCCAGGTGCCTCCTCCCTCTCCAGAGGCTCGATGCCGCGGGGCCACCACCCCAGGCTGCTCGGCAGTGGCTCTCTGGTGGCCTCATTAGCCGAGCTCTCGCAAGAGGAGCAGCCGAGCAGCGTCCCAGATTTCCAGGCACCAACTCTGACATTTATAAAGGACTTCCAGTCGTGACAAGATCAAAACCTCAGCATTCTTTCAAATCTCACAATAACTCTCAAACACCCTCGGCACAAGGCTGGGGAAAAAAAAAAACCAACCAACCAACAACCCACAATTGAAAATGATAAAGCTCTTATGAGATGAAACTGGAGAAATTATGGGATTTCTCCTCCACCTCCACCTCACTCCAGGCTTCATTTAATTTCTGCAACGTACTTTGCTCTTAGAGAACACTATAATCACATTACCTCCTGGTCAGGCCTCATTTGCAATCACTGCAATCCCTCCCATCAGCTCTTCTGCCAGCAACTACTCAGTTGCTTGTGGCTCTTGTTGGACTCTCAGCCATCTACTCCTTATATTTAAATGTCAATGGGATACAACTCCACTTTGCATGTTAGAGCACCATCCCCCAACCACGCTTAAACAGAAATTGTGTCAGGGCTTGTAGTCTAAATTATTTGTTCTGAGTTGTATAAAGGGTCTGTTTTGTTTTATGGATTTTGCCATAGAAACTATCGATCAAAACTGCATTTTTCACATGCTTACACTTAAGAATTGTTGAAAGTGACTGGGGTGGAAGGGAGGATAAAATGTTGGAAGTCTCTCTYGGTCACAGCAGATCTTGTAAACAGTACCAGTACAGAAAGACACGTCAGAAGTTATGTATTTGTACATGGAGAATTCTCAAGCTGTTCTTCATTAACAATTATCTGTAAGAGACACAATGACCTATGGTTTGCTCCCTTCCCTGCAACCACACATTCCTGTTACCTGTGGTGTGTCTGGACTGTTCTTGCTGCCTCATGTCAGGGGATGGGTCACTGCACCCCCAGCATCAGTAATAACTGAGGGCACTCTCATAATATTAATCCAGAAGGACAGCACTGAGTTTGATCTTTGAGCTCCCTTTTCTCTGACTTTGGAGTCAAGAGCTTGGGCAATACCTGTGTTTCAACAAAAGCATGTTCTGCACTGAAGGCTGCAGTTGTGCTYGCCCAAGGAAGGGCATTGCCACCTCAGCTGACAGCATGAGCCTTGTGGTGCAGAAGAGGGAGGGGAAAATGCTGAAGGCAGCAGGCAACCAGCTCCCTGGGAAAGCCAGTTCCTAACTTCCAGTGTTTAAGATTATGCAATTCTCTAGAAATGTATTATTTTTATCCTTTTAATTTGCTTGGTTGCTATACAAATATTAAGTATTGCTTTTGCAACCTGAGATGTTCTTTTATTCTAAACCCTGCTCTTATTAAATCTGGATAACTTTGTGCCCAAGTAACAGGCTGCAGCTAATCCACTGGCAATATTTTAGGGAAAAACCCAAACAGTTGAAYACTTGAGACAGACTGTGTTTCTTCTGTCTTCTTGTAATAGCTCTATTGACAGTTCCCACCTAGAGTAAGGATCAGAGTCCCTGAAGTACACATGAATCAAAGCAAAATGATAACGAGTGTACACATGGACAAAAGGATTGATGAATTTTCTGGGTTAAAAGGTATACAGTCTCATTAGTTATTTCTCTAAAGACTTCATTTTTATTTTCCTTTTGTTGATTCATGGCCCTTTACTTTTTTTTTTCACTTGTTTATTCCAAACATGAACCAGCTATTAAATCCAAGCTGTTCAGAAAATATACAATTGAGAACATTTCAACTATAAACAATACTTGCAGATTTACTCTATGAAAACCATAAATGAAAAGCAAAGAGTGACTCTTCAACACAACGAAATCACAGACAAAATAGGCAGGAAACAATTTTACGAAAAAACAATAAACCACACATCACCATTCCAGACCCTTTTAATAGCATTCCAGGGCTTCATAAAAAGAAACGAGCATCAACCACGAGAGCAGATTTTTAATTAGCAAACTGATGTATTCTATAGAAGAGGGAGTCACGTTACATTGTGTTCAGAGTCTCAGGTGTGTTTATATGACTTACAGAAATGAAATCTTTCATTCAACCTCAGCTGGGCAACCGCGTGCAGCATGAAATACGAGTTTGTGTTTACACAGCTAAATGGTGATTAATGTGCACCATATGGAAGCAGGGGCCAGCCCCAGTGAGCAGTTGTGTCTGCACAGAAACTCGGAATGGCTTCGTAAAACAGGAGATGTGGAGCTTGCTGGGGAATGGCATAAAGGATGAAACCAGAATATCCACCAATGGGTGGGCAACTTCTAAAATAGCAACGCTGGCAATTAGAATAAATACAAAATCAAACGTTAACCAGGCAAAATGATTCTGCAGGCAGCGCTTATGAACGCGGTAGATAATCGGGACAGGTACTTAGGGCACGGAGATTATTTGTGGGTTTTCATTAATAGAAGGAATGCAAGCAATATTTCATGGAGCAAACTGCATAACCAAACTGAAAGATTAAGCTTGTAAATTAATCAGAACCAGGAACGGATAATTAACGCCTCGTTCAGGCAGTCCTGGCATGACACAAAGCCAGTGAGAGCACATCCCCAGGAGGTGTCTGCAGCCCAGCACAGCTCTGGGCAGCTGCAGCAACCCACAGCGCTGAAAATACTCTCCCTCCTGCCCAAAGGCAGCTTCCAAGTGAGCACACTCTGACTGTGTGTCTGGCCACAGCGTTGGTAGAGTTAACAGACGCGAGGGGAGAAAGGTATTCCCTGAAGGCAGCAATGGCATTGAACCAATACCACGCAGATTCTTAGCAGTCCTTGTGGCTTTGCTCCATTTTTGCCTGTGTTGGCCCCAATGCTGGAGCAGGTGCAAATTTCTGGATTCCCGCGAAGTCTCGCTAATTTGAAATAAACKATGTATAAACGGGATTGTAACAACAGAGCCACAGACCATAGAATCTCCACCTCTGGCGTGTATCACAGAGAGACCAACTCCAGTCTAATAGCTCAAAATAATTATTTTCTTTTATTTAGTTGTTAGACAGAGAAGAGACCATAAAGTTGCCACTTGCCAGAAAAATGAAGCTGTCCTGCCTAACACCACCACACAGGGTCTTCCCTGTAACCATTCTATCCACTGCAATCGCTTTTGCAGTTGCTGACTTCAAGACCGAATACATCCTATTGTATTATGTGTCTACAGCAACTATTTTTGGTGGGGGTTTTGTGTGTTTGGGGTTTTTTTGTTTTTATTTTGTTACCTTTTGAATAAGGTAGGTGGAATAAAAGATAACAACAAAGAACTAAATAGCAAATAACTTCACTTTTCTAGCATTTCACATGCAAAAGTTGTAAGTATATTAATCCCAAAAGAAGAGGAAAGTCCATGGCTTGCAGTCCTGAAAAGTTTATGTTTGTAAGAGTCCAGCCCCAAGGGCTGTAAGTGAATCGTGTTGAGTTGGGCAAGTTGGAAGTTTGACTTCTTGTAAAACTACAGTTTTAACTTTCCTGTCTCTTTTATAGCACCAATCACAGGTATAGAGCTGTTAAAAGCTGCATCAAAACCACAGGCACAGCATTTGACACAAGATCACTCAGCTTTTGCAGCTTAAAACCCTACTTGACCTGGGACTGAACAGCCCCTTTTTCTGCAGAGCATTCAATTTCTGCCAAACTTGRCCACTTGAAAGGGTGTTACACACAAACGCACCATTAACAGTTTACTCATACAACACTTAAAAAAGACACCCCAAACCCACCAAGAACAAGAGGCAAGCTCTAAAAAACATGCACAAACAGCTGACGTTTGTCTTGAAGGAATTTGCTTTTGCCTGTAAGTCTCAGTAAAATTCTTGAAACACGCTGAATTTCCAGWAGCTGAAACAGTCTGATGAGTGATGCCCCTGCCTGATTTTCTATAGAGTAGCTAAAGATTTCTTTTCAAGTACTGGTACATGTGYAGGACTGGGTACCTGAGGCCTGAGTGCACACATGGGGAGCACTGAAGCCCCCCTGTCCCTGTTTGTGGCACACAGAGCTTCACCATGGTGTCCCAGTACCAGGTTTGATCATCAGGCAAATATTCTCCCAAGGGAGCTCCAGAAACATGAGCCTGGCTGACACATCCTGCCCGACTTGGGTTTGAATTATTCTTCCTGGACTACATCGGAAGGTCCCCGGAACAGGAGCTCTGTGCAAAGGGACTGCTGGAAGTTTCTGCTGTGGATTACTCTGACATTAGCCATAGAGAAATAGGCGAAAAGGGCTCTGGAAAGGGAAGAGACCTGGCAGTTAACACAGGAGACACCTTCCTGAAGTACATGGGAAATGGGGGATTGCAGGAAGCCTTTGACGACAGAAGACCATCTGAATTGCATCAACAACAGGAAACTCGCCCATTTCGTCAGAACTTCTATTTCAAACCAGTCTACCAATTTCTTATGCCAATGCAAACTGTTAGAGCAAAAATACAAAGCTCTCTCTTCTCTAAACATGAATATTTGGCCAGAAGCTRAATTATGGCACCCAATGCCCTGAGACCCCTGTGGAAACAACACCCTTGAGGCATGGGGAAGGTCTTGTCCTACCCAAACACATCACTTCAGTGTAGAGAGGAAACAACTTGGGAAGAGGAACTTCCCCCAACAGAAGCAATATTTTCTCATCTGTGTCCAGGTCTCCGCAGAAGGAAATGGAGCCTGATTTTTCTGTAGGGCAAGCCATGGCGAATGTATCGAGCGGAGCTCAATAGAGAGGGACAGATCAGGGTGTTCTCCAGSCTTTGCAAAGGGTTTTGCTCTGCAGAGCTCGGATCCGAGCGTGACCCCGAGCTCAGAGCAGAGCTTGGCTGCGGCTGCCTCCTCCACAGCGCCCTGCAAAGCGGACAGGGAACAAGGCATCCACCACGCTTCACCTCTCAGCTGCTGAGCCACCTCCTGCTCAGTCCCACAGCTGCTTTCAGCTCCTGCTGCCAAGCAGATTTGCCCAACACGGCRCTCGCAGGACTGTACAGTAATGAGAGCAAAGCAGGCTCTTCATTTCAGGGATGTTTGTATGCTAAGGAGGGTGTAAAAGCATAAATCAGGCCAACAGACCTGAAAAAGTCTGCTCTGTATTCCTTCAATTCTCCTCGCCTCATTTTCTTCTCTTGCATATTTTTACCTTCTTTACCCTGCTCTCTTCGGAGCTCATCTAATTGTCACTTGAGATGACAAATGTCCTCTGCCTCAATGCCCCTTCCTCAGTAACGGATGTTTCCTTTCTGTATCGCTCTGCTTGTAGAATTAATTTTCTTCATTAAGTGATGTCTGCATTTATCACTTCCTAACTTTTATTTTGCAGTTTTCTACCTCTTTTTCCTTGGCAAATGTGCTTAAAAACCACTGCTCATGCTCTTTTTTTTTAATAAATCAAGGCTTAAACATCATAAATCCTCCCTTTAAAAAAGCCTCAGCTTCTGGTACTGCTGTTAGCTTTTATCTTAACTTGCTGGTTTTGCTATTTCCCATAAAATATAAACATCCATTCAGTCAGTCTTGGAAGAAAAATGAAGAATCTGTATTGATAAAAAGGTTTGAGGCCAAAAAGATCCATTCTGATCATTAGTTTGACAGCCCATTCAACACAAAACAAACATTTGTCCCTGGGATTGCTGGCACGTGCTAATTCCATTTAAGAGCCACTTGGTTGCTTTTAGGTATGGATTTTCAGTCTGCTGACCTGAAGTTGCACATGTTAGACCTAAAAGAAAACAGCAAATATTGCATTCTTCACTGTCTTTGATCTGTTTGTTGTTYTTGCTTTCACTGCACCACTGTACTACTTTAGTCAATGAAGAGAAACCCCTTGTTCTCAGCAATGATTGTGATTTATCCTTCTACTTTTGTTGTCAAAACTGTAAACAAACATTTCATCCACCATCTGATTTTAAGAGARGCCAAAGGCAATAAGCTGCCTCCTACAGCAAGAATTAGTGAAGGTGAAGTCTTCTTAACTGAAYTAGGAAAAAGAATATTCAAGGATTCAACAGCATCTGCTAAAGGTTTTACCCTGCTACCTCCTATGACCTCTCTCAGCACCTGAACCCTGTTATAAATAGAACTTTCTTCTGAAGCAAGGAAACATTTACCTAGGACATGAAAGTAATTTGCTTTTTTAATCGTTCCAGGTCTCTTCCCCTCTCCTTTCCTCCTCCAATTTTCAGCCATCAATACAGCAATGCCAGGAAAGCAGGAGAAAACAAACACATTTCAGTGCCATGACACTTAGTGTGGGGAAAGCAAAATGCCATTTGCATTGATGGCACTTGGGATTTCTTGGGAATCTCCCATATAAAAGCTATTCAGGGTCAACACTACTTAACCTACAAATTCAAATTAAATGGAAGACATTCAATCTGTTCGATCTACAGACCTTACAATATCTGTCATCATCCATGCTAAAAAGGGTGTCTAATTAAATTAAGATAGTGATTGCTTTAAGTCTGAGGCATTAGCAATCCATACTCTGGGAAAAAGGAGATGGAGCATTTTCCCTGCAGAGAGCCAACTTTCACAGCACCTAGAAAGGAGAGTCCCCTGCAGCTCCTCTAAATCCAGGGAACGGGACCATGGACAGCTCCTTGGTCGGACAGAAATAGACACCTCCTGTGGCAGACTTAAGACTCATCATGCAACTTATCTCCTTCTACATCTATAATGCAAATATCTCTGTTTGGACAAGTTATTTAAATATCTGTTACAGTCAATGGAGACAAAGAAGCCCTCCTAGGAGATGAGTCATCTATCCAGTGGGATTTCTACCTTGAAATAGAAGTATTGTGCTTAAAGGAAGGATCTCTTTCCACCCCTTGATTACAAAGGGGATCTCTGTGAGTAGGTCAAACATTGAGATCCATAATTTCATGAGATACCTAAATTAATAAAATGAATCCAAGTCAGTGTCCACGGTGGTCACATATATTCAAAACAAACTGCTGAACAGCCCCAGAATAYGAAATAATAATTGGTCTATCTATTCAGCCCACTTGGCTCCCAGCTTTACTCTATTTCCTGTGGGAAAAAAATAACAGTAAAATATGATTCGATATATACTCCTACAGCCTCAGTGTGTGGTGGGCCTCTGTGCTAACAGGGTAGGTCACAGTACACCCAAAATGTCACAGCAAATGATCCCATGAGAGAATTACATGGGTCACAGAAGAAAAAAGCCAAGAAAGGAATTTTATACCTGTCACTCCCTGTATAAAAACTTCAGACAGAGCAGACACTGTGCTACATACCCAGAAAAGAGAAGGAAATGAAAGGGAAAGGAGGGAAGAGGAAGCAAAGGGAGACTGTTAGTCTTCTATGGAATACAAGATGATTAAATACTGTCAGGCTTTAATCCCTGCTGACAAGCCGAGCTGCATGAGAGATATGGCCTGATTAATTATATGGAAAAAAGGCTGTGACACAGGCATATGAGGCAGAAAGACCAAAAAGGAGGGATTTGTAATTTATTTATTTATTTATTTATTTATTGCTAAATAAAAGGCATGAGCTAATGAGAGTTGCTCGTCTGGATCTAAAACTTTCAGCCCTACTTCTAAATCCTAGTGCAGACTCCCAGCACATACTGGGGAAAGAAAAAAGATCTTACAGCTGAATTTGCTTTTCATAATGAAATAGAAAGCAGGCCCTGTGTAAACCTTTCTGGTTTGTGCACTGGGATTTATTGTTGATGGCAGCAAAGGACAGCCCTGGAAAGGCTGGATCAACATAGTGCAATGGCAAGTGGCCCAATGGCCAAAGAGACTGATGTAGGACAGCCCTCAGAGCCTGGAGAGGAAAGAGAGGTGCAAGTGAAGGCTTTGACAAGCCAAAGTGGCAGGAGAGATGTAGTTCAGTAAGCATTGTCAAGGAATAAACCACTGTGATTGTCTTCTCTCTCTTTCACATGACTATTCAGTACTCAGGGCTTTTATAGATTATTTGCTGTACTAAGGGAATTTGATCACAGCATTTTATTTTTTTTTTGGTGTGGCCACCTCTCCTTCAAATACAAAGCATAGCATACTTTTTTCCCTAAAAATAATTTTAAAAATATTACTCAGAAACCTGTTGCTTTGCTTGCAATCTTAAGCCACACCTCCACCCAGAATCATCTCCTGGGGGCTTTCTCACTGGGCTCTGCCCTGTTTGAGGCACCACATTGTCTGAGAATTGGTTCTCATTTCACCCAAACAAACCCTGATGAAACTTAATTTCCTGTTCCAACATCCACAATTGATCTGTTATTTGGAAAGCAAATTCTGTTGGTTTAGCAGTTGCTAAATAAATGGCGATTTAATTCTGGGCTTCCTGGAAACTAGGTCAGCCTAGGTCTGGTATGGCACTACTAAGGTGAGCTTTTGGCTTGTGACTTTGGAAAGACAAGAGAAACAGTCAAAACAAAAAGTAAAAAAACAAGCAAAATAATAAAGGAAAGCACAATTTATTCAATGGTACAATATGGTATATATTTGTTCAGTATTCACAGATATTCTAGCAATAGGAATAACTCCTTTGAAGGAATACATTTTATAGCTGACAAGATGTAGGAGACATTTCCATAGTTTGGGGAGGATGAAAACTGACTGAGACAGTATCTGCTACTGGCCCAACTTGGATGCTCCAACAAACTTTCCTGAATTAAAGCTAAAACTGACAAACAATTTTGGCTGCTGAGAGAGGCGCTGTAATCAGGAAAGAACACATCCTAAAACAAGAAGCTGAAAAACCTCCGAGATACAGTAGGCAAGAAAAACCCTGTATGGTTTTAAAATCTGAGGAGGAAGAAGCAGCTGTGTACATTCTCACTCCCTGTTTTCAAATGGGAATTTGTCCTGTCTGCAGATCCAGCACAGTGGTCCCAGGGATTTGAATGCATCCCAAAACTCCCTCTCCTGTGACAGAGGCATCACAGCATTCCTCCCCTACATTTAAGGGGCTCTCTGGCAGTGCCTGTAAGAGGTGCCCTGCTCTACTGAGGATTTTGGTTTGGTCTTTTTAAACAAGATTGTTGCCTCAATATAATTTAGCCAGCAGAGATGATCAGGGCACCAAGATGTAAAGAGTTCAAAACAGATTAAAAATCCAAATTTTCCTTAATCACAATTTCAGCTTTCCTCATTAAACCACTCGAACTTTTCAGATACCAATTCCAACACCAAGACATAAGAGAAGAAGGAAAAGCAGAGAGAAAAAAAGATACAATAGAGGGAAGAGAGAGGAAAACAGAGACAATCTATTATAGCCCCATAATTTCATCCCGCAAAATTTCAGTCTGCATGCACCACCGATTCAATTACTGTACACAGCTTTACCCTTCAGCAGAGCTAGAATTACAGAAAAACCCATTTTTAAAGGTTAGTGAGAGAGTTTTTCATTGACAGTGACCTGCTTCAATAGGGGCACACAATGTAAGGCAGGAATTGCATTTGCCTTACTCCTCCAACACAGGTATTTAAACTTGTTTGGGGCTGCGAATGAAATACGTCTGATGATCTTAATCTACTCCCCAGAGAGAGAAAAGCCAAGGAACAAACTCACTTGATTACCAGGTTCTGTGCAAAATACTGARACCGGTATTACAAAGCACATTTTCCTGCACAGAGGAGCTGACTCCTCTGGCATATTGAGGAGCACATAAAAAATCAGAATTCGCAGCTACAGGGCTGGCAGATCAAAAGGGGCAAATTTTAAAGCTCCCAGCACCAGGAACTCCACTCCTCATCTCACGTGGTCTCACAAGATGYTTCTCTCAGCACTTCTTCCTTGTTATTTTGGCAAATTGTATTTACTTCAAGGCAGGGATTCCAGGCTRTGTGGGACAATCCCAGTGCTGAATGCCAAGTCCACCACTGAACCATGTCCCCAAGTGCCACACCTACACATCTGRTATCTCCAAGGATGGTGGCTCAGCCACATACCCGGGCAGCCTGTTCCAGTGCTCGACAATCCTCATGGTGAAGGAATTTTTCCTAAGTCCCAATTTGAATCTCCCCTGGTACAAATTGAGGCCCTTTCCTGTCATCCTATTGCTTGTTACCCAGAACAGCCTGATCCACCCAGCCTACCCAACCTCCCTTCAGGCAGGTGTAGGCAGCAATAAGGTCCTCCCTCCCTCTCCTTTTCTCCAGGATAAACGCCCCCAGCTCCAGTAAATCCATTTGAAGTTCCTGTTAGTTACAGAAAAGGTTTTGAAAGATTGAAATGCTGGAGAAGAGCTCTCCAAAGGGAGCAGCAAAAGCATCTATGGTAAAACAGCAGCAATGTGGCTTCACTGAGCCTGGAAATGACTGAGCTCACAGGATGCCACTGATGCCAAGAAAAGATGGAATTATTATCAGTATTTACATAATCAGCTATGCTAAGACAAGATACAGCAAAAGCACTACTAATTGTATTATTCTAAACTTAGTGCTCTCGACCCAACATGGAGTTCTCCAGGGGGATTTTCCCAATTTTATTTTTTAAATCAGCTAAATTATAGCCTTCCAAAACACTCTGGGCAAGTGGCAGCTTATTCTTCAAGAAGGCTACTGTACAACTGGATGGGTGAAATATCAAGATCATTTCCGTGGAATACAATCCCATTTCCCACCCTAATTACTGATGGATTAGTTGGTGTCACYGGAATTACAACAATTTGCCTAAGTAGCAGGTTTTTAAATAATGATGGAAATTGCATTCAGAAGCTGCTCTTGCACACATTATTTATACATAGTGTGTGTCTGTTTACGCTCCACGCATGAGTGGCTATTTTGTCCCTGCAGATCCAAGATAACAGGATAACAAGGATCCTACAAGCACATACACACATTCATCTTCCCTCCCTTGCAAACATCTCCCCTTACAGGACTATCCCCACGCCTGCCAGGTGGTGCCCTGCTGCATTTCACACTCCCTCTGCCCCTGCACGGCCCATGCAGGGGGCTGCTCATTCCAGCAGTGATCCGTTCCCTYTCCACCCTCAGAAAAGATGGAAAAACCTCCTTCCAGCTTCAGTGAGGGCAGGCTGGTTGGTTGAAGCCCAACTCCGATCCCAAGCAAGCACTTCTCCTGATCCCCTGCAAGGAACTGATGTCCCCCAGGTGATGCCATGCACCATTTCAGCCATTTTGGGTTATTTTCCTCCTTCCCTCTTCGGCTGTTTCAGTCCCAGCACAGCTTCCAAATACTATGAGCTTTTTTTCTTTTTTAGTAATTCATTTGCACAAACACTTTGTACTACACACAAGGAGGCCTTCTGGAACAGGCTAGGCATCACCAACTTGTCATCACTATGCTGTTTTTAGCTGCCTGATTGCTTCTCCCCCTTCAAAAAGAAACATAAATTATTTGGAGGAGAGAGGAAGATTTGTTTCCAAACTAAACCAATTTCTCCCARTCTTTGCCATCTGCCACCTCCCACTGCAGCAGGGTAAGAGAGCAAAGCTCAGGCTGTGCCCAGCAGGCTCCAAGGGCTGGGTGGGTACAGATCCAGGAGAGACCTTGGGTTCTCTGCCCATCCCYTCGTCTCTTCCAACCCTGGACCAGACTGTGAGGCCAAAGTCCTGCAAGAACATCAACCCTCCCAGMAATATCCCTCTGTGCTAAGCAGCAAGACAGCATTTGACCAAATACTCGGCCTTTTGAAGCTTTTCCGAAGTTCTGAAGTGTTCGCTTTCACATCCGTTTGGCCAGTTTAAAAATCTCATTTTAACTCTTGCAGGAGCGTAAAATGACAACTGAACCCAAATCGAGCCATTTTTCTCCTCAGCCACTAAAAAAAGCTCAAGTGCAACACTCCTGCCCAGCCCAGAAAGGTTCACTGAGCCTTAAAAACACAGTGGTGCCATGGTTGGGGTTACCCGTGGCCACCACGCTGGAAGTGGGGGAGGCTGGATGTGTAACACTCCCATCTGCTTGGGAGATGAGGTCAAGGAGAGATTAACAGTAAAGCCACGAAAGGGAAATCAGCCACTGAACTCCTACCAAAAGCCACAGGGAACTGGGTGATTAACGCTTTGAAAATCCTCCTTAACAATCAGGGGCTATTCTAAGGACCAAGATAGGTTCAAAATACCTGCAATTAGAGGGAAATTTATATTCTGGTTTTTTGGGAAGCAGATTTGTACTTGTTAAAAGCTCAGAAAATGATTATTTTTACTGCTCTTGTATTACTTTCTTTCTTTTTTCTTGGAAAATGGGCCCATTTTGAACAGCAGCAACTCATTGTTCCAGGATGGAGCACAGCACATGCAATAGGAAAGAACAACATCACTGCTCCCATTTTACAGGGGCCACGACAGGAGGCAGCGAGGGCTCTGAGGGCACCTTTCCTGCAGTGGGAGAGAGGATTACATCCTGGGAACACAGAGCCCCTATTCCAGCCTCAACTAATAAATCTCTTACATATGTAGGCAGCAGGTACAAAATCCTGGCAGGAATCCTGCTGTGGTAATGCCCAAGCGTGACAGGAAACCTGAGCAATCACTTAACTTGAGATATAGAAGCAACAGGTCCCCAATTCAGGGCAATATTCCAACAAGTTTGGTAAAAAACACCAGAGACTGSTTGAAAATAATTTTGCCTATGTCCAGGAAAAACAAAAAAAAAGACCTTTTGAAGTTTGTTTGTGTCATGCCACTGTTATTTTTTCAAAGGGGCAACATAACAGCTGTGCTGGAGATAATCAAGAAACCCAGGGGCAATTAGGTTTTAATGCTGTGACAGTGGGGATGTTTATCAACCTCCTCGTTAGAGCCACAAGTTTCTTGGCAAAATGTTCAATAATAAGGTACATGGGATATCATCATTTCTTCGGAGACTATTTTTGTGATTTTTTTTTCCTGTTGTTTGCAACAACAGCACCCTATTCCATGTGAAGCAAATGTTATTGCAATTATAAGCTACATTAGGTAGGGAAAAGGAAGTTTTGCAGACACTGCTGCTTTATACAAACTGAAGAACAAGTATGACAGCAGGCAGTGCTACACGGGGCACTCTGGTTCTCTGCCTCATGTCCCTTGGTGTCTCCAGAGTGGCCCCTGACTACCTCACATCTGGCAAATTACTACTCTTCCTCAAATCCCAGGTAAGGGTGAGGGAGYGCCCCTGGAAAGACGGAAAATCTGAAGTACAGAGAAGCCGGGAAATTATTCACAGAAAATGTTCCAGACACAGATACTCCGCCTRGGATTGGGTTTTCTACTCTTATTTTCTTCTATTGGCACACTGCAACTTCCTGTTTCTTCACAAATATTTATGAGTGTGTCCTCTGTGAAAATGGAACATTCAAGGTCTGCTCAGAGCACATTCTACTCCTGACGCATGACTGTAGCTTGGGCTGCTACAACATCAAGAATGCAAYGGGCCTCAGTACATCCCTTGTCATCTGTAAGTTACTCCCAGAGCCTGAAAGTCCACCTAGTAATTACTRAAGTCATTAAAAAAATACGTACTTTCATTATATCCCAGAGCAGATCAGCAAAGGAAAGGTTTGGGCCTTCTGACAGCTCCTGACGTGCTGCTCATGAGAATGGCACAGCTGAGGGCAGAACTGCCATCCATCCACTCCCTGCACACTTGTGCTCCYGCTGCACATTGGTCTTACCCTCCTTCTAACAGTTTCCCTTCCCCGTTTCCATGAAAGCTATTTGAGTCCTTGATCATTTCTCACAGTGGTCTTGCAGAGAGAGAAACTGGAAGAACACGAGTCAGTGGTCAGTGGTGCCTGAGACGCACTGGGGAACTGGGGAGGGGAGAGCAGCCCAGCCCTTCCCACTGTAACCCCCCCCTTCCTCCCCATCCCCTCCCAGCTGCCTGAGTCCACGCTGAGCTTTAGCAAGCCTACACTGTGGAAGATAAAGCAGAGCTGTATCAGCTTCAGCAAAAGGTCTACAGCACCCAGCACAGCACCAAACACAGCATCCTACCAGCAAACCTCACCTGCTCAAATGGCCTGTGACTTCCAGATCCAGAGCCTCAGCCAGCCCAAGGGGCTACCAGTTATTTTCCCTTCTCCCTGATGGGCCCCCAGAGCAGCACAGAATGCAAGCTCCAGCCAGTGTTGTTTACATTCAATTTGTAAATTGATTACTCAAGGCAGGGAAGAATCAGCTTTCTTCAGCAACCAAAGGTGAGGTGATGCTCCATTTTCAGGTGTGCAGCCTCCTTCTCTTAAAGATGCCCATGCCACATGAGCCTGCTGCCCTTTGCCCTCCCTTCCTATGAAGGAGATTATACCTTCCCACACCACAACCTGCACTGCCTCAAAACAGAGACACCACCAGATTTGCTGCAATGGAGAGAAGGGGAGCAAAATAAGGACCTCACAATGAAAGGCTCATGTTCTCAGTCTTCCCTCCTGGTCCTGTGCTCAGACTTCGTGCCTGACATAGTCTGGTTTTATATGCAGGTCACTCAGTCATTCTTCTCACATGTACATCAGGCACTGCTGGAAAATGTGGCCATTATCCATCAAGTCCTTAGCTTCAGTCAGCTTCCAGAGGAAGAGTAATAGATGCACTTGTGTTGTCACATCATTGTCCAAAATGTCAGGGTAAAAAGCCCTGAACATTAACAACTCCCTAAGGAAATCAGTTCTTTAAAAAAAAGTAGAATAGAGAGAAAAAAAGAGTGAGAGGGACAGAAAGGTGCACAGCTTCCCTTTTCATCAGCGATGACTTATGCAGGAAAGTGCCCTGACCTGCTGTATGCCAGCCAAGCACCCTCACTATGCTCTGACTTCCACTGAAGTTTACATTTTGTCTGGATGAAGCAACATGTGCACATGTTGGTTTTAATTTCCAGGATCCAGGAAGAGCCTTCTCTTTGGACATCACACATTAAAAGAGAYGTATCAGTCTGAAGGGTGAGAGTAATCTCGTCCCAGGGCACTTGCATTAAGATTCAAACAGCGTGGGGAGGTGATGGTATCAGGCAGTGCAAATCTTCATAGACAGTGAAGGGAAAGGGGGGAAAAACAGAAAAGAGAAAGATGAAATCAAAGATGACAAGAAGCAGTAGTCAAAGTTAGGAGGAGGAGGAGGTCAGGCACGCAAACCAATCAAGGTGACACGCTGATATTTTCCTGGTGTGGTCAATCTCTGTGATCTGCTTTTAAAGGATTTGCTGAAGTTAAGCAGGAACTACACAAAGCTTCAAAGCTTTTAAAGGCAGGTAAAATGTAGACATGAACAAAGATATTTCTTTGCTGTAATGTGASGAAGAAAAAGGAAGTGAAATGGGAGGGAAAGCATACCCTGTCCTAAACAGCCTAAAAGTGAATTTTGGTGACCTGTACTCATTAATTCCTAAAAAAACCCTAACCTGGCACTACAAGCCCTGTAGAGGAGATGGTGCCATTCCTGGAAGGCTTATGAAGCTGGTACATATTTTACATTTGCAGCTGCAAGTACACAATATCAAAACCTCAAATGAGAAAGATAAGGTGTAGTAAATCCAAGAGTGCTTTGCCCACTCTGTTCTCATTGAGTGCCCCTTTTACACAACCTCTCCTCGCAGCACAGTCAATACACCCAAGAAAGATGCTCATAAAAAATAGGAAATTAAGCCAAAGTTAGACCAGACTGCAGGAGTCTCTCTCAGAGRTAAGTAACATCACCAGTTCAGTCACCTGCACCAGATACATCCTTTCCCTCTCCAGACTCAAACAGGAGAGGCCACACTCTCAGCAGTACATCCTACCTCCAGTTCCTTAACTGGGCTTGTGGATTACTAGTAAGTAATTGATACACAGGAAATGAAAGTGAAGCCACCACCGTGCCTGCTCCTGCATACAAATACTGGCAGCTGAATGCGCATCAGCAGCAAACGCTGCAGCCCTGCCATTCCTATGGCATTTCCAGTAGGAACGTGCTTAAAATATCTCAGCATAAAGTGTTTCRCTTTGTACAAATGGTGCTGGTGTGATTGCTCAATGCCTTTTCAGTGAGGAAACTGCAGAGGGCTGAGGGGTCAGATAAAAACCGAAGATAACGCGTTACGCAGACACCACTCTGGAKGAATATCAGGAGAAGAGAGAGACTTTAAGGGGGAACACAATAAGAAATCAAGATAAAGATTTATTTTGCGGYGCACAAAGCCGAGTATGCAGCTCTCCACGCAGTCAGTCTCTAGGAACAATCTTCCTATTTTTTCCCTGGGAGCCAAAAAAAGTCCCGAAATTAATCTCTGCGCACAGCCTAAATTCGTACTTAGTGCCAACTTTGCGTCTGTATCAAATTCCTCCACAGCGCAAGAAGCCACGCTGTAAATAGGCTCATTTTCGTTATTTTATCAAATTGCATTAACTTTCTCTCCGCAGCATCCTCCGAGGCTGGCAACACGGAGACGTGCAGGAAATGTAAATCGCTCCCCYTTTGATATGATAACTGTAGCAGTGAATTGCATCCCAGGAATCAGCCCGGGATTATAGCCGAGAACTCGCTGAAAGCGCTTGGCTGTGGCGCGGTGCCAGGAGGGGGAACTTCAGCTGGCAGGTCAGTGCGACACGGGCTCAGGGCTTTGGGAAAGAGGAACAATATGTGACACCCAGCTACCTGGGGCCGCACAAACCCCACAGCCAACAGCCTCGGGGTCAATCTATAATTAAAAGACGCAAACAGGTGCTAAAAACAAGTGTGTATTTATGTATGCAAATACAAGGGGTAGCTGGATTAAATATGAATAAGCACCTAGGAAAGCAACAGCCAGAGGCTGTAAGGTAAAATCTACCTGCCAGACGTGTATTTAGATATATATATATAAAAACAATCACACACCAAAAAAAATTGCATTTCCTGCATTGACCTATTTGTGGTACAGAATATTATAACAGTAATTATAATCACGTATCTTTCATTTAAATAATGTTTCCAGTTTCAAAGACTCAGATGATGTTGGAATGCAAATAAAGACAATCAGAACGCGAAAATAATTGTTTTCCTAATGCCTTATTTCCATGTGCAAATGCCACTGCTAACAGCTACCAGCATTAACCCTGGGCCAGAACTCCTCGGAATTCGGTACTGCACAAACACTAAAAGCAAAAGCTGCCTGAACCCTAAGGAATTTGCAGCTCTAACAGCAAAGAGGCAGCAGATGGATATAGACAGAAATAATCAAGAAGTAGTAGTTAACAAGGCAGGAGTTAGTCTCAGCAAACCAAATCCCTGATTGCTGTGAGCCTTGTACAGGCACCACAACAAAGAGGAGTTTTGATCATCGATGCCCTGCAACACACGAAGCTCCGCACATCCTTCATCTCCACCACTGTGCTCCATCTGTTGCCTCCACCCTTGCTGGCAATCGRGTCTCCTTCTCCCACTATACTTAAATTTTGCACACAAAAGCTCTCTGGGCCAAGGACTGTCATGTACGACCTCACTCCYCAGCACTGAGCATAGCAGGGCTCAAACTGGGGCCTACAGAGACAGGCAAAAACATTTATGAACAAAATTAATAGAAGTGTTTATTAATAACTAGTCCAACAGAGTATGAGCATGCATGCATACAAGCCTAAAGTCAAAATTAACACACACAAGGTCCATGTAAAACAACAGAGGCATGTGAGCAACAGTGCCTTCTGACAGCTCTTGTTGAGTCCACACCGCCTCTTGCTCTCAATCTGAGCTATGCAGAGGAGAGGAAGAGCAGCTGGCACAGAATTATCTTGTGAAACTGAGACACACCTTGAGCAAGTGCCCCATCTCAGCTGGAATCTCCAGAGGCACCACACCACATTCCACAGTAATCAGAACCAGCCCAACAGACAGATAGCTGGGTGGTTATGACAAACAAGCACCACRAAAATATTTAAAAGGTTCTAAAGCAGTTCTTTGCAACAGAGRTAACATCTGCAGGATACAGCATTCCTGCCAGGTTTTATTTCAGCACGTTTGACTCAACGACCTGCTTATTACAACACCTTTCAGACTAACTTTAAGGCAATGAACAATGTCATTTGTATAACCAAACCTGCCTTTCATGACACAAGACCATTCCACATGGCTTTCAGGTTCTTAAATTAAATGCTTAAAAGTCATGAGGTGGGGAAATAAAGGGCTGCTCTACAGCATCAATCCATCCCTTCTGCATGCCCAGCCAGACCTGCACTGCAGGGCAGTGCTGCTCTTCCAGCCTCCACTTCCACAATGTCCTCAAAGGGTTAAACAACACATAAATTTTTTATTATTTTGTGTCTGTTTGTCTGTTTATTGTTCATTCTTTCTTCTCCTCGAATATCTCCCAAAGACCAAAAGCAACAAATAGAAAATACTGTTTAGTTCATGGASACTTCACTCAGCACAGTGAGGTGTGTTCCACATCTATTAATTACATTATGTTTTCAGAAAGATACAGTGAAGTGCAGGGTAAGAAGGCAGCTCCTACATAAAGAYATGCTCAACAAAGTGTCAGCTTCCACTTCCATGCTTCAATGTCCAATGTGACATATTTTCCAATGCAATTCAAACCTCAAAAGTGGAAAAGAAATAGCATGTAAATGGACCTTGCTTGCACCTTAAATCACTGTTAGCAAATCTTAATCTCTTTAAGTCTGCTCATTTAAAATCAGGCCTATTTAACCTGCAAAGGTAGGTCAGGTTTTATTGATCACCCCTAATGCACTCTTAAAAAAATGAGAGCAGTGAGATACAGAGCTCAGTTGATAGAGGCTCACTGGAAAAACACCTGATAATATTTACAGCCTTCAAGCTATGCTGTTGTAAATATGCACCAGAATGCAGATTATAGGCTTGCCAGGTCATACTGGAAAGGGAAAAGAAAAGCCCTACCAGAGAGGAGGTGGATTACTCTTTGCATTGACTGAAAGCACAACTATGAACTTCTGGAATACAGCCACAGCAGCCCAAGTCCATTCAGTTCTCAGTTATCATTCCTCAATCTTTTTTTCAGTGCAGTACTTTGTGCTTGGATTTCCTACTCAGAGTCCATGCTATGCCCTGAGTTTTGAACTATGAACAACTGATGACATTTTTCTAGCTGCTATAGAAATAAGGTGGGTTATTGTTGTTTATATYATGGCATCACCTAGAGGTGCTCATAACTGATCAGAGCTCCTCCTTCTACACCTCTCAGAGAAGGACCAGAGGAGAAGCTGGTTTGTAATTCTGGTAAAGTTTTTAAATACACAAAGGCTGACTATTTGAAGAACAAACACACTGCAAGGTCTAGATAGCCCTTGATACTTGCTTCCCTACTCTGGCTATTTGTAAAAGGTTTCACTTAYGACCTGCTCAGAAAAATGAAAAGTATTTTTGCCATGCAAAAATAAACATGATTTTCACTTTTTTATTTCTCATGCCGTGCTAAAATAAAAGCACAATGGGTTTCCGATTGATACCTGATATATCACTCCCATTCCAACTATTAAATACTTATTTTTGTGGCCTGAGATTCTAAATGTATTATAAAAAAACACTGCAGTTAATTAATATACAAGAACAGACACTGGATTTCCAGGGTTTTTTCTACTGCAGACTTCTTGTGCAACTCAGACAAGTTCCTTAATCAACATTTACACCAGGCTTCCTCCCCYACCTAATGAACAGGTGAACTGTAGRAATGGATCACTGCCTAGGACATGCTCTGGAGCTACACTGTCAAACAGTTAGAACACCTAAATTGTATAAATCCCCACCAACAACTTGAGGCAATTATCAAATGTTTATTAGCCTCCAAAGTGAAGGCTAATAAACCTGCTTATTTTAGCAGATAAAGTCAAATTACCTTGACTGAAGTTGGTAAGTGTTCGAAGATTAACAGCTCTGGCCTCATATGCTTTTAGTTATCGGTGATGAAATGTCAGCTCAAAAACTGAAAGATACTTCCTAGTTATTTAGGCAATGTGAAAATTGGGCAGTTATTTTCCAGGAGACATGGCCTGCCTGACAGGTTTTAAATGAAGAAAAGTGATATTATTACAATTATCATTAGAAGAAGATGTCCCTCATCAAAATGTGTCTGGATTTTAATTGACAAGGTCCAGGTTAATGCTGTGAAAACGCCAATGAAAGCAAAGCCTGTGGCTCAAACTAATTGTCAGCACTGAGCAACCTCCACCTCTAACCCACCACAGATTTATCACTCTGTGCACACTGTACTCWTGACAAGAGATGTTTGAATTAATCATTAACAACAAGAAATTCCTCCCAGACAGAAAGCAAGCAGAGTGCAGAGCTGCCCATCCCCTTTTTCCCGTGCTCCTGAGCCAAGGAGAGGTGCCAACGAGCCTTCCTAAGGAGAAAGACTTTTTTGTTGTTGTTGTTTTGCCACCTTTTCTTTCTTTTCTTTCAGCATTCCAGGGGAAACTTCCAGTGGTCCTCTGTGTTTTGGTGTCACCCCCGTGGGCAGCACAGCAGTGCAGAGAAGGACTCACAACCTCCYTACTTCAGTCATAAACTCAAGGACTCTTTGGAGGGTGTCACCTCACAGCTGCAGTGCCAGTCAAGCACCACTTCTTCCACCCACCTGGACACATCAAATGCAAAGGGGATTGTAGAAAACATCCTGAATTTTCATTATTTTATTTATATTTACCCTTCCCCAGCATGCTGGCGCAGACCCACCAGAATATGCCTGGGCAGGAGAGAAGCTGAGAACCTCCAGTACCTGACAGAGGCACAAAGTCTGCCAGGGAAATGGCCCAGTCCTGAGCCTCATGGTGCCTTTACAGTCCTTACTCAGATGCTTTGGGGTTCTCAGCTTCTCCCTCTGTGTGAATGATGTCATCACAACACACCTTGGGCACACATCAACTTGGTGGTACCCCCAGTCCAAATCTTTATACACATCTAATGTAAAACTGAGGTGTTCCTTCTCATAYGGCATTAAGATTGGAAAGCACAACAATACTGGGAAGAAAGGAAGAGAGAAATCTCCACAAAAATCAGGGACTACTTCCTGAGATGGACAAAAAGGCATCTGGACATTAATGTCAAAGGCACTAAGCTTGTCTGSAGAGATAAAAACGGAGCTATTTACCCCAACTAGAGAGGACAGAGAGAGGAAAAAAAAAAAAGTAAAAAAAAAAATCTCCCTTTTCTTCCTGGACAGTCAGGAGTAAACAACAGACAGCATTTGCTGTTGTGAAGGAACAAGACAGCACCTTGTTTAGAGGAGGCCAGTGCAGCAGGGTCTCTGCTGGCCCCTTCCCAGTAACGGGGAAGACTGATGRGGGTATGAGCCCATCAACAGAAATGCTACTCACTTCACTGTCCCTTTTCTCCCAGAGGTGAAAGGCAGGCATTTCTCCTCCCACTCACCTCCAGCAATCCTGCCTTTCTGRTTTTGCTGTTATCTATATATTCACCACAGGAACTACAAGCTGGAAAGTTCCCATTAAAYGATGCCAAGGAGAACTCTCCATTCACAGCTAACGCTTGGCTGCACACATCCTCTCTTATTTCCAAACATTTTCAGTATGTTTTAGCTTCCCTTCATTAGACATTCATAATTATTTGCAGCACATCTAAACCTGTACAGYGGGTTTGTGCTTCCAAATACAGTCCCCCGGCTGCAAAAAACCAGCATGACAGCACTAGAAAGAGAGCAGAGTTTGTGTCAATCAAGAGTTAGAGCTCAGGAAAAGGAAAACAGAAGCTACACCATAATGATTTGAGTCAGTGACTTCCACCAGGCAGCAATTTGGCCCTTTACAAAATCCTAGGTATTTCTTAGAGATCAGCCCTCAGTTAACTGTTAAATCAGTCGGCAACTGTGACAATAAATTTCATAATAAAAACGGACAAAGTGGAGACGTCTGGTACCTTAACTGAAAACTTGAACAGCCAAAAGGATTTTTCTGGTTAGAGAGACACTGTTACAGAGCAAAGCATCTCCATAACACCTCCCACCTGTTCCTGCTGTGGGTTGCAAGCCTGTTTCCATTGCACCCTTTGGACTAAACAAAGGCTTCATCCAGGAAAGCTGCACCAAATGCTGATTTCTTTAGCTCAGCCCCAAATAGCCACTTACAAATTTGTCAAGCTTTCCAAAACTCCACCTCTTTCAGCCTCTTTCATGTATCCTAAAGAGCTCCCTAAGGAAGGGCATCTTTGGCACTCAGATTGGGCTGTGCTGGCTCTGCASTGCTCAAGTCTGTGGGACCCAGCCTTCAATTATGAGACCAGAACAGCTCCTGATCAACACATGGTGCTGGGGCTTCCAGCAATTACCTCTGTGATCCTTAAGACAGAGGCTGTCCAGGGGCAGAACTGCTCCTTTAGGGAATTACATTCCCAGGGCTGCCTGGTGCCTGGCAAACTCTGCCCCCTCCATGTAAGAGGCCAGTTTTTGAGGAGAATTATGAACTAAGTATGTCATCCTCAAGGATGAAAATATAACAAGCTGCAGCTCATCTGAGCCTGAACRTTACCAAGTCACCACCACACTGAAACACAAAAATGTTGCTCCCTGACTGCACAGGGGACATGGGTGACTTCCCCATCACACACACAAATCTTGATCAACTTGGATGCACAATTAAGCTAACATTCGTCCGAAAAAAGGAAAAGATTACTCTCTGGGTGGTGTCACAGCTGAAAGCAGAGCAGTAAAGGCTCTAGAGCATCCTGAGTCATCAGTCCCATATGATACATTCTCCACTAAGCTTTGTTCTGGCAACATTCCCACTATTTGAGGAAGGAAATGCGCAGCTGGATGTAAAGCTTGGAATGCAGAACTGCCTTAACTACATGGCAGGAGGATGGCAGTTCATAATTAATTTTCCACATCAACTGTTGGCCGCCCTCCTCTTCCTCTCTGCTAGGCTGCAAACTGTCAGTGGATACTTCTCCAAAAAGCAGGCGTGCCACAGAGCAAAAAGCATGATTATTATTAGTTAGTATTTTACAGTGTGTGCTAGCCAAAAATCAGAGGTAATTGAGCCTGGGCAGAGTGAGAGCAGTACCAGTGCAAAGGCAGCCCTGCCTGAAGCTGCTTGTCCTCTGAGAGATGCAAAACCAAAGGGGATAGAAAGGCAGGATGAAGAGAGCAAGACAGACAGGAGAAGACTGCAAGGAGACAGAGAAAACATGTTCTCAGATAAAGATTTCGAGCCAGCTGATTTCAAAACATCTGCAGCCCAAAGAAACACAGGCCCTTTTCCAGCCCAGCTGGACTCTGCCTAAGCCATGGCCCGTGGGGTGCCAAGCAGCAGCTCTGCAGAGGACAAGGGGCTCCAAACCGCTTTGTGTTCTGAGAGGAAGGAGGTGTGCCCCACTCAGAGCCAGCCTTTGCCACTCCTCAGCCTCCAGATCTCCACACGACCGCAGAGCCAAGCTGTTACAAGGAGGTTGTTGGTCCTCACAGGGGAAAGGTCTCTGGAAGAAAATAAACTCCTACTTCATCACACTCCCTGAAGCACCACCACAAACATCGGGGGCAGAGCCACAGGCTGCCAGCCCAGGAGCAAGGCCATTTGTCTGACTTCAGGCAGACTCACTGTACTTCAAGAGCACAGGTAAAGGACTATTATACTGCTGTTCTGTGWCTGGTATCTTAAGAATCTCATGTTAGTTTTGGAGTTTCTTATTTTCTTTCAGAAATTCAACTCGGTTCTGCCGCTGCTATCAGCTTTTTAATTCATTTTACAACAAGATATTTGTTATCAGAAATTGTGCTTTGATATGTGTCAGGTTGATGGATTCAATAAAAGCCCTGTCAGGAGAAGCTGAGTGAATGGGGCTGCAGAAGTGGTGCCATCAAGGGAAYTGATACGTTAACAGCCAGTCTGCTGATCTTGCAACAAAACATGCAAATATAATGGCTGTTTTATTTCCTCACCCTGGTGAAACAGTCCAGAGAAACACTAGAAAACATTTGCATAAATGTTACTCATGCAAACAAGCTCGGCATGCTCACTGATAAAAAAACAAATGTAAAACATGATCCTGCACGATGTCCTCTCGTCCTGTTTGGTGTGCAAAATTCARTCCAGGGGAATAAAGAATTTAATCAGAATAAAGCTTGAAATTTAACTCTGGAAATTCAAGCGGACATCCCGTGATGCTCCAACCAAACTTTTCCCTCAGTGATGTTGGAGGACAATTTTATTGATGCATTTTCACACACAGCCACCTGAACCCCTCAGCAAAGACACTGAAAAGTTGCATTAGGGTCTTATTTTGACAGCCAAACCCAGTGTCATATAAAATCAGAGGGGGTTTTCTGATTTAATAAATGAAATAATATAAAAAACAAGAAAAATCTGAAGGAGACATAATAACTTTTTATCAGACCACATAATATAGGCAGTGAGAGAGGCAGACCTGCCCACTGCTCTGCTCCAGGTCAAGCAGGGCTTGTGTATGCRAAGTCTCTGCTTCAGCTGATCAGAGCATCACAGCTGCAATGAAGAGATTTTCTTAACTGAAACTGATTTACAGAACATCTGGAGAAGGTAAAAAATGTGATGCTGGGATTCAACTTTTAGAAGAGAGAAATAATATTACTAGTCTAAACAAAGCAAAGGGAAAATTTCCACAGCAATTAATCTGAAAAAGGTGAATTACATGGAGGATTTATGTTCATGTAATGAAGACAATTAATTGCTACGAGAGCCATAAAACACATTAAATGAACAGGTTTTTTTCCAATTCTACTTGCAAGATAAAATTTATTAACTATATTTAATGGCTACTTAAAAATTTCTCTTACATATTTATTAAATGTGCCTTTCCAACCGAACAGAGCATTTTACTAACAGGATTCTACTAATCTAAAAATGAGCAACTTCAGAAAAAAATATTACTCTGCATGTTATCTGCAGATCCATTTAAACTAATTCCTTATACAATAAGATTACCATCACCACAACTGCATAAATGCTGCTAAAAGGCAATCTGCTTGTCTCACATGAGCAAACACTCTGCTGCAAAGATGAATGAATTCRGCTCACATTATCTGAACAGATGTTTCAGTTTTCAGTAGAGATACGGAGGGAAACGTTGAGCCCTGATGTCATTTAGTGTTACTGTAATCCCTTAATTAAAACCCTCTCTACTTGGGAGAGCAGGACACATGCAGGAAACTGCCTTAGATGGCAGCAGTGACCTCAAATGGATCCACATCCCAATCTTGTGCTTTGCACTGCAGACTCAGCTGCTCAGCCAGGGCTATGTGTGTGTCTCCAGCTGTGGGCGTCGGATGCAGCTTGTGCACTCAGATTGCTTGAAAACCAGGGACAGATGTTTGCCACTTAGAAGGGACCTAGAAGTGACTCTGTTTCTTATTCACCACATACAAAACGGGGATAAGTAGCACTCCTGTCTTACAAAGGTGTCATGGGAACAGATAAAGTTGATGGCAGTCAAGTGCTCTGGTAATCACGAGTCCCTGAGATGAAGAGAATCGATAAAGAAGGGCCTCAGCTACTCAAGTGAGCAGTAATAGTTTGGCCAAATCATTATACTTTAGCACAACCTTCTCCACCTGCCATGTTCTTCTTAAAGATGAAGTTTCCATAAGCATGAGATATTTAAATAAGAACCAAGTTTTAGATCTGACAGGCACAAAGTAAAATGCAAAATCCAACCTGGAGTGTAATGCCTAAGTAACAGTTTCACACAAATCARTTGCATAGAAAATGCTTTTTGTTCTCTGAAACTGTGAGGTTCTGCGAAGTCCTGCACAACCTCTGCACTGGACTACCACTCATGCTGCAGCCTGAGATGTGAACCTTACAATGAGACTTGAACTGACTGAGGAATGATGTGGGAGCTCATGTAACCAGCCCCCTGTCCAAGGCAGGRGCAGCACCATGGTCACACCAGCAACCAACATCTCTGGAGCAGATCTTGGCACGGCCTGGGGCCCCCTGGGTACCCAGCAAAACTCACACCCTCACGGCAAGGAAGATTTCCATGTTTCAACTTACCAAATCTCAAACCCAAACAAGGAATAAACAAAACTGCTGTGATTTCTACCTTTTAACAGCGCAAAATTTTTCTCTGCAAGAGTCAAGAAGCTCTCCTGATTATGAAATACCTCTCCTCCAACCTTCTCTTTTAAGTGTTATAATCACAAGAGCAGCAGCTTGGAAATAAACAGAAGTGAAGAGGATAATAAAGGCAGGAGCAATGTTTAACAACCTCTTCTTCCAGAAACCAGGCACTACCAGAGCAGAGCGAGCAGTGCTGGGTAATGATGGGAACCTCACCCTGGCAACYGTGCTGTTTTCTTGAAACGCTCGTACAAATTAACAGCACATGCTGTGGTTGGAACAGACCTTTCTCGACCCCCAACATTTGGAAGTTAAGCACCTAATTTAAGCTATTCCCACCAACTTTTCCCTGCAGACGCTGGAGACGGGCAGAGCTCTGCCGAAGCACAATTTCCAGGGGTAACGTGACAAGTGCAGCCAGATCGAAAGCAGGAGAACCGATGCACGCTCAACCTGGATGCATCAYGTTTTTTTAGAGGCTTTTAAGAAAGTCTTGACTTCTTTCCCCTGCTCTTCCACTAACACCAAGTGCAGGTGTTATATTGCTCCTRTACTTTTCTCAACAAGATTATAGTGCTGGTTCAGTCATATAAAGGAAGTCAATACCCATGTGTTAAATGAAAAAGGATAATGTCATCTGATACCATTCTCCTGAGATCTGGGAATCATTACTTTAAATTTGTTGGCTTTTTTTTTTTTTAATCAGAAAACTTTGCCTTCGCAGAAATAACTTGACCTAGGTAAGAGAAGCCATAGAATCAGAAACTGTATTACCCTAAAATCTCATATAGCACAATCTTCATCAACAATACATCCTGCCCTTCAGTTTCTTGTTAAAAGATAGTTGCACATTGCCTTGCTACAGTTCCAGCACAGCCAAGGCAATGTTTGTGCGGATATGAGAACCTCCACACAGGCAAAAATTTTAAGTGCTACACAAAAAAGGCAGAATACGATTATCTAAGAAATTGGTAATGGTATTTCTGTCCTTTGCAAAAATTGAGAATATACAAAGTGCAAAGGAAAGCACAGGGCTAAATTACAAATGGGCTGCTACTTTTTTTTTTTTCCCATCTCTGAAACTCAGCACTGCAGACATTAGTGAAACACAACAAGTGGGACTTCCAAAACATGGATTCCTATCAAGTATCCATCACCAACAGCGACACAAAACCATCAGCGAGATTTTGTTCAATAAAGAACTTCACATAAACACGCACCCCCTCAAGCCCAAGACAATAAAAACACTTCACTCCTGATGAACGCTTTCCAAATTCAGGGAGAGGAAAGCTTATTTACAGACACAGTACGAGCATGGCATGAATACAGCAATAAACTCAAAGGCTGCTAATGTTCTGTTTTTCCCGTATGTAGACATTCAGAAAAGAGCAAAAATACAAGAGCAGGGAAAAAAATACATACCTTACCAAACCTGACTGTTGGACACAACTCTTTTCAGAGCAACATTGGYGTGAAGGTAAGTTCCTCAGGTGACCACCAACCACAATTCCTTTCTGAGTCCYCCAGAGGCTCCAGCTCTCCCTCGTCCCTGTCCCTGAGGAAGATTCAGTGTCCTCCAGTATTTCAGAGCCTCAGCTGCAGAAGATGCTGCTCAGAAAAAGAAGAGAGAAGAAGGTGTGGCATTAAATTCTAGGGTCAGTTGCTTGGCAGATTCAGAGCAGAACACAAGACAACATTGGATAGGAATGAAATGTCAAGGCAGGACAGAGAGTCTGTGACAATCCATCATGTGTGGCACCTTCAGAGGGCAATCATTGAATTCAAGAGCTGTGGTGAAAAGCTTTTCTTGCTTTACAGCACTTTTATAGTGTCCCTAGACCAGGAAATGAATGACAGCCTGGCTGCTTTTTATTCCAGTCCAATATCGTAATACAAAAGTAAGTAATGCACTTCTCCATGGGGAATATTTTAATTCATTATGGCATTTCTGAAGAATAACAGGACTTTCATATTAAAAGCAGAGACATCACCTCAGTCTTAATACTCTGCACGTTAAAATGGCTTTTACTCAGAAGAAATTCAAAGCTTAGGAGCTCTCAGCAGATGGGAAGTCGTGACTGCGAGCCCAGCACACAGCAGTTCCCAAAGTTCTGCCTCCAACGCAATTGTCAGAGACAGGGAGATGTCCTGGGGTTTTCTGGGAGCAGGGGGCCCTGCATCACCACCTTTTCTAACTCACTATCACTGCTAGATGTGCTCAGAGTTTTCAAGAGGTCAGACCCCGGCACTGAGCAGGGATGTGAGGGCATCACTGCAGACACCCAGCAATGGAGGCGACCACCAGCAGCAGCACTGCCAGCAACCAGAAACCTCAGAGCAGCACCAGGATGTTCAAATGCTCATCCCTCATCCCTGGCATACGGGAAAACRCTCAAAGGATCATATAAGGACCCAGATAACACAGCCTGTGAAGCAAAACTGGGCACAGCAGCMCAGAACAGGTGGGGACTGAGGAAAGAGCAGGATCTGAGTTCWATAGATCAGATATATCCATGCTACATGGTCTGTGTTCTTAATCCATGCTCAGAGATGCCTTCCTAAGATTAACTCAGCAGCCATGAACATACTCTAACTTTGCCTAGGAATGCAAAAAAAAGCAAAGCGAAAAAAAACCCCAGAGACATACAAGAGGTCTCCTTCACAGGAGAAAGCCTGTGGCAGCTCCAAGTACCACAAAATCCCATTACATCTTCACAAGAAATCCTGAACCCATGAACAGGTTACACCTGTCTGGAAAACACACTGGGTTTGGGGCTTGCAAGAAGGAAGATTTCAGTAACCAGCACGTGAAACTGTGCATACTGGAAGTTAGCATCATAGTGCCTTATATAAATATTTATATACACACGCACACAAATATACTTTTTTTTTTTTTCTTTTTTTGCCGAAAGTCCATACAGCAAGCATGGTCACACAGATCAGAACAAACATACTTACTTTATCTAGCACTAATTATTTTGCTGGACCTCATATAAGTGGTTTATGTTACACCCACACCTAAAAGCTCCACAAGATGAACACCTTGTGAGACACCCACAACAGGGCTCAGGATGGCAGACCCCAGCCCTGCATTTCTCGTACACATCTGYAGCTTCTCTCGAACTCAAACACGAAGGACAAACGTGAACCGTCACAGTTCCTTGTCCTCTTCCAGGCCAACCATGAAAAATCAGACTGCCAACTGAAATGGCTGCTGAATGACTTACGGGCATAGGAATGGCTGATGCTGCAGTAGTTTGATCTGCAGGCAGCAGTAAGACCTAATTCTACTGCTTTTAAGGGATTTTATCTCTGGAGACCACAGCTACAATTACTTTTTCATTTCTACTCGTAAATTGTAACATAGAATAGTCACTAAGAAAATCAGTGCTACATTTTTGTGCATTAACTACGGCATCAGCTGAGTTGAGCAGGAGAAGTAGCAGCCAACAGGACCAGATCATCACTGCAACCTGAGTGCAGGGGCTGGGGCTCAGGGTGGGAAAGCTGTGGTTGTGAAAGCTCCTGTTTAGTACAGTTTGCCAATGCTCTTGCTATGAACATCCAATAATGTGAAGTATGAGAAGTAATGGGAGGTGTGGACATGGCGGGGAAGACAACTTTAGTCATGACAAAACACAAGGAAACCCTCGTGAGCTATAATTCGTGTTGGCTTAGAATGTTACAAGGGGAGAAAAAAAAGAAGAAAAAATAAATTTTAAAAAAAAAAAGAATGTATGCCATTTCTCTTGTCCAAACCCGCATGGTTTTGCAGAAAAACCCCTTCACATTCACTAAGTCACTCCTGACTTGGTGGTCAGTGGTTTCTGACTAGTCCAACTGGTTTCTGACCAGTCCATTTGGCTTCCCTCTCACAGCCAAGGGCCCTGGGGAGCCCATGACAGAGCTGCCAAGATGCTCCTTGGGCCTCCTTGGCTTTGGGCAGTTCAGTGAGCAGCGGCCCCGAGGGCTGGGAGAGCCTGGGCTCACAGGGGCTGCCAGAGCCTCCACCCCAGCCCAGGGCCTTGGGAGCATCCCACAGCTGCAAAGTGGGAACAGGTTCCCAGAGAAGCTGTGGCTGCCCCATCCCTGCAAGTGTCCAAGGTCAGGCTGGACAGGGCTTGGAGCAGCCTGGGATAGTTGAAGGTGTCCCTGCCCATGGCAGGGGGTTGGAAGGGGATGATCTTTAAGATCCCTTCCAATCCAAACCATTCTATGATCCCTGATAAAAAAATCATCCATTTCAGTCTGCAGCTGCTATACGACCTGGCACTGTTTCTATCTGAAACAAAACCAAGTCTGAACTTGCAAAAATGCCCCATGTCCTAGAAACATCATTTTGTTGTGTTGTTTCTAAATTGCTGTGCTCCCCCACTCGTCTTTGATCAGAGGGAACAGGCCGACAAACTGCAAATTACTTTCATTATCCCACCACTTCAGATTTTTGCATTCAGTTAACATAGTTAAGTGGTATCAGATCCRTCTTCCACTCACAAAAGCCAGCATATGGATGTTCTCATTAATCAGAACAGGCAGACAAGACATTTTTCCAGTAAAAAGAGAGTATTTCCCTTGGAGGAGTCTCAGTCCTTTGCTGATGGAAAGCATGAACTAGACAAACCAACTGTATACTTCAGATGTAACAAATAAGATCAAATATTAAATTTGAAGACACCATTTCTATCTTGGGATGTTTCCAGACCACAATCAATGAAGTCTGGGAGACTCCCTCTCTCTGAGGAAGCTTTGCTATACCTCTGCCCTGTTCTCAATCCTTGTCTTTAGGCATCAATTATTGATCCCTGTCGGGGTGGGGACAGGAGCTGGCTGGACCCTCCTCTGATCCAGCACTCATCCTTATATTTATTTGTGTGTTGTACAGCTTAAGGTGCAGCCTGGGCCTTGTGGCCTGATATGACAACATTAGTGAGCATTTGCAACTTCAGCAAGGGCAAAAAAGACGTATCCAGAAGCTAAACAACACATTTGCAAGCAAATATTACAGTGTAGTAGATATTCAAATTAGTATTAGTTTGTCTCATCAAAAATTAATTACAATCTACCTAACTGCAATTGAATAAATTAGTTGGGTGTAGAAAAGATTAAATATTTAAAGTGGCTGGTGACTTAAAAATAATTGAAACCATAATTCCTTGCTTAAATACTACATTTCTTTTATTTTTACTGTTAGAGTGGCCATTAAGAAATCAGAATTCCATGCGTGTGCATCCATGTAGATGTGTATGACACATTCAGGTACATGGAACACGTTCATGTATACTCTTCCAATTTCCCTCTTTCCCTAAAACTAAACTTGGGTAAATATTTTCRATTAATAAAGAAGAGCTGCACCGGTAGAGCCGGAAGAAAGGCTGTGAAACAGGCAAGGGAAAACACATTTTTACTGGTGAGTATTTAGCAAGGTCACCCGCCTCTGCAAGCACAAAGAGATCCCACGGCAGCCTCTGAACACAGCGCGGGATCACTCCAATTCATTAGCAGGTCTAGCTCCTAATTACAGCCTYGGACATGAGTCCCCACACGGCTGAGCAGGGAACAACTGCTGCTTTTTGCCGTATCCTCGGGATCAGGCTCCCTGTTTCCTGCCGAGCTCCAGGACAGCATCAGCACAGCCCCACCCCAGGCTCCAGCCTCGAATCCTCCRTTATCTCAGAGGATGCTCCTGTGCCAGGGGAAGATGTGGGACCGACAGCTCACCCTGTCAGCTCCATCTCTGGTAAAGATCTCACATTAATTTACTGTAAAGGTGACACAGGTGAAGAAGGGAATAAAATGAGACTTTGAATCCCTCCTTCTGAAAGGCTAATGGTAAAAAGTTGGTAGCAATACAACTCTGGCACTTTTCCAACTATAACACTCAGAGTGTTGCCCACAGCCGTGTCCCAGACATACTTTATCATTCACCATGGCTCAGTGCAAAACATAAATAAAACAGAAGTCGTCAGCACTACTGGCACTCAGCTGTTTTGAGGCTTTTTTTTTTCCCTTCCCCTTCCCTGCCAACAAAACAAATAGTGAAATAGGAGAACTGCAATTCAAGTGATAACATCCACCACCAGAAATTTGGTGGGGGCTGGTGATGTGATGGGAAATTAACTCAATTAAAGGATTCAGGCAATAATAAAATGAAGAATAAGTTGAGTGAGATTAATATAATAGAATACTGTGGTGCTGCTGAAGATCAGCACTGATTTTTGTCATCCAAGTACAAACTAATGGTATCCAGGAAAAAGGAAATAAGTGGTTAATCATGCTTGTTGTAGCAACTATTCCCATCATAACACTATCAATGTTATATTATGAGGTTCAAGAGTGATTATTATCTTGCTGGGTTAGAAAATGCTACAACACTGCACAGGTTCTGCTGCTGTTGCACACGAGTAAATACTTTCTGAAAATGAACCCAAGAAATGCCATGGAAATACTTCCAATTTGAAATAATATTAACTCCTGTCTTCAGCAGGCATTTGGTTTTAACCAAAGCTGCTTCTCAAGTTCAAAAGCATTAAGTTGCAGGCTACCGTCTAACTCTCCAGCTGCCAAYGCTGCATTACACTATTAAGTGTTTTTATTATTATTACTCCTACTATTACAGTCTGGTTAGACTATAAAATAGGATCTCTTGGGCTCCTTAGACTCAGATGTTTACATGTGCCCTTGGACTGAAGCTCTTTCGGGAGATTATTGTTTCTTCTGTCAGTTCCACTGAAAGCAACGATGAAGTTATTGCAATGCATATGTCCTTGTCAAATAAAGCTTTCAAAGGGTTGGAAGCACATTTGTGGGGGGGGGGGAAAGCAGCAATGCTGAAGTCACTTCCAGGATTTAGGCGAGAGTGAGTAACAAACAGCTCGCACTTAACGGGACACATTGTCAAAATTATCGAGGGGTGAAATGAACCCAGCTCTCCCAAGGAGSGCTGACAGGTTGGTACCAGAGGCAGCTGTGGGATACAACCCTTGCTGATAGAACAATACCTAAGTGGATTTCCYCTTGCTCTAACTTAAGATGGGAATCCAACGAGAAAACAATCCYATCACTCATCTTGGTGTGACAGTGAAGCTGCAAGTCTCACTCCCACAGTGAGTGGGGAGTAACCAGTTCCGTCAGGTCTCTTCATCACAAATTTGAAACTTGTTTTCCAGCCCCAAGTGCACTGCATCAACATTAACTTGTTTCCCAGCTCACTAAAAACCTTCATTTCCTAATTCAGGATGGCAGARTCCTTAACTCATTGCTAAGGGAAGTCAGTGCCTTTCTTTTCCTTTATCCTTTTTATCCCTTTTTCACTGAGCCAGGGACAGATGCTTTACAAAAGCTGCGACAGATTATCTCTTTTCCAACTTCCCCTCTCCTCCTGTGGTTCCCATGTCCACACACCTCTGCCAGGGTGTTCCCRGGGTTAGGGCTCCACTCTGCAACCACAGGACTGCATGGGATGTGCTGTGAAAACCCCAGCTGACCCAAGGGAAACAAAATTTATCCATGTGTGCAAGAGTGCAGAATAAATTATGCTAACCAGGGAAAAAAACATTTTTTGATCCATTCCCAAATAAACTTCTACCCACGCAAAGTAAGTGCACTGAGACTATTCTGGGATATAATTTCTATATTCTCTAATTCAAGTACCTTCCAGGTTGAAGGACACTGTTTATTACTAGAAGGTTCCAATACCTTTTGATCTCTTTACCACAGCTCATAGCACACAAGTGGATCCTATTACAGGATCAGGACATTAGAGCATAAGCTTTTTATACACATACTACACTTCTCTATCAAAGGTGTTAACTTGACCACTATTAACTTTAATCTCATTTGAACTCAGTGCATTTCTACTTTTCCACCCAAAGCTGACTTCTCTGTATTTTCTTCAGACGTGCTTTCACCTTCCTTTTGCCATTTTGGGGTTTTTTGTTGTGTTTTTTTTTTTTTTTTAAATTTAGTTTGTTTTGTTTCAGGGACTCTCTCTTTTGAACACTTCAAATRAAACTTCCCAACCCTTCTGGCACTGGCTGCACTCTCACTGGAATCAGTGACCTTTAGGACTGGCCTGCCTTTGGGGTCCTGATCTGTCACTGCTCAGAGATTTCTGCTTTGTGTTACTSCCACTTCTAACCTATTTTCTGTCAGAAAATTAATAAGTAAATGCATATACATCCATCTACTACTGAATGTCATTGCTAAGAAGCCCTTTCGTCCTTTACTTAAGTTACTTATCTCCAAAGTCACTTAACTCTGTAATGTTATTGTTTATCTCTGTGGAACATATTGGGATAAGCTGGAACACCAAATGTTACAGAAAATACAAGTATATTGGATTCTGCAGCACTTGGAAGACACACAGCTGTCAGTCAGGTGTCAAGCCAGAATCTGAGCAGGGTTTTCCATTATAAATTCAGGATGATATTTTCAAACTTTTTGATTTTAAAAACCACACATGGAATCAAACTCTGCTGCATTTCCTCAGAATCTAAAATGTGATTCTGCTTTGATGCTTTAAGCCAACTTTAGCTGTATTAGGAAAAACAACTGGGTTTAGTCATTGTGCAGACTTTGCAAACTTTCGCTTAATTTGTTGTACACAAAGTCCCACCAACTGCTGCAGCTTCACTCTCTTACAACCCAGGGGGAAGGCAGGAGTCAACAAAGCCCATGAATGACACAAAGGCCCCTCACTTGAGGCAGAGATCTGATACGTTAGCCTGGAAAGTGTAACAAATTCAATGTCACTTCAAAAACACCAACCTAACTTCCAAARTGTCCTTTTTCCTATGTGGATCATATATTTTAAGAAAAATAAATTGAACTTGAGCTGATAAGTCTCAGAGTAAGCCAGCATAGAAGTTTGGTGAAACTCTAGAGCCTTTAAGTGCTTTAATTCCAGCCATTGGCACAGAAAGGACAGAGCAGGAGGACACAGGCGAGGGCACAGTGCGATCTGGCACAGCATCAGGGACGAGAACAGGGTGAGCAGGGGACTGCACCAGCCTACAAGGACTGTAAGGGCCACGTGAATGCATTGGGGAGCCAAGGAGAGACCAGAGCAGACCTGGGGCTGTGGGAGGATGCTGAAGCTTTCTAGGAAAAGTGTCAGGAGTTTGGAGAAAGCTGATGCAAGTCAAAAAGGACCACAAGGAAAGAGGAGCACTTGCAAGTCCCAGAAGGTGGTCTTGCAGCACACAGCCACAATACACCTGCAATTGCAAATTAAGATCCCTTAATGCTTCCTCCCCTTTCCAATCACACACACACACATYCCCTCTTTAGGCTCCACAAGAAAAAAACCTCGAGTTCACCCATGCAAGCACCTCCTGCTGCCTGCTCCCAGAGAGAGAGGGTTTGCTGGACTTCTACAGAAAGTCAGCAAATACCTGAAATACTCTTAATTCACCCATAAAATAAGGCAGTGTCACAGCGCTCCCGTCGGGAAACGCCGCCTGGAAGTGCTGTAAATCCTAAAGAACAGGGCAGAAATACAGCACCCAGCAGAGCCAGCCTGAGCAGCAGTACCTGACCTGCCTTCAGCTCTCAGGTGCTCAGGGGCCTCAGAGCAATCCTTCCAATTGTGCTGAAAACCAAACCGGCTCAAAGGGGGCCACTGAATGTAAGGGAGTTTAGAATACCCTTGATACAAAACAGGCTGAATTCTTGTCAGACAGGGCTCGAGGCTGCTGACTCCAGGATTAGACCCCAGCCAGAAATATGTCATTAAGCCCAGGTAGAGCTTGGCATCAGATGAAAAGACTCATTTAGCCACAATCAGCAAAGAAACCATACAGGGCACTTGAACCCCATCTAAATCGAGACACGGCTAAAGCACGATAATTACATACAGATTAAAACTATTCCTAACAGGGCAGCATTTGAGATAAAAACTTGTATTAGTGATAGTCCTACAGGTGCACACTGACACACAGAGTTAGCAGTGCTTACAAKAGAACTGCCTGTGCCATCAGGTGCCCGGATCCCTGCTCTGCCACCCACAGTTCATCACACCAGCAAGTAATTGTGTTCAGTTAAAATCTCTCTGGAAAAATGAACCCACAGATATCATGCATGAGAGTTTAGTGCATTCTTCTTTTTAAAGTTCTTTTCAAGCTCCAGATAATATTGTTGTCAAAACCATACTGCAGTTCTGCATGTATTTAAGTCAATTAGCACAAATTCAGCTCAAAGGTAATTTTTTTTTAGTCCACTAAAGCTTAGACAATTGGATACTGCAAAAAAAAAGCCTATAGCTATCTATCTGCATAGCACTGCACAGTTTGAACATCACTAAAATAAAATTCATTGACCTGAATTTATCTTTGGTGTGACTTCACTGACTTCAGYGGGCTTTTGCCAGGGATAAATTTGCCCACTGAGTTCTGGGACACAAAAGGACTATGAAATCCCAGCTTGAAGAAATGTCAACGAGCAGGTTTGGATGTGGGCAAGCCTGTGCCATCGAGGAACTCTTCTCATTATAAATCTGCAAACCTTTGGCAGTTTGCAAAATGCTGCTCTCAGAAACATTTTGAGGAGCTATAAATAGACTGCTCAGCCCATGATAAATTATGATCTGTGAAGGCTGCAAGACTAGAAATGTCTGTAGCTCGGGGTTCTCAGTACAAGCTTTCGGGACTTCTCTGACCAATTTTTCAGACTTCAAGTTTTCATCTGTGTGTGTCCTTGTCTATACATGAATGTCAGAGTCACTTCTGAGTCTTCCCCATTTCTAACGAAATGTAGCCTTTAAAGGAGTCACAAACTGACACCAGTCACACAAACCGAAATGCTCTTGTGACATCCCCAGTTAAAAAAAAAATAGAGAAAGGCTCAAGTTTTCATACAGTCTGATGCCCCTGAAGCTTCTAAGTTTCAGAAGCCATATGGTTTTAGACCTCCCTTAACTGTCGCTCACAAGAAAATGCAGAAATTTTGAKGCAACCTCCTGAACTCTTGAGCCACCCTGGAGTTACAGCCACACACTTTGCTCTTCAGGATCAGCTTCTGAAAGGGCTGAATTTCACCAGCTCTGACCTGCATTCAGAGTAGGAATAGCTACATATTCCTACCAACTCATCTCATCAAGAAAAGCATTACTGCTCTGATTGCTCACGAAGCTGGGAGGTTGACATGGGAGGACGGCAAAAGCTCATCACAAAACATATCAAACAATARGTAGTGGAGGAAAAGTGTGTGATCAAATTCTCAGCTGGTGTAATTCAGTCTGGAGTTTTTCAAGTTAATGACCACGCAGTAATTTTTTCCATTCAGATCCATACTGTGCATTGTGGTTTTCCAATCAATCTGAGAAGAYGTGACAACCACTATGCAGTGACAACCATTGTACAGTGGCCATAACAATTGTACACAGGCAATTACTGCAGTGCCAGAGACTGATGGGAAATGTGCTTYCCCTTCCTATTTCACTGTGGAAGGACAACAAAAAGCAGTTAAAGTACATATTAATGGTTTTTCAAATAATAGACTTGATTACATCTACTGCAGAATATTTTTTCTTCATGTTTTTGTAATGAATCTGACCATGAAAAGCAAATTTATGCCCACAGTTTGTATCATTATAAACTCAACTCATTTGATGTGAAAAACCTACAGTTTAATTGCTTGATTTAGATTTGGCTGGTAAAATGCATACTGAAACATTACTATTTTAATTATGTTAATTTATAACTGAAAAGCTAAATTTACAAAGGCAATAACATTAATTATTTACTTGCCCATTAAAGCTGAATATTTATTACTAGGATAATTGGCTTCATAAGTCTGCCAAAAAATTAAAAACGAGTTTATGTACTGACTTACACAGGAATGAGTGATACTGTAGCATCTCTCAGCAGGTTGTGTGTGTTAAATGGATTGCTCTGATATACAACTCCGTTTCTTTCATTTATAGTCTGCTACATACAGTATTTTCCTAAGATTTTGCTTTTTTTCCTATATAAAGATGCCAGCTGTGACTCAGAGCAAGCTCCTTTACTACTCTGCAGCCAAACGCTTTATGCAGTGTGATGGACTTCCACTGGTCTGTAATAATTTATGAAGAGTGCACCTCACCTGGTCATCTAAACGCTCACCAAATGTAGGGCTACACTGGGTTAAATCAACTGAAAAGGGAAACACTAACTYAAAATAATCCAGCTCACAGCCAGAAGAGCAGGGCTGCTAACAAGCAGCAGCAGAGAGGAGTCTCCACCTTTGCTAATATTTTAGCTTCATTTCCATTTGCAAGATAACAAATGTATTCAATGCTTATTTATGCATGCATCCTCGAAGTAATACAATTAAGTTACTAATGCTCACAGAACAATTTGTACATTACCTTGATGTGGGATGAAAGGCTAATTTTGATTGCTGTCTAGACACAAACCCTAATTCCATTTGGCAATGTCTTTCACCAAGCAGGTACCTTCCCCTCCTGCTTATGTTCTTTAAATGCGTGACTTTCCCAGCAGGTACAGGATTACCAAAGAGCTGCAGCACCATGGCCCTCAGCAGGGGACAGGAGGCACTGCTGTCATCTTTATTTTCCCACGGGCTTGGGTGAAAGCCCTCTTTGAGTGAGGTCTGCAGAGTGCACAAGTTAAACTGAAGAGCCCCGAGACAGCACTCATGGAGACAGGAACTAGGATTTCAATCAATGTTTATTTACGTGGGTGTCCTCACAACAGGATGATTAAGTCCAGATTACAATCTAAACTTCCAACCATGCTGTAATTTGATTGCCAAGGAAGGACGGAAGCATCCATGAAAGAGAGGCAGTAGGTCAGTGGATTTGGCATCCCCAGTGAGAAGGAATGGGTTGAACCACAGTTTAGAACTTTGCTGTCCTTGTTTTTTTTCCTGCAACTCCTCTGCTGCTGTCTGCAGCCCAGAAACATGCAATGTCTGAACCTCTCTCTTAGGGGGGAAATAATCTGTGTTTAAATATCAACATCTCACACTGCCCAAGAGGCTGGAGTCAGGACATACAGTTATTTTTATTATTATTGTTGTTGTTGATAATATTATTATTATAAAACTAATAAAGAGCAAAGGAAAAACAAACCCCAAAACTTCTAATTGAAAACCTGATGTTTCTTTGTCCATGTGTAGCTCCCATCACAACACAGCAGACCTCTGTCTTTTCTCCAATTATGCAGCACATTGATCCTTTTGCCAACAGAGCACACACGCCAGGATCTCTCAGTGCCAATTTTCTCTGACTACGRAAGCAGCACAGCTCAGTATAACCCAGCCCTGCAGGGGCACGAGACACCAAAGTGGCAAGAGCCAGAAGAATTTGCTACCACCCACATCCAACCTGTGATGCTGAAGGCACATTTTTTGACAGGGTAATTCACTGCGCCCAAAATGACAAGGCGTGATAGTTCAAGTGAGAATGTTAAATCAGGTTGAAGCTGGAGCTGTTCCATACACACATCCAGACCATCCCAGGGGGTGCACGGCAGGTGGCTGCAGGCTGGACACGATGCAGGGGAAGGCTCCTGCCCTCAGGCTCCATGTGCAGACTGCCCATGGTCACCTGCACGGAGTGCAAGGCTCCCCATCAATTCTTGGATTTAAATCAGAACTGGAGCTTCCCCTGCTGCCTGTTGTGCTCAGGGCTGCAATCAACTTACACACATTAAACAGTCATAGAAGCAACCATGTCTCATATCATCTATCTGGGAGTTTGGTGCAGCTCTTCTCCAAGGGCTTTCGCTGACAGCCTGAGCCGATCGGAAATGATCCATATGGTGACATTCACAACGATGCTACTTTTAAGGCTTTGCCTCAGAAATATCTGGCTTGCCTCAATACATCTGCAGCTTCTTCCTCTCAGCAAAGCTCAGCCCAATGAGGTAAGAGCAAGGAATCACCAAGCAAGGCAGAGTAAGAAATTTTTCTACCTTTAAAAATTTGTTACCTAGACCAAAGGTCAAAGTGTCAGAAATACTAATTGTTCAGAAAGCTACTATGAGTTCAACTCCATATAAAGCTCATTTAATTATACAATACTGCATTGAAATTTAATTTTTTTAAGAACTTTTGTCAACTCCAATGTAAAAAATATTTCTTAGGAAAAAAAGAGTATTTCAAACTAAAACCCAAGCATGTTTTTTAACAAACTCCAGAAGTTTTGTGCTGTTCCATTTTGGTTTCAGCCCAGTGTTTGCTGAACCTGGCCTCTCCTTTGCTTTTATCAAGGTATTAATGGTTTGGCACCAGCCAGTGCCAACACATCAGACTGTAAATTCCAGATCAGCTCTGGCACCAAGCAGCAAACCTCACAGATAAAGACCTGGTATGAGGCAGGGGTGGTAAACAAGGATAATACTGCATGACAGACAACTAGCAGGAGAGAGGATGGCAAACAGAAGATAATTGTCAAGCATGTGGTATTTTTAGCAACAATCAACCAAAATGCCTTAGACATCAATTTCGAGCCACTTAATCCTCTTAATGACATGCTATGGCATTTGTTTGTGATTAGGGTTTCACTTTGTTTTCTACAGAAGGTTCCCCTCAGACTCCTGCATTCAATGTGCTTTGTAAATAGTTCTGCCAGTACGCTGAGCATTAGGTTAGAGTTTACTTATCACAGTGCTAAATTATTCCAGCTGGGTCATTATTAATTCTCCTAATTTCACTGTCATTTGCTATCATTACAACGACGCAGCACCCTATGGATACATTTATTACAGAGCATAAATCCAGGGCTCGTSTAAGCTGCTGGAATGCCTACTCTGCAATTTTATGCAAAAGCCTGAGGAGTGTTTAAAAAGAATTACTGTAAGAAAACTTTTTAAAGGCTTACCTCCAGCTCCCCATCCTCCACCCACCCATCACACTCCTGCATGATGTTAGGTAAGTTTTCAGCATGTGATACTCCACTGCAATACAGGCTGTTGCCCACGGCAAAGCTCTTTCATAGTAAATACACTGGGGAAAGGGATGCTGGAGAGAGAGCAAAGAGGGGGGTACTGCAGTCTGTGCAATTTCTACTGAGAGAAAGCATTTATAAAAATAGACATTTAAAAATATCCTAATGTRTATTCCTCTCGCCCTTCAGAGAATTTATGCACTGCATATATCCTTTCCTTAACACAAGCATATGCTTGATTGGGTCTAGATTCAGTAAAGCAATTCATTCAGGGAAGAGCTTGTAGCACCTGTTAAAACCTGTAAGACAAAAAGTTAAGCAGATGCTTCAGTGTTTTTCTAAATCAGGACTGTAACTAGATTTAGAAAAACACTGAGTGCATAGACTGCTCCACGTCACACAGATTCTGAAATTTTGGTTCTGTTATCAAGGCAACTCTCTACCTGTTTGTATACCTTCGACTCTGGTAACAAGAGGCCACAACTCAGTTTCAAGCAGCTGTTCTGAAATAGTCCTGAGTGTGCCAGTACTGTCTGTCCACTTCCCCAYGCTACCTCCCTTCAGCAAATTTGCAGGATTTTCTCAGTACAGCAGACCCCAGACTAATAATAATGGTACTACTCCTGGTTTTGTTGCTTCTCTCCAAAGTTGTCCACATCCTTAGGGAACACCATGTCACAGCAGCCACCCCTGAGTTTGGGGTCCACAGCAACATCCCCTGAGCTCCCCTGAAGCAGAGATCCCCACACAACAATTCTGTACGTGCAACTCATTTTCATTTTCAACAACTGGGACTCACCCACACTTGGGAAAAGTACTTTCAGGTCCATCATTCAAACAGCTAATCAAATTATTAAGGCAGATACTTCTCACACCCCATAGCTAAAATGCCCAATAACATTTGAGTTAAACACTAATACACTGCTTTTAAGACTTTGCTAAAGCCAGGTGTATAGCCAGTGGCAGTTGTTGTGCAGTGAAATCCTTGCTATATGGGAATGTGAAGCTCTGCTAAAAGAGATCTAGTGATCCACTGGTTGAAAACTTTGACAGCCACAAGGCTGAGCTCAGCCTTCTCTCAGGTATGAGAACATGGTGCTTACATGAGCATCACACTCCTCACTACAGACAAAGYGCTCCTGCTTTCTTCCTCTCTTTGGTATTAGTCACACAATCAGAAAAAGAAATCAGATTAGTCTGGGCTTAAAGCATGTCAGTTATTACGTGCTGCTCAMAGGTATGTGCTCACAGGTAATTTGCTCTGTATCTTTTTGGGTATTTACAAATCTCTGTTTCCCTTGTAGTGTCCTCTGTGATGACAGGTACTATGTTTGCCTTCCTCTTGAATTCTGACAATTGCCCTATTCTCCATAAGCTTCTGAGAGTTGTAAATAATTCAGTGGGTACATTTCATAAGGCCACGGTGACCCAAATATATCACAGTTACCTAAATACTCCTTATCTTGTTCTTGCCTTTGCTCGTAACCCCCTTTACAGGGAACACTGTTACAGATCTGACACAGTTATTAACCTTTCTGTGAAGAGCAGCGCAAAATAATGGCATTTTGTATTTCTGTCTTCTCTGCCTAGTCCATTTATTTGCTTCTCTTCCCTCCTGATGGACTTCTGCCTTCCTCTGACTTCCAGTGCATTTGTAAGTCATTTCATAACCCTTTATAGCTGTAACTGATTTGGCCTCTATGTCCTTCTGATTTTAGCCTACGTGGCTGCACAGCTGGTGGTGTTCTTGGCCACACATCTTTGGTTTGTCAGGTTTGTCCCATTACACATCACTGAAAAGCTGTCTTTGCTGTGCTACTCCCCCAAAATTATCTGTCTTGGTGCAGTAGAGTCCCCAGAAGCCTCTGCTCTGCAGCACCACTTCACTTAACAAGTTTGCACAAAGCATTTTCAATATGGAAGTGTAGGGCTCTCCCTCTTCCAACATTTTGCACCCTGGTTTGCATTCCAAACAAGCTCAAAAGGTGAATCCCTTTGTTAATCTATTGCTCTCTGCCCAAACATTCCAAAAAGAAGCTACATGATATATCCTCTACTTCTGGCCATTGACAAATCTGTGTCCTAAATTGTCTTCCTACAGCCCASTGATCAGCACAAGTTATTCTCCTCACCAAGAGCAACACCCTTCCAAAAATGTCCCACAATCAATTCYAATCCAAATGCCAGCTGCTCTCCACTTACTCTGTCTTCACACTTTCTCCCTTAAACATTCTGGTGGCATCATTTTTTCTTCAATACTTTTTGGATTTTGTACACCTTGGTCACGACCCCTCTTAATCTCTTCTATTCTAATGAATATAAACATAATTTTCTTAACCTCACCTCCTGTTTTATAACCCCTGAGGCCCTTTATCATCGTTGTCAAGGCTGCATCCATAATTAGGGTATCTAAAAAGATCAAAAGGACCGAACAAGAAAGTGCCTACTTGACACAAATTGTTACATGAATAACCAACATCTCCTCCTAGACTCACCCTTCCCATCCCAACCCAGTGTCAGAGGGCAAGTGGCTGCTGATTTCTGCACATCAGGAGGTGTAGCCAGGACAGGTTTTGTCACTGCAGGGTGCACCACCCCCCCCGAGAGCATKCTGCAACATCCACCTTTCTGCTATTTGTGCTAACTCATTACAGCCACACACACAGACACGAGCRTTTATATTCCTCACAGACAAGAGAAAATACACTCACAGCTACACACACACAGAGATGTGCATGTTTAATACTGCTCTAACCAAGGGAAGACAACACTGACCGTGACCACTGTTCAGCCAAGAACTACAGATGAGGATAACACACCAACYGGCCTGCAGTGCCTGCTGTGACCAGCATTCCCTAGTTGAATAGATCCTTGAATACCCCACTAATCAGCAGTGTAGAAGCCTCAAARGGATGCACATTAAAAAAAATGCCCAGGGTCGGGAAGTTGAAGACCTTACAGGGGATATCATTGTGTCCTTATGGGTTATGCTATATGATAAACCACCTGGGCTGTTTTCTTCCTCATCTTGATTCACCAGAGAGTTGGCAGATAACCTGGAAAGGAAGAATTTCTCTACCTCTCTCAAGCATCTCCCTTTCAGTCCTTACCATGATATGTTAAATGTTCTCATTGCTGTGAAATCAGGTCCAACCCTCTGGACTTCAGCTCTTGAGCTTGTGTCCTTGGTGGCACCTTGTCACACTTTGTCCCCAGCCTCAGCAACTCCACAGCTCCTCCAACGCTCACAATAGGAAACCACAAGCTCATGACCAATTGTGCAGCTCTCCCAAGAGGTTCCTTGCAAAATYTGCTCACACATCAGTGAATCATTCCCAATCTGTTTTGCATAAGCAAATTTAAGGTGTTTTATTACGGAAATGGACGCCAAAACATCTTCCCCCAAGAGATTAATGCTGCCGTGGTGCGACTCAGTTACGTATGGTTGAAGCTGCAATACCTTTTACAGAACACAAGGTTGCAACCTGTTTGTGATGGGGTAACAACCTATGCCAGCACACAAGGTGAAAATGCATTTATTTGTCCTCGGCATGCTTTGCAACTCTGCTACTCAGCAGGTACAGCCAGTGGTAACAACCTGCAGGAGGAAATGGTACTAAAACTGCAGCCCACGCCAAACTTACGACTCTATTTTTCTTCGCCATTATTAGCTATCAGATGGTTACTATGAAACATTATCTGCATATTTTATCATGCCTGCATTTATGCTACATGAGCAAATCAGCAGCCTAAAATAGCTTTGCACTCCTCCAAGAAACCTCACTGCCTTTACAAGACCTACACTTGGTAGTTCTTTATCAGCATCTTATTTATCGAGGCGATTCCCACACTGCTGAGCTTCACCCTTATGGAAGGTGGGAGACCTGCCCTGCTGTTAATGCCACTGACCTTTGCAAAGAAAATGCAGTTCCAGCTTGGAAGAGCAAGGGCACTCAGCTGCTTGACTGGGTTAGGGCTGTAGGATGCATCAAACACTTGCAACGCTGCTATTTAGCGCCAAAATACCACCCATCAGCTTTGATACATTAACAAAATTATTCCATTGCATTTGCTTTGTGGGTTTCTTTATTTGAGTTTTTTCAGTCCCCTCAGAAAAAGGAAGAACTTGCTCCTCCCCTCCCACCAACCGCCAGAATTTTGACTTTAAGTCAACTCTTTGTGGACGACTTTGAGTAGCTGCCACATACCTACTTCTCACTACAACACTTTGGATGAGATTTTCATATTGGTAGGAGCTTAAAATAACGATGAAGTTCATATTTCTTCACCAGATAAATGTTTGCATAAGACTTCTGCTCGTAATTCTGCTCTCCTCCTGTAGATGCAACGTACAAGAGCTCACACCTACTCTCCATCTCCTGCCTGGGCCAACAGCAGTGAGAGAGCTCAGACTAYACAGGACTATTACTAAGCTAGAGCAGGTCCATCGCTTTTTGGCCTGTAAACGAAGCAAGTAATTCCATGAGCTCTCCTCTAGTTCCTGAGCCACAAATAATAGGTGGGGGAAAAGCAGTTCACAGAGTTCCTGGCTGAATGAAACATGGCAAACACTGAGTAAGATCAACACATGCTCTAATTCTTGCCTCTAGGATATAAGTGGTTAGGGAAATCAACATACAGGTGTAACTGGGCAATTAAATAACCACAAAGATCTGTGAATGTTATTAAGAGTCTAGGTGATACGAGAAAATTGCAAAGTACAGGCCTGTGAATAGAAAACCACCACCAAAAAAAAAAAAAGTAAGAGCTTCTTTTAGACTTGGCTGCTAGTTAAAAAAAAAGAAAAAAAAAAGAAAAAAAAAAGAAAAAGTATCTTATTGCTTCTTACTGGCGAAGGTGCTGGTTTGACAGCCCTGAAGAGAGAACTATTTATTCAAAGTAATGCTGGCAGCAATGGCACATTTCTTCCAATATGCCCAACCCTGTATCTATTTTCGGTTCCATCAGTAAGCTAAAGGTTAAAGCTATTCATTTAAACCCACACCCACATGCCATTTAAATTGACCCAAATTATTGTCTGAGTTGTAACCTCTCTGTATTGAAGTCCCCTTAGGGGCTGCTTCTTCATTTCAGGCTCAAAAAATTCCTCCCTCACAGGATAAAAGCGGGTAAGGAGCACCTCCAAATAGAAATGGAGAAGGAAATGGGGAGGAGGAGTTCAACTTCAAAGAATGCCTCTTGGTGTTGTRGATACTGCAGAAAACTTCCGTTTCATTAGACAAATAACTAGGCAGGTTAGCTCCAGTCATATTAGTGATAGAAGATGTCACTGCCAGTCTTGTTTTAATGATTTCTTAAAAAAATGTATGGAAGAAAAATAAAAGAAAAAAACACAATATATTCTGCCTGCCTGTGTGATGCAACTGGAATGAAGCCCATCAAAAATATCCMGAAATGAAAAAGGAAAGGTGGTCCCACACAATCAGCCCACGGTGGAAATAATCCTCTGCCAAAGGTCCTCCCCATGCCAGGGGACAAGGAGGACCGAGGGGGAACAGGAGCCTCTCGCAGTCACGCACCGGTTAACGGGAGCAAGGTGCCATCCCAGGAGTGGAATTATTCCCTACGCTGATAAAAGGCAAAGGCAAAGCAGCATCTGCCCTGCAATATTTAGCCTTTTCTACACAGTTTAATGCTGTGTGAAGCATGCTAAAAGCAAAGCTTCCTCAGCCCCAGGAAGACAGCTGGCGATGAAACGCAGCAGGGACACCATATGATGGAAGGCTCCTAATTACAAAATCTCTGTCTTGCCTGTCAGAGCAACTGCACAGTCGTACAGGGGAGCTCATGGAGGAGCTGGGAAAAATTCAAGCATAGATAAGACTTGAAATCCACCTCCAGATGCAAACTTTCCCTGCCTTTGAGTACAGCTGGCTCTTGGATCTAGCTCCAGCCAAAAACACGCGGTTCAGAAAGGTGAAGACATTCCCAAGGCTCAGGGCTTGTCCAGCTTTGGTTTCTGATGGTGAGCCAGCCTTACAAAGAGATATTCAGTGGAGAATTTCTGTGCTGATGGACCACAGACACCTAATTCCATCAGCATGAGTCATAATCCCTGGATACCAAGATTCACTAACACCAAGACAAAGCACTAGAGTGGGGAAAAACAGTCACCCAGGAGGTTTCAATTTCATTTGATGTTCTCTAAACACGTAAGTGGAAAAGAAGGACTTTCTCTTTAAACATACAGAGAGTTTCTCATTACGTACTGATACTGTTAATTGCTATTCAAGTGCCCAGAGGCAAAGACACAGTACAGTTCTAACAAGCTGAAAAGTATTGTTAAATACATCAGTGCTATACAATCAAAATTCCAGAATGGTTTGGGTCTGAAAAGATCTTAAGATCACCTTGTTCCAACCCCCCTGCCATGGGCAGGGACACCTTCCACCAGACCAGGTTGCTCCAAGCCCTTTGAACACTTCCAGGGATGGGGCAGACACAACTTCTCTGGACAGCCTGTGCCATGGCCTCACCACCCTCAGAAGGAAAATAAAAATGAGTAAAATAATAGAGAGCAAGGTAAATGCCACTTACACCCTGAAAGCAAACCCACAGAGAGCCAAGGGAGGTGACTCCACACTGATGGACTGACTGGCACTGGCATCCACTAAAGTTGATTTAAAATGCTACACTCAAGTCACCACTGTGACTACACGAACCCTCTGAGTCCCCAGATAGCAGCACCTCACTGAGATCACTGCAGTGACATGAAGGGCCACACGTCAATGAACTTCTAAACCTGGGCTTTCCCTCCTACCCTCTGCTTTGGTGGCTGAAGCTCTCCCATATTAGTGCATCAGCACCACTGGAATTATAAGGGCAGCACTGTCTGCTAGGAAGGATCTGAGCAGGGATATTTTCAGYTGCACTGCCAGCACATTTCTGCAGTGCCATCACGGGAAAAAACCCACTGGAAGAGCTGGCAGAACTCACCAGTAAATATAACTAAGCTCCTGCTAARGCATATGACTATTGCTAAATTCGAAGCACAAACAACAAAACTKGTTTATCAGCTTTATGCTGAGTAAGAAAGGGACAAAGAATTAGATTTTTACAATTCAGTGTGAGGCAACTGCAGCCCTGCAGAATCTGCATCCTCCGGTCTGTGCGCGGGTGGCAGAGCCGGGTGCTTAATTTTTGAGACAACAGAAGATAGATATTTAAAGCTATTGCTCAAAGGGCTTAAATAATGAGTTGTAAATTAATTCCTTACCATTCGCTGTATAGCTGACGGAAAACAAGTCCGATCTCATATGCTGCACAAGCTTTCCTGCAAACTGACAGGTTTCGTTTGGCCAAGGAACAGAAGCTCCTAATGCTCGAGGCTTAGTTTGTGACCATGCTTCAAATCTAAGCATTCGTTTCCCACAAGAGTCAAGTTTTCATGAGCTGGGGGTAAATTTGACTAATCTTGGTTAAAGTTTCAAAGTTGACAAGTATGTATGTAGAAGAGAGACTGACAAAAACCTTCCTGTTGGGAGCTTTGATATATTTTTCTTAATTATGCTAAAGCATTAGGAGATCCAAACAGCTCCAACTAAAACCAAGAAAAAAATTAGCACTGCTGTTTCAGAAAGAATAAGCAGTAATAAGGAAAATCTATCAAAAATAGTAACATGATGGACTAGTAAACACGAAAGTCAGTCAGAACAGTACAGAGACTTTCATTTCAAAGAAGGAAAATGGTCCCAGAAATTGTCAACTAGTAAAACAAGACTGATAAGCATTAACTCTCCACAAAATTAAATTACAGTTAAAAAAAGAAGAAAAAAGCAGGAGCAATGAGCCCTGGTAGAAAAAATGACTGAATTAACATATCAAAGGAAGGAGATAGGAGAGCAATCCAGAGGGTAATACAAAAGAAAAGTTTAAGGGACACCTTGGGATAAGTTTTCTTTGAAGTACTGCACTTCCTAAAATAATAGGAGGGTTATCTAAACACGCCCATCATGCATCACAATTATTGTACTACACTTTTACTTACAGAAAATTCATTGCATAAGTGGAGAGTAAGTGCTCCTGTGGAACATGCCTAATTAAGGAGTTCTCATTATGTGTGGAATTAATATCAGGGACGCAGAAGCCAAGTCTGTATTTCAGACCCTGGGAGTGCACCCTGGGCACACAGGATCCTCCAAGGCAGAGCAGCCTGGTGGTGACTGGAATCTTTACAGCCAGTGTATTTTATTAAGCTAAAAATTATATCATTGTCCTGTATCTCACCTCTTTCCTCCCCATTTCCCATCTCCACAGGCTGTGCCAACCTCTGCCATCGGATGCAGATCACCAACAACTGTTACATCACACGCAACTGGCAATGTTTCATTTTCCATCTATGCTGGAAGAAAAAGCCTTGCAGGCCATTAAAACAGCATAAACCAACCTAAAATGTGAAGAGGATTAATCAACCATCACTTTGCCATCACTGCAGCAGATGCTGCAGGGGCATCTCCTTTGCGGGCACATCCCATTTGTCTGTCACAGAGAAAATCCGGATTTGTTTAGAGATTTACACAACACTCAGAGCACAAGGAATAATTTAATTATTGGGAAGACCAGAAGTACTTGTAGCAGCTGGAGAAATGTCCAGTCTGTACACGGCAAGAGATTAGTCCTGGCTGTACAAGACCAAAGGGCTGACCACAGCAAAACCCTACCAAAGAGGTCCATTTGTTGCTTTTTTGAATCATTGGAAATGCAGGGATTGAAGAGTTCACAAGGAAACATATACACAGTGTGTTTCCTGAGGGACTCCATGGGTCTTTGAGAAGGATAATTCTGCTTCCTTTCCTAAGATCATCCATGTCTTATCACAATGAGGTATGACTTTGGTATACTTTGTTTTTATTTTTGGAGATTTAAGATCTAGAAATACTTTATCATCTATAATTGCTTTTAACTGTAATGGAGTTAATTTTGCCTCAAGTTGCTCTCCTTCCCCAACCCAGTTCCCTGACCACGGAGCAGTGGAGCATCCAGAGTGGATTTGCTTGCCTGAGCTGTACTGCATCTGAATGGGATAACCCCAAATGAGCAGCAGACATTAATTTCTGAATGTCATTTTCCAATGTATGCGACAGATGATTCAAATATCTCCATATAATTGATCTACATCCAATAATCAAATACACAGCAGATACGATCTTTCAGTGAAAATCATTCTGGAAATTCAAATGGAAAAGAAAATCAGATCATTAAACCCCTGCCCTTAGTAGTACATTTTTTAAAGTGACAAAATCTATAAAAACCTAAGGCAGAAACATAAAGTGCAGCTGAAAGAGAATCACTGAAAACCAAATTAATATTTTAATTCTGTCAACATGGAAAAATTCTCTAAATGAGATGAAGTCTAGAATGAGTACCCAGCACAGTGATTTATTACCTTTTCCCTGTAATTTAAATTACTGTTTCTTTAATATTTGCTAAATTCTTCCCATAGAGTTTCAGCCTTAGTTTATCACAAAAAGAAAAAAAAAAGAAGCTGAAAGAAGAGTGAATTAAGAAAAAGCCAGTGGTTTTCCAGTAGCTATATCAAAAATCAATGAGACTGAAGGACCAGAGGTGGGATTAATAAAGCTTTCTTCAACTCTGTAGCTCTGCACTTACTCCCTAAGCAGTAGGAATGGGCTTGTTTGCCAGACAGTCTCTGTGAACAAGAAGTTTCAAGGAATAAAACTAAAGATTCTTGTGTACTTGTAATGCAGCACGATGCTTTCGAAGCCAGATCAGCTGGTCAGGGCAATATTTTAGCTACACGCACACTTGATTTATCCAGCCTTTGCCCTATAAGGAGCTTCCCTGAAACGTGTCCTCTCAAAAGGCAGTGAAAATATATAAATAAAGAAATAAATATACAGATAAATAAATCAAAAGCATTTGGTTTGACTGCTTAAAAGAGTCTATGGCAATCACTGAACGATAGGCTGTCAAAATTGCAGTCTTAATTAAATGAAGATTAATTGTTAAATTTACTTAAATGTAATACAATTAAGGGATGCATCATGTTTATATGAATTGATCAAAAGCAGTTAGCAGCTTGCACAGATCCATATTTAATAATATGATTTTAATGTTCAGTTGACACTTACCACACAGCCACTTTTATTAAATATATACAGTGATTAGCATGGCACCGTCAGGCCCTTCCAACATTCTGTCATTAAACAAATGAGAATTTACAGATGCTATTCCCTACCATCAAATATCTACACTTTGATATAATCACACCAGTACATAAAGTACCCTGAACAGCAACATTCCATGGCAAGGGGACGGGAGAGGGTCATGCTTTTAAAATAACGTGGCTGTCAGCTGYGAGCTCTCTCTTGGGGGGTAATGGCTGGAATGCAGAGCTCTGGAGGGCTGAGCCTGGCCCCAGCAGAGCAGTGATGCCCATCCTGCTGCCCCACAACAGCCACCACACGTCCCCTGTTTCCCACGACACGACCCTCCCAGGGGCACACTGAAAACGAGTACCAAGGACCCCTACCCCGACCAGAAAGGGCCCCATGAAGGGGACACACACCAGCAGAAGGAAGAAGTCAGATGAAAATCCCCCAACRATCCCACAAGGCAGCAGGTCCCATGCAGGAAAGGAAGACAAAAGAAACCTGAAAACAGTTCTTGCCACTGATCTAAAGAAAAAAATTCTTTTTCACCTTAAGCCTCGCAAGCAGATTAATTCTGGTTAATCTCTGGCTGGTTTTACAGCAGCACCTCTGCCAGGCAGCCGAGATTCCCAGTAGAACCAGGAGCAGTTCCAAACACCACACACCACCTTGCCAGGCAATCTCGTTAACGATTTGATGTTTCTAAATAAGGTTAAAGAATAGGCAGAATGGAAATTGTGCATTAATGGGAGCAAATGAGCAACGGTCCCGAGGCACCACAGAATATATGACCAACAAAATGGCAATTCCAGTAGGCACTAAAAGGCATCCAGAGTCTTAATGGCCACTGACGAGTTTGATTTTGCTAATTAGAGCCAGACATCTTATGACACAGACGGGTTGAAAGGCTCCATTCCCAGGATCATCTGTGGCCTCTAACACATGCATTTTATASAAGATTATTTATCCCCATCTTTAACATAATATACAAAAAAAAAAAAAGTCTTCCATGGGCTTGCCTTTACAAATTAGAAAGCTTTTCTGAACACTGTGCTTCAGATAAAATTTATGTTCTTTCTGGTGAAAAATCTCAGTGGAAGATAACGAACCATTCCCATACAAAGGAACACCAATTCCGGTGACTCCAGTGAGGGTTTTATTGAACAGAAACATTTCATAGACTCGCGCTGTTGTTCTACATAGAAATAATTTCTATTCCATCCACAAATCTCAGGTCTTAGCCTCAGTATAACAATTGCATCTACCATCCCATTAATTTTATTCTGACAGGCAATGTATTTAGAAAACTACTTAATAATTCAGTATTTTCTTAGCCAACATACAGCATCCCTTTCCAGAAACAACCAACATTGTGGGATTCATTCTGCTGCGCTTCCTCACATCCAAGTGGATTACAAGAGTAAGATGAACAAAAATAACCACTYCTAAAGCAGGAATTTAACTTTATCTATGACTGGCTTTAAAGTTATACTCAAATTAGCTTAAAATGTTAATAATTCCTTMAGGCCTAGATCTCAGCTCACGTTAATTACATCACCCCACTGCAGGTAACAAATCCGTGTGGATTTCTACCGCCTCGGAACTGCAGAAGCAGGAACTTCAGCAAGAAGCCGCAGGTGTGTATCTGAAGGCAGCACATAAATCTTGGAAGCAAAAGAAGCAACTTTCCYGCTGAAGCCTCGGAAGAGCAGCACTGGAGCCGTTCGCTTCCTTCAAGCTGCGTGAGGAGAATCAACCAACACCACGTCTGTGCCCCTCAGAGACAAGGGAGTTGCTCACTGTGGGCTCCAAATAACTGAGAGTGAGCTCACAACTGGCCAAAAAGTGAGGTCTTTGAACGTTATTGAAATATTTGGGTGCCATATCTTTCGGCTTTTCACCAACCTTTTGTCGCTTCCTTACGAACTTTCAGTCATGTCCCAGTTCAGAGGCTCTCCTTTATTTCGCTCATTTAAATGCYTTCCAAACAGTTGCTTTGTTTGGATGTTCATGTAAACTCTTTCCATACATCAAGCAGATGCATTATTTTGCTGGGCACCGGGATTTGGGAAGAAACACCACAGCAGAKCCCTGGGAGTCAGTAACCAAACAATAACCCACTTCATTTGCAAGWGGAGCCGTGTCCCCATGCGTGTCCTGCCGGCTCTGCCCCTCACCAGCCCAGACACCGCTGGGCTTTGATCTACCAACTCCAGCCCACACYTCACTTTCAGGGTGTGAATTGTTTCAAAGCTCATGCTACAGGCGTGATTTTCAGTGCTAGCAGTTGTTCTTTAATACCAATAAAAATAAATGAATGAATTTAAGGAATCAGCTTGGTTTGGAGGAGGAAAAGCATCCCGGCAACTGGATTTTGCCTTTGGGATGCGCCCCAGTGTGTTTCTCTCCAGCAGCATTCCATGTTTGCCCACCACCTCTATTCCACAGCAGCAGCAAAAGCCATTGGTATTCAAAGCACACCTCAAGTTAAGACTCCCACCATATGCTGAGAAAATATCTCGTATTAGATCCTAGGACAGCTGTTTTGCTACCACCGCATGTGACATAAGGTGAGAGCAAGAGGAAATTGTAGGTAGGAGAAGAATTAAAAACCCTGAACAACTCAGCTCAGACATCAATCATCTCTATTATCCTGCTTGGGCGTGGGGAAACTTTGTGCAGGAAGCTGGATCCTGCTTTCCAAAAGTGCCCCTGTCGCACAGATTTACTTCTACAGGCGTTCAGGAAAAATTATTTCTAATTTAAGTCATTAGCAGTGGTTATTCAGAACTGCCAGGGGAAATATGAAGCACCCTCCCACCTTGTAAGAATAATGCAGCAATCTGGAAATATTGCAGCAATGTGTCACTTTCACTTGTTCTAAATAAAAAGAGGGAAATAAAAATTAGGTATCATTAAACACAAATGCTATGTCATTGTAGATTTCTGAAGGGCACCCATTTTAGAGTGCAGTGCATCTAGACATCTCATTATTTAAAAAAATGAATTTAGCTGTGAATTAATATTAATTTTCTTAGTGAAATTCGATCTCACTTTACAGCTTTTCTAACTTCATTAGAAACCTCCCAGCAAAGCATGAGCTGCCACACACTGCCCTTCTGAAAACTGGACAATAATATCCACCAGGGACCCATTAGAAAGAGAAAGGGAAGACAGGGAAAGTGTCACTAACAAAATACCTGTGAGTGTTTGAACTGCTGTTTTCGTGTACYGAGCAGCGCTGGCAGCTTCCTCTGCCATTGTCCCTGGTACAATTCAGGCAAATAAAATTACAATCTGAATGCACTGCTAAACTGGTAGGTGAAAACTATTACATGCACAATCTTTGCACAAAGGAAATCTACTCTCCTCAGAGTTATTTGTTTAAAAAAGGATTATTCTATTTATATACAAATATTTACACAGCATTAAACAGCACTATGTTGATCTCTTCTTGCATGGAGTATGTTATATTTTAAAAGAGAACTATTCTACCGCTTTTGACAATATTTAAGAATATCTATCACAGAAATATCCCTTGCACTGGGAACATAAAGACTAAAAGACACTTGATTTGGTGCTTATATCCTACTTAGGCAATGAAATGGAGATCTAAAACAGTTCCATAAACCCTTGAAACTACTTAGCCTAGAAAATGTTGATATTACAAAGATATTTGTGATTACAAATATTTTCATAAACCCTAGCCAAGCAGCGTTGAGCTACCTTGTATTTACCCACGGTCAGCTCCCGTGGATTAAGTGGGATACAGCAGCTCGTTATCCCAGAGCCCACACACCCCTGCTGACCCCAGAGTAGCTTAGACTTAAGAGGTGAATCAATAGGGTAGATCTCTAAATGTCATCCCTAAAGAATAGAAAAAGGTCTTCCCAGATTCAAGAAGTGTAGTTAATGATATTCTCATGGCACAGGTACTAATTTCTCACACATCTCATGTCTGTCAGGGAAGGAAGATCCTTATGTAGCATGGACAACCACACTCAGGAAATCCCCCCAGAGATCAGGCAAGCACCAGTAATTCCAAGTGAGACTTAGTTAGAAACCACCCATTTTTTCTAAAGTGAAAAATATCACAAGGAAATGCTGGAATTTTTTGCCCACCTTGCTTTTCTTCTCCCCAATGGCTTTTAAATAAAACAGTACTGAAAACACAGTCAAAACTTTTCCTTTATCATAAATAATTTTTTTCCCCGTCAATCCAATTTCTAACTTTAAAAATGTTGTGGAGAAAAAGAACAGTTASAAATACTCAGGGCAGGGGGGAAGGGAAGRTCTAATTTCAAATAAAACTAATAAAAAATAACTAATCAAGCTTACACTTAGCAAACAAACATGTTCAATACACCCAGTTGAATATACCTGACCCACACTTCCATTGACCTAGTGACATTAGGGAACCAGATTACGAGGCAAGATTAAAGCTGGATATCTCTACCACCTTATTCACCTTAAAAAAGTGGGAAAAACTTTAAAAAATATTAAATCTCAACCCAGGGGGCATTCTCACAGTAAGAAGCAGCCACCTCTGCAAACCAGACCATCACTGGAKGCATTTCCAAGGGAAAGCATCCGTGTGAAATGGATCCGCCCTGGCTTGCTCCGCTGCCCCGGGAGGCTGCAGAGAGGCGAGGAATCCAAACATGAATGAAGTGTTTTCCTTGCACTGTCCGGTGTAACTCCTCAGCGTGCCTGGCTGGCATTATAGAATTGTCTGCTTCAGCACAACACTTGCCAGAAATTATTAACACTCGGATTTCTCACGGAGAAAGAYTGGCTCCTCTGCACGGCCAGAGGAACGAGCAGGGCACGAGGCAGTCGGCAAAATTCAGTGCTTGATTTTCCTCTGAGACACAGACACAGGGCAGTGCTGAAGAAGCTGTTTGCCTCTGCTTCACTTGCCACAGGCAGGAGCAATTTTGCCAGATGAGACGRGCAGCGATTTTAATCTCCTTGTCTGGGTAAAAACTTCCGACACGCARATTTCAGCTCCTTAAAAAAAAAGCCACTTTCCAGGTCCTGCTCCCAGCCCCTTCCCACCTCACTGCCTGAAGAGCCTTGTTTGGCCCTGTTGCTGCTGTATCCATAAGCACCTCATCAGCAGCAGCTTTATTCCCAGAAATCYCCAGGAGGCAGAGAATCACACTGGTGTCATTTTTGCACATTGCTGTTATGTGCCACTTTCCCAGGCGTTTAATCCAGCAATGCCAGACAGGGYGAGGGAAGGACTGGTACCCACCCCACTGGGATGCAGCTGCATCCCCCCACCAATCACCCTGTCCTCAACAGGAATAACCTGTCCTTTCCCTTAATTCCTCTTGCAGCTTTTCAGCATCTTGAGTATTATCCAAAATGCCAGACAATATTATCTGCCTCCGTCTCATTAAATATTTGGGACTTTAATTGCAGTGAACTTCTGACTATGGCAGGTTCAGAACAGCCCATACACAATGGGTACATCAGTCTGCAGGCTGAAGGCCAGGCTGCTCTTGCCTTCTATTTCTATAAGGCAACAATTCAAGCTATAAGGTATGATTTGTAAGCAGCAGGTTTCACTTGTCTTCAGTTTCCCAACAGAACTACCATGCTGTTGACAAAGTTTAGTCTGGTATTACCTACTGCCCTTAACAAAGACTATCGAAATCCAGTATTTTAAGTCCAAATTACATATTTTTAAAAAACTCTTGTACTAAAAGTGTGCTCTTCTTTCTTAGCAAAACTGTCATAACTATTGTTCTACAGATGAATACTTCTGCAGGGATCATTTGCAAGAGGATCTAAAATCCATTCAGAGCCTTTAGAGACCATCATGTTAATTTGGCTGCCAGTCATTCACCCTCGGGGCTGCATTCAGCTAAAAAAATAAAGATAAGTTCCAACTGCATTCCAAGCTGCAGGAGATGCCTCTCAACTCTGACGGAAACAAGTTTCCTTTTGCTTTAATTGATTTCAGGTACAAATCCAACGTCCCATGTTTACAGAATCAGACACCATTTTAATGTTTAATTTACACACATGTGACTTTACCCTACATTAGCTGGAACCCACTTGTGCAACTCAKGATGCTCAAGGAACGAAAATGGGTTATACTAATTTATTTCATCATTAAATACATTCAAGTAAGTGATTTAATACAGGGGTAAAAAGAAGTGATGGAGAACAACAGAATACCCTGGACCAAAAAGTTTTTCCCTGGACAGAACAGGAAAAAAATTAAATGAAGAAAGACCCAGGGACATGTCTAACTTTCTTTTGCATCTACTGAAAGGTGRAGTCAACTTGGGTTACAGCTGGAGGAAAAGTAAATGCGTGTTTTGCTGAATTGGTCCAAAAAGCACTGAACAGAAAAAGAACTGTTTCAGACCTGGAGATGTTGAATTTTTTTTGTTTCACACTTTTGATGAGGAACTAAACATAATCACCACTTCTTTTTTTCTTTCCCCTTCAGAATTTCCCATTTTTATACCACTTTTCTAATTTGGCAAAGCACTTTTAACCTAATCTTCGTATTTCACAGCTTATTTTTCAGTGCAGCAGAGGAACACATAGAGCTTCACATTCCCTGGGAGATTCAGTGTAGGCTGTGAAATCCTCCCCAGGTTTGCCCACTCCTGAGGCACCCCTTGTTCTCCTCTCTGGTTCTGTCCCCAGCTCCTGCCCAGTCTCCCACCAGCATTTCRGTCGATACTGAAATCATCAGCTCACCATCACTACCTTGAAACAGCACAACTAAACACCCAAAAACATCTTTGTATGGTTTATTCTGAAAATTACAGCTCCCAACTGTGTCATTATGTCACCAAAACAACAAAAAACAGTGATGAGAAACAGTTCTTTGAAGAAAATTGGGAACCAATCCATACACAATGTACCCACTATTATTTGAGTTGCAGGAAGCTCCTATTTTTCTTCAAGACTTTTYGGCATGTTTCCACACACAGAAAATGTGTTCAAATCACATGCCCAACAAGATCCAGTGTTAACTCAGAGACCAATCCTAATGTAATTTACAGGTTATGCAGGTGAATTGATTTTAAAGTCTCTGTTTTTCAGGGTACAGTAAAAAGAAAAGSGTAAGAAAAAGAAGATGCAATGAAGCTCAGAACAGGCAGATATCTTAAGCCCCACAGAGTCAGGACAGTCACTGCACTGCATGGAAAGGAGTGAACTTCTGGACTGACCCAATGCACCCCAGCAAGTTTGCTGTGTTACAAAACAAAAAAAAMCCCCTAATTTTGTTGTTGTTGTGGGTTGTTTTGAGTTTTTTGGGGGGTAAACAGTGGAGAAATAGAAAGCTCACATTCTTAATGTACGAAGAATAGATGTTTTACTACAGTGCACCTGCATATTATTCTGGTCACACTGAGGCAGAAGTTATTATTTCTAACCAGCCCTGAATATGCAAAATATGACACATGCAAAGCACCCCACTGCTGCTGGACCACAACACACTGCTCTGGCCAAATGCTGGGTAATGAGGAAGGGAAACAAAAGCCCAAATGCAGTATTTTCCCTTAGCAAAGGATAAACTTCTGCTAATTACATACTTTAGAATGAACCGAAATTTGAACCACGCTTGCTCCCTCATAGCTAATATTTATGCTAATGAAGAAAACAGCTACTAGAATACACCTAGAACTGAAGAGCAGCCCATTATGTACCTTTTAATGGATTACAACAGTATTAAACATAATAAATAAAACAAGTGTGGATGCCACCAGTTGAGACATGCTTTAAACAGGACTCCACATCGTATCTTTTTTCCTTCATACTTTTAACCAATTAATCATCCTATTCTCATGGGGTTTTCTTCCCTTTTCACCCCTACAGAGGTCACTGGATAGTGATGCTAATTTGTGAAAGTTCTCATGCACTTCTCTGCTTATTAAGAAGTGAAGAATCGCACTGCAATTTCAAAATCTATACCACACAAGGCAACTTCAGTGCCAGAGTCTCAGCGTGACCTCTCTGTTGATAGAAGAAAAAATAAGTCTTTATCCTTTGCTGCATCAGACACTGTAACAGCCTTTCCAGGCATATTTTGTTAGGGGGTTTCTTTTGTTTTTAAAAGTACATACACGGAAAGAGGAAATAACACACCAGGTTTGTTATTCCAATACAATTTCCTTCTGACCACACAATTTAATTACATAAAGATGGAAAATCAATTTTATTTTAAAATAGCRTTCAAATGTGTTCTGAAAAGAAAAYTCTTTATTTATCAAGAAAGGATAGAAATTATCATTCAAACGTTTATGTGAAATGAGGAGAAGTAGAAGAGAAARTGCAATTCTTTGCTGTGAAGGATTCAGCCACAAGGGAGAAGAGAAAAGAAAACTAAACAGTCTCTTCCCTCTCATTTTGAATAAAAAAATGAGAGAAGGAAAATGTAAATGCTGTAATTTCCTACATCCTTTTCAGTATATGGTATTTTTAGATGCTTAAAATAAATAAAAAAACCCCGAACAAAAAAGAACCCAACATTTTGACCACTTCAGGCTCCCCAAGGAATACATTACAGTTGCTAAAAAAGATCTTAAGCTCAGATGCTTCCATGAGCAGTGCAGTGAGCTGGCCCAACACACAGCAGCGTGCTCAGCACTTGCTGGAGCTGCCCATAAATCTTCACATGCTCCAAAAAAGAGGCTTCAGACAGAGGCTGCTGGCCACCAGCCCTGCAATAATTCACTGCTACAGAATCATTTTCTACTACTCAAAACAGAACCAGTGGCCAGCGTGGTCTTTGAAACAAGAGGGGCAAATTCAGTAGGAGGCACAAGGCACAGTTTTTTGTGGGGTTTAGGGGTGTTTTTTGCTACAACAGAGGAGGGCTCAGACTGGCAGAGGCCAGGACTGGATTTGGAGGAAGAGTGGAAGACTGAGAAACACCAGAGCTTCCCACTCGTGGTCAGGTGCAGGTTTTGCATTTCCAGGAGAACAGAAATCCTGGATGCAAGGGTCTAAAATGATCAAAAACCTGCATTTCGATGGGAGCGTGGGGCCCGCTCGCGGCGCGCCCTGCRGGGAAATCGGAAGGCAGAAAAACAAATCTGGCCAAGGCAGACCTGGTTAAATGGAGCTTGGCAAGAACAGATAAGAGGGTCCCTGTCAGGAAGATTAAAATAAAGTAGATGGTTGCAAAGGAAGGACAGAGGGAAGATCGGAAAGCAGGCAGTGTGAAATGGGAGGCAACCACAAAACATGATGGACAGSCTGAAAGGTGAGTCCACCTGAGAGACAGTGATGGGAAACTGCTGCCCTGATTTACAGCCACTCCATCAGGTCAAAATGAAGCCCTTACACAAGCAGAAAAGGTTAAAGCCTTGGGATCTGATCTAGGCTTAATATTTAAATTAATTGGGTTAGGAGGGGAATTACCTGCCCAGCCAAAAGAAACAAAGAAACACTAAATTCTTCAGTCCTACATTCCCAAGTCCATTTGGCATTACGGTGTGCTAAATATGACAAATGTTCAAACTGACAGTAGCAGGTTATATACACTGGATTATATTTTCATTTCTTTAAAAGTTATTAGTAAAGAAAAGTTATTAATAACTCAAAACTTRTTAGTCTGAGTAGGTCTGAACCAAGAGCTCAGATCCAAGCCACACCAAACTTAGAACCAGTTCAGAAACATATTTTATGCTTAATTCTTGCCCTTAACACAAGTGAAATCCAAATCCTAACATGATCTGAGAGGGTGAATCATAGCTTCAAGAGCCTTTGTATTACTCAGTATTTTGTCCTGCCTCTCACAAGATGGAAATATCAAGTGATACCCAAACCAGCAGCAACTGCATCTTCAAAGGCAAAAGAAACTAAACTGGAAAGAAACTTAGAAGCCAAATGAGCTCTTCATCACAGCTGTGATTAAATGAATCAACTGTCTAACACGAGAACCAATATTATGCTGTACTACATCTTACCCAGACAAAACTAATTATACAAGCATGAGGTAATTTGCAATTATGCACTAAAACCATCACATTTTTCAAATGGCATTCAAATGTAACAGTGTCCACACACCAACAAGTAACACATGCCATCATGATTTTGGTTTTGCCCCAGTGAGCATGCCAGGCTAACCAAACCAATCAAACACATTCCCTACATTCACAATATCAGAAGTTTTTCCAAGTGTTCCTTCTCCCTTCATAAATTTGGCAAAGGGAATCTCAAGGCTGAAAGCTTCAAGCTTGGCAATGAAACACAAGGTTCTGCAAACCCCGTCTGTGGGACACTGCTCACATGCCATTTTCAATAAAATACACAGAAGTGGGAGTCCTTCAGTATTCTCAAAAAATCCCATCACGCTCCATTTTCCAGGAAATTGAGAAGTACCATCACATTCACCCATACATTTCTAAGCTACGTGGGAGAGAGAAGCACCAACCTCCTGCACTTCTGATAAATGAATTCCCCAATATGATAGAACAGTACAGCAAAATAACCCTCTCATTGAGGTTTATGATGTACTTAAGCTTAACTCTGAATTCCCTGGATTTGCAACGTTTCTTTTGGTAAAATTATTATACGCCTGTGAAACTGTGGGAAGGCTGGGAAAAGCCGCACATAAAAGGCAGTCTCGGATTGATCCTGGATGTGCAGAGGGCTRTTTCTGGAGACTATATATAATAACAGCCAGGGCTTCTCTGGAGGCTGAGCCTGCCTTGCACAATGTCACTACAGAAAATACAACGTTAGCAACCACAGTGATGAGACCGAGCAGGATGATYCATTGTGTCCAGGGATGCATCCTGCTGCTCCATTCAGCTGCTCCCCGCATCACACGAGTCCTTCTCCACAATCCCACAACCACACAGGGATGGGAGAGGGGTGAAGGGAGTCTGGAAGAAGCTGTAGGTGCTCTGCCTCTCTTCCAGATTTGCATCTTCAACTCCGCTCCTCTCTCCCTCTCAAATTTCCCTTTCTCTGGTTATTTTCCATCACCGGAGACGTCACCAAGTTTTCTCATCAGCGTGAAATGTTCACTCCAAAGAGTCGAGTTTATTTTGCTCAATGTGCTTTTGCTAGATAAGCATTTGGGAATTGTTATTTGTCTTGCAGAAGTCCTGTTTCCCCTCGATACAGGCCAGTACCCTGCAAGCCCATTTCTGTAGCATTCCACTGGATTGTGACCTCACTTCAGTCTCCATGGTTTAGTCAAGTACTGCCCTGTCCTGATATGCACGCAGCTGCAACTTTTGTCAGATGCATTTATATTCAAATATTACAGGCCTTTGTTGGGAGCAATTCTACTTTTCCTCTGCAAAAACAGGGATGTACAGTGCTGTGGCAGGTGCACAGCAACTCCCTCAGCGTGCTGAAATAGYTTCCAAGAGATTTTTCTGCAGGAACACAAAATAAGCTTAGAGTCCACAGTGAACCTTGAACCAAAGGCAGGAGCATAATGTATTTTCAGGCTTCTCATCCCCACACTACTGACCAGTGGTGGTGAGAAAATAAGTTCTCCTTGCCAAGTGGCCACGAGGGGATGGTCTGTCTGTCTCCTCACAGAAATAACACCCCGCCAGCCATGGGCACCACTCCAGACAGACAGATTGCAGCAGAGCACACATCAGCTCATCAACCTGTGTCAAAATTCATTTGTTAATCGTCTCCCAACAACTTCTGTATTTTGAAACACGTGACAACAGGATAAAAAAGGAGGACTGGTCGCGTGATGGTGTGGCCATCACCGTGCTAGAACTACCTCATGGTAGTCATGAAAATTCCCACCAATTTGATTAGTCTTCTGACAAAAGCATGCCAGAGAACAGGACAGAGGTTTTAATGCTGGAGAACCGCCCTCCTGATGGAACTATTTGCTCTGGACCACAGAGCTGGAAGGATGAAAGCCCAAAGCCATTGCAGCCCAGAGCAGACCAGAACAGCACACCCAGCACAACCCTCTTGGCACCACTGCACCTTGGGAAACATGAACAGGGACAGATGCCTTTGCTGCAAGGTTTGCAAGACAGCAGTGAAAGAGAAAGAAAGGAAAATGCATTAACAGGCTCAAGGCAGCCCTTCCCCTGAGCACTGCAGCTTCTGTTGAGTCAGAGCTGTCATCTGCCCTGCAACAAACTTATCTTCACTGGCCATTTTGCAAGTAAGATTCAATCAGGGCTCCCTGGCTCCTCGGGGAACCAGCACTTTAGCATGAACTGCTTCCACTCAAACGTAATGGAGTGAGATTGCTCATGCCATTATTTTAAATGGTTTGAGGCCACACGGTCCCCAATTTCATTAGCTGCATTTATAAACAGACCTCACACTTAATACTGTGGAACACAGAGACATGTACACATGATGTATCATCTTCCCACCATGCATWAAAAAAAAGGAAAAAGGAAAACYCAAAGAAATTAAAACACACCTCGACAGCACCAAACGACCAGCATAAACCAGAAGACCAGTTCAAGTGTCTCCATGTGATACATCATCCGTGTGGAGAGGATATTTCTGCAGATATGTTTAAGCAATAGCTGATTGAACTATTCAATCAACTGCTTGCAAGTGGGAGACATGGAATGAGTCTCCTCCCGTTCTGCTTCACAAATTAGAAAAATTACAGTCAGTCAGACCAGGCACACACTGTTGGCCACAGTGCAAAAAAATGGGAGCCCCAGATTTTACCTGCACACAGGAGTTCATCTGAGTTCAGATGTTATATTTGAGCTAATTAGCTAAATTGCAGCCAGAGGCAAGAGATGAGTCAGACCTGTGAGCTTGCAACCATGTCCTTCCCCAGCAGGGCAAGGGGTCTGGCAACGTGTGTGAGGAGCTGCCTCCGTCGCTCATTTAAGCCAACCTTGGGCCAGTTTACATTGATTTGAAACAGGTTTAAACCTAAACTCAGGGGTTGACATGATATTGAACCATAATAACTCAAAGGACACCTGTCAAGTGAGAAGTAAGAAAATAATAATACAGAGATCCCAAACTGAACAGCGTGACAGGAGTGAGATATGGAGCACTCGAACACAAAACCATGAGCAGTTAAGCCTTACTGGCAGAACAGGTGTGAGTCTCATCATTGCTCAGATACCTTTTTCTTGGAAGAGAGATAATTTTTTATCAATTTGTTTACTTTAAGAAAAATTATACATGTCCAATAGACTTTGCACAGAATTATAATAAGCTGATATATTTGCCTATTCATTTATTAAGTATTGTTAGTATCCTTTTTACTTTTGCAAAATCCACTTGAAAGAATAATAAAGTAATATTAAAAAAAGATATAAAATTAATGGAGCTGAATGCTGATATGTTATTACAGTTTGTTGTTAATTGCAACATGGATACAGTTAAACAACAGATGCTGCGAGTACTTTTTAGCTACTGGTAATTTTTGGGTTGTTCTGTTTTCTTACAAAACAGATTTTTCATTTAAACAGCTGCTGGGTGATTTTCAGCATGGAAAATTAAAACCTTCTCCATCACTTAACAAAGAAACAGTGATTTGCTGCTAATCCAAAGAAGAAAAATAATAAGGAAAAAGCACACTTTTATCCAAAACCAAGGTATTAGGAAAAGAACGGGCGTAATCAGCTGGGATGCAAAGTTATCCTGTAAACAATGTCACAGGCAAAACCTATTGCAATAAACAGGCCAAGTATGACATGTCAAATCTGGCTCATCCACCTCACTAACTGCTTTGTGGAGGCAATTTGCTTTCCATCCTTCCGTTCTTCACCCCAGCACCTCCCTCTCCACAACAAGGGGACTGTTATTCTGCAGTACACAAGGCTCTGGGAATATTCAGTGGAGCAATCTTCTTTCAAGTTGAACTTTCTGGTTTAAATTTAATCTGTATTTTGCCCTGTACTTTGTGTTAGAGAAGGTGAAGCCTGTAAGGGGAGCGTAGGGACCCCTTGGTGTTGGAGTTGTTTCGCCAGTGCTGCAACCAGCACATTGGTCCTGCCCAGAGGTGAGAGGAGAGATGGTGTTCAACAGGCACAGCATCTGCCCACTCACTGAACAGGATACCTACACAAGTACTTTAGGCTGGACTATTAGATCTTACATAGTTAAGTCCAGAGAACATGAATCCCAATAGAAGCCAGCAGCAGGATCCACAGTGTATCCCCACTTGGTTCCCAAAACAGAGACTTTTGCCTATGACAGCAGGACCCAAATGTCTCCAGACATCTCCAGGACAGAAGCTGAAGGCATTTCTGGAAGGGCACTGGGAAGCATGAAGGGCCTTTCAGAGACAAGTAGAGATCAGCAGAGTACTGGGAATGCRTAACACCATCATGGAGAAAAAACAAGCAACTTTGGGGGGCTTTAGAGTGTGTCCCACAACAGTGTTAGTACTGTCCTGGCATGCAAGTATTATAAACACTGAAAAAGGTCAGCACACAATCACCTAGGCAGGCCCAGCATATCAGTGATGTGAGATGGAAAGTGCAGGCACTGAGGCCATAAATTCAGGGGATGAGAAGAGAAGCCTCCTAAGTAYAATATTTACTGCCTACTCAGGATTCCTTTTTATTTTCCCATGTTTGCTTGTCCTTGGGCACTCCCTGTTTGGCGTTCTCTGAGCAGTGCAGGGCTCCCTTTCAGTACCCACAAACCCTGGCCCTTCCAGGCTCCCAGGGTAAGGCATTTTACCCTGCCCAACATCAGACACCAAACACAGGAGCTTCCTCCTCTCCCTAATGCCTAAGATAAGGCTGCAGTGACAGGCTATAAAGCCCTACACACACACACAACTGATGAATATTCATTAAAAGTCAACACACAGCATTTATATCATCCCAGCCACACAGGGAGGATGAAGTGCCTCCCCCAGGTGGCAACATCTCCCTCAATTCACGATGGGCCACTTTGTACCGTGTCAGATAAAACCCACAGCCACTCACATGCTTTGCATTTCAAGCCAGTTCTTCTCCTTCATAAACAGCATTCAGAAAGGAGACTGAGGCATGCAGGGTGACCCTGCCAGCACCGCAGAACACATCACCTTTTTCACACGCATACCCCCAAGGTATTTTTCCACGAGATAACAGTTTTCAGGCTCTTTCGGACTTGGASAAAAAGGGCTTCAGTGAAATAAAAACATCTCTTATCTTAAAACAACTGTCAGTTTAGGAAACAACTGAGCAGCACATCCTGGGTGTGTGTATTGTTTTATATGAAGGCACTCCTTAAAACGGAATCCCAGAAGTCCAATTAGTTTGTGAGCATCTACCTCCTGCTGACCTCTCCTAGCACCACGGGCATACATCCCAAGCTGTTTTCATGCTTTCCAGGATTGCATCCAGACTAGAAACACCATATCATTATCTTTAACAYAGCAGCCATGAGCATTCCAGGCCTTTTTGGGCTTCTGTACATTCATCATATTCAGCATGGAGAGCCCTCCAGATTAATACAGAGATACTGGAATGGTGATGGGGAGATAAACGGCAGGGATTGAACAAACTCTAGATTAGGAGGCTTTTAGGCACATTCCTGCTTCGTCCTTACACACAGCCTGCATCACCTCAACGTGCATTCGTACTTAGTTGTACACGGCACAGAAAAAGTCACACGGGCACATCCTCAACCTGAGTTGTACTGAACTGAGCAGGTTTACACAGCTGAGAATTGAGCCCTGTAGCTTTGGAGAGACTCCCTCAGCTTTATTTCACTCCTGGGTGAAGACCAAACTCCATGCTCATCCTCCCTCTCTGCTCCACTCCTGAATTCATCCCTCTGACCGTTCAAATGGGATGGGAACCAGCCACCGGGGCTGAGCCTGGGGGCCCCAAGAGACAAACACACAGTCACCCTCTGAGCTCTGAAGTACCAGCTGTTATCAGAACATAAAAACAGCTTACAATTAAAATCTAAACAGTTGTCAATTTTTAGAGGTGATCAGACATCCCAATCTGACTTGCTAAAACCCAATTGTTACAATGCCAGCTGCTAAGCAGCCTCACCAGGGTGTTCGTTTGTCATACGTCTCCTCACCCTGCAACTCCTGAATTGTTAAATGTTATGGAATAGTAATTCAGCATTGTTCCATTGCTTATGAAAGCTGTGCAGAAAAAAACCATCAAAAATAATCTAGGCCAGTTCATTTGAAGTATAAATGACTTTTGCATGCAATACAAAACGCAACAAGCGCCTTTCAAGCTGTCTCATTTATGATAACATAGAAGTTGCTGATGGAATGAGAATTCCCAGGTAGTTATCAGGGAATTTTGCATATCATTTGTACTTCATACTGCATTAGCAACTCTCACATCATGTCAGCAGCTTGAAAAAAATAAAACAATGCATTACATCTCTCTCAGTTTTTATTCTGCTTTGAATGTGTAATCTCATCACTTATCTCAAATGATTTTGCATTCAATGCAAAATGCTTTGTTCTATCCTAAAGGAAAAAGAAACCTAAGACTTCCCCTGAATTASCCCAGTTTACTCAGATTAACACTGGCATTACTTCAGCCATTGGCAGAAGTAGCATCTGGCTATCACATCTCCAAGGTACACAAGATGCACAAGACTATCAGGTGTCTCACTATTAGCAAAATTGATGGGACCACAGCTATCAATTCACACATCATCAAGGATGTGTTTCATCCCTGTACAACTAAAGGAGAAGGAACAACCAGCGTCCCAAAGGTAAGACAGATATGCTCATATAGATGGATTTTAGGAGCAGAAAGTGACGCTGGTGAGAAAAATACACTTTTACACTTTTGCTCAAATTTTTGGCAAAAGCYGAGGAAAAAACCCAAACATCCCTCAGGTTTTTGGTTATAGTTCATTGCCCTGGCTAGAGCTGCGTTAACATTTTATCAGCTTGACACCACAGTTGGCAGCTTTTACAGGTCAGGAAGAGCAGGCAGTGAGAAAGTAAACACTCCTCAGTAAAAACTGCATTTTTACCTTGCTGTTATCTCCAGCCCCGGGCTCTGGTTTTCCTGTCCCATCAAAACCCCTTTGTTAGGGCACTCATCCTAATAAAATGCTTCCCTGGCTGCAAGCAGGAGCCCAGGCAGCATCTCCCTCACGTACTAGGGAAGCTGAAGCTGTACCATCTCTGAGGCAGCAATCTGCCCCCAACAGCAGAGAATCAAGGGTGCGSTGGGCAAGGGAACCTGTACCTCCAGTATTCCACCACAACACCACTTCCCTCCTTGTTATCCCACAAGTTTATTCCCTAGTTTGCCCACAGCACCTTCATCCAGCAGCACAGTTCAGAGTCTGAGGAGGTTTCTGTCAGCACATGGTACCAACTCACCGTGTGCCAGCAGGGGCTGGAGTCACATGGAGAATCTGTGGATGCTGGGACTGGCACCAGGCAGACACCACTGCCAGCACATCTGAATCCTGATCCGACACTGCAGCTCTGGAGAGCCCTAAAAGCAGGCCTGGATGCAAGGGACAGTGCTTTGTAATTTGTGCAATTTGCAATTTTGCATCATTAGGCTTATGGCCCCTCATTAGGCTGTGCAGTCTATGCCCCTCATTTCTCCTCTCTTAATTCTTTTAGTACCAGCAGAATTTAGTTAAATTTCTGAAACAGTCCTTACTAGGTATTTGGTTTCCCTCAAAATAAAATTTGCAGAAAACAAAAACATAACATTTAAATGCCCTCCAGTGATCCATCTTCTAAATTACAGTACACATTAATCTTTCATAGAACTTTGTGAAGCAGTTTTATTTTCTCATATCACATTTCAAGAGACAAGAGAAAAGGACTTACTAAAGGCACCAATACATGGTTTATCAGCAAAACTATGCATTCAAAAGAACTCACTCCAAAAATTGCCCCCTTTATTATTTTTTTTTAGTCTGCCATGAAACTGAAATTTCTGAAATATTACAGAACTTGCACACCACCTCCAGTCAAGTGGGCTGAGCATCAGAGGCCTGACACATGAATTGGCTAAAACCAGATGTTGAAAAATCACATTTCAAATCAGAAGAGGAGCAGGAGAGGGGAAAATAAAACAAGAAYACACGTGCAAAAAGCATGTATATAAAAAACCTGAAACAAGCAAGAAAACTGATCCTAATTGCTAATGGGACACGGGCAAAACAACACCATTGAAGCAGATTTAATTGGCTTGCCACAAGTGACACTTTGAAGCAAAGAAGCAAATCTCGATCACTGAGGAATTTTAAGGACATGCTAGACAGCCATCTGTCAGGGATAAAGCAGGACATGGAAGGACAGGTCCTGCCTTCAGGCAAGAGGATGGAAAACTGACCTCTCAGTATCCTTCCTAACCTCATTTTCTCTGTGAAATCTGTGAAATTGCAGGAATACACATATGTAACACCTTAGCAAATCTTTAGACTAGTAACAGGTTGGAAGAGAGGAAAGTATTAAAGCTTGTTCTGAGCCATATGATACAGCAGGTTTTCCTGCTGAATTTCAGTATAGAGTGTCTTTTGTAGAATAATATAGACCTGGATGGGTAGTAGGGGAAACAAGGTTAATTTTCAAGTCTAAGRTCTCTTCAAGCATCCCTTTTCTGTAGGAACTACCCTGTTTCCAAGCCAAATGCAGGAATTCACATACATCAAGACCCAGGGTAAACTGCTAAGCTTATCTGAGAAAAGGCAGGAGTGGGCTGGGGAGAAAGGGGCACAAGGTGGGTACACAAACAGCAGCAATTAGGAATCTAAACCTAGACAAAAGTGTTTTAAATWCTAGCCTCAACCAATAATTGCTCCCGACACTGAGAGTTATTTTGAAAAATTTCCTGAAGGATCTTTTAAAACCCTACTCCATAAAAACCTGGAAAGTTTTAGGTTGAGCAACCAAGTACTTAATTCCAGCAAACTGAAAGTGAATGAAGTGAAATATCTCACTACATCCAATGCCACAAATTGATGTATCAGAGCTGAGTCAAAGTTACATATGAATAACCATATTGCTCCGACTAGTCTAAAAACCTACRGGGGTTTGTTTCACACATCGAAAAATATAAAAACAAACTTAGGAAAAAGATGCCATCAGGAAACAGTTTCCCTTTTCCATTCACTGCACATGCATTTTTACAAAGACGACACATGGTAAATGGAAAAGAACAATTTTCCATCATTAAGGAAGCCTTAAACAACCCCTGACTGCTAATACCATCATCTCTTAGGCTCCTACTAAATTGCAGTTATTTGTTCAAAACAAAACGATGAGTCCTGTGATATAATAGAGCAATTTAAGCAATGAAGAATACAACACCTGTAATTCAATTTCATGGCAACTGCTTTCACAACATGTTTCTATAAAACAGTTTGGATATGGGAAACTTCTCTCAGTGTAGCAATTCCTTTTTAAGTAAGGCAGGCACTCAGGAGAGAAGTGGGCTTTAAGCAGACAAATACTATAAACAATAAGCAATTTGTATCTCCATGCCAGTCCTTTCAGGTCTATCTCCAGTTAGTTGCCACTCTTCTATTTCAGTTTATATTTCATATTGAGAGGCTGTTGTCAGAAAACGTAACAATAAAAGTCACCCGAGATCTCTAACCTTGAGGAAGTTTCCAGTCAGGGAACATAGGAGAGCTTCCCTTCCCATTCATCTTTGCTGTAATAGTCACTATGTACCAAAAACAGCTGTAAATCCCAGCTGTATGACCTTCCCAAAAAGTCAAGGAGGGAGCAGGKGGAAGATGGAGATATTAATAATGACCAGTCAATGCAGGAAGCACAGCAAGCACATTCTCCCCAAAGGAGAAATCTGGTATTAGCTCAAAACCCCACCATCTAACTGCACCCAACAGCTTTCTGCTCCTCATAAGCCTCCTTCCCCTGCACCAGGACAAGGATTTGGGCAGAGATCTGGATGGAGGAACYGTGCCAGGATGGAATGCCTGCAGCAATCAAAGTTGTCCATGCAGAACAGAATGGGATTCCCCATGAAGAAAAGGCAGACACTTGTCATGGACTAGACCTGGTRGAAAAGATCAAGGGCACCCACCTCTAGCTTCCATGAAATGGATGTGCAACAGGCATGTGTTGTTTCTCAATGACTGCAGGTTRGAGAACACTCCCCTCTACTCAAGAAATATTCCTACTGATGAAAAGTGTATCTGGTCATAAATCATTCCTGGTCAGTCAGCTCTGCTTGAACCTCAGATCAGCAGGACAAGGAAGCCACCTCAAATCCCATTCTATGCTACCCTCTTTACCCGCAAAGCAGAAAACCAGTATAACCAGAATGATTTAGTAGCTCCTGCCTGTGTTTCATGTCTGTTCATACTTATGTTATATGTCATTTTAATCAGAAAAGCTACTACCTAGGGCATGATCCATTCAGTTCTGAGATTCTTCATCCACAACTATGCCACCTACATCGATGTTCCCAATATGAAAGGAAAACAGCTCAAACCATTTGAACTCTTCAAGTGTATTGCTATTAAGAACCCCACTTAAGAATAGCTCTTCAGTTCTCCCAGCTTAATTTCTACATTGCCAGGCATCAAAACAGGTAGATATTCTGAAAATACAAGAAGATCCAAATCTGTTCATCCACTTCAAGAAAACATTGAATGAGACAACGAAAGTTGTTGTGCTGACCTCTAGAATTAGGGAGCAAAGAATTAAGCACCTCTGTATTTAGATTAGGTACCCACAAGATAATAATAATTTCTGGCAGTGTATACATAGAAAATAAGAGTCAACTGAACTAAGTTCATCCCCTTTACCCCYTGGTTTGGTTGCCTCTACACGCCGCCTCTGGTTGCACATCAAAGGTTCCACAGGGCTGTTCTTTAAACTCAACAGGAGACCTGCAGCTTTTCTATCTGAAAATATTCAATCTGTACTCATCAGTGGCTTCTTCCCATAGCCCATTAAYGAGCTCTGCACGCTGCCTGCTATTAGAAACGTGAAGAAAACTACAAATGAACATGTGCACGGCTCCTAACGGAATGAGACCGGCACAACTGGCACCTTCCTGCACTGCAGATGCAAAACACTAAGGAGGACTAAAACTGGGTGTTTTGGGGAGGAAAATGTGACTTCACAGAGGTAAGACTTTGCAAGTTCCAACAACACACCTGGTGTTTAGATAATTTTGGTAACAAAATGTGCATGTTGTTACAGTGTCAGAGTGCAGCAAAGGAGAGTGATGGTCACTGGGAACTCATGAGGAAACTGGAGTCCCTTCTCTTTCTGCTTATGATGAGGTTCMTCACCCTCACATTGACCCACCTACAGAAGTCACAGAATCACAGAATGCCCTGGGTTGGAAGGGACCCAATAAAGATTACCTAGTTCTGACCCCTCTGCCACAGACAGGGACACCTTTCACCAGACCAGGTTTCTCAGATCTCCATCCAGAGTGATTATTGAGGCTCTTTCTGGAGTCAGTGCAGGAAGAACACCATGTCTAGTGTGCATTTCATTACATCCTAAGACAGAAGTCTCAGATAAASGGATTCAACTGCATGGAGGTGCCTCTATTTTCAATATTTAGAGAGGGAATATAAAAAAAAAGGACTAGGCAGCTTTTGTTGGCTAAAGCTAAGCTAAGTTTGGTTTTACTGCAATATCTGAGTGACCATAAGCCGGCCATGGACCCCTCTGCATCTCAAATCTGCAGGTAGGAAGCAGGGATGGCACATTTTCCTTCAYGATTCACAATGACCATGGTCACCTTGAACTGAAATATGGAGAAAGGACGGCCTTCAACAGTGTATGGCATAATAAAGATTTAATTTCAAGAGGAGCTTCATATTACTGATGCAGTAGCAACAAAAAAAAATTCTRTAACTCTTGATGTTGTTTTTAGCAACCAAACCTCTCATATAAGCACAGTGATTTAAAGAAAGTCACCATGCAGCCCCATCATTTCTGAGCACTATGACAAAAGCATATCAAAAAGCCAGAATAGAACAAGACATTTCTGATCTTGGTTGAGAAAAAAGAGCAAAAGCCACAGCTTCAGCAACTGCTATGACATTACACAAAATACAGCATTTACTGAATATTTCACCATTTCAGGACTCTCAATCATTCAGCTGGTTGTGGTGTTAGTTCACTGTCAGGCCTGATGCTGATTAAAAATCTCTATCCCAATCCAATTCCCCTCATCGTGCTCTTATGGCATATTTGTCTTTTATAGGGGACCTTGATGTCAACAGTTRGCAGAGTTTATCCTTCTTCCAGCAGCGTGAAGGACCTGACCTGACTGAGGCAGGAGAGCGGAGTTACCTTCCATTTCCCCTCCAGCTTCTTCAGCTGAAAGAGGGTTTGCTAGGAGCAAAACAAATCTCAGGCACCCCAAATTCTGAATGTTTTACAAGTACCTCTCAGGGTTTGGTCCTTCTGTTGCCACATTTTTTCTCTGTCTAGAGAAGCTGTGGCTGCCCCATCCCTGGAAGTGTCCAAGGTCAGGCCGGATGGGGCTGTGAGTGACCYGGTCCAGGTGGAAGGTGTCCCTGCCCACCGCAGGGGGTTGGAACTGGATGCCCTTTAAGGCCCCTTCCAACCCAAACCATTGCATGATTTTATGATTCTCTTTAAGGAGAGACGTGAGACAAAACTCCCTCCAAAGCTCAGCAAAGCTCTGCCAGCACTGCCAGAAGGAAGTGGGCAACGAGCAGAATTTCTCACAATTAATTCAGTAGAAGCRGAAAAATATTTACAACTACTGCCTTTGCTGAAGAAAGCACAGGCAGAATTCTGCTCCACTGAAAACACAAAGAAATGGGTCAGGCTCCTACTACACAAGCATGGATTTCAAATGATGAGCTTATACAGTTACTTTTTGTTCACTTAAAGCATCCCTAATTTAGAAATTACAAAAGAGATTACTTGTCACACAAACTCTGACCTTAATGCTGCACCTGTCCTTGGCTAATATTAAAAGGGGGGCTGGGGAGGAGGCATCTGTGTTTTTTGGGCTTGAGGGTAAGATAAAGGTGGAAGATTGGTAATATGAAGGCAGRGATTATTGTAGCACACATTTCACAGCATCTACCTCAGCTGGCCTTTATAGAGGCAACACTTCTCTAGCTACAACACATAAAATAGACAAAACAGAGTAGGAAAGGTTGAGCACATGCATTTTACAGATGGAGAAACAAAGGTCAGGGCAGTTAAAATACGTGCCAGCGTGCTCCAGTAAGGACATGCTGGAGGTCTACACCAAGAGCAGCCATCCAGGACCTGAGCAGGATGCAGCTCACAGGGGTCTTTTTCTTCTTCAAAGTAATTCCCCAATTCTCTTTTCTTACATGTCATGAAAACATATTGAAATTTAACTCTTTGAATTCCCATATTGCAATGTCTACTTTGAGTTTCAGTTCAGGCAATTTTCTCTCCCCATTGCTGAGGTTCCTCACACGAAGAACTTTATACCTATTGATTGATTGATAACTTCTGCAAACACTTTATTACTATAAACCAACCATGGCCATAGAAAATGTGCTACAGTTCAGGCAGGGTCTATATTACATAATCAAATTTATCAGCTCTATCAGCCTTCTCAACCTCTTACGTTTGATCTGGTCTCATCTCCCAAAAACTGATTAAATCTAGTCAGCCTCTTTAAATTATTATTCCTCATTGGTCCAGTGGTGCTAAATGTTTCTAAATGTGACAGTAATCTAGTTTTAAACCAACCAGCTGCAGAGCCTATAAAATCATCTTTAGCAAGCTGATCATCACTTTTATAGATTCACCAGCAGTGAGTGAATGTGAGTCCTGTCCATGAACCTGCACCAGCACAGATGGGCCACGTAAGGCTGGAGGAGCCGRGAGCTGCCTTGGCTGCCAATGAGAGTGTGCACACCAGTATTTCAACAAATTCTGCTCTGCACACATAAAAGCCCAAAAGATAAGGGCTAAACGGCAAATGTTAAAAGGAAAGCAGCCCATCAGAAATAGAGAAATTTGTGCAAAGCTCCTGAGCCTGCCACTAAGGGGCTGCTGACCCAAACCCCCTGGATGCATGTCTCAGCTTCAGCTGTTCTACTTGCACATGCACACCCCTAAAAATATCTTTTTAAAAAATTATTAACTTMTTTTTTCAAATAGTAAGCAAGATCCTAGCTGCCTTTTTAACACACAAAAAAATATTCCCTCCATAATCACTCGCCTGGCAGTGGGAGGAAGCAAACACGCCACTGCCTGCAATGCAGTTTATGGATAAAAGAGCATCAAGACTGATGTTATCTAAGGACCTTGGACCCCAAATTCATTTTTAGAAACGAGATCATTCTTAGGCAGGTGAGTTTGCATCCACTTGCACAAATGGAAGAGCCCCTGCCTCTGTCTTCCCTACATGCAGCATGGTCTCGCTTAGGAAATGTTCTGATCATTTCAGCAAATTAATGAGAACCAGATGGCTTTTTTTTTCTTTTTGAACCACTGCTCTCCAACTTGTACAGGGCCACTCACAGTTCTAAGTAGTCCCATAACAAACATCAGAAATACAGAGAAATATTTTAGCGCTGTGTCAAGCTGGGATGATAAATGTGAGAGAAATCTCTTCAAAAGGAAAAGTCTTCCCCTGGCTAAATTAAGGATGACTTTGCAGCAAAGAAAATTCCTGATGTAGTGTGTTCTTTTGCAAACACCATTTTTCTGGTTTGACCTATTGTAACAGATACATAAACAAGCATATGTGCAAAGAGAAGTTTTTTCTCCAGGGGTTTGTGCTCCTCAGCAATTGGGGAGTCTTGGGGAAAAAAAAAAATTATTAGCAGGTCACAGGAGATTGCTCTTTGTGTTGCTCAGCTGAGCTTTCTGTCTTCCAAAGGTAAACAGCCTTTACAGCCACAGCAGTAACACGATGCAGGCAATCACCAGTCATGTTGAATTGCCATCAAACCACTGACGTTTAGTAAATTAAAGTCCCCAAGCCATCAGCTGAGCTCAGGGCCCATTTCAACCTGAGGATGTTCCATTACATTTTTTTTTCCAAAGGAACTTCTTTTTTTCAGCCTGGGAAATTGCAAGTGATTGCATTCAGCAAGCAAATAATAGAAAATTCATACATGCTGGAGAATAGGAATGAGCGGCCTAGAAAGCATCAAGTGAGGACAAGGATCTGGTGACGATAATAGGAGAATAAAAACTTGATATAGATGTACAAGGGCAAACTGCTGCACTAGGAACCACTGCAATCCAGAACAGCAGCAGACTGACTCTCTTTGTGAAAACATTTTAAATCACCGAATCACCGACCGTGTATCAGTCTGGGGGCTACAGCAGCAACAGAAACTTTTTTTTTGCCTTGAAACACCGGTTTCCATTGTAAAAGCCTGACTGCCCATCTAAGCCTCTTATTCCTACAGGCTCCTCAGCCTGACAAGCTGAAGCTCTGGCGTCCTCAAGACTTAAGGATGCAGAAGTATCCCTGCCCACAGATCTGACAACGACTTGTTCACCCCTTTTTGCTGGGCTTGTCACATATGGAGACTTTCCAGGTGTGCAGCAGCAATCAAACCTCAGCTAAAGACTCACAGCCACACTCTCCRCATCTGCACACTGAAACTCTGTTATTAGAATATAAGTAAGTATATAAGTACATATAAATAATTAATTAATTCAATTTCTAATTCAACTCTAATGAGCATGTTCACAATATATTTTCTCACAAAACTGAGTCTTCCTCTCCACGTCCTCTTTGACACACCCAACATACACCAACAGAGGARACAAATTCTCAATGGGTTGGTGGATCCACGAACCACTGACTTCACTCAGAGGTTACAAGTTTTGGTCAAACCRAGCACAAYAAGTCAGCTGCACCCTCAGCAACACCTCCTGCTGTCACAGGCACTTACGGTGCTGTCTCATAAAGCCTTAGGCTTGGATTTCTTGCTATAGATGTGCTGCTTTGTTTATCAGCCTGTAATTTGTTTATTCTCCTTTTCTAAACTGCAACTCAAAAGGGGCTGCCAGGACAGACAATTCAATCTGCACAGGTTGCCTAAATACCCCCATCCTGGGGCAGGCGCGGTGGTTACTGGAGGATGGCAGCTGGCTCCCGTGGCCTTCGGAGCGGCACTTTCGGACAYTGATGGAAGAGGACAGCTGGCTGGGCTGGCACCAGGTGCCACGTGTGATTGATGGAGTGATCCCAGTGTCACAGGCTCGTGGGCTGTCATTAACAGGCTGCACTTCCTCCAAGCAGGAGGCTCACGCCATGCGGCAAAGCACCGGAGCTGGGGTCGCTCCCAGAGCAGGATCTGTCTGTGTGCTACCTCACCTCCCAAAGACACACAGCCTCATTAGAGTTCTTCTTTTTATAGATAAACATATATATTTKTGCAGATAAGGGGTGTAGAGCATTGCAGCACACAACTACCAAAACGTCGTTCCCTTTTGTGTGGAAAATTCAGCAGCTTTTATGGACAAACGAGTYGTAAAACATTTTGCTCGGGCTATTTAATTCATCAACTAGCTGGACAGCAAATATGCTAGGATGTTAATTTAACAGAATTATTCCCCTCTCAATAAGGWAAGTGTTAGATGAAGATCATTAGGCAGGCTGGCAGCCCCGTCATCCTCCTTCTGCCAGACAAACCCACACCGCGGAGGAGCTGCTAAAGAGGCTCTGGCAATGGGAAGGTTTGTAATCTTCCCTGAGTGGACCCTCCTGCTGCCATATTTCCCATGGTTTTGGAGCTGGTGTAGGTTTGTTCCTTTACCCTACAGTTTTATTTGTCTTTTAGAATACCAAAGCTATGATTTCAAAACTCAAATGTCCACATGGAAATCCATCAATACATTCATAGGAAAAACAAAGCCTTCTGCCTAAACGCTGCCGTGTGTGTCACATCACAGCCAGGAAGCCTATTCCTGATGTGCTATCGAGTTTATTTGACCATCAAATAAAATAACTTTCACAAATTGGGTTAGTGTTTTTCCCCACGGGAAGTGCTATTACTTGTAAGTAGATCTCGACCTTACAAATGAACTCCATCCTGCCTTAGATAGTTTAAAAACGGGCCAGARTTTCTGGCAGTTGTGTGATTGAATGCTGCATTCCCCTTTGGGGAGRAAAAAAAGGTAACTCCATTAGTGGTTCAGATCTTTAAACTGAAAAATCATTATGATAAAAATATTTAATGTTTTTTTCCCACTCTCAACTCACTACAATGCCATAAGGAACACAAAAGTCAAAACAGAGGAAAACAAATACTCCAATTGCAACAAGGAACAGTGTAAGAGAACTCCTGCATGGAGTCCYCCTAAAATGATTTGGCCTGCTCCTGGTTACAGAAAAATACAGACAAAGTCTTAAAAAGAGAACCACCTGAATTTTTATTTTTTTTGCCCCCAGAAACTATAAAACAAATCAGACTGTTAATGAATCTGTGATAACATAACTGCACTATTTTTCATTGTTCTAGTAGGAGATGATAGGTATTGAAAAGCGTCCCAGACTTCCAGGTTGGAAACACTATAATTCAACTGAATTGGATCTCATTTCCATTGTCTCAGTCCTTATTTCTAGATGTTTTACTTTGTCTTAACTTTTTAAAGTTTGATAAATTCTTATAGCAGAGGCTTTCTTTTCCTGGGCATTCCTACACCACCAGCACCAACGCACACGCAGTTAGCGTGTGGGAAGGGGGTGTAAGGATAAAGGATAAGCTATACTTATTGTCTTTTCTTGACATTTTTATCCATTCAAATCTCTGTAGGTTCTCAAATCGCTCTCATCACTGCCAGATTAATTTCTAAACGCAGATAAAGCAACAGGATGAACATCTGGGTTGTTATTCACCTATGTTCTTCCCCAACATTAGGAATTTTTCTATCCAATGTGGCAGAGCTGAAGCCAATATAGCTCTAGCTCCCTTGTGTTTACTTTTCCTCATGAAAAAGCTATTGAAGCATCTCAGAACTCTCCCCCCTCTGGGTGCAGAGCAGGCTGACACACCTCCCTCGTTTCCATTCCATTTTTGTTCAGCTGGGGCTGCATTAGGTGGTTCTTGTCTCACGTCCGAGCCCACGGCTGTTCAAAGCCTGCCTCTTTCCACGTGGATGGTGCTTTCGGAGAAAAGACAATAAAATTTATTCAGCAGCTCTTAAAAGTCTCCCCACATAGAAAGGCACGTGGGGAAAACAGCCTTCCAAAGCTTTGAAGCTCTCCACCAAAACATCTSTTCGGGTCTCAAGGAGTTTGCAGCACAGTTCCCAGAGCTCAGAGCAGTGGGTTGAGGAACCCTTCACAGCTCCAGTACAGCTTTTTTCAAACATCTCCCTGTGATCAAACTTAGAAGCTTCAGCTTAAATACAAACTGTAAGACCTCCTCCCCTCTCCATGTTTTCACGGCTCTTTTCTTCCAGCAGTTTTTCCCATAAAACCTRTTATGACTTCTCAGGAAGAAAGATTTGAATTTCTTTGGTGTTGAAGTTTTCAGTTGGAAAGACAAGGGCCAACGTGCATGTTAGACAAAAAAAAATCACACAGCAGCATTTAAATGGACATATTAATCAACATAATCATTCTAGTATTTACCACTTCTAAAGATGAAAACTTTACAAGACCTACAAGAACCTACAAAACATACAAAACCACTGCAAGAAYAGCTGGAGCTGACAAGCCCAAAGGTTCACTGAACTACATCAATTGACCTAAATCATTGAACTAAAACAACTACTGTTCGACCTGTGAAAAATAGAGCAGGATACAAACACCATGGTCTTCCAAAATAATCCCAACTTGTGGCCCAAGGGCTTCCTGAGCCAGCCGAGGTTGTCTCTGCATACGAGAACCACCAGTGCATTTTCTCACATCCATGTCTTGAACCCACAGAAACTTTCAGCTACCAGATTATCCTGCACAGAGAATTTCAGAACCAGGTTCTGTGTGAAGAATAATCTTGCTCTGTAGATTTCTGAAGTAATTCAAAGTTTTTATACGATGCTTTCTGATTCTTCAATTAGAGAATAAACAGTATTCCCTATTAGCTTTTTCCATATCATGATTAGCAGATCTTCACCATCACTCCCCCACTCTTGTCACTTCTTTTCCAGCTGTTTTTCCATGTCCTAAATTGTTCTGTCATTTCATCCTTTTCTTTAAATTTAAAGCTATTTGTTCAGCCATTTCACCCTTTTCTTTAAATTTAAAGCTATTTGTTCAGTCATTTCATCCTTTTCTTTAAATTTAAAGCTGTTATCACCTGCCTGGCAAAGAATGGTTTGAAATTTGACTTCTCATTGACCAGAAGAAAGAAATATGCAGCTACAGCACATCTACAGGACAGCTTCCTTCTTTATAGTGATAAATTCTGGAACAGAGGTGGTAAAGAGAGAGCACAGATTCTTTTGGATCACACCAAAATACCAAAAAACCTCTTCATGAGGAACATCTCTGCCACAAGGACTACAATGACATCTCACACCACCATAACYAGCAGCACTTTTCACAATACCCCACAAATTACTTGTGCTACATGAGAAATACTTTCCCAATTCGCTCCTCTTTGAATTTTTCCTTAAGGAATCTCCAGGATGAAAACCCCTATGGCCTTCATATAGCTGAGCTTGAAAGTCAGCAGAAGCCACAGCTTCAATGAAACAAAAAACTGATGACATTCTTTACAAAGACCACAAAACAGAAGTTTAAAAAGATTCTCAGTTCAGCTGCCCTTTAAAGTTTCCTCTGCCTTTTTCTCTTTAGAGTATTGGCAATTGCTGAGAATTTCTCAKGTGGGTAATTTGATTTTTATCTTCGGAGTGGGTGGAAAGGACTACGAGGATGATTGTTGCTGGCCTGACCAAAGGAAGGCTGGGAAGAGCTGAACTTCTGCTCCTGGATACACCAGATAAGCAAACACTCAGGGGGGAAAAGCCTATTGACACTGAAGGACAGTGCTGGCATAAAAACAAGGAGGTTCAAACCAGCTGTGAATAAATACCTGCTGGACACCACACAATGAGGTTCTATTCCAGTTTTCCAGTGGAAGTAGTGGGGGCAAAAAGTGTTCACACTTCTAAAATGGAGTTTGATCAGTTAATGAAAGGGCTCAAGTGATGAGATTGCTTATGATGGAAGAAAAATGGACCTAATGACCCAGGAGGCCCCTTCCCAGACATATACTCTCCTGGTGAGGGGTCAGCCTGCACATCGAGTAGAAAGAACAGGTAATAGCAGACCTTGTGTGAAATTCTGGTGAATTTTCTGAGTTTTGACCAGGATTGCAGGAAAAATGTATTTTCAGTCCAAGTACACAAGTGGGGCTACTATAGTTTTATATAAAACCCTACCAAGATACTCTTCTTTACACCACTTGAAAATGATCAATCCAGCACAGCCAAAAAGCACATAAATAGAAAAAAAAAACAAACACACAAAACACTAAAACAAAAAACCCCAAACAAAACAAAACACCGAAACAAAAAACCAACTAATGACTTCAGAGCCAGGAAATAAAGATTCCCACAAAATTTGCTTTCCTACTGAAGGTGAGAGAAAGAGACAGCAGTCCTCAGCATTAATCTTCAATAAATACAATTCTGCCCCTTTGAGCTTCTCTAACCACCCTGGCTCCAGGTGCTCAGCAGCCAATCAGGGCACTTTATTATGGAGTTACTCAGGAGGAAAACTTAGAATTCTTCAGAAACAAACCAAGATCAATTATTCAGAACGATACCTCCAAGGCAGCAGTGTGTGGAGCACACACCCCGCAGTGCCTCTGGTCCCTGGCACGGCACAGGCAGAGCAGCTGCCATGGGCACTTCTGGCCATCCTGAACAAACATCAGCTACAGGCAGGAACATCAACTCATCCACACCAGAGAAGGCAGATGTCTCCCCTCCTTTCCCAGGACTTCAGCAGTCATCATTCAGAGATGGAACAGGACCCTGGGACACAGATTGCCATCCCATCCATATGAACCCTTCCCTCTCTTGATTTAACCTAGATTGTTTCACAGTCGGACTTTCCCCCTACGCTGTGTTGTGGTGAGTTTACAAAATCTCACCTGTTCAAATCTGCTCAGCAATCACTCAGAAGAGCCTCCCTTTTGCAGCCAGGGGATGCTTTGCTTTTGTATTTTCCATCCATCATACTCCAAAAAAAAGAGCTTTAATTAATAAACCTCTATTCAGCTTTAATACAAACACAGCATCTTTTTCACAAAACCAAGATTTTTCTCACCGTGTGGAATTACATTTTGAAAGGACTGCATAAACCATCTCAGAAAGACATTCACCTGCTTGTCAAAGGGTTTGGAATATTGCACCATCAGCAGTAAGGTAGCTTGCACTGGATATCAGGGATTTTTAAGGCCAGAACAAATCATTTGCTCATTTAATTTGATCAGTCACACAAGCCAATCTCCCACAGTCCCCCCTGTATTAAGGTCATACCTRCAGTCCAACCGAAAGTCTCCAAAAAAGTTATCCTGTCATGATCTGAGGATGTCAAAAGCAGGGAAATGTACTATCAACACAYAGTTTGGCCTTCTCTATCCAGCAGAGCATCTTTTAATTTTCCTGTCCTTAATTTGGAGCCGTTGGTTATTCACATGCCTTTCTCCACTAAATTAAAGGCCTGTTATCTGTCACAGTGATATGCAAAACAGAGCAAAGCCCAGCTCTGCAATTCAGTCTGAAAAAGAGAGATAACTTTTCCTTGTCCAACTGGAGCAGCTTCCAAGGCTACTGGAAAATCATCCTGCTTCTAATTCAGCTACACCGATTTATACCAGTAAGAAATACGACCCTCATGGCCTCAGCAGCAGTTTACAATAAGGTGCTAAGGATAATGATTTCCAAGAATATTAATTAATAAAATGCAAATTGTAACAAAGCTGATGTCCATCACTTATCTCACATTCCTTTTTCTCACCTATCCAGACTATGTGCACAATAATGAAACAAATGTTCATTCTCGTATTGATGGTCTGTTCAAAATTCCTGTGCTTCCCTACACCTCTAGTCAGCTGCATCTGAATGATGGCAACAAGATAAAGATAACATGATTATAAAAATAAATCAGAACAGTACAGAAATGTTCTTTTGGGTTTTTTTTTTAGTCTACAAAATGAGTCCCTTCCCTTTGCTTCCTCTCCAGTCATCACAGTTGATAAACTGCTCTCTCATAAGCAGAGTGATTTTTCTCAGTAGAGAAAGCAGACTATTTCTGCTTTAAAGAGCAAACATTTACACAATCCTCATGGCTCTTAGGATTCCTCAGATCACAAGTTTCCTATTTAGAAACCTCCTCCCACATACACACCCCACCAGGCTGTGTTRGTGGAAAGGCTTAAAATACAGACTGGCTCCTTGTCCATACAGTCCTGACCTAACCCTTGCACTCTGCTTACAGACAAGAGAAACCAGGATGGCTGTTGTAATTACACAGAATACAGCATAATCCCTAGACTTTTTTTTTTAACAAGCTTTCCATCAGATGCTCTGAATACTGGAGAAAAGCTGGGAATTTCAGCCTTTAAGAGGYGATACGGACTAGTAAGTGTGGGTGCATCCCACGAGGAAAAGAGAGAGCACAGATAAATCTCTGCTTGGGCACCTTAGAGAAAGTTAGTTCTAACACAACTTTGAAAGCGAACAGCAGTCTGAGGAAAGCCATCCTCACATCAGGACAATCCAATGGCCAGTGAGGTCTATTTTCACTGCTGTAAGAATCTCTAACCCTCAGCAAGCAGATGAAGCCAGTCTTTGCAACAACAATTAAAACATCACTAATTACAAAGGAACTCCTAATAACTGTAGGCTTTATAGACTGCACAGCAGCATCTCCGGTCAGATGCCTGAGCAGCCTGAGCAACGCTTCTCTCCCTGCCTGTGGGATAGGAACATTTAATGTGAGAGTGCTGCAAACATCAGTGCATTAGAACTGCCCGCTGCACCAGAAATGAACAATTGCAAAGAGCCTTTGTCAAGCCATGTGGAGCGCWTTCTAATCCTCTAACTGCGTCAGAGGAGCTGACCTGCTTGCATTCCAGCAGGAGTTTTGAGCTGACTTCAAGTCGCACGCAGGAGTTAAGAGAATGAAGAACTGCGCTGGAGTTGTTTTACAAAAGCAGCCAACAGCGAGGTCTGCTTTTGTTAATATAATCATTATATGAAAAAGATGTCAAATGCTAGCTTTTATGCCAGCTGAAACTTCGTCTTGGGAAAAATGCTCTTTGAAAGTTGCAATCACTCTGGCTGCCTTCAAACCAAGCATTTTAGACCAAAAGAACCATTTTAGTTTCTTTTTATTTTCCCCTTCACACAAAGCCCAATTATTTCCTTGCTATAATACAATGTTTCCACCTCTCCATTTGCTGGTGGATTCCAGCCCACCCAGTACTCACATTTCTCACCCAAACAGTCCTTCAACCTCCATCCAAGCCCACTCTTGAAATACCTCCCCTCCCAAACTCCCAGCAGGAATTTCCCACCCAATATCCTGTTACCACCACCTTCCGAAATCCTCTCACTTTACAGCCTCAATTCCCCCTCCTCCTGCCAGTAAGGTTCCTGCCTCACAAATTACTCCCCTAGACCAATCTTATACAGAAAGCCTTTAAGTCCAAACTCACCTAAAGCATTTTGATAATAGAAAAGCATCTAGGTGCAGATTATTTTATACCTAAGTGAAATGCACTGGGAGATACAGCCAGACTACCCTAAGCATAACTTATCTTTGAGCCAGTGTGACAATCAGAARAAACAGCACAATCAGAATCCCCCGTGGCTCCTCCATTAATACAGGACTTTGCCTGCAGCAGCCATGGAAAATTGCATCGAGGTTTGTATGGTATTTCATATTAGCTGTGGGAGTGATACTGAAGGTCACAGCAAAAAGCACTGCATCTGCCTAAAGTTTTACTCATAGCAGTGGAAGCAGCAGCTAAGAAGTTTGTCCAGGAAAGTTTAAACAAAGCTGCAAGGGATGGAAGAGATCTCCGGAGGAGACTTTAAGCAAGGTGAGGTGTGTATGGCAATAAACCTCCAGCTCAAATATCACTCACAGGCATAAGCACTCAGCTTCTCTTTCCTCCCCATTAAATCACACTTCCCTCCCACAGATGAGAGTTGTCGGGAGAGCTCTGCGCCAGCCAGAGGAACAGACTGAGATGAGTGGGGAGAGATTAATTGAAAACTGAGAAAGAGGAGGATGCTCAAGATAGCAAGCATCATCTCTGCAGGGCAAACAGGGAAGAGAAACTGTGCTCAAAAAGCAGATTTAGAGAATTGGGTGGCAAATGTCTAGAGTCACTGGGGCTTGGGACCGCAAACAGATTTCCTAATGACGGAAGCAATGAGACACTCATTTTTTACCCACACAGGCCCTGCTTCTGGGGTGATGAGCTCTCTTCTCCTGGAGCCTCTGGCTTCCAGAACCCTGAAAAGTAGAATTTTCTCTAGGCTTCATTTCTCATCCATAAATTAGGGTAATGAGGCCATGTCTAGCTCCTGGGGTCTTTGTGCAAGCAATACTTTAACAGTTGTGAAAACCATGCAAACACCACTCGTGTTACCACAGAGATACCAAGACAGTCACAACAAGAGGCAATTCTGGTTTTAGCATCTTCAGAAGAAATTAAGTCATTTGATACTAAGAATGAAGCACCTCTTTCCTTTTCTTCTTCAAACTAAGGAAGTCAAATACCTTCAAATCTCTGCCATCAGAACAGTTCTCACAGGTTAGGGAAATATATGTAAATAACTAAGAAAATTCACTGGTGGCAGCCCAGACAGAACCAGACTTGCCTCTGCTTGCTCTGCCCTGAAAGGTGGCACTTACAGGGACTGCAAGGCATTGCCACTCCATGCAGGGTGACAGCAGCCAGGGGGACTGCAGTCCTTCCTCAGAGCAGCATCATGGTTTGCACCTCAATGGGCCTTCTCAGTTTTTTTTTAACCCCAATCTTACCTGTCTGCCATGAACTCTATGATTTGTTCTCATCTAGGTTTTGCTGAGTTTGGTTCCACACATTGATAGATGTTGATAAAATACTGTGGTAATTTCAATTACTTCAGAAACTGTAGAGATATATGAACTCAGAGATTTAAGGAAAAAGGCCTAAAGCAAATGCCTACTGACTCTGGAACCGGTTTTGTCAGTAACCAATATCTTAACTAGTGATACTCAACTCAAACCAATCTTGTCTACCACTGTAATGAGAGATGCTCTCTAACATACAAATGACACCAGAAACCCCACTCTCATGATGGATTTACAATTTCTCCCCTCTGCTAAAGGTTTAAAGAACAGTGCTCTTGTCCCACACAGATTCTGGTTTTGCTCTATGGGGGTGCCTGTAAAAAGAAGAGCTGGTGACAGATTGAGAGTACTGGAAATAGAAGTCACCTACTTTCTTAGTACCTCTGTTAGATAGTTTCTTCCTTTAAGGAAAACAAAAACAAAGCAAACAAAAAAAAAACCACACAAAAGGAGAGAAGAAAAAATGAAAAAAAGAGGAAAAAGGAAAAAAAGATACCATATATCTAAGAAACAGGAATATACAATGTCCATTGCCTCTCTTGACTGCTTTAAAATAGTTCCTCCAGTTTAACCCAGAAGGGTCCTCACACACCATTTGAAACAACTCATATGAGTCTTTACAGTAGATAATTCTTCTCTTTTAAAGAGGGAAGTAAATTAAACTCTGAACCCTAATCGCATTAATAGCCCCGCCTGACACCGTAAATCACCGATGTAGCGTTTGCTTCGTGCCCATAAATTACTGACACCATGTCCTTCTGCACAAGATTCCTTCTCCTTAAAAGCACATTAATATGTTTGCACCCACTCTTCATTTTAAATACACTGGCTCACACTGTCAGCCTTCCTAGTGCTCTAGGCACCGATTTCGAATTTCATAATCAATTATATCATTTTGCTTCGCAGCAGTAATTTGATTACTGCTCTTGGGTGTGACAGGCATTTGTGACCGTTTCTGCCCGTCTTCATCTGAAATTCCTAATCTTCCTTCCTTCCCTCCTCCCCGCAAAACCTGTGCAAAATTGATAAAATAACATCAATAAATCAAGGCGCTTGCATTTTCCCTGAAGTGACTGTATTTCAGATTTCTTCTCTGAAACACAAACAAGGACATAGTTCATCTAGTTCAACAGCATGACCAAAAGGGGGATGAAATGATGATGATGTTTTGTGTCAGTTATTGCCAGTTCAGTTAATATGACTGACTGCTTTTCCTGTGCAAGCTGTCTCTTCTAGATTACTCTATCTTTGAAATAATCACCACCACCACCTAACATTTACTAATAATTTACTCCACAGCAATTGGTGAGAGACACATGACAGAGCCCACATGAGCTGAAACAAAACTGCAACATTCAAGGGAAAAAAAAATAATTAAGTCACATTTGTTTCTGACAAGTTCCAAATCCCTGTTGACCAAGCTGTACATTGCACTGTTGAAGTACATTTAGAACTGTTCATGTGCAGCATTGAAGGAACAGAGTTCAAGCAAAAGTTGCCACTTTCTTCCCACTAATTCCAGAAGTTTTAATGAGAGTGAGAACAGGAGGCAAGAAATCTGTGTATTAATCAACAGGCTGCAGAAAGATGCCTGCCCATCCCTGAATGTGGCTGATTTCATCAACCACACAATTCTTGAGGACACTTAAATCCACTTCCATTTCCACAAACATCTGGAGAGACTGTGAGGGGAATGCAGCCGATAGCATCTACTGAGTTTGCTTTCAAGGCAAGGGTTTTTTTTTCAAGGTTAAATAATTGATTTCTTTCTTCCTCAAGCCCCCATTAATACCAAGCCTTCCAGAGGCAGGCTGGGGATCACACACACATTCTCTTAGCCAGGGTTGAGTTCTCTGGTTTTTCCCCTCAACCATAATTTTTGGAGTAGGTAAAACACTGCATGTGTGATACACAGATTTAGACTACAGAAGCTTAGAACAGGTGACCTAATTCAAAAGAAAGATTTCCACAAAACAGATAATTCTATTTTTCTTCTCCTGACTACTTTTTTAAAATACCTGATTCAAGATATTTAAAACTTGTGACCTCAGATTCCATAAAGTATTCTGTTCTCCCTTGAGCTATCTCAGAGCAATCCAATTTTTTTCTGTTGGACAACCACACTGACATAAGAATTTTCATTAAACTTTTATCTGCACACATGATGCAATGTGCTAATTTACAACTGCACAACTGAAAGTCCACAACTGAGACAAAAGTAAGTGTACCAGAACAGCAAAAAAAATTTTCAACTTTAAGTCAACTGTTGAATTAGAGCAAAAACAATTTTCCAAACAGTGATATTTAACCTTCATGAATTATTTATCCCATGGGAGAAAAATATGCCAAGAGCTTGTTAGGTAGAAGGAACCACTGCCATGAAGAACCCCCATAAGTCAGATACAGTTTTTTACTCAGAAAATTTGTTAATCTCTTCCAGGAGTTACAGCCCAAATGCTCCCACATGGATTTTGAAAAGGGTGAAGTAGCAGAACATAACTGAACAAAAAAATTTCCTTTGAAAAGAGCAATGCACACTCCTGGGACGAAGAACTCCTTCTTGTCTGTTTTATTAATTCCTTCTTCTTGACATTCATATTTCTATCATAAATTAGCTGCAATTTTCTTTTCCCATAAGATGAAACCTGTGCTAGTAGACAAGTTCATATTCACTGTGAATTACTGCAACATCCATGTAACCTTTTTTTCCTTGCAGATTATTTTCACAGAAATTCCTTTTAAGCAAGGTAGAAGCAACTTCTTTTACAATGCCACAGCAGCAGCAATTTGTTTTGCTCTTATAGGTTCCATTTACTGAGCTAATAAAGACACTCACCAATTAAACACAAAAAGTGATTTTAAATTTAAAATTATCATTCTGACTTCAAGCTACATATATGAAGCTTACATGTTGCCTTTGCTCCCAGATGGAGCTGAAAAGAAATAGCAGATCTGACCTAAAAAGCTGCTTTGAGGAACTATAGCAGAAAAGTAGCTTCACATTTTGCTGCTCTTCAATGACATCTATTTGTTCACAGTCCCTTTCAGGCTGAAAAGATATTACCATTTTTCTTCAGGCCAACGTGTGAGGAATTAACAAATAAAATAAGAAAACAATATCTCAAACAGTGGTTGAATAGATACTACTGCAAAAATCTATATCCCCACATCCCTCTTTGCCAGCGTCACAGTTTGTGGAACAGAGAATAATTCAGTATTTCAAAGGAGGCCAATAACCATCATGAGAGCTCCCATGGGTGACGTTACTTAATCTGCAGTTTCATCTTCCAGAGGAAAAAGGAGACTACAAGGAAAAACTATTTCCATAAACAAGGGTCTTAAAAGCCAAAGAGAAAAAACGTCCTGGGTAAGTTTCAAAATTCAGGCACTTCTGTCTTATGATCCTGGTCATCCCCTTCCTCTCCTCAAACGTGCGGAATATTTTAAAGCCAATGAAAGCTCAAAACTTTGGGAAATGCAGATCTTGGGGAGCATATCAAAAGGGGCCAATACAAAGAAGGAACTTCTTCATTTCTGCACCCCTGTGGCTCTATGAAAGCAGCAGTAACACATTACGCCTTCCAAAGCACGTGCCCCACACACAACACACCTCGCACSAGCGACTCCATCCCTGCCAGAACAAACATTAAAGCAGTTTGTTACTCCTCATCCTCCTCTTTGATCATTTTAAAGCTTTGAAGGGTAACAGACTGCTGAGACGAGCTCCCAGCACCCACAGGGAGGGAGGATCTGCTGCAGCTGATACGCAGCAAACAGAGACAGCGTGCAAGGGATCTCCAAGGGAGGAAAAGCAGAAGGAATTGCAGGCACTTCATCCTACAAGGATCAACAAATCCCACAGACAAACTGCAATTACACGAAATTGTTTTCCAAAAGGAAGTATGAGAGGAACAGAAGTTACCTGCAATTTTACAGCACTCATTGAAATGCAACCTACATTTTTGGGAGATCGAGGAAAAAGGGCATTATTTACGTCCATGTGGAGGACATAGGGAAAGCAAGAAGGGAAGGGAGGAAGATTCTCTTCTGCCGGTTTTAAGACCTGGCAAGTGGCTTAGCTAAATAAACYAGGTCTTCACAAGTATACAGATAATAATTTAAAACTATAAGGAAAATCTGCATTCCACTGGCAGAGCTGTAAAACTTGCCTGGAGACTACACACGGTGCTCTAATCACACTGGCTCCTCAGAGCTGACCCATAAAAGCAGGAGCGGTGACTGACAGACGCGATAAAAGTTTCTGACTCGCTTTTTGGGGAACAAGCCACTGATTTGTATTTGGAAGCTATTCCAAACTGTTCAGAGGCTCATGTAGAATAAACAGYCTTTTGCTCGGCTGCCAACACACCAGCCCCAACGCTCGGCGAGGTGACTTCAGACAAACAAAAAGCCTCTGTGTTTCTACCTACTACAGCCTGCACTAAATTCCCCTCTCTGACACAGAGGATCTCGGTGCCAGGGAACAACAACGAATTCACAGGGCAGAGGCTCACATCTGCTGCTTGGCTTTGAAATCCTTCCTCACTTTTACAGAATTAACTGCAAAGAAAGCCAGACCCAGTGCCACTTGGAGGACCCCACTAACCACACCGTGGCCACACAGACCAGCCTGGAGACCTTCATCACTCAACAGCTTCAGGGTTTGAAGCGCTGCTTCCCACACATGGTTACATCTCTGATTCAGGACCTGAGTCTCCAGAAACCTCCCTTGTTGGTGCACATCTGCTGGGATTAGAAGGTTCAAGATGCCTCCAAGTGTAAATCAGGAAAATAGGAAGATGGGTCCTTCCACACTCCACAAACATAGAATCATATGAACCACAGAATGGCCTGGGTTGGAAGGGACTATAATGATCATCTGGTTCCAACCCCCTGCCATGGCAGGGACACCTTCTGCTAGACCAGGATGCTCAAAGCCCCATCCAGCCTGGCCCYGAACACTTCCTGGGATAGGACAACAGGAAAAGCAGCATAAAAACAAAACTGTTGCCTGTGTGAGAAGTTTCTGGCAGAAATGTGTTTCAGCCCTGGTCACTGCTTCACCAAACCAAGCGCCAGCCTTTACACTGAGAGCTCGTCCTTCTCCACAGACTGCTCAGGAGCTCCCTCTGAAATGTAACCATCAGTTGTAAGGTCTCTGCACCCAGAATTCAGCACCAGTAAAACTCAGTTACCAAATGAAACACTATCTGTGAGCAAACACGAGCAGCCTTTCAGCTGYGACAGGAAGCCAGATACAGGGTAATTCTTGTCTTTATTCACACATCATAGATTGACTGCAGTGATTTCAAACACTTGCCTTTTTTTTCTCTGCAATGCATACCATATCATTACCCCCCGAGAGGCCACTTTACACTCGGCTCTCCTGCCTCCTTTCTCCTGCTTTGTTGTATAAAGTTATATGGAAAATAATACCTAAGTAGCTCCACATCCTGCAGGGGAGTTGCTTAAAACATCACTCAGTTTTTCTGAAAATTTTCACGCCACTGCAAACAAAAAAAAAAGTCAGTCATTATACCTCCAACTTGACAGCCTTTTTTGGATCGAAAACCGTAAATTAAGTAAAAAATATTTATTTATTCAAACACATGGGTTTGCTTTCCACCACAACACTTCTGACAGCTGCAAAGATGACAGTAATCTGTGATACCTGCTCTGCATCACCCTTGTGGCTGTCTTGTTATTTCTGGAAACCCAAAAGGTACCTCCTGAAAAATCAAATCATTCTGTCCTAATTAGAAGCTTCTGAGGACAAACTTCAATTGGGATGTACACTTCCCACACATTAAACACTAATTCAGAAAGCAGGAAGCCCTTCTCAGCATGTCCTTCAGATGAGAGGTTGCAGGCTTAAAAACACCAGGTTTAAAACCCAAGCTGAAAACTCTGCTGTTTAATAATGAAAGACAGCAGTTGCATTTCAGATTCTAGAGTTCCTCTAGTAATAAATAAAAACCCGACTGCAGCAAGACAGGTTTTGAGAAGCTTCCTCACAGTCACTGAGTTTTACAGGACAGGAATTTGCCATTTATTATGGATGTGAGATAGTCTAATGCCCATCCCTGCTAGGCAAGGCAGGGATTGCCAGCAGCCAAAAGATAAATTTAAGGACTATTAATAACTTAATTTCCAAAGGTAGTCAGTATTTTCATCAGTGAAAATTTAGTTGCTTCRTACACTTTTCTGCAAAAATAGAACTTTGTCCGTAGCAGGCTAGGAATTAGACAYGACCCCATTTGAGCTCCCAAATTACTGATGCAAACTTTTCAGGGCAGATACCCAGTGATCCAAGATCAACAATCTGACGTTATTTTTGCCTGGGTGCTACCAAAAGCCAAAACATGCTTTGGGACTTTTTGACAGCCTKTGTGGTTCAGGCAGCAAAAGCACCGTGCCCTGAAACCAACACCACCAACAGTTAAATCACATAAGCATCCAGTTTCTTAGAAAACACTTCAACTCTCAATTTTCACCTACTTACAGCCTTGTCACTTCRCTTTAAGTCTCACAGTGAAAGTACTGGTTCGTCTCACGAGGACCATTTATTTTTTACCTTCTACACAAGTGCATAATAAGGCAACTCTAACATGTACTTTTATTTAATTAAACATAATCTACTAGTAACGAAATATAAGACCTCTTTAAAACATTCTGTGTTGCTTCTAGCAGCGTGCAGCTCTAGTSAGACAAATTACTGCATCCCCCCATACTACTTCCATGGTGTAAATTGGCATCATTCTACTGAGTCCTGTAGATTTACACCAATGGGTTTTGTGGCGGGCTGAGCCACATAATTTCAAGCTTTCAAAACGAGACACAAAAATATATTTGATATGCCCCTCCTGAATAACATCTGAGGCCAACTATTGTCATTGAGGCAGCACATCCCCCCCAGTCCYCTCTCCCTGCCTGCCAGCCAAGTCCAGCACCAGAGGGTTCTCTCTGGGCACCTAAGCCCTGTCTCACAGGAAGCAGAAAGTACTTCATTAAGGGCTTTAATCACTTAAAAATCGCTAGTGGAAGTTGCAAAGGAGGAAAGCAAGTTCCTCACTTAAATGTAATTAACATGTGATGTTCCACCTTTGATTAGAAAATTACAAAGGTAGGACTGGAATTGTCATTTCGAGGCCCTCCTTGTCCTGATGCCTCACAGCATTGCAGCTGAGTGACTGTTGTTTACTCTTTCACTTTCAACTGAGAGGCCCCGAATATAATCAATGCTCACTTTTGAAACCCTACAATTTTAATTACCATTTTCAGAAACCTTCTGTCGCATGTTTTATGTACAATCAATGCCGACCCATAAAAGGAAAGCACTCTCACATTTTGGAATACAAGAAGTTTGCTCTTTAAGAAGAAAACAATCAATTACTGATCATCTAACTACCTCTGTGTGCATATCTATTGCTCTTCTGTTATTGCAGATTAGACATGATTATGTCCCAAGAAAGCAAAAATGCTATAAAATTCCACTTCTGATTTGTTCAGTATAAGAATTAATTTATGTTGTTACTTAGGGTTATAGATTTTTTTTTTTTTTAATCTACACAAAGCATTGTTCCCTGTGTAGCAGCTAAGGAGGKGAAAAGAATAATTAAATCTTGAAACACCAAAATTTGATCAATGTGTTTTGACACTGCTTCCCTCTAAATCATTCTTAATATGCTGAGATCTGAATGCATGTTGACACATCAAGATACCATTGTGTGAGAGTTGTCATGTATTGAAAGGAAACTCTTCATATACATACTCTTAATATGTTTTAGCAGATCATGCCATAACTATCTTGTCAATCCCAGATTTGGCATTTGAGTGTTTCCTTTTGTTTTGTCAGGGGTGGGGGATCAACCTGTAATCTTTTCAAAGAGGCATTACCAAGTATCGGTAAGAAAATTACTGGCTTTGAACACGCAGGAACAATGCTTTCCTAATTAGCACACATAAATAAGAGGCATAACAAGCCTAGTGACAGACACTGAGAGAAAAGATGTGCCAGGACATCCATGCTCTCTACTTCTAGTTCATCAGGGATAGGTTGATAAAATGCTAAAGAAAAAGCCYACATTAAATTTCCGTTCAAAATCGTTAGCTGAATTAGGAAAGGTAGGTATATTTTTAGGTAAATTGGTGTGTCAGGTACACTGGGCTGCCTGATCAGTGGGCAGGCACCAGCTCCCACCAAGAAAGGAGCAGAGCACTCCTGGAGCCACAGCACTGGCTTGGCTGTGCAGTAATATTCCATATTCCACTCTTTACCTTCTCCTCTTGCTCCAGCAGTGAACCTTGCATGTTAATCCCTAGAATCCTCCTTATTTAATAAATGCATTAAAGTCTATTGATTTTCAGTGACTATGAAAGGTCAAGTCAAAACAAAGCAGGAACATTTTGCAATGCACGGGGCTGTAAAGAGGAAAAAAATTCCTAATGAGAGTAAGAGGTTACTGTGCAGATGGAAGAGAAACTTCAGCCAGTCAAGTCCATCTTTAGTTGCATGGATATAAACAGAGAGTAATTCCACTTGGGCCAAAACTTCAAGCAATACTCTCTGTGGTCTTATCCTGAACTTATATTTGCAAGCCCGGGGGACAAATTTTAATCTCAAAGCCTCAGACATTATTAGTATTTGTTTAAAGGCCTAGGAAAGGCTGCTCTAATCTTTCATTGTGAACTCCTGTTCAATACAAAAAGGAAGAAGCCAAAATCTTCACCAGCCATCTCACAGAGGCAGGGGGATGAAAACTGATGCCCTTCCATACTTGGGGTATCCCAGGTCAAAACAGGCAGGGAAATGAGAAGCAAATATGTGCTTAAATCTTAGTATTTGTGATATGAAATCTTTCACACAAGTTAATTTATGGAATAGTCACATTTTATTTTTCCAAACTTTCTCATTCCACCCAAACCTCTCCACAATGAAAAATGATGCTGTGATTAGAGGCATGCTTAATTACTTTTCAGCAATAAAAGTTTATGAACCAAATTTTTATCCTAGCCTGTGTATTTTATTTATTTTTATATATTCATAAATATGCAAAGCCATTAAGATGATTATTAATTGCAGCAGAATACAATTAGGTGGCTTTCCACAATAGCAGTCTTTGAAACCGTAATGTGTATTCACTGTTTTTCCAGCACCTGGCTTCAATTATTTAGCTCTTTGAAGATCTCTGTTATCATGATATAATGAATGTTCTACTTAAATAGCATCGCTACCTAAAAGAAAGAACATTGATCTATTACTACATTAAGCTCGGTAGCGTAGTGAGTTGTGTCACATAATGAAACCTTCACAAAACTGATTACCTGCAGAGCCTCACACTGTTCACAATGTTAGCAAGTCACATACTCTTTTTGGACACAAAGTTATCATCATTCCCTTCCCCCAAATAATTCCTCTTTCATCTTTTCATACAGTTTTACACCACTGCTTCTTGATTTCCAAACTGATACATTTTAAAACATTCTGCTCCAACTCTCCCATGCACACTGGATGGAAACGGTGTGTGCCTACAGTGGGGAGAGACCATCTAAAAAATTAGGGACACTGCACACTCTAAATCACAAAAAATCTCATAAGCAGACTGCCTTTTCAGGAGTTACTCCTCCAGAAAGGAAAACTCCTTTTGAAGGTCAGCAGCCTGACCTCGCTGGCGTTTCCTGCACTGACTTCCCCAGCAGCCACTTACAGGATGCTTTCAGCATCTCTCTTCAGTAAGTGGTGGCAGTCTTCATAAAGGGCAGGATATTGTTACAGCCTGCAAGAACTGACATTAACTTTTAGCCTCAGCAGTAGATTTCACCCCCAAAATGATCATTTGCATTTGAAAGGATGTGCTTAAATCATTTTTGCTTCACCTGACCTTACTCCCACTCCGTGCTCCCGCAGCTGTCAGTGCCCACCCCTCCCTTACAGGCCTATTACAAGAACTGAAATACTAATTTGGGAACATTTTGCCCAATTATATTGTTATCTTCTTTATTCAACTTGCTAGTGGAGAGGCAAAACTCGAGGTGACAAAGAAAGCAACAACACTGAGGCTGCTGAAGCGAACACTGAGCAAGGCAGCACACGGAGGGGGATGGCTCCCAGGAGGGAACTCCAAGGAAAGCAATTGCCAGCCCTGCATCAAGGCAGCAGCAGCAGCAAGGCACAGGCATTTAGCCTGCACCATTCCCACAAAGTGACTGTGTGGGAGACATGAAATGTGGCAAGTGCTCCCAGAAATCTCCTCAAGTCTCTCTTGGGATCTGGCAGAGTTTTATTAGTTTCTGCTTTGGTAACAGCAAAGCCAACTGAAGGCAGATCTGGGTGGTGGGGAGAATTGGACTTCAAAAGTTTACAGCGTCAGGGGTGGTGCTGCTCCCTGCATGCAAAACACAACCTGTATTTCTTACAGAAATTCTCAGACATTTTTCAGCCTCAGCTGCGTACAAAGCCCTTCTAAGCAGCTCACCTACCACTGGTTTTTCCTCTGAGAAAAGCTGAGATGTTCCTAAAATAGCATCATGTTATATTGCAGTACTGTCCAGCCTTGATGCTTTAACCCACTCCAAGAGAGGGGACCCTGGCACCAGTGCTCGGAGCCCACTGACAGCACAGGAGCCACCCACAGAGCTGCAATTTCAGGAAGAAGGATTTAGGGAGGTGGTTTGGGGAGCCCTGTACATGTACAGCAGGAGAGGGGACTTGTGGTGGTTCACTCTGACTCCAGATGTAATTATGCTTTTTCCTTGGTATTCGAAGTATACCCACTACCTCACCTGAGACTACACTTTAATTTTTGGGTTGTAAAACAGTATATTAAAAAAAATCACATTCCAGCTAACCTGTCTGTTATTAATGCTCCTTGCATTATTAAAGCAGAAAAGAAATAAGAGAAATTAAACACAAAGAGAATTTAGAGAAATGTAAAAAAAAAAAAAAAGCATAGAAAGAAATTCACAGTCCTATCTGCTTGTCCTAAAAGCTTATTTATTTTCTCATGTGTCTCTTGTTTGGGACAATACCTGTTCCACAGAAGCTACCCTTCAGGTGGGGGAGAAGGCATTCCAGTCAGTACTGTATCAAGGTGGAGTTCATCCAGCCAAAATGCAGAACATGGATAAAAGCAGTGATTAGCTGAAAGGAGACAAGTGAATTAGCAGACAGCTACTACTGCAACAACTATTTTTTGCTGCGTAATACCAAGATACCAAATTTACTTTCCAATTTGATTTATAACTTCAAAATTAATGCCGCAATTAACTACAAATTGACAAGCAGGTTTTACTAGCAGCCAAGATTTTAATTAAAAAAAAAAAAAGTAAACCTAACACAAAGCTCTCAAAGCACTTGAAGAAATAAGGATCTAGTAAGAGGTTAATATTGCTAAAACTTTTTGCATTGGCATATGAAAATTTAACACATTAGGAAAGAACTAAGCTGAAACTGAATGCTTTAATCAAATCCTGGTGACAACATTTTTGTTGAAACAATTTAGAAAATCAGAGAGATTAAAGCTGAGATCCATTAGTAAGATAGCAAGTGAATACAAACATAATTTCTGCAATTTCTGCTGATTCAATTTTAAAAACCTACAAGATTAAAACTTGTAAGATGGTAAGCGAGCACAAACATTACTCTTCAAATCACAGAACTTTTATATGAAAATAATCAATGAGAAATCACATTAAAGCTGCTTTACCAAATAATCTGATGAATGTGAAAAGATGCTAACAAAATTAAATCCCTCCCGATATGATAATATGAAACAAATATAACATTATCCTGATCACAAAAAAAACTACATTCCAAAATACCAGTCAAAACCCAGAATCAAACTTGTAATGCAGTTCAACAAAGTATGATTAAATTAGACCCAGCTTTGGAACAAGAGAGTCTGTCCTGTGTGCTGGCTGTTCCCTACCCTGGCAGGTCGGGATGCTGCTGGGAAATCAGCCAGGCTGATTACTGTTATAAGAAATCTTTCATTTGGCTCCTCAAACCGCTGATGTCAGCTCCTTCCACTCTTAAAAGAACTCATGTTACATTTCAAATAAGAGCACAAACTGAAGGATTACAAGTAGGAATGAGGGAGAAATAAACCTATTACTCTAGTAGGAGTCCACACAGATTTTTCACTAAGGCAATTAAGTATATCAGATGATAGCAAGAGAAAGCTGGGGAACTCCCTTTGGCATCCTAGGCAGAGGGTGAGAATGGGCCACCGAGGGCACAGCCAGCACTTCAGTAATCCCCAATCCAGATCCCAAACCCCCACACCTGCTTCCCCTTTGCCTTTCTGCAGAGCAAAAACCCAAATACGCAGCTGTGGGGAGCCTGAACAGCCAGGTACAGATCACCGGGAAAAATACACCACCCAACAGCCAAGGGAAATTAAGGAACACGATCTTGACCTCTCGGCAAGCAAAGTAAAGCAGCTGCTTCAGGCCCCAGCCCAGCAATCAGATCCCCACCGGTGGAGCCCAAACCCTACAGCAGTGCCTGAGCAACCTTCCTGCTGCCCAGGGATCCTCCTGCTTGTCCCAGGCCACAGCAGCAATTTGCAGCGAGAGCATATTCTGCAGTTTATAAAGCCTGATACTTCCACCACTCCCTTGCCCTCCAGCCTGAGATCTGGGATTTTATTTTTCTGTGATTCTGATAGCACTGAACTAAGACACAGGTTCTGCCTGGCAGCCTTGAGTGACCTTTTTATAGGCCTGAAATAGATTTAAACTCAAAGTCCCTGGCAAAGGAAGCCTGGCAGGCTGCTTTTACGTGGCCAAACAGGGCTCAGTCACAGCGACACCCCCACAGACCAGATAGGATGAAAAGGGCAAGTCTCTTAAAATATGGCTCTGACTTTGAAATTCAGATGGCAGGGCTTCTGTACATATGGTGTTTGACAGCTCTGTAACACAGCAGCTCTGGTCACCCCTTGAAAAAAATTAATCAAAGTTTCCATAAAGACAAGCTTTTGCATTTCTGCCTTCATAACTTTGCTGAACAGGTCCATGGGTTCCAGCAACCAGACTGAAGCAAATGTGGCAACTCCTGCAGCCACCGAAGTGAGTTTTTTCCTCCTTTTTTATGTTTAAAGTGCATCATTAAATAGAATCCATCAAATTCAGCCATGAAGCAAATAGCACTCAGAACATACAGTTGAGAGAAGAATAATCAGTTATAACAAACTCACCTCTCCAGAAAAATTAAACAACTAGATGAGGCAATTTGATTAAAAGTCCAGAGGAGGGAGGGTTGATAATTTAATGATTTAAATATTATTACCCAAGTTAAACTTCAAAACCCTGAAAAAAACATTGGCCCATGTAGCAGAGATAAGCAGTGACCAGCCTGGGTGTCACAATGCAGTTCTGTGCCTGTCAGACCCCCCCATGCCACTGCACCTCTGCTCCATCTCTGCTCCACTGCTGCAAATGCACAGTCATTTACAGGACATAAAATATTCAGGGGAACGTAAAACATCCAAGTGAATCGCTGCATTGTGCAGCCCCGTGCAAAACACCCCCAGGGACTTCTCATCCTCTGACTGTCAGTTTAAGCCACGGAGGAAGATGAAGAAGGCCAACAAAGAGGCCAAGAAAGTCGTGGGCAGTTGTAGAAATGAGCACGATGTCCTGAGTGTGGTGCTTCCCTCCAAACAGAGCTCAGGAATGGGGCAGCCACCACGGCAGGGACTGCTCCCAGCACCTTCCTCTCCCCGAATTTGACTGGAGCAATTCTGTCCAGACACGTGGAGAATCAGCACAGCTGCTTCACAGATCAAGGCATCCTGCAGCTGAATTGGAAAACTGCTACGCAAAAGAACAGGACATTTGTTTACCTCGAGCCTGACACCTCACTTTTACTGTGCAATCCTCCACTTTACTGACCCAAATTGAGAGCTGGGGAAGCCCTAAAACAAACCTGCAAGGAAACCACTTAAAAACCATCACACACCAATAACAGAACAAATTTAATTCCACATCAGGTAGAGATGAAAAAGGGCAAGTATAATGGGAACCTACTGTTTCACAACAGCTTGTGAAACACCCAGCTGTGTCAGGGAGAGAGGACAGTGCAGCTGAGTGGGGTATTTGCTCCCACTATGATATCTGAATAAAATCCATCACTTACAGGATCACACTGTTTTGGTTATCTTTTAATTTACTGTGTTTTTAAATCACCCCTAAATCACCACGCTATTACTTCAAAGCACAAAGCTCAGTTCTTTTATACCTTACAGCAATGCCACGTGCAGGCCGTACCTGGTCCCCTGTGTGCTTCCCATCATAAGGGAGGTTATTAGAGCAGCTCTTAACTCACAGCTCAGGGCCACTGTACCAAGTCCTGGACAAACAAGCAGAATAGCCTCTGTCCTGAGCAGCTCCCCACCTCATCATCTGCTCCTGTCCACATTTATCTTACTTTAACAGGGCAAAACCAGTTCGTATTCCTGTGGCTGCTGCAGCACTGAATACAGCATTGGTATTTAACAGCAACTTTTAACTCATTTTATCTAATTTGAAATCTCAGATTAAAAAAAAAAACAACAACTATAAGTTTTGAGCAACTTTTTCTTTCAGAAAGTTTGGAAGTAAGATCCATTTAAAAAACAGAGAGGAAAGGCCTAGAGGGCATGGACTGAAAAAAAAAATAATAAATAGAGGCTGTAAGAGAATCATATGACAAATGTAACTGAAGCCAGTATCACTGAATGAGTAAAAACTATCCAGCAAAAAAGATTGTGTAAGGGTAAAAATGAAGTGTGATAGTCCTGTCACCTTTGAGGCTTCAAGGGATGAGTAATGAAAAGTCCTGGATTAGAGCTCATAGAAAACAGGGCTGAAAAGGACCTCCACAGGTCATCTAGTCCATCTCCATAGCCCTAGGCAGGAGCAGCTCTGCAGGTATCATTCCTGACAGATGTTTTCCTAACATATTCTTAAAGACCTGCAGTGATGGAGTAGCCACAACCCCCATAAGCAATCTAACGGAGTATTTCACCCTAGAAAGTTTTTGTCACAAAAGTAAATCTCACTTGCTGCAATTGAAGCCAATCATTTCTCATCTCATCCCCCCTGGACAAGGAGCGTGTTCCCTTCCCTGTGCAGCAGGAGAACAAGGCAGCAACGTCCTGAGGGACACAGCCTGGGGGTTCTAATTTTTGCCACTGCTGCTCCCTCTACTCTATTTGGTTTGTAATCCTGATTTTTTGGACAGCGTATTAAAAGTAACACCATGGTAACAGGATAGAAATTTTAACTGACCTGTCCTGTCTACAGATGGTTACTCCTGAACACAAGAGAACATGGACCTGTTGGACTTAGTCCAGAGGAGGCCACAAAGATAATCACAGGGCTAGAGCCCCTCTGCTGTGAAAACAGGTGGAGAGAGTTGAGGTTGTTCAGCCTGGAGATGAAAAGGCTCTGGGAAGACCTCAAAGCCCTTTCCAGTGCCTAAAGGGACTCCGAGAGAGCTGGAGAGGGACTTTGGACACGGGCAGATAGTGACAGGACAAGGGGGAATGGCTTTCAATTGAAAGAGGGCAGGTTTAGCTGAGATATTGGGAAGAAATCTTTCCTCGTGAGGGTAGGGAGGCCCTGGCACAGGTGGCCCAGAGAAGCTGTGGCTGCCCCATCTCTGAAGTGTCCAAGGCCAGGCTGGACAGGGCTTGGAGCAACCTGSAATAGTGGAAGGTGGCCCTGTCCATGGCAGGGGAGTTGCAGTTTAGATGATCTTTAAGGTCCCTTCCAACCCAAACCATTTTCTGGCTCTATGTTGATCCTCTCTTCTCTCTAAAGATGGAGGGAAAACCAGGATTCTTCCTCCCATGCCCACAGTGCTGGTAATTCCGTGAGGGTATTAAAGCTATTGTGTCCAGCAATTCTAATCTCTCTGAACCTTTCCCTTTCCAGTCACAGGTTCTTGCCTCTGCACAGCATTCAAAAATGGGAGGGGGAAGAGTTAAAAAAAGGGGAAGCAGCCGTTGACTGTGTTTTCAAGGGACATGTTTCTAGGTAAAGACAGGAAAAAAAGCCACATTCTCCAGTCAACTGAAAGCTGTTGGCTTGATGCAGATACTGCCTGGGAAACTACAATAGACTGTGTTACATAGAATCTCTTGTTTGATGTGTAATATTATGGCATTAAGAATGAGTCAAGCAGCCTTTTGAGAGCAAGGAAGCAGGAGCTGGTGAAAGATATACCCTCTTAATAAACACAAAATTATAAGCCAGTACTTTCTGGGTATTTATACAAGAYAGCAACACCATGGGAATGAAAGCTGCAGGGGTCTTTTTATTTGTTTGGTGAGGGTTTTTTGTGCATTCAAATCCAAAGCTTCACATCTTCAGGCTGTTCTCCCAAGCTACATGGGCAAGCATCTTTTCTAGGCTGAGAGCTCCTATTTTTGCCTTACCACATCATTCTGACAGCTAAGGTATTTCTAAAAACTGCTAAATATCTTGGAATTCATAACATCAGTACAAACACTACCAACAGGAGACTTCCTAGGGGTATCTCCAACTCAAACACTACTTTTTTTTGTTTATTAATCCAATGACCTGCTCTGTTTCTTAATGCCAATTAAATATCCAAGAAAAGAGAAGGGGGGGACATCAAAGTTGTTACACTTCTCTTATGCCTTCCAGCCAAAAGCTTGTCCCCTTTTCTGAGCCTTTTATAGTCTAGGCAGGTCTCACCAGCATCACCAGCCGAGGGAGAGCTCTTGCCTAAGGAACTGTCTGCCTAAACTCCTCAATTTATTAGAGCTTACAGACATCAGGGAGCAAATGGGTGCAGTCAGCAAAGATGAGTTGCAGAAGAAAGAAAATAAAACCCATCCATTACAGACACAAGCCTTGACTGCAGAACTGAAAGTTATGCAAAACGAAGCACCCCAATTAATCATTAATTATGCCACGTWTCCCTTAAAATCCATACATTCCCTTTACCAACTGGAATGTCACGGCCAAGATGATGTGGTCACTCAATCCCACAGCTTCAAAGCACACAACAACAAGTYTTCCCCCTTCTGGATCAGTTCCTTCCTCTGATCTCTTTAGGTACATTGACTGAGTGCAATTAGGAATACACATTTAGCAGAATCGAAATTAATGGACCTACATAAMAGAAGTGCCTGGCTCTACAAGCAACCCAAATGCCAAACTCCTCAGGAAGGAAAAATTCCCATTCAAAGTAATGGGAATACAAAACACTTAAGTCTTGGCCCTTTGGGATGGATTTTTAGAAGCAAGCTGCTTCTATTTCAGTACCAAAGCAAGCAGCCAGGCTTTCCTAAGAAGTAACTCTACCTCCACGCTCACCAGGTGCTAAGCCCTCACAAAAAGTGCGAAAGGAAGGGGGTTTTAAATGTGCTGCCATACCTGTGGTGCTTAATGACTGATCTTGAGTCTTCCAGGGGAAAAAAGGGGAGGAAGGAAACAGAAAAACTAACTGTACTTGTGGTCTGTTTTCCTTGCTTCAAAGTGGACTTCTTTCACCCATCCAAAAATTAGATCTGCACTACTGTTACACTGTTCCAGCTAAGAGATAAAATGCTGTTGTCATGAAGATATCTATGGGAGCTTGCATCCCACTTATCAAAACTTTAACTGGATATCAACATGCTCAAAATTAGACATTGTTTTAAAAATAATTGAAAAACCCCAAAACGCCAAGACTCCTGCCATGTTCTCCAAGCTCTTTTCAGTCAAGACTCGCCTTTGGGTCAATTATGTCTCTTAATTAACAACTAGTCTTTCAAAAATTAACAAAGGAAAGCAGTACTAAAGGCTATGGATGCTACAAGGAGAAACAAGAATAATGTTGTTAGGTTTTTGCTATGCTAGATGAGACATTACTGTGCCAGAGGCACAAGTAATGGAAATGTACTTTTATATAAATCTCCTTTCTTTGCTTSGATTATTTTAAATGACTCCACTACAGTGTATGTTAACCTAGCCACCAACCTTCCTGCAGTCAGCTTTCTCTTTACAGTTTATTAGGAACACAACCACCGTGGAATCGCCAAARGATGGTGAATATCTTCACACCCTCTCTTTGTTTGTTAAACACACAGAATGTTCGTGCTAGAAATTGAACAAAAACAAGTTCTGGGAGGCAAATCTTCTGTCCTTGCCTTCATATATTCAACTCTCTGCGTCAGAGATGACGTATGAGCAGAGTTCAGTTGCCCTCAGCACAGCAGCAGCTCCCTTGGCCTTGGCCAGAGATTGTGCCCCCAAACAATGGACAAGCACCTGAGAACTGGAGCTGTTTTCTACCCCTTTCATCACTGAATTGACTTCTAAACACGTTTTTTCAGAAGCTGGAGTTCACATCGTGACTGGCAAAGCTGCACCAGATCAGGGGTCAAGTCAGAAAAACACATTYATGTATTTCTCAAAAACACCTTTTACTGACCCTTCCTGATTTTACCCATTTGTTCCTGCTCTGTCCCAAAGCTGTGCCCAACACTGACCAAACATGCAGTTACACTGCCCCAGGGCTAAATCCTGCCCTTCATTTTGCCACACTGAAGTCATGTGTTGCAAGTGGAAAAGGTTCCACTCTCCCAGAAAAGTATGACTGTGTGAATACGCAACAATATTCAAAACCAAGAGCTAAATATCTTACCGCTTTCTCTTCCAGTATGTCGCATTCAACGCTTTCCTTAATTTTCCTACCCTAGAGCACAGACAGCAGCATCCTGCTTACTCTGCCAAGGTACAGGGGAAGTTCAGCATTTAGCAATGGTGAGAAAATTGGTTTAGATCCCTGAGGGAAGGTGCTATAGAAGTGCATTCAATAGAGTTGTAATTCAATCCAGTTTGCTGGAGCTGAAAAAAAACAAAACACTTTCAAAGTTAAAGTGAAAGCCAGCATTTGTTTTATTTCTATATATGTGTGGACATATATATAAACGCACATACATAAAATCAGTTTAATATAAAGATATATTTACATAAATGTACATTTATATAACATTTTATTTTTATGTGTTGGTATGTATATACACACACACACATCTATACATACAAAACCACACACACAGAGAGCTTTAAAACTTTAGGAAGTTTTAAGGAGAGCACTAGAAGGACAAGGTTAGCATAAGGCAAGTTCTGCAAAGCATACAGAAGAATACACTATATGGAAAAGAACAGTTAAAGGAATTTTCTTCTACTATCATTTTTTCCCCAGGATATGAACAAAACAAAATCAAAGCAATTAAATCATTACCTTGAGGAAAAAAAAAATAACTGTGCTTAATCCTCTGAGTTGCTATAACGAATACACCTACTTTACTTTGACTAAGAGACAAAATAGCCCATGCTGTGTAACTATCTAAAGGTAAACACCCAGGAAGACCCATTGCAAGGTGTGCTCTGCACTGGGTGATTTGTAATGCTGACAACTTCCAAAGAGCCTGCAACAAGTGCTCTCCCCCTCTTCCTCTCAGGCTCATGCATAAGGTAAATTGCAGAGAGGGGAGCTCAGTTCTTCCATTTAAATCCTGCAGTACRGATATTCTGCCTCTGGAAGTTCGGTACTCAGTGTGAGAACTCGCCAGTTAAYGCTGAACAAGGGAGGAGAAGTGGTTCAGACGAGCAAATTACACATCCCCTCCTCTCTGACCTCCAGCACCTCGGAAAAATTGGGTGGATGAAAGAGCCGCCRGCGCTGCTGCCAGCAGAGCTCCCTGAGCTCCTCGGCCTTGGCAGGACCGCAGGGGCAACTTTACGCATGGATGAACTGTTCTGGAACAATCTTTCTAATGCAGCTGACACAAACAGGCTCTCCTCCAATACCAAGAAAGCGTGTCCCACACGTTTGTTTCTCTTGGATAGGATTCCTGCCGACAGCCCAGCGACATTTCTGGAGGGGAGTTTCTGCCTCAGAGTGGCGCGGGGGTCAGATAAGTCTTGGGGAAACGTGAGTGGGTGGGGAGTCTCCAGAACCAATTTCCAGGCCAGWCTCTCGCAAGGGCAACCCTGTAGAAATGTGGGCACGTTTCTGTGGGATACCAGAAAGCTGAGGAAGCAAGAGACTTGTTTGTCTCTGGGTCAGAGAGACTGCTGAGCTGGGACCCCTCTAGAATTCTTGGTTTAACATTTCACCAGTTAGTGATGCACGTTTCCTCAGTGATAGAAATAAAGATAAGCACTGTCACCATTTTTGCCATGTACCACCTAAACATACATATTCCCTGGTTTCAGAGCAAAACTGCATCAGTGTTTGTATGCAGGAATTCAGGAATGGACAGGATGGATGAAAACTAAGGGCAGAGGCTGCCAAAGGTTAATCTCTGAGATCAAAGAGAATGGTGCCACAGGGAACATCTCTGCTCAATCCCTGAAATCTCGGCACTTTGCAGTGAGATTTAGTACCATATGTACTCAGCAGTACATACAGTGTTGACAAAGTTTTTATTTTTGAACAAATAAAGGCCAGAAAGTACAGATTTCTTTAACTCTCTAGGAGCTTCAACTATGCAGTGCTGCATCTACCATGTAAGCATATTTCCAGAGTTTTAGCACTTGACATTTTGAGATAAAATGTCATGAACAGTATTTGTGAACTTCTCTCCATCTTTGCCCCTCCACCTCTCCGCTTCGACTTGAAATATTTAAAGGCATCAGACCACTGCTTCAAACTATCCCTTTCCTTTTCTCTCCTCAAATTCAGGATCAAAGACCAGACAGACTTTAATGGTGTCTTGCAAAGAGTTCGCTCCAAATCTTATTTCAAGAGCTTTTCTTCCCCAGCCTGCCCATTACTAAGCTAATCAATGATGTTTCTGCTCATTAAGTACTGCTGCTGGAATCACTCTTACCTATCAGGAAGACGCTCTGCCGGCTGTTTGCTTCTCCTGCCTTCCCTCTTTCCAGCCCAGGACCACAACAGCCTCTGAAAGAAATCAATGACCTGCTCAGGTCAGAGCATTCTGGCCTCCACATTGTGCCGAACCTCAGAGTGTTTCAACTTGTGACTCCCAATTACAGTTTCCCATGCTTTTACTCTGCTCTCCTTATGCTCATCCTCCTCAAATCTATCCTCATTTGCTATGCCCCGAGCAAGAAATGACAGGAAAACAGGAGGCACAAAATTAAATAACAACTTTCAGTGAACTTCTATGAACTTCTAGATTGCCTTCGATGTGAAGCAGGAACACAGAAGCTGTTTTGTCAAGTTAAACCAGAAAGCACAGGGAGGGAGTTTAATGGTGTCGTGTGTGAACGGTTTCTCCCTTGGCACATGGATTTATCATCAAACTGAAGGAGGACAGTCATTAATTTTATCACACTCTTCTGAGCACACAGTTGTGGTGAACCCACCTCCTGAAAAGCAGATTTCAGATGCATTTTCTCTGCCTGAAGATGGAGAGAACCAAAGTCCCAGCATCCTCTTGCTCCTTATCTGATGCAAATATGCCGCTTTCCAATTCCACTCTACCTTGTCTGTTCTTTATCTAGTTTGCCTCTAATTGTACAGCTTTTCCTGAAAGGTCAATTGTTCCTCACCCAGCTGATGGCCTCCCAATGGAGTCTGAACTGCTTCTTGGCCCCTGCCTACTTAAAAGAGCTGTGGTGAAGATGAAGTTTGCCTTCGTTAAGATATGATGCCCTGTCAAGGATGCCTTCACAACTGGAGGAGCTAATGTGACAGCTCTGAGCTGGGAGAAAAAAATAACAAAAAAAGTTGCTTTTCTTCTTCTCTAGTATCTGCCCTGTGCTGTCAGGCTGCACGAGGGGGCCACGCTGGCATCTGTTACCCAGGCCCCTCAAGCAGCCCTTCACAGGAGTGGCTCTGCCTGCAAAGGGAACGGGAGGATTTTGAAGATGGCATGTGAAAAGCTGCCGTGGGTCTTGCAGAAATCTTTGCTGTGAATCTCCTGAGAGCCGACCCGGGGCACACGAAACCAGAGTGCTCATGAAGCACAAAGCCATCACACTGAACTCTCTTTCAGCCATTTGCATTTTCAACAATTTCTCTTCAGAGAGATGCCCTGTGCCTACGGGAATATTTGCCTCTATTCGCAGCTGACTTTTAATCTAAGTTAGAATCTGTTGGCTCTTCTTTTACAGTTGACAGTGAAGTTGTGGCTCTGTTAGATAAGTGTTCTTTTCCGTTGCTTCTTGTATAAAATTCCAGGAAGATGTGGCCTCGAACACCAAGATGTGGTCCCAGAACACCAGGGCAGAAATAAAGTAGTGTCGCTGTTATTGAAAGTGCTCAGCAAATCCCACTCTGACAGAAGTTGTTGAATAAAGATGCTCAGTCTGGCAAGAAAAAAAGTACCAAATAACCTACAAATGTTGAATTATAAAGCTTGAAATTCAGAAATATGTATTAATCCTTTGGATTTGTTACCCTGATGTCTAGGATTAGTTGTTTGGTTTTTCTTTTTCTTTGTCACAGTCACAACATGGGGACTTTACCAAGGTGATCAATTTTAAATATAAAAAATAGCTTAGGACATGTGCAGAAGTATAGCAAAAGGAACATTTTCTCTAAGCCAAAGGCAAAGCTTTCTGGTTTCAGTGTTGTTTTTTTCCATTAGGGTGTTCCTGGGATTTGTACTTGAGCTCCTTCTATGTATTTAAGCTCATAAACATTATTGAATATATTAACAACCTCCAAGTTGCGGGCCCCCAGAATTCATGTAATTAACCACTGCAAGCATTCACGATGCTGTTACAAATTAAAGTTGACTGTGTCAAACAGAGTTCACAGGAGGAGTCACACCTCAAAAAAGCTGATCTGTCCTCTCTAACTGGGATGTAACTGAGCACTTGTTTCCATGTAAGGATGTTATTAATAGATGTACAGCCCACTGCTTTATTTAGGGAAATACTTGCAACCCACAAGGACAGAGATATTCTGCCCATGTTTGTATGTTCAGCTGAAGAGCATCCTGCATATGCTGAGGAACACAAGCAAGATGCCAGCTCAAGGCAACTCTTCCTATGGCAGAACAGCAGGATAAAAAAGAGGCAGAAATTCCCATGGAGATGGCATAATTCAGAGAGGAACCCTTGACAATCCTTGGGGACCACCAGCTAGGTGTGAAAAATGGGGCAATGGCAAACGCATTTGCTTCCTCAAGGACCCTTAGCCCTCACATCCAGCAAGGCTGTATGAAACGTGAAAAGCCATTTGGAACATCACCCAAAAGCCTCCTGTCTTATCACCACTCCAGTCACTACAGCAAAATACTTCTCAAACATCTCAGCAGATGAAAGTTAAATACAGATGAAGGGATTACACAATGCTGGAAGAGGGTTGCTAATAAAGTTGTTTCTCATAATAGGGCTGTTTTCATCAAAATGAGAATTAAGGAGAAAACAGTACCCTAGAAAGTATCAGGATCTGTCACAGTTTGCGTCCCAACATTCCCTGTTCTCAGAGAAGGAGCTCATTGCAGGGCATGCTAAAAACCCATATTGTCAAGCAAGAGTGTAACCCTTTCAATTACTCTTCACACTTGTGGGCAGCAGGACCAGTGGATCTCAAGTGTGTGTAAACAACACTTAAGCCCAGAGCACCCTGAGGTAGTGCTCCCAGCATGGTGAGAGCTCACAGGGCTCTCTGCTAAGTGATCTCACCCAGCAGAAAACATCCCACATTTGAAGGAAGCTCTTAGAGAGCAAAAGAGAATTTCAAAGTCAAAAGGAACAAAAGGAGAATTGGGGTAGCCTGCAAAGCAATAGTAACCCAGCTCGACGAAATCATACCAAGGCACAGCAACAAAACCAATGTAAATTCTGCTTTCAAGAAGAAAAATATCTCACTTGCTACTCCATGGTACTGGGTTGTCCCACAGCAAACAGTGAGGATGAGTGAAAGCAGTTTGGACTCCTCCATTCCACTCTGCCGTTCCTGCAGATGGGAGCTTGAGAAAATTCAAGATCTCTAGTAGGCATACTGAATTATTCAAAAAGTAAAGTGCTAGATTTAGGTCAAGAAAACAGGACCAGGGGCCAGGTGTCAGTGCTGTGGTCAGCAGAGCACAGAATGGTGACAGCCACAGCAGAGCCTGCAGTGGAGGCACTGAGCAAGGATTTGGAAACCAAAGCACAGTGTTTCCAGAGAAACAAATGGGGTTAGGAGCCTAATTCCTCTTGAATGAATTGCATTTCTAAATGCAGCAATGGCTTTTTGCTCATCCCAAATACTCTTAAGTCGCACCCAAACCCCCACCCTCTGTACTGAAGCAGTGATTGATCTGGTTTCTTTCTCCAGAAATACAGAAACACATCACAACAGGAAAATGAAAAAAAAAAAAAAAAACAGCAGTTGATGCAATTTGTTCAATTAGTTGGACAGTTTCTTCCAGATGTGGTATTTTAAACTCTGTGCAAAAGCAGTTCTTCAAACTACAGCGCTCTGAGTGTGCAGGTATTAGCAAGAATTGTGTCTTCTGGTAGAGTCCCAGCCAAGGAAGTCTGCTCGACTCAGATGATGACTTAGTGTCATGAGAATCATACTTCTTTCTCGCTGTTCTATAGCCACTCATCTTGAGCTGACATTGTACAGGCTCTTCACTGCTGGCATCAGATGGTGTATCAGCATCCAGAGCAGCCTCAGCAGCTGCTGGATGAAGAGTTTCTACGATTAACTTTAAAAATGTCAATCRTTCGCCACGTTCAGTATTCAGGTTTGTTCATGAGTTAGCAATAACATCCCTGGCTGAGCTGAAAACATGTTCTGAGGAAAGGAAACCTTAAACATTTGACAGCAGTTAGAGATGAAGCAGACTGCTTTTCATTTCTGAAATGAGGATGCAGCGATTCCAGTAGGCTTCTGCAACAGAAGCCACAAGATTATAGAAACAGACCTTTTCTTCTAGTTTTTCTGACAGCTACAATTCTACATTCCTCAGCTCTGTCCTGCAATTAAAAGGGGAAGATACCAGAAATAGCTGAAAAAGCAAGAAACAAGAAAGGAAAAATAAGCTGATTCCAGCTACTCCTCTCTTCTCCATGTGTGCTATACACATTTCATTATTAGATTAGAAGCATCTTCCAGCACCATCTCCACAGGCTTTGAAATTGCCACCATAAAAGTATATCACAGAAGCTATTTTTAAACTGTGGATTTTGTTACAGAGAGAATCTCATTTTTAAAAATTTAATGGAGGAAAAGCATTTATTAGAAGACTATGACAGCTGAGGGGAAAAAATATTCATCATATTCAGAGAATACAGAAGAAAAAAAACAACTTGGAATGTGTTCTTGCTCTCTCAGCCTGAATATCTCTCTCCTCCCTGACTGGTGTCAAATATGATCAATCAAACTAATTCTGCACATACTAAAAAAGAGCTTCTCCACCTCATTTGGCTCTAAAATCACAGCTTCCCTTCATCCACACTGAAGCGAAGACTACCACCTAAATGAAAAGGGGCTGGTTCCACAGGCTGGAATGCAGGTGGATCTCCAAGCAAGTCAATCAATCTCATGTTCTGAGTTGTACCTACAAAATGCATTGGTCATGGGGCCAAAAACAAAATTGGAACAGATCTCCGATTCTTATGGAGGCAGTGCCTGTAGCCATAGCCCTTTTCCCTGGACCTCTGATCCACTTTCACTGCTCGGATGGTCTCCAATCACCTGGTTCCCCTGTGGGGGAGCATCTGCTCCCCTTGTGCTGCTCAACATCACAGTGGTTCAATGCCCTCAWCAACAGTTTAAGATGAGAAAATGTGTATCAAGCCAAACTCAGCAGCGAGTGTTAACGCTGAGCTTGAAAAACCCCCAACTGGCAAAGGCAAGTGAATTCATGTTCTGCTCAGGTGCTCAAAAAAGATACAGGAGAGGAAAAAAGTTCACATGCAAGAGAAAGGAGAAGACCACTGTTGAAGGGGAAGTGAAGATTTCTCCCACACACAAGCAAATAAACTTCTCATGCATTATCCACGGGCTGTGCAGCCAAGGATGGGTACACCTCTTCCAGAAAGGAAAGAACATTCAGTGTTCTCATAGCTTGAAAACTGCAGCATCGCCCCAGGGTAAAGATCCAGGGCAGCAGCTGAGCGGTGAGGCCAGTTTACAAGTCAAACAGCACAAGAGGGGTTTGGGGGATTATTTTTTTTTATTTTAATGGCCAGATACTTATCCAAGGAAATGTTACTCTGAACTGGTCTAGGTTTGAAAATTGTGCTCAGTATCTATAGTAAGCAAAAAAAAAAAGAGGGGGAGAGAAGAATTCTTAGCATAAAAAGTTACCACGGCCACATTTAAAAGAAAACGCGTCCACAATTCAAGAATTATTCCATTTCTCAGTGCTGCCCCATTAAACCAAATCTTTGCTGGACTCTCTTACCACAACTTATTAATCCCACCCCCCTCAAAAGGGCACTCTGCAGTTTCTTCATGCACAACCCAAGCAACACTAATAAGAACCCATAAGGGTCAGGAGAAAGCCCTAARCCAGAGCTCTGGCAGAAATCCAAGCCAGAAAAGACACTGACTATGCACAACAGCAAGTGAAGACAGACAGCTTTTCCCCAAAGTGATATTTTAATTCAGAAAATAACCTTCACTAATCTCAGGGTTTATTATTATCTGTGTAGCAAATGGGACTGCAGTTGGTCTACATAAAGCATTAGTTTCCTACGGGGCATTTTAGAGTGTAAATGATGAAGGACCAGACCTAAACCAGAAGTCTGCTGGAACTCTGCTCTTACCTTTAATTTGATTTAAGCGTGCCAAAAGGCAGGGAATGAAAGTGCGGTACTAACAAAAGAGACCTTGGTTGAACACAGGGTACAGGAGGGATCCCTTAGGGCTGGGATCTAAACGGGAACCCACATCTGCACCAGACCTCCCTCCCTGGGACTGATCCCTGAGGAGGGCTGGGAGCACAGACCCCTGAGCAGTGACTGGGATCTCTCAGTGTGCACCAGCCTTGGCACAAGGAAACAAAAACCTTGGTCACGGATGCCAGTAGGAGAGAAAGAGCAGAAAAACTACATTGGAGAAAAGTGCTCCACCATAAAATCATAAATAAATAAGTATAATCAGCAATCACCTTCCAGTACAGAATTTCCAACCTCTCACAGGCTGAGACATTAAATACAAGGATGATGTCCACATGCACCAAGTTCTTAAAACCAGTAACTCATAGGGTTAAAAAGGACTGCAAGCTTGTTATAAGAGCTGATCCTCCACTATGGCACACATCCCACACCACTTCCCTCCCAGCCCTCCACTCAAAGATCTACATTACAAAAGAGATTTCCTCCAAAGCTCTTCCTGTGATGAGCTTTACTGCAGAAAAGAGGAGAATCTAAAGGAAAGATAAAAGCACAGGGATGGGGGTTAGAAGAGGTCAAAACCAGACACCACGTACTGTTAGTGGGTTCACAGGAATGTTTCATTATTAGGTATTTCTCTTCTCTTCCCCATCTGCACTACAGAGAAAGTCTTTTTCCAGAATGCTCAGAGGTACCAATAATCCATTTCAAACATATGAAATACAGTTAAAATGCATTTTTTGAGCCGTGTGCATTTTGGAACTGAAAGCAGAGTGCCATAGAGTAGCCATCATTAGGAAAATGGTCTGCTTCAAGAAATTTTCTCAYGTATGAAGAGGACTGTGAAGTCTTTAAGAGTCTAAAAATATTTTCATAGAACTTGTCAGGCAGGAACAGCTAGGTGGGAATTTTACAAAACTTGCTCTTTCAACCTGAAATGTGTGAACTGTACCTACAGGCTCTTCAGTCATCTAATGTTCTCATCAACTGARCTACAATTAAAACCATACACTGATATCTACTGGCTGAAGTGGAGGTGAACTGCAAAAACTGCTCCCCTCTGGGCTGATGACAGCTAACACACAAGCTGATTATCCTTCCCAAAGATTATCACTCTGCCTTCAGGGTCTGCACTTCTCCTTTCTTTAGGACAGTGCAGTTCTGTTTGGGATTCCAGTCCATGAGCAGATTCCCTCTATTTCTGACCATGTTTTTTAATGGTGGGTCAGAACTGCAGCGTATTCCCTGAGCATTCAACACTCTTCCAGTGAAGATGAGGGAATTTGCCAGGATTCAGCCCTCTTGCTCTGGAGGAGATCCAGCCAGGTGTCTCACCCTCGTGCAACCTGCTCAGCTCCACTGACTCGGAGCAAGCTCACCCAACATTCTGCAGAGGAAAACACCCAGGGACATCGGTGGGATTTAGAGCTTCGCAGAATCATTGGGAATTTGGAAATAGATTTAAGCAGCTTGGAGCCAAGATTTCAGCTTGTGACGTGTGTCATGACTGGAGCTCCCTTCCAGTTAATCCCAGACCCRCATCCCCAAACCAGCCTGGGAGTGTCCCGCACAGGAACACTCCCCAACACCAGAGATGTCAAATTCCCCACTGGCACCARGTCTTGCCACGCCCGTTCATCTGGATGGCACAGAGCGTTGCAAGCCTGTCACCATCCCAGCTTTACCTGTCACTACTGTGCAGAGCTGCATTAACCATGATCAAGTGCAAATTATTTTAAAAACTTAAGAATAAAAATCTACAATATGACTCCACTCTTTGATAAATGAGCTACTGCACAAGTTCTGCCCATCTGACATATCCAGACATTTCACCAGTAGTTCAAAAAAATAATCCACGTTTTTATTTGAGGAGAATGATACACAGGAAGAAAATTTCGTAACATATAATTTATGTCAGGGAAATTTTCTGAAAGATCAAAACCCAATGGATAAACAACCGTTAACACTCAAATTTAACGAACGGTGAGGAGGAGCACAGTGCACTTACTGAAATTAAATGTACCTGTTCTCTGGGTATAAATCCAGCACAGCTATTCCAAGCTCCCTATATTAAATTTTATTCATGAAGTTGAAACTAAGATTATGCTGATAAAATGCCAGACTGCATCTGTACTCCCCAGCAACAATACCAGTGATAATTCCTGTTGCTCCTTTGCTAAATTCAGTATCCTTGTGTTTTATTGCAGCCGCACCAGACCCTTCACCCAGCCAAGTTTGCTCTGCCAGTTGGCATAAGGATCCTTCCGAAAATAAACATACTTGCAGTTCTGCTATCTTGGCTCCAAAATGTCCATTTCTCTTCAGTTTATGATCASTGTAGGTGCTCACACACTGCCAGTTGTCCTGAGCCACCCCACAGGGTACAGACAGGCACTGAATAACTGCAACCATGGGATGCCGTCCCCTCTCCCTTTTTTAAATGCTCCTTTTGGAAATGTTTCTTCATAGCATGGGTTTAAACAGAGGGTRGATGTCGTCTAGAACACCATGTTCTGGCTCAAACAGAAATTATAAACCCAAAAGCAGAATTGCCTGATAAGTTTTTCTGGTTTGTATCATGTAAAAGCTATAGGTGCTTGGATTTAAAAGACATACTCAACCTCCCACCTGGAACTTAGGTTTTTGTAGACCCTCTCCTGCCTAGAGGATGTGCAATATTGTGCCTTTGGACTCCTACAGCTCATACTCTTACCAGTGCTTAGGATCCCTTTTTTTTTGTTTGAACTGCTACCACCACAAACACTACACAGGAGTCATCTAAGCCATGTTTCACATCAAAACATCTCCTAGGCACTGAGGCAACTCGGGGTGGCACACAGTGTTCAATTTTATGTTCTGCTCATTAAACAGACAGGGTCAAACGAGGGAAAGCACAGCAGAAGGCACTCCAAACACACCAACAYGCTAAATGGAATGTTCACGTTAAATGAAACAAAAAAACCAAACAAGCGGTGTAGAAAAAAGGAGACCAGGAGAGCATGAAAGAGCCACCATCAAACGTGTGAAGTGATTAAGATGAGGAGGAAGAGCAGCTGGTCCCTGTGTGCACCAATGACTACACAAGAATGACGACTCTAATTCACAGTAACGCAGACACAAATTCACTGATAAAGAGGAGGAGGAATAGTTTGGTCTACTTGATTTGGCATTAAGTACAGACACGCTAAAGCTTTTGCTAGTCTGACTCTTAGTCTTCAACACATTCAAGGAGAGGGGTTTTTCTAACCAAGCTTTACTTTCCAGGAAAGTTTCCCCCTCAGCCCAAGCGCAGTGATGATGATAATAAATAACCATTTATTTTAAATCAACTGTAGGTGCAGTTTTACTTCACCTTTCAGCTGAAGATTATGAAATACCCTTCTATACAGGAAGTAARTACGGCTTGAAGACAAAACAGATAACCTGCTGCACTCTTCCCTCAGACTTCTCCTGGCAGAAAATCCATCTAAGCCATCCATATTGCTGAGGCTTTTAATATTGGTCCTATGCTAGTGGCAGGCTCTCGATGGCACAGCAAGCTCTGCACACACAGCCCTAAGGATGGTCAATGTTCCAGAGAGGCACAGCCTGAGGAGCAGCCATGCAGCAAAAGAAGGAATTTTTTTTTTCAGGTTTGATGGTACTGATGTAAACCCCAAAATGACTTCCCACTGCATTTTCTTTCTCCCAATACACCTAATGCCTCTTCCACCCTCTCACGTTCCAAGGATTCTGAGGTGAGACACATTTATCTCATCTTCTTCCCACCAAAGTCTCATCACCCAGACATGACTGCATAAATGTGCTCAAATGTAAAAAGGTCCGAGATGCTGACGCTTAGCTTGCATGCAACAAGGATTTTTTTTCAGGAAAGCAGCATATGAGATACTGGGCCAGATGCTTCTCCAAACCTACTGCTCTTGCCTTCCATCTTACAGGAAAGCCATTTAAAGAGGACCTCATTTGAAACAGATTCACACAGAATCCTTTATGTGGCAAAAGACCCTTAAGATGATCGAGTCCAACCATTAACTCAGCACTGCCAACTTAGTCCATGATTTGTTCATCACAGATTCCAGGGTAGAAATAATTCTGCCGTGATATGATATGTAACAACTAGTGTGTTAATAAAATCCAGGGAACCCAAGTGTGCCAAAACATTTGTCCGGGTTGTTGGATTACCTTCTGGGCTTTTAATGACCCATATTTCCAAACACAGCTTCTTCAAAAGAGATTACAGGGCAACAACATCACTTTAATTTGCAGTTGTAGGTAGGTAATATATGATAATATCATAATACCTCAACTAAGATTTGACTTCTCTTATTTAGTAAGAAAGAAAAGCAGACTATTAAGGATGCAAATACCATTTTCATTAGTGCCTCCTTTCCTTCCTCTGTATCCAGTTGCTCACAGCAGCATCTAGCCCTGAAGAGAAGATCCAGCAACACATTTTGTTGCCATTGTTCTTCCCAAAAACAGATAATGTGTTTTTATGATTACAGAATTCACTCTTAGCACAACCCTTAAGTAATAAAGCACATATTTAAGAGAAATGATTTATTGGTGACTTCAAGGGACTCGCAACCTAGCGCTGAATAGAGGTTTTATCACTGAAATGCAGACAGTAAAGGGAATTACTCAGAAAAAACTTCATCTCCACTATCACATGATACTTTCAACAAAAAAAAATCCACAAACACAAAATGTTTTTATCTGGATTGAGGAGGGGCACGAAGATTTAATGCAGAAGCTTTCAAACACACACCTCAAAATGGAATAACTTTTTCCTCAAGTTCTGACTTCATGCCATGCCTCGTGTATACTTCCTGTACCTATTTACCTAATCCACAAATCAACCATTAACCAAGCTACACAAACTATTCAAGTTTTAATGGCATACATTATTTAATGCAGAAATATCTCAAAGGACAGAAACCTGCCAAAACATACAGTGTTACAGAGAATGAAAGACCAAAAATAATTTATATGAGACAAGTGCAGCTCGCAACGACAAATCACATTAGCTGTTGGCTTTTCAGCCACAGAACACCTGAGCCATCGGTATTCTTAGTCTTAATCCTCTTAAATTTTTAAAATAATAGTTATGCTTGGTCTAAGTTAATTAAGTCTTTAATTAAGCAATAATCCCTGACAAGTCACTGCTATAGGTAAAGGAACGACCATGCTAGACAATTTGACACTGGCATTTTTCAGAACCACAACACCCACATCACTTCCCCAGTCTTTCCTTGAGCAATGCAACTGCTTCAAGAAGTCCTCCCCAGCCACAAAATACTTTGAGGGGGGATGGCTTTAGGGCAGCAGGAAAGGTTATTTGGAGTGCAGTCCCACACATCAGCACTGTGCAGTTTCAGTCAGTCCATCTCTCACAAGTCAGAAGCTCCTTTGATGCAGCAGAGGATAAGTCATATGGCACCTCCTCATATGGCCCAGCTGACACAGGACACCCCAAATGCACTCAGCTCCCCAGCCCAAACAGGAGTCACACCCAGAGCACCAACATAACCCAGGAGTATTAAAAGGGATTCACAAACAGAAGCACTCACATGCTTGCTCAAGGCTGAAAATAACCATTTGCATTGCTGAGCAGCAGTTTCAATTAATAGCTCCATTTTCCCCATCCATAAGCAGAGGATTTGCTTACTAAACTCCCATTAATGTTAACAGGGTTGGACCTACAAATCCTACCTGAGGTGGAATACTGACATTCCTACTGCTGCCCATTTTTCCAAAGTTAAAGAAGAGCAATTCACTTTATTTAACCTCTGCCCATTTTGCTCATTCTCAGGAGCTTTAAACACAAACTTAAAAAATTATAAGCATTACTTTGAGAAGAAAATACATTATTTTGCCTTTTTTGGTATTTAATCAACAAGCACAGCCGTCCCAATAGACCAATTACAAGCCAATTCAAATAAGAAAACAAATCTTAATACTGAAGTATACAGATAAGTCAAATACAGCTCATAGGTCAAATTTTGAGATGAAGCCCTTCCCATTCCACATAATTCTACTAGTTTCTGTGCTTATTCTCTCCCAGGTCTAATGCAAAAAATTAAGCTGATGCTTCTGAAAAGTAGATTAAACAGCAAGAGATATTAGCAAAACCTGGGTAAAAATGAAAAACTAAATTAAATACTAAAGGATTCTGGTCCCAGTGAAACAAATCAGTGCAGGCAACTCCCAGATTGCAATTGCAGTTGTTGTCCAGCTCACCCTGAAGTTCTCTATGGGCTGGGTGCCTAATTCTCTGCTACAAATCATAGGCACCAACATATATATGAACAGTAGAGGCACAATCCCAAAGGCCAGTTTATTAATACCAAAAGCTTCCATTAGAACACGTCCAATGAAAGACTGCGAGTTCATATCACTCAAACAAAAAGCAAAGACGTGCGGACACCGGGATGGGCAAAAAGTGTCATTGCACGGGGAARAACTTCCCCTGAGGATCAACACAATGAGCTGTGAACTTGGTTACTGGGCAGATGAAGAGTCCAGGATGGATGAGATCCAGCCTGAATTGAGAGCCAGGCTGGAGTTCAGCAGGGCTCTGCCTGCAGCAGCCGTGGTGGTGCAGTGGGTGCGAGAGGCAGCTGCCTTCCCACCGGGACCGGGAGAGACAGGCTGCTCGCTGACAGCTTGTCATAACACTGTCTAGAACATTTGGAACTTCCACTTTCAAAAATCTTTTCTATGCTAATGACTTCCTACAGATGTTTTGAAATGTTTTAACTGTTCTGGTTTGATTCACTGAGACATTGATACCGTGATTTGAGGGAAACGCAGCTGGAGTAGCATCAGTGAACCCACCCAGGACCTTCCTGGACATCCAACAAGAAGAGGATATGGAGAAGCAAATTCCTGTCTTGCCTAGGAAAACAAGATATGATAAAAGATGGGACCAGTGGTGGGACAAGAGCACCTGTATTGGCTGTACCTGCTTCTCACAGAAAAGGGAATTTCCATTCTGTACAAAACCTTGCCATTTTGAACTGACTTTTCAAAGCAAGCAAGAAGAAAAGGTCAACATTTCTATATACCAGAATGTTTTTAATGTTGATTCAGAAGTATTGACATCTCCCYAACAATATCAAAACAATCTCAAACATAAATATGGCACTGAATAATAAATCCAAAAGGCAAAAGGAAGTCAAGCATAAAAGCAACACACATGTATAAACATCCCCCCATCAAAACAAAGGCTGAGCATGACGTGACCCCAAAATGCTTGGCTGCCCATGCAGCTGCATTTTCATCAGAGGCTCCCACTTATTTCTTCTCCATTTCCTTCCTCTCTCTGCTATTTGTCCACAGCTTGGCCTTATATTTTGTTCATAACACAGTGCTGCTCAGCCTTTAAAACCCAACTGTCCTATTACTGAAATGTAATACCCTCCTCCAGAATAATTTAAACCTCTTCTTCCAGTTTTACTCTTTCCTTATATAATACATCATTAAAACTAAGTGTCATAAAGCTGTTTTGGTTCTTTTATGCAGAGCAAAGGTGGTCAGAGAATATTAGCAAGAAATCCAGCCATCATCCTCCTCCCTGTTCCACATGCACAATTTTCCTTTCAACGTGACTGACATGCAATGGGATAAATGCAACACAATTTCTCTCTACAGCTAATACAGCTGGGAAGAAATGAGCAGGCTTTTGGGCTCTGTATCCCTTCACCAGACATTTCAGTTGAATATAYTTCGGACTCTATGACTCTTTATAAAGGACAATTAAGTTATCAATTAAGGGCTATTAAGAAAATCTAAAAAAAGCATTGCAAGACTGAATGAGACAGGATTAGTGTGAATGGAAGAGAAAGGGAGAATATGTGAGATCAATAAGACTGCGAAGGGCGATGCCAGAACACAAGAGCTGATGAATAGCAGAAGCCTTTGGAGCCAGTGATACCACGGGAGTCACTGCCTTTTACCTGCTATCAGTGACACCTTCAGTGGGATGTGTCCAGGTGACTCGTGGCCCACTAGGTTTGAGAGTTACAAATTAAGTAAGAAGTTTCTGAAAGGCTCAGAGGCTTTCATTTCGGGTGTGCCAAGCGAAGCTGATGAAGATGCTCAGATGCAAAGTGCAGCAAAACCCAATCAGCCAAACGCTGCCAAGGACCACAGAAGACACTTCAGACTTTTCACATAAAGCAACATTTTTGTTCCTCAAGAAAACCTTCCAATGGGTCTTATTAAGGATTTTTTTTTTTGTTTTGCAAATACAACTCCAGTGAAGCTGAGGAGGAAACCAATCCCAAGCTTGACTGCACGTGTTTCATCACAGATGATCTTTCGTGCTACATTTACACCACTGCTTTCCCTACGGGGACATCCCTGCTCCCTGACTTCCTACACTCCCTCCACACCTCCAGTGGTTAATGAATCAGTCACATGGCGAKATTTTCTGGAAAAGTTAAGTAAGAAATCTTCCAAATAGAAGGAATAAGTTGTTACAATAACAAGTAATTTACTGTCTGAATGCTATGCGTACTGTATCATCTTATTTGTATTTCACAGTTAATCTCCCAGCTCACAAAAGTTTTATCGGATTGGAGGCATGTGCTGTATTCCCCTTTATAAAATTTTACAGTCCCTTGCTATTCTCAGGGCTTGTTTTATAGGCACAATTTGCTGCTTTAATCTCACCCAATTGTCATATTCTAAATCACGGTGTATAAAAATGTCTTAAAAGGAGAGATGCGCTGAAGGGTAGTACTTAATTACACTTACTGCCTGATTTAAATGTTATCTGTGCTTTGCCAAGTGCCAGGCACAGAGTAACCCAGCAGTGCAAATCTGCATAAACCGATACAAGTCATTATTGGGCTTTTAATAGCAACCCTGCTCTCCTGTGCAGCATTCTGATGAAGGTGTGTTCCTCCTCCTCTATCACATTAGCTCACGAGAAAATTAAGTAAGGAGGTTGAAGAACTGGTAAGTGGTAGGGTCTTTCCAGTCACTCTTTGCTAACTTATTTACTTTTATCTCCTTGCAGAAATCTTTGTCAAGACAATTTCGCTGGTCACCTTCATGAGTCTAATGCGTCCTAATGGAACTGAAAAGCAGGGTGCATAAAGCAAACAGAAAACCCACTTGTTCAATGGTTTCCTATTCCTTTTTGTAGCACTTCCACCCCAAAAGAGCTTCTCTTAACACCCACTCCCCCCATATCCCAGAAATCAAACAAACAAAAAGCAAAACTGAAAATACCACCAAAATCTCAGGCAATTCATGTTTTCATTTCAGACTTCCTCCTCCCCCACCCAAGTGAGCACAGCAAGAGACTGATTTGCCTCTGCACTAACTACATTAGACATGCAGTTAAAATTCTCTGGCTCAGGGGAGCAGAAATGCAGCTTACAGTACATCATATCTAAATACTTTCTACTTCATGCTCCAATCCCTGCTCCAACCACACACCAGAGAGTTCAATATAGGACCACTTTAGTAAGATCACTCGGAACTTAAGGGAAAGCAAGAGTGACCTTTTTTGCTTAGGTTCATCATATTTAATGAACCAGCAGAGGTAAAGTACTACAACTCCCACTAATCTATCCAGCAGCTTTATTTCTGGCCYGTACCAGCAGCATAAATTCAATTCACTGTTTCTTTTTGCTGTTGTCCCCTTGAGCGTGCTGTGCTCATGGTCCAGCACTGCCAAAGTCTAGAAGGGACTAAACCACTGTCTTGTGCCAAGAACCCTGCAAGTCAATGTGAAAGGACATCACTGAGTCAATCCCAAATACTCAGCAGCTTTCTATTCAAATGACATTTCTAACTTTGCACACATTTCAAACCATGCCAGAGCAGTCACAGTTATGCACTACTGCTCCTTACCCATCCAGGTAGCGTGGCTCCAATCATGAGATGTCAGCATTGTTTCATGCAAGATAAACTCCAGCACTGTCTCCTATGGGTCTATGAAATATGTATGTGCTACTGCTACCAGTCACAACTGTGCCATCACTGCCTTTATTTCAGTCTTGGAAAACAAGCAACTGGCAGTGGGAATAAAAAGAGGGGGAAGAAACCCAAATCAGAATGATTAGACAGTTTATAATCTGATTTTAAGCATTTTCTAAATCCAAGTGGTGTGAAATTCTACCCACCCCTCAGCTTCACAGAGGGCTGAAGAGACAGAATGTCTCACATGGCAGAAGCTGAGCCCCTGAGCAGAACCTGGCCTGAAAAGAGATCTTAAGAGATGGGTACAGAGCAGCTTTGCCAGCTCAAGGTCAGTGCAATCCTAGCAAGAGCCTGGCAGGATGACTGTGCTCCTCCCTAAGCAGCTCCCAAAGTCCAGCCAGTGGATCCCTGGCTATGTGCCTTCCTCTGGGCAGAACAAGAGGAAGGACATGAGGTAGCAAAAAAACCATGGCACTGGGAAAATGCTKCTCCCAGGAACCTCATTCACTCATTTTCTCTTAAAATGAAAAGCAATATTTTCCAGACCACTGGTATCTGAAGCCAAGTGAAGGACTTCACATTTGTCTCAGGGGATCCCCCTGCACTTCAGCAGTGATTTTAACAAAAACCTTGATGACAAAAGTATGCAAGTCTCTGCAAGTAATTCAGAGAGTTAAAGATGACACATAACTCCAAAGTGCCAGAGTTATAGAACTATAGGCTTACAAGTACTGAGTTGCTGATTTCAGTTTGTTCCATGATTATAAAACACTCCCCCACGTAAAAGCTCATGTGAGTCGACACAGACTGAAGTTTCTCTGATGGTAGATCTACCTTGCCACTTTCAGAAGCAGCCACTCCTTCAGAGGGAGAAGCACATTAGAGGAATGGTACAGCAAATCCACCACATTTCATGGTGTTTACATCACCCTCCCAGGAAGACTGGCTCCTCTGGTGGGTCCCTTGCCAACACACACACCACATCTGGCAACTTTGGGGCTTCTTCTCATCTCCTATGAACGCAGCTTTTTTTTTTTAMTCTTTTTCTAAAGTAATAATATTACACGATTAATTACTTAGACTAGGTCTCATCTGCCTTTGAAACATCTACAGAAGCACAAGTGAGATTCCAGAGATAAACAAACACAAACTCCCTTTTAATTAAGCACTGTGCCTCTCTGTAGGGGGTGACAGAGTGAGCAGATGCAGGGGGATTGCCAATTAAGATACAACTTCTTTGATGGGAAGGGTACAGCCATACACAGGAGGAAAAAGGAGAGGAACTTGCCATCCAAGTCATTATTTTAATTGGCTGCTCAGAAAGATTATGCATTCCCCACATTCGATGCTGCCAAGAAAGTATTACTGATCCAAAATACTGAAGAGCCACCAAAACATGTTCTAAGCAGCTTGTACCATGTTATTCCTACAGCTACCTGTGCACCTCACTCATCCTGCTTGAGAGGGCTGTAACACAGGCAGCTAATTCTAAGCGTTAATTAGACAAAGAAACAGACAATTCTTGGATTTAATTTTCTGTTATTGATCATTATTGTTCACTAAACAACAGATATTCTTAGCAAAAACTTCTTGAAGGGAATGCACAATATTTCTAGCCTAAATCAGTCTAAAAAACAACAGCAAAAAAAATCAAAACCCATGCAAATAGCTAAAGTAAACTCTTGGAAATTTGCATGAACTGGGATGAACACAGAAAGTGAACTGGAGGATGGACTGGTCATCTTCTGCATAACTTCCACTGATTTGACATCCAAATATTTTCTGTGTGCTGACCTTTATTTTCTGTGATCCTAATGGCAATGCTGTCATTCTCTCAGCTTCGACAAAAAGCTGCATGTTGACTTTCACTGCTGTTTCTATCTGGTTTTAATGGAAATGCAAATCAGCTTTCACACGGCTTGTTCCATGCCTTTGTATCCTTTCGGGAGGGAAGAAATAAAAAAGGGGCAGGAAACTGAGAAATTATTTGCTCAGTTTGCAGCCTGCTCAGGAATCTTGATTTTGCCTCCTTGGCCAGTGTCTCGACCACAGAGGACAGAGCACTGTGCAGGGGAATTCAGGCACAGGAACCCAGAGCTGCTTCATCTGAGCCTCCTTCCTCTGAACATGACGGCTCTGTCATCCAGTCCGATCAAAACACAAAAGAAGATTGGGATTTCACTATCTCTACTCAAAATAAATGAATGTGACAGAAAAGGAACTCTTGTCTTTGCAAACAGAAGAAGAGCTCAGCCGTTACTGAGAGTGGGATAACCAGGAAGTATTCCTGCCTTGGSAGAAGAGCCCAGGCTGCAGAGGGAGGCTGGGGCAGAGGAGCTACTCCCTTCTGGTTCTCCCTAGCTGGCAAGGCAAAAACAACAGCATTACTAAATCTCTCAGTTATACAYAGCAAAAGCAATTCTGGCTTTAGTGGATGGACAAAAAAAACCCTGTAAAAAAAAGAAACCAACACATATTTTTCTCCATTTCTTTCTTCTCTCTGGGAAGGGCCTCGATGCCACCACCAAGACAAAAAAGATGAAAAGTAAGAGGAAACTACTATGATTATCCTCCCTTCCACCAGCTGTTCACCCTGTGGCAAGTGCTCCATTTTCCCCTTTGGGGCTCCTTGCAATCGCTGACSCCACGGCACTGGGGAGTTCTCTGTAATGCACAATCAACACTGGATGTCCACCAACGCCTCCCAAATGGCGACACTGCAGGGAGTGCTGAGGGCCAGACCCCACAACAAAAGCATCTCCCATCTCTCCCACATTTTCTAGGTACACCACTAGAGCAGAGCACTGGCACAATGCTTATAAAAATATACTGAGGCTGAAACAGCTTAATAGTATTACCATACTTGATTATTAATCAGAATGAAATGCCTTAAAAAATATAAAGGAATTAAGGTTATTTAATTTATAAGGGAAAAGGTGAACAAGGAACCTAATTACAGCTAGTTAATTCCTGCACGTGGAAAGCACAGTTCCTCCTACAGGGTTCCCTCATCTAGCAGAGTTCCAGTGTCTGAAAATCAAAGCCAGACCTACCAAGGCTCAAAATGGAAAAAAGATGCAATTTTTCAATAAACAGGAAAGTGCTTCTATCTTCAGTTTCCTTAGGTAGATCTTCCATCACTTGAATCCACTATCCATTATCACTAACTAGATGATTTTCAAAAAAAAAAAAAAAAAATAAAAAACAAGAGGAAGGAAGCAGGAAACAGCACAAGGCAAGCAGAGAGGAGAGGGTGAGAATCGATTCAATCTAGGCAGCTAATTTAGACATTAAGTCAAGAAACTCAATTCCTCACATAGTCAAGAGGAGAGAATCAGGCTCTAAATTCAGAGCTTTGAATCATCCTGTGGCAGCTCTGGTGACTGTATGTGGCTTTGAGGCTCCCAAATTAGATACCTGAATTTGGATGTGCCTACAGCTATCGGCCAYATAACTTTCAGTTAATGCTACGGGGATTTGGACACCTAATATTGCTTTTAATTCTTGTTTGGCTGTAGTTACAACAGTGTCAAGAGTTTTGTCTCATTTTTGGAGAAGACAATTCCGTTACTAAAGTACAGGATGCCCTGAACCATCCACAAGCATGAAGTACACGTTTACTATCTGCAGCACACTATATTCAGATACTTGATATCAGCCTCTAAAAATAATATAGACAAAGATACACATTGGCCCTAAACATGGACAAAGCAAACTTCATGCCAACAGGAAGTGTGCACATAAAACCAGAGAACTTGTTTTAAAGAGAACCTCGATGCACGTGACAGTGATGACTGGGTTTTTTTAATCGCATTTCATAATTCTTTGTTTCTGTCCTTGGCATGCCTATCCTTTGAAACAACTCTCATATTATTGTACAATTAAAATGAAAGCAAATATGAAATTCTCACCTCTCCCCAACTAACAAAAACTCTCAGCTCCTGAGAAACAGTATTGAAGTTCGGAACTCGCACATAGCTCTCACTGGACTTTTATCTGGCACAGTGTATTGTCACAAAGCAGAAAATGCAGGTTGGGCTCACATTATCTGTAACRAGACAGACACTCCTTCATTTTAACAAGGTACCCCTGCCAATATCAGCCCTGCTGTGTAAAAAACCTGAGGTGACGATTTTTTATTTATACAAGAGCAATGAAACCCAGCGAGACGAGATGTGATGGAAGGCACCTTCCAGCACCTGGCACACAGTGAACATTCATGCAGAACCTTTGAGAAGCAGCTTACATCCCACACACCTCATGCCACGGCAGCTACCAGGGCACTGCAGGGYAGCCTGGAACAACCAAGTGCTCACACACACACAGAGCCACCAGCCCTGCACACACACTTCAGAGTGGGAAATCAAGCCATTGCAACGATGAAAAGGAGCTCAGTGATTTCTCCCCAGTGCAACATTTAAACTTTTCCATATGACAAGGCTGATGAAGTAAAGCTGGAGGGTTTCTTCACACACAGAGCTGCTGATGCTTCTGGGACCTGCCACCATTCCAAGCCACAGCAGCAGCAGCAAGGCTCGAGCAYCATGGACTGACTGCACAAGTAACCCTGCTAACCCAAAGTGGGCTCTCTCAGCCTCCATGAATGGAGCAGCAGGTCAGTTCTCCTTCCTCTCAGCTTCCACACAGCTCTAGACCTCCTCAGAAGTGGGTGAGCTGCCTACTCTTGTTTCTCTGAAATGTGCTTCTAGCTCACCTCACTCAAGAGCGAGTCACACTTATTTCCACCTGCACGTGGTATTTCCACTCCCAGGACAAAGGGCCAATTAAACTGGTGGTCTCCTCTATGTGGGATCGTAAAGTACAGCATAAGGACAAGCAATTAGCTCTGAAATTAAATGGAGCAGTCCAACACTGGCTGGCTGGAGGCATAAACAGTGCACTGACAATTGCAGGTTCATGTGTATCTTGAGCTCAGCTGAAGGTCTTGTGCTCCACAGTTGCCTCTTGTTAACTTTCTTTCCATCTGGCTTTGAGAGTCCTCTTAAAGCAAACCCATAATTCCCTCTAAGGTGSTGAGGAAAAACAGGAGTGCAAACACAATTTTGCTCAAGCAACTTAGTAWGAGCAATGTGTGAAGGAAAAAAGAAATTATCTTTCATTGTCACCTGATTAAAGCCTAYGTGATTGGAAAGGAGCCACCTATTTGGAGTAAACCTAAGCTTGAATTTCAAGTGCTGCAAGACACGAGGAGCATTGACACTGAACTGCTTGAGCTGCACCAACAGTGACCCAGCACAGTGGGGAGCAACCAGAGCCACCTCTCCCAGTTTTGGGGACACAGCACCAGGGCAGCAACGCAGAGCGTTTGCATTTGTAAACTCTATTCCTGCCACCAAGGGCAACGTCAAAGAACATGTCGAGCTACTGTCGCATTCAGGGCTCTGMCTTCTTGGGAATAAATGACTGGAACTGTGGAAATTTTATTTCTTTCAGGTGCCACCACCCTACTATGGCTCAGGACTGAGAGCGCAGCTGCTCCGTTAATGACAAAAGCTGTCTCACTCCTAACTGCAAGCGAGGCACAGCAAATCCCAGATAGAGTGGAAGGGAGAACAACAAAATTAAGTGGAATTAYCATTTAATTTTCTGTTCAGGTCCTCCACTGACTGGCTGCTTTGGTTTCATCACAAGATTTTGAGGCTCTTACGTGAGTCTCAAAATCTGCTCACTGCCAAAGAGGTAGCCCATGTTTCATTATGAACAGGGCAGTAAATTCTTCTACAACAAATGACCCTTTCAAGTGCAAGGTCACCATAGTGGACCAGAGAGAAAATTCTTGATGAGACAAAATTTGGAGACCCTGCTGATCTACACCCCACAGTCCTGCAGCCCTTGGACAAGACTTTCCTTAACCTTCAGTGAACAAGATGAMAATTTAGTGAGTAAATGCTTTCTGCTGCCACAGTGCAGAGGATTGACAGCTCTCTTAGTTTTAGCACATAAGGTCACAGGTACCCACTATGACCTGGTGCTTCAGGAGAGACCAACAATGCAAAACAAAAGGAAGGATTCTGGAATGCCAGCCAGCCCTTCCCAAGGTGGGTATTTACRAGGGCTGTGGCTTTCTCCCACTGCTTTTCATTACAAGACTTCATATATATATTTCAGATTCTCCTGCTGAGAATATAGATAAGCTTCTAACATTAAATTTTCTATAAAACAGACTTGCAATATAAGGCTAGTGACAAATGCTGGCATCAGAAGCCTGCAGTAATGGCATTCTGTTAGGGTTTCATAGAGCAATGAACACAGATGTAGAGAGTAMAACAAAAGTATCTTCCCAACTTGTAAATTTATTTCTGAAACCTTTAAAATGTGAAATTAAAGTTCCTTTTCTGGGCACGCAGACAGCCCTATGTCTTGGTAATTGTATATACAAGAATGGCTTAAAACCGTAATACAACATTTGGTTTCAGTCAACGTTAGTTCTGGTGTTTGATTTATTCCTTGCAATAAATAGATTAAAGCTTATTACCATTGATAAAGTCTATCTTGTAAACCCCAGGGCGCTGCTTTGAAAATTTTCATGGTGAAATTTGGCGGTGTCACGCAGTGTAATGAGGTAACAGCACGGTGATGTGTCAGCGACGCCGAGGCGTCGTTTCCACGATTTCTGACTCCACRGCTCCAAACAAAGCTGGAACATCACAGTCCAGAGTGGCACAAAAATCCGCAAAGAAACACAACACCCACAAAATATTATGCAAAATGTACCCCACTTCTTTCATTGTCTTCCCACAGCAGAACGTTTCATTAAAAAGCCAAATGTTCAAAGATGCACACCACTGAGTTTAACTTCAATACAAGAACAGTTGATAGAAAATATAATAAAGAATTGAAAGAGTGGGTGCATTATATGCCTGGGAAGAGTCAGGTATTTTGCAGAGAGCAGTCATGCACAACAAATCTGTGACACTTCCCTGAAGGAGTTAACAAACACCTGAATAAGGGGACACGGTCTGCAGGGACATGCAAGTGGCTGATGCAGCACACAGGGCTCTTCCCAAACCCTTCAGGAAAGAGTCCCAAGGAATCTTAAGAAGAGCCTTAAAAATGATAGGCTATGGTGGGATAGAAAGAAAGGGCATCTTATGGATCATCAACTGCAAAAAAAAAAGCGGGGGGAAATAAAAGGAAATAAAAGAAAGAATAATAATTTGTCACAACGATGGGAAGCTGTTAACACATCACCTCAGCATCTGTGTTAAGACCTGTACTGGTCCAAATGCCCATTACTGGTCTAAGTGGGCAGGGAGGTAATGAAATGCCAAACTACACTGAGAAAACAGAACAATTAAGAGTAGGCAAAATTACAACTGATGTGAAAGCTGCAGAGGAGGCCCAAGACACTGTGATTGGACACCAAAATGACAGCATAAATTAAATGTTAATAAATGCAAAACACTGCACTGAAATAAAGGAGTATGACTGTCCACACAGACTGACAGGCTCCAAATTAGCTGTTCTAATGCAGAAAAGAGATGTAGTCACTACAGACAGCTGTCTGGAAACAGCAGCTCAGCAGCAACCAAAAAATAATAAGCAAATAATTTTGGAACTTTTCAGGAAAGGTATCAAGACTGAAATACAAAATACCATGTCAGAAACTCATCATTTATCTGCATTTTAAAAATGCAGATAAATGCATCTATTTCTGGTTACCTCATCTTTAAAAGAAAACATACAGAGACATGCAACTGTGATGGATCAGAAGACCAAAATTATTTCTGAACAGTGAAAAGCTTTACTTTGCTAAGAATGCATCAGAAGTAGGAGTACATTGGGACTCTAGAGCTTGAAGAAGAGCCAACCCACCCAGGCCTGACCCATACCACACACAGGATGCTGGGCTATGGGAGCCTTTTGTCTGACCACCTGCATTGTTCTTATTTTCTTGTGAGGTAGAACACACAGAAAGGATAATTTCTACTTTCTTGTGAAGTGTTAGTAGGATAAGCCAGAGCATGTTTAGACAAATTGTATTAATCGGGCTGTGATCTGCAAGAGACACTTCTCTCATTTCCATCCGCCCTGGAAGCAAAGATATTAAATAAGACGTTGACCATTCAGCTCACAATGTGCTATAAAATTTTACCTTTGGTCTTATTAGGGTAACAAATGGGAAATATCATGCAAGGCTTGAAATTATGGAGTCAATTAGACTCAAATTGCTTCATAAGTTAGAAAAGAAAAAACACCCTCCAGAGCCATCTCCTATCCCAAAAAGGACAGGCCCAAGCTCAGCTGAACACTGCGTTTTCTATTTCCATCTGAAAAGCTGCACATTCTGGTTTTTTCCTCCACAACCTGAGGGAAAAAAGCAACTTTTGTGTATGAAGAATATACACAGTAAGCACAGTGCTGAACATCTAAAACACCAGATAATATGCTCAGGTTGGGTTGGAGTACCCCGGGTCCATTAGACAATTCATGCTGTTGTAGCCCAAAGATTCAGGTCCAAACTGGATGAAAAGCCAAATTCAAGCAGATCAGAATCTTCCCCTAAGTGAAGGAAAATGGAAGGGCTAAAGAAGAAGTATTTTGATCCCTGTAAGAACACTCTTGTATAACACAAGAAGCACATGAAGACCAAGGGGGTTTGTGTCATTAATCATAAAGCAGCCTTTTCCCACCTGAAAATCAAATCTTGTTTTCCTGGAGAAACAATAGGTAAGGGTGGAGCCAGTCTGCTACATCAGCAACACGTTAATATTTTGAGCCAATCTCTGAAAGCATAATTTCCACCCCCACCATGGCTTTTCACACCATGTTCATGAGCAACTACAAACTGCCCAGGAGATAAAATTTGCAGAAATCATTTCTGACTTAGTTCTTGAATCTCCCCAATACCTCTTAATGCCTCTTCTTCTCTATGAACAAAAATACCGTAGAATGATGAAAATCTTGGCTTGCTGGACATTCTGATGCTGAGGAAACTCCTACACAAAAACTATTAATTCACAAAGTTATGTAAGAAACACTTTTTCTACTTAAAAAGCTTCCATGCTTTGTATTATTTTTCAAAAGATTTGACTATTCCCACAAATACCAGTTCACACTCACAGGCACAATCCCCCTCTAACCTTTCAGGGAAGGCAGTTCGTAACAGTGCAGTTGAAAATAAGAACAATGGAGAAGTTTAAGTGCACCATTTTTCAATTTCTGACTCAACTATAATAACTATAATATCCTCCATGTCAGTAATAAGACAACTGTTAAACATGATACTTAAAATCATTCACCTCTGGCTTCACGAAGCTGTTTCAGGAAACACCTTTCTCCAGAAAACTTCACTAYAGCAACACTCAGGAATTGGTGTGTAGGTGCTTTTTGTCTAAACCAATAAAATACCCACCTTCAAGACTATTTTGAAATAGTGAAATTAAACAGGCAGTGGTGTACAACACTAGCCTGCAGAAGGSTCCATGCCACAACTGTCAGCTACACCAACCTGGGCAGAGGAATTTGGATGTGCCTGTTCCTCAGCAGGCAGAGATCCACTGCTGAAGTCAGGCAGAAAGAAGGGGAACAAAGAAAACAGGAAAAAAATATCTAACAGATTTAGTTTTCAGACAATTCAACCAACACTTAAAATCTTTTATTCACACCTTCAAAACCCATCAAGTGTAGGTAATTAATTACTGCATGCCTGACTTCACTCTCAGTATTTCCACTGACACGAGCGGCAGTAGGATTGGCCTCTTCCCTATTAGCTAACTCAAACCAGTAACTGGATCTTGAGTGTCTCGTTCAGATCTAATATCTCCTTTAAAGTATCCATTTCTGGCAGAGCATAAAATAATCAACCTRTCAAAGCATTGCAGTTTCATCATTACTCCCCCCAAATTAATCATGTTTCAGTACATGCAAAGCAAGCCTTTTGCTGCACACTGGTAAGCAGGAACAGATAAAAGTGGATTTCCCAGGGCCCATCCTGAAACAGTAACACAGCTAATGATTTCCTGCAAACCACTAGTGCAAGCTCTGTGAAAAAACTGCAAAATAATTCAGCTCTTCAGGCGCAACGTGTAAGCAGAAAACTGAGCTGTAGCCTGTAAGGGCTTTGATTCTTCTGTGGTCTCACTGAAACAGAAAGTAGCCAGGTTAARTAAGGTAAAGACTTGCTTTAAAGTTTATTTTGGATTCGCTTCTTCGAGAAGTCAAGTATACCAAAAAATAAAATTTTCAGGTTGCAATATCYGTGAACTTGATAATATAAAACTGCTAAAATTCAGGGTTACTGTTTTACTTGAGCATGGCAGTAACAACAGTGACTTTTTTACTCCTTCAGACAGAGAGTACAAGGCAGAAAATCYACTTACATCCCATTTATAGCCATAAAATACGTTGCAAGAGGAGCGAGGCTGCCCGTGCTGACACTCAAGAAAAACTTTACGCTTTCTGCATAAACGATTTTGTACTTCAAATATAAACAGAGACATTTGCAGGTTATTTTGTAAGTCACGAAAAGGCTCTCATACCCCACAACCTGGCTATGCATTTTGTACATAAACAACTCTGACTGCAGCTGAAGCTTCACTCCCCAGCTCCACTATCGGATGTCACACTCGCAAAAGCCGAAAAGTCGGAATAAAAGCTGGGCATTGCTGCAACGCAYGGTTTTGAAAGACTTCAAAAAGTTACTGGTGCAGGACAAACCCCACAAGATTCTTCTATGGGAAGCCAGGCTAGCAGCAGCCCAATAGCTCAAAAAGGCTCTCATTTAATTAGCTGTTTGCTATGTAGAAAAGAGGTTGTAGGAAGGGCCCAGCGCTGCATCCTCATTTGTGCTTCGCTCTGATCCCTACAGCAGCAACTCAGCCCTGAACGGAGCTCATTATCCAGCAGGGACAAACTCTCCTCAGGAGAGAGGTGYTTCTCGTGCTGTTAAACAGCATCTGCTCACCCCTCTGCCTGCCCTGAGCGMAGCACAGCCACTATGAGAAGCCCACACAGGTAGGACCTGGCAGAGCTTGGCTGGAATCAAGGATGGAGCCTGGTCTCTAACACAGACCCTTCATAACTGGCTTACAGGGAAGGTAAGACTTTGAAAGTAAACCCAGAGCTGGCCTTGGTTTGAATTTGGTTTACAGGCCAGCGCAGATGATGGGAAAGCCTTCACCAGCCTGTCCTCCCTGCCTCACCAGCACCTCTCAACAATGCTCCTTTTGCTTTCCAAGTAGCCCATTCCACAGCTGCCCGTGAGCCACATTTCCCTGTCTAAAAGAGAGTCAGACCCTTATCATCACCCTCTGCAGACTCTTGGCTCACGCTTTAAAAGAATGCATTTATTTAGGAAGTGCCCAGTGCAGAGTTGGGTCGCACCCTCTGGTCAGGGAGGGAAGAGTTTGGAGCTGGCTCCAGCTGCCTCTGCCAGGGCCAACAGCTCAATCTGCTCTACYTCCTAAAGCCCTCAGTAAATGGCACCTCATTGACTTAAGCAGTGTAAGAGCACTAATACTCTCTGCTCCGAAGAGCACAGCCCCGGAGCCGACCACATCACCCTCGACAGGGAACGAGCCAGGTCTCCACAACACTGACTTGTTCAATCAAATTGCAGAACTTCACAGCGGTTTTTTTCCCCTTTCATGCTTATCATCTTGCTTTATCTGGCAGCGTTTTAACAGCTGTTTTCTTATCACATTAAACCGACATCTCTGACAAAAACCAAATGTCCAATTCTGCTGGATTTCCTCACAGCATGCAACAGGSGAGCAAATCTCTACTGAGCCATGCTGTCTGTTAGCCTGAGCACAGGTTTGGCTCTTTAAACAAATACTTTTCCCGTCCTCAAAAAAAAAATTCAAATAAAACCAGCCAACCGAAAACCCTCAACTTTGTCAAAATCTTCTGCTCCAACTTCAGCCCCTAAAAACTAGCAGGCCAGCCCTCCAGCCAGTGGCACAGCTGGCACAGTGCCTGGGAAGGTAATGGAGCTGCACTGATTTACGACAGTTAAAAATCTGACCTGGAGATGAGTCATGGGCATTACTTGCTGCTTGAACTGCAACTAATTCAAAGGGTTTGGTTTGGTTTTGTTTATGTCTGGATGTGTTGTAAAGCTTCAGTCACTAAAGGTCAATTCCAACATTTCTTCATAAATATTTAGGMAAGCTCCTGAATATTTAGGAAAGGCTTGGATGTATAAGATTTTTCAAGCACGCCGCGTCTTGGATTCGGACTCATCCTTTCCATCCCAGTCACCTAACTCTGGCATCTGAAATAGTCCATTAACCTACACATTGAGGCAGCTACTTTTGATCAAGAGGTGAAAAATCACAGCTTAGCTCTGAGCCTCAAAACAAGAAGGGAAGAAGGAAAAAAAAAATCAAGCAGAGAGGGAGGCTTTGGGACTCTTCTCGCTGCTGTCTGTCAGAGAAATGTGGCTCTGGCTGTTTCTGGGTGCCTTCTGCCTTATGGTCYCTTCTCCCTCTGCTGAGCAATCCAAGCACTACAGAGAGCGACAGAGCTGCCTGCAGCAAGAGGTTCTTCAGTCGCGTCAGGATTACACAGGAACAAACTTTATTTCTCAGGCTAACAGCAGAAAAAAGTAAGAAATAGGCAGAGAGATGTGCTCAGCCTCCTGCTCCCTCCTCACCCTCAGAGATGTGCGCTGAGSCAGGCTGGGGCTGCCGACACCGTGACCCGACTCCGGGCTGGGGAAAGGATCTGCTGGATGTGGGAAACCAGAACCTCAGCTGGAACCACAGCTACAGACCAGGGAAACCCCCAGAGAAGGCAGGAGAGATTTTAAATAAATGGTTTGCCCTGGCTGCCACACTGCCAAAGAAGAAATGAGACTGTCTAACTGCTCGCATGGCTTCCATGCAAGGAACAGGTGAAGCCACTACAGCAGCATTTCATCTGCTGGGGTGATCATAGCAAACCTGGGCTCCCCCCAGCAGTGTAAAACACATCCCTGGATGTGGTCCCAGCATTGCTCTTCTGCATTCATGGTAATTCTCCAGCACCCAACCTGACAAACCCCACAGTTCCCTTGGGACAAAGAGGGGAAATAATACCTGTATTACCATAACCCAATACTACCAACTTACCAGTTTACAATGCATTCGATTCAGGGAGCTTTCTGTGCAGCACCACAATCTTAAAAGCATGATTAAACAAAAAATAATAAAACTCCAATATCCATATCAGATTCTAGGGTTAAACTGAACGGCGATCCTGAGATTTTACAAGGTTTTCACCTCCGTGAGGGACCACTATCCTTCCTTGCTAAGCAGAGGAGCAGATAATCACCCTAGAGCTCCATCTTAAGTGAAAAATAAAACCCCTTATTTCTCAAAGGCCAAAAAAAGAAAAACAACCCAATACCACATCCATTTTCACTAGCTCTATCCAAATTCAACAGAACAGCAGCTGAAAGTATGTCAGAAATCAAGGTGCGGGTGAAGAAAAGAAAAAAGCAAAGGCTTAACATGAGAATGGCAAGATTTCAAGCGTGACCCATTGCCTGGTAATGTCAATGGGATCCTTTTGAACCCCTTCCAGACAAGTCAGATACAGCTCACCTGACGTGACTTGTTACTGAGAGCAGCTCATTGAGGGAAGGGGAAGGAGGCACAGAATTCACAGGGAGCACACACAGATACAAGAGTCATACCAGCCCTTGATCACTGGGTGAGGGGAAGCATACTTTCGTTTCTTTTAAATATTAAGCCCCAAAGTGAAAAAAAAATAGCAGCCTTCCCATAGGATCCATCTTAAACCCAGGCAGGAGGAGAATGGAAAAAACAGCTAAAACCTAAGATTTTTCAAGGTTATCTAAACTGACATTGCAAAGTTCTTTATGATGTTTAGTAACCTACTGCCCCCCAAAAAGTTAATATCTTTTCAAACTACCCTGGGCATATTCAGCAGAAATCTGTTATTAAAATCAATGAGAGACAAGCTGCTAGCTGTATGTTGTGCTGGAAAAGCTGCAGATGAAATGCAGAAAGCTCCTATGCTTTCACTCCACATCCAACAATACAAACATTTTCAGTTACCTCATAAATCAAAGTTTGTCATTAAGCTGCACCTAAAGTGCTATCTTGCCAAAACCTCTGGAAAAGCATCAAGGTAGCTGTTAATTTTTTTTTTTTTTCACAATCACTCAGGAAACATTTCACAGGTGAAGGAACGGTGGGCTGGTGCAAATCCTCTGCGACTGCTCTGGGCCGACAGGATCGAGGTGTCTGGTGGTGGCCAGAGACAAATGGACTCAGAGAGTGATGGTGTGTGTGAGCTGTTACACTGAGATACTTTCCACTTCAAGCTCACCTAAGGGACTTGAGGTACACTGGTAACAGAGCCTGGGATTCACACAAATTAAATAAAAGCAAGAGCAGACAATGAAGAAAGTTAATTTTTCACCTAAAGAACTGCAGTGTTAGAAGATTGCCCTGGAGGATTTAATCAATGCAAGTGAATCTTGTATATTTTTCTCCACTATTCCCAAAATAAGTCAATAAGATGCCAGCACTTTCTCAGCRTAGAGGGACCATTTTCCAGTAAGCTTGAGTTAAAATCTTTATCAAAAGAAYTAAAGAAATGCATTATGATTTCAGAGAAAAATAGCAAGCAAGGAAACAGAAGCAGCAGGATAACCTTACAAGGCACAATAGGTTTTCAGAAAAACTTTTTTACTTCTTTTATTCTTGACGACGATTAGAAGCAAATGAAAACTGCTCTAAACCAGACACTGCTGGTGCACAAAAATACCTGCAGCTATCCTGGCCTTTGAGAACAGCAAAGCATCTGAAAAAYGCACACCACCATCAGGCACTATCTAAAGGCATTTTCTGATCCAGAACCTCCTCTCCCGTGACCAAAACACACCTACTTGTCCATCTGCTTCATCACAGATGATATAAAGCTCCCTATGCCTTCAAGCAACTCCTACTGCACCCACCCCATAACCCAGCACCCAAAGGATCTGTGCAGGAGTCTACGACCCATATGCATCACCTGAAATAAACAGCAACAGAYCACATTATATAACACACTTTTAAATAGTTATAAACACCTGGATAAATGCCCCACCTGCCTGAAGGTTTGCACACCAGCTCTCTCTCTTGGCCAAACGTAGGCAAGGAGCTTCCTCAAGTCAGAAGTCACTTTACARTCCCACCTTCAGCTGGAGTCTGGATGATCTGTTTCTCTGAGCATTAAAAATACCAAAACCCTCCATARTTTCTCCTTTGTAATACTCAGTTTAAATGCACAAACCAAAAGAGCTGCCACCTCTTCAATTTTAAAAAGCTTTAAGGAAAATTAGCTTCTCTAAGCTACCAGCAAAGCAAAGAGGTGCAACTGGAAAACATCAGGGGCATACAATCCATGACTCTTCAAAGTGTGGGAAGTTTCCAGAAGGCACAGTAAGGATACAGTCAACATCCTCAGTGCATTCCAACAGAAGAATTTCAAGGACTTTAGGGGCAAAAACAAAGGCAATTTTTCTGTGGCAAGAAGATTTTGCAACAGTTGTACCTATGCTAATCAAAGGGTTTGGAAGCAAAGCTCACGCTCTGTATTGCTAAGAGGTGATGCTCTTGAAAGCAGCTTTTACTATCAGGAATTTTGTCAGCCTTGTTTCAAAATGATGGCTCTTATTTTTCCATTTATCAGTGTAATTTCTTCGTCAAACTGGCATTCCAAAATATAGCTCTTCCTTGGGGGAGGGACAAAACAAAAACACAGTCTGAAATACAGAAGGGGGTTCTCAACAGACAGGCATCAACATGAGAAGTCAATAAAATTATGTTAATTTATGCCAAATGAAACCTAACCAAGACTTCTCTCCTTCGAGATGAGGCTGGGACTATTATGGCCATTTACAGCAGATGCTGCTCCTCATCACACAGGGCACAAGAGCCGTTCCCATGCCTATGGAATGTCACCAAGCAAACACATCTGTTAGCAGGAGGAGGACTCAGTTCAGCACACTGATGTAGCAACGTCACTGGCTGACCTGTTCTGCCCAGCACACAATGGAGAGTTGTTCATTTTTCTTTTCAATGAAACGCTATGCAAGTGTTGATTTAATGGTTCATTTATCAACTCCTCTGAATATTAAGCAATTCATTTTGACTTAATTTGAACAATTCAATTTCACCCATCCTTTCTCCCCTTGAAAAATGTGAATTACTGCCCAGGGAGAAGCTGTTTTAAAAGTTGACTAGCAGGAAACACTTAGCTCCATGGGCTTTATACCCTTTCATAGTCTGATATATACTTATAACAGACTTTTTTTCTCCTATTACATATTATAGCTGAAATTCACGAATGCTAAAGCAAAGACACTTCAACAAACATTCTTAACACTGCAGACCAAAAGGCGTCTTCTGCAATACTAGCTACTCCCTAAGAAGACCACCAAAAAACAAAGCGCATCATSAACAACCAACAAGCCTGGGAAATTCTGTAACACCCGGGGAAAGGAGCTTCCCATCGAAAACCCGTCACTCCTCTTGGAAAGTTTTTATTACTGGATACATTTTCCCCATAGGAACGAAACACCAATCGATGCAGAAAGCACTCGGGCTCGAGTCTCACCTGTAAGCAGCACSGCGCACCTCCAAGTTCGCATCGCGCAGGGCTCCCTCAGCCCCGCGGCTCCGGCGCGGCTCCCGGGACCCGCCCGCGGCACCGACCCTCGGCAGCGGCTCGGCGGGACCGCCCGGGGCCGGGGCAACCCCCGGGGCACCACGGCAGCCGCCGCACCTGTTGGCCCGCGGTGCCGCCGCATCCCCCGCGGCTCCCRCAGCTTTTCCCTGACTCAGCCCGATCTGTGCCCGTTTTCACCTGCCGCTCGCAGGTGCCCGAGCCCCTCTCCGCAGCCCCCCCCGCCCGCACGCCGTTAACATTCAGCCCGGCGGCTCCGTCCGGCCGCGCATCCCCGCAGCGCCAGCTCCGGCCCCAGGGTCACTTCCAAGAGTCCCTTCCCCACGGGAGCCTCTACCCCTTCCCTCCCCCACTCCAGACACTGAGCATCCCCCGCAAAGCTCGGCCGAGCCTTCCCGAGGGCCGGGCAGCGTCCGCCCGCTGCCGAGAGACACTTTTCCCTCCGGGAATGCGAACGCGGAGCCACCGCGCTGCGAGGGAGGGACGCGAAGGAGCGMTGCGAAAGAGGGATGCGAAAGAGGGATGCGCGGCGGCGTCGCGACCGCCACTGGCCGGGGCGCGGGGAGCACCCGAAGGGCCGCGTCCCCCCCCGAAAAGGGCAGCGCCGGCCAGACCCCGAAACTCCGCCAAGTCCGAGCGCGGGGCCGGGCAGCGCCGCCCGGGCATCCCCGCGGCTCCCGGCCCGCGGCGGCACTCACCGGGGCGGGGTGCGGGCGGGCTCGGCCCCTCAGGAGATCATGCCGGCGGAGCGGGGCCGGCGGCGGAGCGGCTGCTCCGGCAGCGGGGGCGCGGCGCTGCTCGAGCCGCGGCGCAGGAGCCGCGCCGCCCCCGACACGCGGCCGCGGCGCCCCGGCCCCGCGGGGGGGGCGCGGAGAGGCGGGTCCGGACCGGGCTGCGCCGCCCCGGCCCTGCCCGCCCGCGCCTCCGCCCGCCCGCCCGCCCGCCCGCCGCACCCACGGCAGCGGCACCGGCAGCGGCAGCGCACGGCGGGAGCGCCGCTGCCTCCTCGGTTGTCTTTTCTTTTTTTCTCATCCTCCGTTCCTTCCCCCCCCATATTCCTTTTTCCTTTCATCCCACTTTTCTCCTTTTTCTCCCTTTTCACCCCACTGTTCTCGCCTTTCTCTCCATTCCCTCCCGTTTTCCCACTGCCCTTTTTCCTGCCGCGCTTTCCCCGTCCCTTTTTCAACCACGTCCCCCCCCATTTCCCCCCGCTTTTCATGGAATCGCAGCGTCGTTCCGGTTGGAAAAGACGTTTAAGATCAAGAACATCAAATCCAGCCACTCACACAGCACTGCCGAGCCCGCCACTAAACCACGTCCCTAAGTGCCACATCTGCACATCACCGAAGCACCTCCAGGGATGGTGACCCCGCCACTTCGCTGAGCAACCTGCTGCCCTGCTTGACAGTCCTTTCCGTGGAGAATTTTTTCGTAATGTCCAATCTAAACCTGCCTCAGTGCAACTTGAGGCTGTTTCCTCTTACTGCTTGTTCTCTTATGGCTGGGAGAAGAGGGCAAACCCCTACTTGGCTACAGCCTCCTTCCAAGTAGTTGTTGAAATCCATAACATCTCCTGTAAGCCTCCTTTTCTACAGGCCAAACACGCCCAGCTCCTCATAAGACTTGTGCTCTAGACCCTTCACCAGCTTCATTGCCCTTCTTTGGACACTACTTTCTCCCTTTCTCTTTTTTTTGATCACTTTTTTTCCTCCCTTTTAGCAAAGGAGGCTGTGTCCAGCAGCCAAATGGCAGCAGGCATTTCACCACCCAGTGTGGTACAAAGGCTCTAGCAGCAACACAGCTCCTTCTCCCTTGGAGTTCCATGTGTTGGACAGGGAATCAGTGGAAATGTTTTTTTTCTACTCTAAAAAGTTGGTTGTTTTGCAACCATATGCAAATGCTTTGGTTTTAGCAGATGGCAATGAACGCTTCCCTTCCACGTTTTACTCTGGAGCTAAGGATCGATGTAGAAAGAGTTGCAATAAGCTCAGTAGCTACTGACTGGTGGTYGCCAGGACAGGTTATACTTGTGTTCAAGGAGAAGTTTCCATCACATGCCCACTTGCTGCTCTTCCCTTCTCTCTACGAGCCAGGGACCCTCCCTTCCCTTAAAATTCCAATAAAGTGCCAGGTTTGGTTCATCAAAGGTCTTTAAAATCTGTTCCCAAGTAAAGGACAGGGGATAAACCATATAACSCTACACCAGAGCTTCTACACATGCACTCCTTCCACCTGTTGGACATTATATGTAAAATTTCTGTGTTCATCTTATCTCCAGATTAAAAAAAAAAATACTGAAGAAATCTGACAAACCAAAAGAAAACAAAAGCACATCAGCAAAACTGGCAAGTATCAAGCACTGTAAATTTTATCAAGTTAGTCAAGCAACAAATTTGACCTATGGCTCTTCATTTTCTTTTCTGTTATTCTTTTAATTTTAGKACTTTCCTTTTTTATTACTTCATAACTGTTGTTGTCCTTTGCTTGCAGTGATTTGCAACTGGATCCAGTTGGCCAGCAATGGCAGGGAATGCTAATTCCATTTAGTTACCGGAAAAAAAGCAATAAAAACAAATATGTTTCCCTGAGGCCTCAGCCCACAGTGATGAAAAACCCAAACCAACAAACACATTTTGTTAAAATCAGTCTTAAGTGTCCTCTCTTTTCCCACAGAAAAATAAAAGCAGGAAAACAGTGCACTAGGCAAACTGAAATATAAATGATGGACCCTTCCCAGCTCTCGTAGTTGCATCCCAAATATATCCCCAAGCTGGGGAGAGAGTGACAGTCTGTACCCCAGAAGTGGGCAAGCCCTAATCACATTTCAGATGTGCCATGTACAGCCATAGCTAAGATTATTTAAAGTTATAGGGTCAGTGACAGCAGCAGCTGCTGCTCCTGACCTCAAGGGAGTCACAGTCCTGGTTAACACAGACTCTTGTCCTTCCATTTCTCACTGGGGCTTACTGRGAGTTGAGTGGTTCTTTGGGCTGTTGCAAAGGGTTCCCAGTGCTGAGCTGACCACTGGCAGGACTGGGCTGCAGGGGCAGAGGGAAATGCAGCACAGGCAAAGATAAAATAACTGTTCCTGTTATAGATTACTCGRCTTATTTTCCCTGCCTTTAGAAAGGAACAGCTGCTACTCAGGTTTGCCAGCACCCAGAACTCAAAAACTGTGAGTGAGASACTCAGAAATAGGATGGTTGTCTGTAAAACAGTCTGATGTCGAGGAGGGAAAAACAGCCTCTTTTTATTTGGCCTGTGATTGCTAAGTCTGCAGAGATCCTTTTTTTCAAGCTTTTTCCTTGGTCCTTGAGGAGCAGAGATCCACTCTTTTTTTTTTTTTCCCCTCCTTTTTTAAATGAATGCTGGGATTCTAACATAATCAACTAATTCCAGGAGCTGAGGCTTCAAGATAAAAAGAAAAGTATACCATGTCACAAAGCTCACAATGCAATCTCATTGCATTGGCTTTGGCAGCGGTTCACTTGGCTCTGGAAATAATAAAGTGGGAGACTGAAATGACAAACAAACCGGAGATCCAAACCCAAGTACCACCAGGGAATGCTAAGCAGACAGCCAGCAAAAGACCAGCCCAAGGAATTGCTAGTCTTTGCAGGAGGATTACTGACAGCATCCACCGTGGTGGCCTCCTTGCTATGAGCTTGCCTGGCGTAGTTTGCATCTTGGTGTCCTTGTAATGAATTGTTGTTAAGAGGAATAAACAAGCTAGAAGGACCTTAAAGTGYAAATCATTCGTGCACCCTCTCACAGCAAATAGGGAGATCCAAGAGTATTGCAGAGCCCATGAAAGATCAGGACCAACACTACAGTGCTGTGGCATCTTGGGCCTACCTTGCTTTAATTGTTTATTGAGCTATCACCAAGATGTCACTGGTGTGTGCTTTCAGGTAGGATGCTTTCAGCATGCTCCTATTGATATGTCTGCTTTCTTTCAATATGCTATAATATTATTTTGTCATGAGAATTTATTTAAAAGCTGCACAATTAAGTCTGTGCTAAGCAGGAGCTGGCACAACGGAAATGAGATTTTGGGACACCCCATAAATATGCGAGTGTGAGCATATGAAATCTCATGTAGCAATTCATTTTCAGAAAGAGAAAAAAGCCCTAAATTATATTGTCTTCTGTCATATCCAGTTTGCTCAGCAGAGAAAAACACATGAATATCAAGYGTGACCATTTGAACTAAGCAGTGTGGTAAAGCACCCTGCACGGCTCCGTCAAGACCCATCCTTTCTGCTCATCCCAATCAATACATTGGTTTACTGGAAAAGAAAAGAGTTATTGTGGAACAGGTTTCAGACTGCCAACTCCAGCAGATTCTCTGTGCTGCCAAGAAGGATTTCGCTTTAGTCTATGTCCATCCCCAGAACTTAGCAGAGCTGACCTGTCCTCTAGTGCTTCTCTGCTGCTTTCTTCRATTTCCACTCTTCCTACATGCCTAAAAATGCAATGTTTAACACTGACTAAACCCTACATGCTCTCCTCACAGGGATCAGGATTTTGAACTTTGGACTCAACAGGAGAAGTTTTTCAACAAACACCTGGAGCTAAATCCTACCCACCATATTTGTGGGTGTTGCCCCATTACCTGCCGGTTTGAAAGAAGCAGGATTTCATCATTTGGGRATGACAGTGAATTACAGCCCCTCGTGCAGGAATACAGCACTCCTGCCCCGCTCTCCCAGCCCGTCTGCTCACAGGCTGGTGCATCACTGGAGCACAGCCAGGCAGCCATAGAAATGCATTGAGTGAATAAGGTCTTCCTTCCCTATCAGCTAATAAAGATAATTACAAAGGCCAGCATATATTCATTTGGGTTCAGTCCTTTTCCCACTCAAATTAATGTTGGAGTTGCCATTGATGCTGATTTTAGTAGAAGCTGGCCCAACGTCAGGGAGCTAAAATTAGATTGTTTCTGCCATCTCCCCCRTACCAGCCAAGGGAGCTACTGGCCAAGCCAGGAATCAGTACTGGCTCAAAGAACAGCCCAGGTATCCTGGGAATGCCACTGACAGGCTCCAACACCCACTGCAGGAGCTCAGTGGGGAACCCCACAATGGTGAAAGTGCAACCTCCACCCCACAACACCACAGCCAGGCCCCTGGGTGTGCTCACCCCTCTGGAACCCATTTGCCAAACCCAGCATTAAATGAGGGCAGAGGAGACACACAGAGAAAATCCTGATCTCCTGGGGGCTCAGAGTCAGGGGGTGGCAGGTCTTGGTGAGGGTGCCCACGTGTGCTCACAGGGGTGTGGGACACACAGTGCTGTCCTCAGACACTCCCTGTGATTTTTTTCCGGTTTCCTCAACACCAAAATTGCTTGTTATCAATATTGGTGATGCCACTCGAAAAAGCCAGGGGAAATCCATCATGGCCCGTGAGGTTATTCTGGTGTAACRAGCAGCCCTTGTATCTCATTTGTCAGCAGCGGACTCAGCCCTTACAACTCCATTTCTGTGCTGCACAAAGGCACGGAGCTGGTGGCTCAACCCAAAGCTTGTGGGGCTTTTCTGCAGTCCAAGAGCTCCGTGCACAGATGCAGATGTGGATGCACAYGGATATGCACGCACAAATATAACATACATATAATTATCCTCCACAGTTTTCCTCTGAAAAGCAGTATTTTCCTTTTAGGCAGTTGTCTGCCTGGAAGTATAGAGATACACACAGACATTTAGCAGCAAGGCTGAAAAACCTCCTCAGCCACACTTCATGGAGCGCACGTAGCGCCCTGATTTGCACGCACCTTGGAAGTACAAACAGTTCCTCTCTTCTCATATTCTGCTGCTACAATAACTTTGCAGACAACTTTGCTTACTGGACTCGCTTCATGGTGGGAGTAACTACCAGCAATAGCTCGCCTGCTCCTCGCAGCAGTCACACGCTGGGATTGCTCATATGCCATTCAGATCCTCTAACAACTGAGAGACAGGGAAAAAGGGAGGGAAAAAAGGCAAAAAACGCATTCCTCTGGTGTCTCTGCCTCGACTGCAAATTCTGTTACACTGACTTCTGGCTGGTCAATCCCCACTCTGTTTCCATAAACAAGGAAGATGACTCTTTATAACTCCAAACTCCCAGTCTTCTGCCAGATAACATTTGCCAGCCAGCTGCCAAGGCAGGCTTCACACAGGAAAAGAAAAAAATAGAAAGAAAAAAAGAAGGAATGGCAGATTAAACAGATCAGCTCTGATTCTTACCTTCATAAGCAGACTTGGTTCAAAGCCCACAAATACTTTTACTTTGCTGTAAGTCTGAGCTATTTTTAGCTTCCCGCAGGGATGCCATATAGGGAGACAGCCCCCTCCCTATCATTACTAATCTGCCTAACACAAGAGCTGGACACCTGCTGCTGGTGAGTCATGTTTTGTGTGGAGCTAATGGTATATATATAGGCAAAATGTAAAGACAATTGCTTATTTCCCTCCCTACCCCATGTGTTGTTTGTTGCTCTAAGCAAATCAAATCATTGCAATGAAGACAGTGTAAGGAAGACAAATACACAGGAAAATCCATGTTCTCTTCAGACCAGAAGCTCTAGAAATGCAGAGCAGAATTATGCTTGTTTATATTTGTGGTGTGTATACCTGTGTGTGTACATGTCAGTGCACTTTTGCACGTGCACAAAGTGATTGTGCTTTTAGAAGCTCCTGCTCTGGTACATGCAAACCAATGTTTTCACTGAAAACATGAATGGAAATTCAATGATTACAAACATAARGCTCCATCCCCAACCCGTCTTCCCTGCTTACTCACAGCAAGAGAGAACAAGCATGGAAAAGGGGCATATATGGGGAAAACTCAGATTTACAACCTGCTAGCATGAAGAAACCTACCACATTCCCTATATAAGCTTCCAGATAGGAGGCAGAAGTAGCTTTGTGGCTGTACAGTGGCTGCTAAACATCAGCTGTGTTCCCCTTTGTTTGCTCCACAGCCACTCCTTGCAGTGACAAACACATCTCTAGAACAGCCCCTGCTCTGTGCTAGGAGCCTGATTTAGCTCTGGCCCTCAAGCCATGTGTTTCGTTGTTATGGGCTTCACTTCTAAACTTTTGAGAGCTGCAGTAAAGTGCTGCTCGGTTTGGGTTTGTGATGTCTGGAAGACATCTCTTTTATTCYTCTTCCCCTCCCTCCTGTATTATTATTATTATTATTTTTTTCAAAATGTGAACTTTTTGTTGTTTCTGTCTTTGAAGAAAGGCATTTTCCTAATATCCCGCCTTCGGCAATACTTCCATTTGTGGTGGATACACACCATTCCTAACCTTAACTCACCCTACTGTCCTTAAATTCTACAACGTAGTCCCTCTTATTAAAGACAGTGGTGAAATGTCCACTAACACCAGTGGAAATAGGATGGGCACTTACAGAAGGTGTTGGAATATCTCACAGTAACTGGAATAACTTGAATAACAGTCACGTCCAGATTCATTGCAACACACGAAGCCGTATATATCGACTGATATAACCACATTAGCTTGTATCTTCCCTTCCAAAGTATCCCAAGAAAAAAYTTCCTGTAGGTTTATAAAACCATCRTATTGAATGTACTGCAGGAGAATGATTTTAAAAGATACATATAGAGAAGATACCTGTGTTCCCACAGAACTGTGTAGATTTTCAAACACATTTCTTTAGGGCTTTGCTTCCCCCTGSCCCATCTCCTTCTCCTGTTGAACTGGATGAGGCATGGTAGAAACTAAAAAACTCTCCCAGCCTGCCAAGTTACCCAAGAGGGGCTGAATTAGGCAGCAGCAAATGGCCAAATTTTACTTCTTTGAGCAGTGTAGGAACATATGCGACATAAAACCCCTCAGAAGATGAATGAAGATCCTAAAAAACTGCATTTAAGTATGTTTTAGGCTCTCTAAACAGAGTTCAGAAATATCTTTTCAAGGCCAGTAATTTAAAATAACCTCTGTCAGATCAACATCTTACCACTTAAAATGACCAGCAATGAAATCCTGAATGTATGGGGGAAAGGCAGCATGCCTCAAATATCAACCGTGGGTCTTCTCCACCAAATACAGGTATAAAGAAAGCAAGCCACGGGTCCTTTCCCTTCTATACCCMGCTGCTTCTCCAGGTTCTGCTGTAGCAGAAGCAGCAGGATCTCAGGCAGACAGACCCTGCGGCATTTCCAGTTTTCACCAGGAGTGCGTCCATGACCCACGGGCTCTGCGGTCCTCTATCCTCCCCTAGTGACCAGCTCATGCCGAGGGTATGGAACCAGCCGGAGCCTCCCAGCTCAGCAGAGCTGCTGCTTCTCTCAAGCACCAGAAGCAGATCTGGCTTTGTGCTTCTGGCTTTGTCCTCTCTGGTACCAAAACCCAACCAACCCTCCCCACCTCACACTCGCCTTCCTCTCAGAAGGACAGAGGTGCCCAGCTGTGATGGGGACAGCAAGGGACTGAGAGTGAGGGGGAGCTCTCCCCTGCCATTTCCCCGACCACAGCCTGAGCGTGCCATCCACATATCAACTAACACAGCACCTTYATCTGTCTGCTAAGCAAAAAAGCAGAAGCAGAAGGGGGAAAAAAAAAGAATCCCAAACCCCTCGGCATGTCTGCCTTGAATCCCAATTAGAAAAGAGTTGTTTGCCTTAATTCTAAATGTATTTAGAATGTGGAGCATATATTTCCAAAGGATGTTTTGTATTTACAGCGTGTCTGTCTGGTTATACTGCTGCAATGTAATTGTTTTCCTGCTGAGAATTATAGCAGGGAAGTTACTCTGGGTACGATTACAGCTCTTTATAGTTCTGCTTTGGAATTTAGAGGCTCCCTAGCACCCCTCCCTCCTCCCTGCTCGGAGGCACTGGCCTCGGAGCATGTTGTGACACTGCCAGCTACGTGACATGGGGATGCATTTGAGGCTTAGTTGCTAGAAATGGGTAAGCCATTGCAGTAACAGTACAAGAGGAAATCTATAACAAATCCCCTACACTGAGGCTGGAGCTGGGTCAATCTAAGCCAAAAGTTTGCTCGGTCTGTGCCTGGGGGAAGCGAAAAGGCAGCGATCCCAACCTGGCAGGGCTTTGGGAGTGAGAGCACTGCAGAATTTGTGTCTAAATGGTTTTTTTTTTGGCAAAGAGAGTTATGTTCAGGGTGGGTAACAGCTGAAGAGCASGGAGACATTCACTCCTGAGCACAGGCTCAGCACAAGGTCAGCTTTAAGATCAGACACAAGGCTCTGCAGCACGAGTAAGATACGGACTCAGCTGGGCCAAACTGTGGTGAGTTCATCCAATTCTTCCTGATGGGAAACACTTCTTGACACATTTTGTAAGTGTAGTTGTTCCTTTTGCCTCGAAATCTCTAAAGCTTGATGCTGGAATCAGGTTGGCACCATAAATCTCTTCCTTCTATCCCACCCCTGCCTGTCGCTGCTGACACTGCTGAGCAGAGAGCTGAGCCCTGGCTGTGCTGGAGCCACCCAGGACAGCCTCGACATTAGTTCAACACAAACCATGAGGATGGCAGTGCAGCGATTCCAGCACCTGAGGAATCCTGGCAAGGCTCTGCAGGGCAGGGCACAGCACTCCGGGGCACCGTCCTGCCCAGATGGTGCAGCTGCAGGAACAAATGTCCTCCTTTGCRGAGCAGCACCRTGTGTTTCAGAACAAAATGTCAATGAGCTTTCCAGATTAAAACATTAAAAATGTATGAACAACAACTGTCGCACACAGGGAAGCTAATAACRCTGGGAGAGCTTTTCCTTTTGAGAGCGGGTGAGGCCGTTTTTAATATCAGGGTGTTCAGACACAGTTACAGAGTCAACAGGTTGAAGACCTGCAAGACTCATTAGATCTTCATTTGACCTTATAACAGACCAGTGTATTTTACCCAGCTATTTCTAATCGAACGGAGCTGTAAGTCTCAAAAAAGTCAACAGTGGAGAAAAGCAGCCAGTCTTACTCTGGAGCCATCAAAAAGCAAAGAATTCTCTAACTTTTTTCTCTTGATAATGCACTTTAATGACTAAAATCACTTCTTAGTTAAAATAAAAGAAACCCCAAAAAGCCCTCACCAAAACCCACACCTYATTTAATAATACCTATTTCAGCTTTCAGATATGGGCTCTTCTTTCATTTTTCTCTCCTTTTAGGACAGAGTTATTTTCTTCCCAGAGACAGTCTCATGCACGAAAAAAAAAAATCCCCTCAGACCATTTTTTGGTCCATGAAACACACTGAACCTTTCAGGCCTCCTATTGTAAAACATTTCCTCATACCCTCAAATAATTTTAGCCATTCTTCCCTACCCACTTTCCAACTTTTTCACATCCTCACAAAGTTTCAATGCATTATTTTGCTACTTGAGACCTGGTTTTAGCAACGCTGCAATAAAAGTAAAATCACCTCTTTTCCTGCTATTCAGTGCTCCCTTGTTTATATATTTAAAGGCCACATAAATTCCTTTTGTCAGGCCATCGCAGTAGGATCGATGTGCAGAGGCTTYTTGGATCACTGCTCCCTTCATCCCATGAGCGCTCCCCGTGCTCCAGCCTGCAGGGCTGTGCCCTTGCACGGACCAGCATGGGGCCTGATAGATTTCTCATCCTCTTTACCAAAAAGTTCACCTTCCCCAGTACCAGCCTCCTTTCCTTTTCACTACCATTCTCTCAATCTTAGTGCTTTGCAAAAAATTTTTCATTTTGTGCTTTGCTGCAGACCATTGATACAAACAACAGAGAGCTCTGGTACTTAACCCTAATGTGCCCCAGAAACCATAGGTCCATTTAGTCCTGATTCCCCATCCACAGCTACTCCTTGAGCTCTGTCAGGCACTTTGTTATCCTTTTAATGCATATTCTAAAGTTTCTGAATGGTGCTAATGTTTAATCAGCACGCCATTCACTGCCAAGTCAAACACCTCACAAAGTCTAAATGCACTAAATTTGTACAATCATTTTTGTCAACCAGACTTGTAATATAATCAGAGAGTAAAAATTAGGTCTCTTTGATAAAGTTTGCCATAAACTCATGTTGTTTAGACTACTTACTAATTTACTTTTGCATCAGCTTCTGAATTATTTAACACAAAATGATTGCAAACTAACCAGCCTTGAGTCTTAGGAAATGCTTCCTCCTAACAACTTTCTCTTTGAAATCAATATATACATGTTTCACACCACCCTATGAGCATTACTTCATTCACAAGGCAGCTCTTTACTTCCAGGGAGACTGGACTGGATTTGCTCCCTTTKGGAAGGTTTCACAGGTAAACTGGGCTTTGATGGGACCAGATGYCTGACCCAGGGACACAGTGAGCAGTTCCTCTCAGTACCCCTTCACATCTGCCCTGCTTAAAAAGCCTCACTAGTACTGCTCAGGTAATCAGACGAACAAAACCAAAGATCTTCAGTATAAATTTCTTTGCAAGAGCTCAGAAACAACTTTACCAGAATGGAACAAATGCGACTTGAGGCATTTGTGCATGTTCCTGGCAGCACACAGCCATGGCTGCACATGAACTTCTGATTTAGGGCCCCAGATAAATCTGCTCTTTTAACTACACTAGTACAAGGCTAGAACTGTAATTTTATGGGCTGAAGGGTGATCGTATTTAGGAAAGGATCCAGCTGCCAAGAGGATTTTTATGCTGGTTTCTACGTAAGGTCCATTCACAAAGGCCAAAATTTCTTTGTACCAAAATCCACCTTTGTACAAAAATCCAGCCCAGGTTATTTGAAGGACCCTAAAAGTATCTGAGAACCTCATTCCCTTTGCCTATTCCATACCCTGCTCCTTTAAACTGGTTCGTTTTGTCCTGCTGAAACCACTGTTGCCTACCTCTTGAAATAACAAGGAAACCTCAAGGAATTCAGTGGAGAGCTGTGTGTTTTGTACATAAAGACATGACGGCTTCTCCGTGCTCCTGCTGATATTCAGAAATCATGCAAAATGAAGCTGAGGCAGAGAGCAAAGCACAGTACAAACCTGAAGCCTTTGTACCTCCTGAGCATAGCTCATTTGCTCTGCTGTCAGTAACTCAAAGCCCCAATGAAAAGAGGAGGGGGGGAAAAAAGAAGACATAAAAGAAAAGGAGTAATTATATGCAAGTCACTAGACTTATCACTTAGCTTTTGGCAAAATATTGACTCCTGAATGATCTTTGTCAAATCTCATAAAAAACAGCCTCCAGGTGATGAATCTTGCCACAGGCATTAAATGGGGTGCTGCTGGGAAAGGAAGAGGAGGAAAATGGAAAAGAAGGCTTAATTTTAATTATGTAAACTACCTGTGTCTGTATTTGGTCACAGCTCTCACAATTTGGAAAAGCAGGATGCCCGAGGGCTTGATTTTTGCTCGATTTAAATATTCATGGTATTTAAAATATCTTCTGTGCTGGGCTTCGTGGACCTGATGGGCTGAACCAGCCCTGGCATCCCCTGCCCTGAGCAGCCTCGGCAGCACCTCAGGACGYGTGGCCAAACCCACGGATCAGAGCAGAAAACTGAACGTGAAGGCTCTGCTGGGACCCCTCGTACAGGGAGCTGAGAACACTTATTGATTTCAGGAGGGAGATGGATGAACGTGCAGCATGTCTGTATCAGCAATACTGGCATTTTGGACTGGTTTTGCGTGCTGACATTTCACTGTGACCTGGGTTTTTGCACAGGCTTTAACCCAACTGTCGAAGTCAGGAAGGACAGCACTATGAACAAGGGCTAAGCAGTGGGGAGAAAGAAGAAGAAAGTATCTGTTATCTACAGCAATAATTTATCATTTCCAGACAGTAGAGCAGGATAAAGAATAGTCTCATGGATAAAGAATTAATTTGGGACTGGGAGAAGCAGGTCTGTCCCAACCTCGGCTGCAAGCTCCCTGGCAGATCTTGGACCTGCCAAATTGAGGCATAAAATAGAAAAAGCGCCCCCTGTCCAGGTATGGTCAGCGTGGTGGTCCATGCCGTAGTCCATGGAATACTGACAAGAGCCCCAGTTAAAATCCCAAGGAAGAAATTAGTGCTGTATATAGTAACCTGGATTTTCATCATTAAAATAGTGCCATAAGCAATGCTGAGATATTCCACATGCAGTCTGCCATTTCCGGTTTCCCTCTAATCACTTATCAACATTAATTCAGCATTAACTTAGGACCCASTTTCTTCACCCCACTCATGCTGGCATCAGGCAATCCACCCAGAGTCTCTCCCTCAGACTCCTTTTTTTGGAAGTGATTTTTAAAAATCACTTAGAGTGATTTAAGAATACTYCTAAATGTCAGCTGCAGGCAGGAGAAGACAGTTATTGGTCTGGGTTTAGAGAGAATTTTTGGCTCAGTTTCTTCTTCCTACCCTGCTCATCACTGATGTATTTTTAAATGAATCCTAAAATACACACCAGGAAACTCTATTAAATAAAAATCATGAATGGCATGCAGACTGTGCTRTTACTGTGCATAAGAAGATAACAAGACTCGAGAGACTGCCCTTTACATTCTGCTGCTCTTGCTAACTACAGATCTGGCCCAGCAAATGCACATGTTCCGTGAAGAAGAGAGAGTGCCACAAACCCTAAATAGTATGCCTGGAAAGAGGCTGGAGGAATAAGAGATTGGAGAGATAATGGGCATGCCATGAGCTGCCTCTCCCTCAATTAACTAAGTGATTGGACATGCACAATCAGAGATCCTGTCGTTTGTAGGTTATCAGTGATATCAGACATCAGATGGCACTGGACTCCCCCTGCCAACAAACTGGAGGAAAGAATTAGAATTCTGAAAGCTTTTTAAAGCCAGACTCTCACCTCAAGACACAATAAAAGAAAAGCTTTTAGATCATTCCTGGCAGAGGAGTTGGAAAGCTGCCATGCTCAGACAGAGTAACTATGGTAATCCATATCAGGTTGCAGAAATCATCTTTAGCATACAGTCTTTTAAGCCCTCCAAGAAGCTTTCTTCCTAATCTACTTAAAAATAAAAAATAAAGGGTGTTTCAAGGTCAGACAGTACCAATAATGGGATCAAAGACACTGAAGGGGAAACAGGTCGAGGGTACACGTCCCTGAGCACCAACCAGTGTCTCCGCAAGGAGATCCAAGAGGCAGGAGCTGAGCGGGAGATGGATATCCCTGTCCTGAGCTCTGCACTGCCATGTGAGCTTGATCATCTATCCTCTGCAGAGAAGACTGCACAATTAAGATGCACTGCTGAAAACCCAAAGCTTAATTGCTTTGATGCTTAGGTGATTGAGAGCTGAATGCATTAGTTCGTCAAAATTACTGAGCACAAAGGCCTTGATTCTGTTCTATTCTCTGCCCATGTAAGCGATGCCTGGAGTTCACCTTCCTGGGCACTTGAGGATCACCAGAGCTTTACATGGGCAGGCTCAGCCCTCAGTGACACTTCAGCTCTGTATAAATATTTGGGATCGCAGCGTGCTTGGTCTAAAGGAATTTGATTCTATTGTTCACTTAGGCAGAATTAGAAGCATAGAAAATCTAATTCCATTATATTAAAATTAGTTTAAAATTAAACTCCACTGCTTAAATCCCCATGCTGGGTTAGCCCAGACTTTTGCTGTGCTTCACCCTCGTGTATGTGCAGAGCCTACCCTATCATCTATCCATCTCCCTGAGTATTCCCCAAGTATTTGAGSGATCCCTGCACCTCTCAGAACACCCTTGAAATTAAAGGCAAATAAATATCACTTGGAGCTGGATCCAAAAACTATCAAGATGAGCAAATGTGGCACAGAGGCATTTGAGGGAAAAGACAACATATGATCAATAAAAAGTATTGCACAGAGAARTCCCAAGTGGCTGCACCGTAAGGAAGACATATCAGACCTCCCCGAGTCTCTGCTGCTTTGCTTTGCTGCCTGCTGAGCCAGACACCAGCTTTCCCTCCTCGCAAAGATGGCAACATCTCTGATGAGTCCAACACAATGTCAAAACTGAAAACTGTTCCACATCAATCTCACGCTAAAGGGCCAAAATCTCTGAGATCAATCTCAGGGATAAGGCGTCTATCACTGAATGCATGTTCACACACTCTTCTTCTTTTTTTTTTTTTTTTTTTTTTTGCTATTTCAGCTGACAGGGGCTGTTTTTTTCCTTTCCTGACATGCAAAATGTTTGTACTTACATGCACAAAGCAGCTGAATTCTTCTCTGGCTGGTCTGTTCATATGAATACAATACAGGGCAAACATCTGTGGGATGTGGAAAAAATAAATAGATACCAAAAAGAAAAAAAAACATGCAGGCAAAAAGCCTCAACAATAATAGACACAGCTTTGGAGATGATTTGAAGATCAGGGCTAATATCTCAGTATCTCTTGTTTTGTGTTGCAAGGACAAGATGCTGAATTGCTGTGATTTCAGTAGTCCATAACTTAATTTTATTATGTTTGATCTAAYAGCGCTAGGAGTATTTCTTGGGTATGTGCTAAACATTATACTCATTATACATTAAGGTGGTTTTAGGTCTATTACTTGTCTGTAATATGATATTAGAATTTAGATCATTCTCCTCAATTGTCAGGCGCAGAAGCTGGGGGAATCTCTAAACTGCAATTTAGAAAGGAAAAAAGTAATTATATGCAATCAGAGTCTCCAAGAATAGGATCTTTTTATGGGACTGCAGAGTTACAGGTGAAGGACACTCAATTATATCCTCCAAAGAGTTCTGAAAAGGCTACCAGCAGCACCCAGCATACAGCAGGGGCAAATAATTCGAGGATATGTTGTGCACAATGTAATGTTTTCCTGCTCTTTTTTATTTCTGCCATGATCTCAGACTGTTCTGAAGAGCACCATTCCAGTTCCTCATGCTGTGTCTCTGTCCCTGATCCCTGGGAGGCAGTGGAGAACAAGGGGTGTTGGGCAGGGCCATGATGAGGGAGGAGCAGCAGCCTGGAGCATCTCCTGTGGCTGAGCTGCCATGCGGAAGAGAGCAATGCCAAGCTCTGCTGGGGATGCCCTGGGAGAGGGTTTCCCTTTCAACTGCAGTGCCCACTTTGGCCTCTTTTCTTCTAGGTACAAAACAAAAAGTGAAAGCAGTTACAAACTGGTATTTGCAAATATTGAATTTGAAATGCAAAGTGATGCCAGGCTTTGGGTCCTTTGCCCTTCCTTTTTTTTGCCTTCTCCCTGGACACAGTTATTGACACAGGAAGAAGTAGGCTATGCAGTAACTCTTTCAATAAAAAGACCTAATGAATCTAGTTCATAAATTAAGCCTGCAATGAAGGCAGATCATTGCTCTTCACTATTTGCATAGCTTCTTGCTGGCCTGCCTGGCTGGGTTTTTGTTTAGGGAGAATATTCACAACCAGTCACCCAGTGTGCATATGTTGATTTTAAGACACTGAACTACATCTTTAGAGGAGGTGCTGGCATTTATGTATCTTCTGTAAATATTGCTGAGGATTATTTACTAGATTCAAAACACTTTTTTTTTTTTTCCCAGAGAGAAACCGTCTAGACAGATCACAGTGAACTTCAAGATTTGTGGATGGAAAAAAGAAAACTTATAGCTCTCTTTTGGCAGGTAAAACCAGCAATGATGAATGATACACTCTCTCGTTTGTATGACAAGTGCTGTTTTATCGAGAGCAGCCTAACAAGACTTTTACATTGTTCTCATTAGTTTTTCAGAGCACCTCACCCCTGCTTGAATGTGAAATGGCCACGTTGATGCTACTGAATCACAAAGGGGGGTTTGCCCATGCTTCTGTCTACAAAAGCAAGTCTGGAGGCAGAAGTGCCTCTTTCATTAGTTTGTGTCATCAGCTGCCCCTTACCTCATCCTCCCTTTACCTTCCCCTTACCATACCCCAAGAAGATGCCTCAGCAGCAGCAGGGGGAGATGATGCCTGGTGTGGAAGCTGCTGGGAGCCGTGCCAGCAGCAGGCAAGAGGGAAAACAGAGGTGGTGACTGCAGCTGTGAGGGTGGGACAGCACTGCCATGTGCTACAGCCACCGAGTGCTCTGCAGAGCAGCAGCACACCCAGAGTCTGTTGACAGCAAGCCACACTTTCCACGGGAGGGGATGGACAGTAACACCTTCCCATTAGTGAATGTTGTGTATTTTAGCCATATGAACTTTCTTTAGCAGCCACAGTGGTGGGACATGCTTGTGAGGGCAGCTCTGCTGGTGCTGCCGGGCAGACTCCTTCAGGAAGAGCAACACATCCTCTCCATCTATTCCTTCCTGAGCACTTTGGGATGTGGCTGTACAGCAGTGCAGTGCCTTCCTGCCCAAAATCTTCCCACAGCCACCTCCAGTCTCTACATAGGTCTGTGAGGAAGAGGGCAGCATAGGGAGGTGTGCAGGATCCCTCTGCAAGAAGGTAAGGATGAGCACATCCACTGTTCCCTCAAGTCTCTTGCACACACCCCCACAAAAAAAAGGCAGGCACAGAGTGTCCATGAGTATTTAATTAACAAGTTATTATATAACTGCTCTGCTAAACTGAGCATCCTTTGAGGAAGCAACATCTAGGGATTGAAAGCATGAATGAGACTGTATGGATGCCTGCTGTTGGGATATGGCTCCTTCAGCTGTGATGGAGGGAGCTTGTGCTTTGGGAAGGAGATATAGAGGCTGATGCACACGCTCCTTGTATGCACATTTTCCACCTGGAAAATGTCTGTGAAGACACGGTCTGCTACTCCGTGTGTCTGGCACAGGAGGGAGAAACAGATGGAGAGATCGTCTCAAACCTTTTGTTCTCCATAGCTAATAACCTGGAGCTCTTCTGATATCTAATATGTGTAGGTTGGCTTCACCTCCATGTGATGCTCTCCAGAGGAGAACCAGCTACACTCATCGGTTGGCTGATGGGAAAATGTGTGACTGTTTTACGAAGAGGAACGGAAAAGCTCCTAAAACCATTGTGTCCTTTACAAAATGCTGTTTACAGCAGATCTGTCATGAACATCAGTAACTCACCACGCCGTCTTAGCACAATATGACATTTTAGTGCCAGCGAAACTGGGAACAAAACCAGACACATTTTGAGACAAGTTTAGAAATTAGAAAAACCTTTCTTTTCTTTTTTTCTTTAAAAAAAAAAACCAACAAAAACCTCAAACACGTTGAGCTGTTCTAGTGGAATACTGCAGTGCTTTTGAACAGTGATTTTTCAGTACATCACCTCATGCTCAAAATATGGCACTGGGCTTATTTGGACTTAAATAAAATTTTGAAATTGTTATTTTCCCCATGAAAGAGATGTCCATTTCAGTCTAGCTAAACAACAATACAATACTGCTGGTGGAAGAAATTTCCTTCCTGACTCCTGCAGAGTTTGCTGTACACTTTGAAATACCTGCTTTTATTATCCTTTTATTATCCTTAATTTACCATGCAAAGCTACAAATAAGACTGGCCATAAAATGATCCATCCCTTGTTAAAATGCAGCTGGAATACACACCCTCCTTTGGTAGTGGATTCCAGAGGGGGACTTCACACTGTGTGAAGAATCACACTCTTAGTCCCATCCATGGAAAGCTGATAACTCTGACTGACAGGAGGCAAGCAAAGCATCTTCCCAGCTCTGGCCAAAATATACCTCTAACAAGTGAAACAAAAGTCTTTAGCTCCTACAAAGCCCTTATCTGATCCTGGAGCCTATGTCTCATGGCAATGAGACTTAGACACCCAAACAAAATTAAAAATATTTTACCTTTCACCATTAGGAGTTGCCATGGGAAGCCAATGTTGTTCACTCAGTCTGCACCTTGCAATTTCCTGTTCATAAGTCATCTGCTTCTCTATGACTTAGAGGGAATACAGATTTTTCTTGGGACATCAGGACTCAAGGGAATTACCTGTAGTTAAACATCTGATTAATGGCTCATTAAGAATCAGCAACAGTGTTTATTCAGTCCCTGTCTGAGTGTGGTTTTGCAATTATGTGCTTTTGAGACTGCAGGTGTGTGAAATATTCATAACCCAAATGGAAATATGATGGAAGTGCAGTTTACACTTACTCAAGGGCTAACTGTTCTGGATTATAAATATGAAACAGAAAAGAGCAGTTATGACTCTGCCCAGGAACTACCCAGAACCTCACTAGATTCTTTACAAACATATTAAGCATCAAATTTCTGTCCCAAATAATTTGTGCAAAGTGGCAGAGCCTTCTATCCCCCTCAGCCAGCTCTGGTACATGCTGCAAGTAGACACGAGGCTTACTTGTAAAAGCAACGTTCATTATTGGATTGCTCTTGCAGTAACCACTGCACCCCAAAGGGTCTGTGCTTCTCTGGGGCACACCAGGAGAAAAGAGGGGAGAAAGAGGGACTGGCAGCTCGTGTCTGGTTCTGTCTGTTAGTTTGTGGCCATATATTAAAATCACAGCAGTGGAGCTGTAATTCTGCTTAATGGTGACTCATTCATTGCACCCATCCCATACCTGGCCCCAGAAGGATGCAGGGTTTGGCCACTCGCTCCTGCCAATGATGCTCCTCTGGCATTTGCTCCACCATCTCCCCAGCAGCCACAGTCATTGGGCAGCAGCAACAGGGTACCAGGAATTCTGAAATCTTCAGTATTTCAAAACATGCAACCATAGTGCTCTAGTTTTGAAGACGAAACAAGGACAGCAGAGCAGGAGGAGGGATGAGAGGTTGGTACCTGAGCAAATACTGAGACTCAAGGAGAGTTTCCCCATCGAGTTCAGGGTGGGGAGAAGCTCCTTCTGAAGCAGTTAACTTCTCTTCGCCGCGGCTGCTGCTCTAAGCATCAAGCCCTCTCAAAAGCTGCTTCCCTTCTCTAATTTATTTTACGCTGTTGTTTTTTTAAAAAGGTCGTTTCAGAATTCCTCTGGGTCCCGTATATACCATGCTACCACCTTGCAGAGGCTCCCAGTGGTGCCGTACAGCTACACATTAGTCACAGGAGAACAGGAACGGATAGCCAGGCAGGAGCAAATCTAAAAGCACTGAACCATCAAACGTGAGGGACGCAGGGAGAAGCTGACAGATGAAGGACTGCTCGGAGTCCCTAAATCCAAAGCGCATTTCTGAAAGGGCACCTTTTTTCGAGACAAGTATTTCTAATAGTCCCTCTCCACTGCAAAAGGGAAGGACTTATCTACTCGCCATCGCTGATTGCCTGGAGTGAAGTGCTTTGCATTAGCCTGAAAGAACTGCAGTGGAGTGCTTCCAGGTGGTGGGAGGCAGCGGGCAGGGTGGCCAAGGCCAGGCAGTGCCTGGTGGCTGCTCCCCACCCCCTGCAGGTCCGGGGCAGGCACAGCRTGGCTCTGGAGGCTCCGGCTGCTTCTTCTTCCCCTGCTTTGCCTTCTCTCCCCTAGGGTGAGCAAACACACAAATGTCCTTCCTTTTTTTGGCCCCTGAGTAGCCTGAGAGGACACTATGGATGGGCATCTACAGCATGGGACAAGAGCTCCAGAGGGGACAGAGGAATGCCCAGGCAGTGACTGTACCAAAGACTTGACCACTTCAGGCTGAACCCTGTTGTAAATTTTAGAAAGATGCCCAAACCCATTTAAAAATGCATTTAATGTTGGGAAATCCACTATRGTCTGTGGAAAGCTGTTGATTATTAAAACCATTGGCCTTTTTTCCGTTCAGAGTGTTTCTCACTCCAGTTGCAGGGCTCAGATCGTGCCGTGACCTTCTCCATGACATCTACAGGTCCTCTGCTGCCAGAGCCTTCGTCAGTGTTAGCACTTGTAAGACACCTCCCGACTCCTCTCAAAGAAACTAATGAACTGAACCCTTATCCTAGAAGCCAGGACTTCTAGAACACAAACCATTCTTATAATTTTTCTTTTCCAGAGCCATTTTTAAATTTGTGACACAGCRCCGCAAAAACGGTCTGCCTTTATTCCTCCGTAAAGTGGCAATATCTGCATGAACTCATTCTTCTCCAGTTCACACATTCAAGGTTCCTATTTAATTTTGCAGCCGCTGCAGGCAGCTCACATTGAGGTGTTTATCATTTCAAAAATACAGTCACCTCAGCCAGTAAGCATGACCTATTTTCTTGGTTCCTGGACCTCATATTTTCTGCCTTGTTCAAAGGGCTCTGGTTGTTCATTGGATCCAGATCACTCTGAAGAACTGATTTATTGTTTACTAATTTGCCAGTTTTACTGTCACTTGTGATTTTTGTCTTGGAATTTGGATATTTTCTTCTAGATCATTGATAACGATGCTCTACAACACTGAACCAAAAATAGATTGCTGGGCAACGGAAGAGAAGCAGCCACACTGAATGTGGGTTCCCTGCTCCCAGTTATTAAAATACCTGTAAAAGTGAAGGCCATCTTGAAGGCACATTTAAAAAACTTTTGGAGACCCTCCAAAGTAGAAAAAGAGAGACTTGTACACTGCTGCCAAAAGAAACAAAGCTTAAATCTGTTGTTGTTTGTTGGTTCTGTTTTAACAGCCTCTTTTCCATGAGAAAATACTTTTTAACTGTGTCAGGGCTTTTAAGTTCTGAAGGATAAGGACATAACAGGGAAACCATCCCATTATTGTGCTCTTAACTTTTTCCTACTGCTGGCATATATGCAGCATGTCAGGGAGAAAATTTTCCTTTTTAAAATGTCTCTCATCCTTTCGAATTTGAGGAGAGCCACTGTTTACTCTCAGCTGTCATTTCTTGCAAAATAAAGGAGAAAGTCTGGCAAAAAAAAAATCCCCTCCCAACCTTCCATCTTATTCTCTGTTTGAAGCTATATGCTTGATAAGTTCAAGCAATATGAAGCTTCAAAAAGCCATTTCCTTTAAGTTTGAACTAGAATAGTTTCCTGTTATAATTTGAATACTGGTCAGGCTTTTCAATCCACTGCAGAAAGGCAGTCAAGGATGTGCCAAATGTCAAATGTTAGCATTATTTATTGTAGTATTGTCAGCACATCTTTTTCTTTTTTTTCAAAACAGATCCATACAAAATGTAGTCCCCAACCCATACAGCTGTGATGAAGCAAAAACCTGAAAGTGGCTTTAGGGCACCAAGTTATTGGCAAAAATATTAAGTAACCTGCAATTCTTAACTACCCTTGCACTATGAATGCCTTCTGCCACCTGGGATATTTGTGATGTACTTCCAGGAAAGACAAGCTTTGAAACAGCTTCAGAAGAAGATAAGACTGAGAGAAGGATGTGTTCACACATTTGCTTGTAAGTGTTTTATCTTTGCGGGGCCCAAAAGCAGGCACAGAGAACCAAGCTGTGAACAGTCTCAGGGAAAACACATATTTAACTTTAGGTGTGCGCTTGTACCCAGATAAATCAGGGCTCCTGGTGGCTTCTCTAACTCTCTTTACCATGGGGACTTGAGCTGCTCAGCCATTTGCAGTTCTCTTGTTGGCAGACAGCTTCTTAATACACGAGATCTTTCTAAGACASATACAGAGAAGGTCATATGCTTTTCCTCAGCTCTGTGATTAATAGTATTCAAGGCTTTAAAAAATATATGGGAAGAGACAATAATTGTCAAGGTTTAGGTRTATGTCTAGAGAATTCATTGCTTCCTTTAGGAGACTACTTGCCATACCTCTGATGGAGTAAGACATTCTTGTAAACAAAAGAAACTCTAATGAAYATAACAGGAAAAGAATGAGGCTTTTGTCCCCATTGTCACATGAAATATCTCCCTCTCCCCTTCAGTGTAGGAATACTTATCAATACTATGTTTGAATCCTATCTAATAATAGCAGAAAATAGAATAATTTTGCAGAACTAAGACCAGTTTCTAAAAGCAGGAGAGGTTCAGTGCAAGCATCATTAAAATTAGAGTCCAGTTCTCAGTCTCCAGCCTGTAGTCCCTCAGGGCAAGGACAACACTGCCCTCGGTGTCATCCCTGAGTTGTTGAAGGCTTGTCCACTCCACGGTCAGGGAAGTCTGTCCCTGGGAAGCCCTTCTCCACTTCTTTCATGTAAAAGCCTTCACCAGGAATCTGAGGTCTCATCATTGTCACAACACACAGAGCAGACCTGCCCTTCATTTCAGGGTTTCAAGCCTAAAAAACGCAACCAGTGCTCTAATTAGCAGCTCTGCCGACTTTTTCTGGACTGCAAAGGATTGAGGAGTCACAGCCAACCTTTGATTTAAAATCAAGAGAGTTACAGCCTGGTCTTCCTTTGAGGAGCAGTGATTTCCGCACTCCGGGACTCATTAGGGAGGAAGCTTCTACCACCGTACATAGACTTTATTAAAAGCCTGAGCATTTTAATAGATGAGATGTTACACCCAGATGCTCCATTCTACCCCTTCTCTCTCCGTGCCTGCTAGAGATCCGTGGGGATGAGCAGCAGAACCATTTTCCCTGTTCATTCAGAGGAGTTTTATGCAGGGAAAAGCCCGTGCTGCAGTGAAGGTTACTTTGCTGGTTATATAAGGGCTCGAGGTGGGGATTTTTTGGACTCCTCTGTTACCAAGGCTTTTCAAAAATCCACAATAGGCCCAATTTAGCCCAGCCCTACACCGAGTGCCTTGCAGCGACTGTGAGAGCAATTAAGCAGCACTATTCCCTGAGCTGTCTCCTCCTCAATTATGTCGGCAAACAAAGAGGCGTGACTGGGTAAGACCCTCTCTATTAAACAAACCAGCCCTACTTATTTTCCCTTTGATCARGGGAATGAAGTCAGCAGGGAACAGGGAAGGCAAAGCAGCACGTTCTGGCTTGGACTTCTGAAGTTTACAAAATAAAAAAAAAAAAAAAGAGAGAGAGAGAAGGAAAAGAATGATGATATGTAACTTAATCCATCCTTACTGTGGAGCATCAGGTACACCAGGCAGGACAGTGGGGCCTCAGGTTCCTGGGCCTGGGAACTGGGCAGCCATTGTAGTTAGCTTAATGAAAATCAAGGAAAAATTTCCATTGGGAATCTATCTTTCAAAATCCCAACTTTTTCAGAGGAGCTTATAAGAGGATAATCTATTTTTTGTATCCCTTTCTGTTTCAGATGTGGCAAGAGAGACCATTAATTGCTGTGCCTCTGCCTCATCTCTTAAGTAAATAAAAGCCAAGGAATTATGATAATTTAAACTGTACTATTCTTTTATTGGTATAAATGTAAGTTAGTCTGCTGGATATAAATCAAGAATGTGTTCCATGAACTAATATTATATTCTTTTCTTTCATTCAGATTTTCAGTAACTGCCACTTCCTTTGGGTTAGGATTTTTTTAATTGGGCTTATTTGGGYGAAGGTTTTTGACTGAGCTATTGTGCTGAGACAGAATAAATGTTGTCCCACATCACAGACCCCCCCATCACCTCTGCAGTCTCTGCTAGAAAAGCCAAGTTTGCATTTCTCAGCTAATGAAACATTCAGCAGTGTCTGGGCAGGTAGGGTTACTATCAAACTCTCCCTACTGAGAGGTAAAGTGTATCACAGCGTTTCTTAAATCTGTATTAGCTGTTTTGACATCACTCTTAAAACACTCTTGGTCTTGCCTGTAACAGCCTCGAAGACGGGAGCTGTGCCGGTTCCTCGGGGTCCCTGGGAAGCAGCCTCAGGAGCTGCAGCAGCTCCAGCAAAGCTGCACCACACGGGAAACCTGCACACGTCCCTGGGCCAACTCCCCAGCAATGTCTCCAGGATGCATGAACAGAGGCCTTTGTTCGAGGGATTATTTCTTCATACATAAATTTAGCGTTTGCAAAAGCAGTGGATGCAGAATAATGGAAAGAGAAGCCACTCCTTATCCACAGACCTGGGCCTTGAAGCATGAGAGGTTCTGATGGCCAGGGAGAGAGCGAGATGAGATTAAAGCTCTTTATGTAAAAACTTTCTCGACCATTACTTCATTTTAATCTCTTATTTATTACTGGTTGCATCTGCTTATAAATTAGGCCAGTAAGTTGTCTGGAGCTCTTAATAGCACATTTCACTGCTGCTTTGAAAGATCATCTGTACAGTCAACAAAATAATATTAATGGGTCATTACTCCGGTAAAGCAAACCACAGAATGATAGCAGCAGCAGCATTAACAGGATGGTGCTAATGAACTCTTGGAACTCCTCTAGTGCCTGGTGTCAAAACACTTTCCCAAGGAGACCGATATTTTTACCCCATTTTACACCTGGAGAAACTGAGGAAGGAGCAATATCTGGACTGTTGGACAGTAACACAAGCAAATGCTTGAAGCTCAGAAACAGAAATTGATATTTCTCATGGGCCATACTCTCCAGTTTTAATTTTAATTTACTGTCACCTTGTCTTTTTGAGTCTGAGCCTCTGCCAGCACAGGAGAAGTCTTCTCTGAAGGAGCAGGAAAGGCTGTGGTTGCCCATTGCCACCCTCATGTCAGCCCCCTTTGCTCATTCATGCCTGCAGAGTTTCAGCTCTCTAGAGGACCCTTCTGGAGCCCTAGAAGAAGCTCATTTCCTAAAGTTATGCTGTGCATACTACTGATTTTTTTAGGGCTTGCCTGAGTGTATGTGGGAAAACTAATCCAAAAATCCCCTGTGAACTTGCTCAGAATCAAAGTAGCCTGAAGTGATTTAAGCTAAGCTAATGAAGGCCTGACTGAGCCTCTCTGCACAAAGCTTTTGGTGCCATTCTAATCACCCACTTTATCATACCCTTAATTTTGGATCAACAGCATTACAGACAAACCCTCTCAAAATAAAGTAGAAACAGAAGAAAGGACTATAGGATGTGGTTGACTGTCAATAAGTATTTTCATAGTAACTGTGCTACAAAAGCCAAATGTTATAGTCCTGACCAGGGAAGACAAGAGGAGTCTGCATCAGAGACTTGTGAAAAATGAAATTGGGATTTTGGCAGTTCAAAGTCTCCCCTGAGTCCTTAATTCTGAGGAAGAACTGAAGAGAGAGTGGTTCAGTGCAGACACTGCATTACCATAGAACACCTGTACTTGGTCAGAGTGCTGGGGGCAGAGGAGATGGGAACACAGCAGAGAGAAAAATAAACTTCCAATAAAATCTCCCACCAGATTTGTCACCACTCCTATGGTGCAAGTGCAAATTTTGTCGTACCTGGTTGGGTTCCTAAAACTCCAGCGTTACCAAGAAGCAGTGCAAAAGTTTGTTACATGTACTTTGGACCCTCAGATCTGTGAATGCTATTAACCTGAGGAGACTGCACTTGAAAATATCTGTCTGACAATTACTTTTGAGGGAATTATTTGGGATCCTCAGCTTTCACTGAAAAACATCTCTGACTCTTTTGGCTGGAGAGAAGCACCTGAAAATGTAGCTCCCTAAGGACCAAACATATAAGACAAATAAACTCAGATTTCACCCTTTTCTTTTTATCTTTTCTCAATTCCTCATGAATTTCAGACCAGCCTCAGCATGGTCAGGACCCAGTCCTTCCTTCCCAGTGCCAGAGGATGGGGTCCAATAGCACATTCCCAGGAATGAGCCCAGCCTCCTGGGGACCTTCCTCTCCCAGAAGGAGGGAACTGAGCCTGCAGCAACCATACTTCAAACACTTGAAAAGACAGGTTTTTCTGCTAATCTGCTCCACTTGAAGAGTCAGTGCTGGAAGCGGACCAATGCCTTGGAGAAATACTTCAGTTTCTCCCAGCTTTGGAACCCAGGCATCATTTTTGATCTGCCCTGTGTGCTCTCACTAGATCAATGTATCATCATCACAGCAGTTCCCTCCGCTGAAATAGGGCCATCCTTCTCCCAGCACAGCTAAGTGTCTCATCATCTCACACCACAGATCAACTCTAATTTTCTTCTCTCTAACACAGGAAACTGCCATTTTGCCCTGCTTGTATCCTCTGAGAACAACACTGTAAAGAGAATTTTCTTACCTTCCCTTCAGACTATGCCCTTCCCTTCTACACAGCCCTCCTCTCGCCTCTCTTCAGGCCACATCAAGCCTAAGCTGCTTGGTCTGTATTTTCAAGGCGTTTCACAACTTTTATCTGCCTCACCCATCGTTTTTCACTGAATTTCAAGAGATCATCTCTCACCTTCAATCAGCCCCAGTGCCAGATGGAAGCGGCCCCAAATCCTTCCCCCACCCCCCTCAATACAGCTAACGAACATGAAAACAGCAACTCCTCCCTTCTGTGCCAGAGACGGTGGCAGATGGCACCACCCTGTTTATTACAGGATAATCCTTTTTTAAAAGAAGATAAGGAAAAAGAAATACATAGAAAGTTTAATAAGGACTTTGAAATGGGGTTCCTGAATGTTTGCAGAGGCTGGAAGGCATCCCTGGGGTCACCAAGTGCAGTCCCTGCTCTCATATGCACTACATTGTATTATCTCTCCATAAACTTACCAAGCTGTGGCTGGAAAGTAGTTGGGATTCTGTTCATTGCCATTCCTTCCAAAAAGCTGTTCCAGCCTCCCTGTCTTAATGGCTAGAAAACTTATTTTGATTTCTAGAGTGATTTTATTGGTCTCCAGTGCAAATAGTCCCCTTTTTCTCCCTAAGGTTTTTACAGGCAGTAATCATAACCCTGCTAAGCCTTTATTTTCCTATGATCAACAAGCCACGCTCCTTTAGCCTTCTCTTGTAAATCAAGCTCTCCATTCTCCTGATCTCAGTAATGCCCCCATCTGTGTGTGTCTCTGTTTTAATTCATATTTTTTAAGCATAGATGTTCACAAATGGCTGCAACAAGCAAGGATGTTAAAAGCTCCTTATCTATGCACACAATATTTTTCCTGATGTAACACCTGTGTCCTTTCAACTCATCACAAAGTGGACATAAAAATTTTGTCCAAAAATTTTGATTCTGTAGAGCTGATGCCAGACTAAAAGGCCTGTACACACTGGTCTCTCTATTACTCTCCCTTTCTTAAATACAGACACTGTGTTTGCTATTCTTCAGTCACACAGTGCCACCCTCGAGTTGATAGATTTATTAAAAACTCTTACTACCAGATTTGCAATTTCACACATCAATTCATCCAGAACTTTAGGAGCAAAAGTTTCCACTCCACAACTCTCCACTCCCCCCAACATGTGGTCTGGAAGACTTTTAGCTTTTATTCCACTTCTGGTGAGGTAAACTCTGTTCCCACGTTCTCCCTCCCATTAGTCACTGCACTTTTACCCCTGTGCAAACTGGTTGACTTGAATTTCTGCACACACACATGGAGATATGATCCCCAGTACAGTGAGTGATGGTTCTATGCCTACAGTGTAAGTAGGATATTGGATTTGTGCTGAAATGTTAAGAAACACATAGGATATATTAAGCGTTTCAGAAACTTAACGGGAGTATTAAGATGAACAAGTATGTTTTAAAACTCTCTTTGTAATGCTTGAGGTGGAATAAGCACCATGTATCAACTGGGCCACTAAAACAAAACCACTCCCAGGCTTTGAGTGCATTTCTGCAATAAAGTGAAGTGAACAATGCTTGTGGCAACCACAGCCTCAGTAGTTGCCTGGGGACCTCGTGAGAAACTGAAGCCCAAAAGATGAAGGAAAGAGGGAATAAAAAAGAAAAAGTTGAAAACAAATATTGCAAGACACCTGRACAGTTATTTCACTGCTACAGAAAAAAAATTGCCATGTGCTTTCTTTAGGAACAGCATCCTAACGCTCTTCCTTTTGATGAAATCAATGGAGAGCACCAGAGGAGTCCATTAGCATCACAGTCAGCTGCTGTGCTATGGATCTGCTCTCTGACATSCACGGGAGCCCTCAAATTCTCCTTGTACAGTCCTCTTTCAGTCTGTCTGACACAGAAACGGGGCCCACGGCTGGAACACTCCAGGCTCCCTCCAGCTAAGGCCGAACTGGAGCTCRGGAGCTGCTGAGCTCGCTCGGCTGCGGGGCTGGGATCGGTGGGACACTCGCTCTGCTGCTGGCTTGGTCAAAGTCCTGGGGGGCAGCTGGCACAAGGGGCAGCGCAGGGGGACACAAGAAAAGGGCTGTGGCCATGAAACATTGAAAATGCGAGTGCTGCGAGCACGTGGGGTACCAAGAGGATCGCTGCAGCTTCTCCTTCCTATTTCACTCCGTAGACTGACACCTGGCTAGGTGCAAAACACAGATCGCATCTTTTCCTTGCCTCTCCCGGGAAGCAGAAATACTCGGAGCCAAGGGGGCCAAGCAGGGCCAGGAGGCAGGCAGGAGGAGCAGCCTGCTGGCCCTGGACCATGGGCTGCCATGCTGCTGCTAAGCAACGTGCAGGCACAGCCCGCAGCCTGCTCGGGAAACCAGTCGAGRCGGCACCGCGCTCCCCTYGCGTTAAATGTCAGTTTACAAATGGAAGCGACACATCACAAACCATTCCCCTCCGCGGCGATGTGGTCTCATCCTGAACCCATCTCCCCGTGCCCRGCTGGTGCGAAGCGATTCCACCTCTGCTAAATGACTCCCAGAGTCTCCAAAGTACAATTTTGTTTTATAGTCGCTGTCAAACCAAAACGTTTCATGTTAATTTCTTACAACCTACTCCACTGTCTGCTCTGCTCCTATTTGATATTTATTCCCCTGTCAAATGTGCATTTATTTGCTGACATTTTTATTAAATTAGACTGTAATAAATCTGTCTGCGTTTATGTTTATATCCCTTCATGCAAAGGACCCCAAAGTAAGTTCCATACATTAAGTGCATGGCCAAATGCTCATAAACATTTTGCAGAGGGTAAATAAAGTCAAAGTACTGGTAATCAAAAATGATAACAACCCAACCTGGCCAGGCTGGAAGGGGACCAGGGGAAGCAATGTTTTTGTAGAAGTGGGCAATCTTCTCTCTCCTGAGCAGAGAGGGAAGATTCTGGGAACAGCCCCACTTCCAGATTGTGAACATTCACACTTTTTATTTTCTTTTAGACAGGATAGAGAATGTCTTGAGCCCCAGTGTTAGCAGATTTTTAGCAGTAAAAAACAGCTTTTAAAGGGTTGCGAGTTACAAAATGTTGCTGTAAGATACATTACAAATGAAATTCCAGCATGCAGTTAGTGGTCAAATGCTCCCCCGCTCTTGAAAGAGCTTTCAAAAACCTCCTTAGCTCACCAAATCCTGAGTAAATACAATTCTGCACGGTAAAAGTGAGGCATAGAGGAGTGGGATTTGCTTGATGTCGCCCATCAAGCCATCACCAGTCAGGAATGAAGATCAGAACAGCTAAATGCCATCTGGAAAAACCTGGGGGACCAAATCGAGTGTCTCACATTTGTGTCATTTGAAGCTTCTCCCCAAAACATCTATGCCAAAGAGTACCTTTGTGCATAGCATCTATTTTTTCATAGCTGCAATAGGGAGAAGAACAAGTTAAAAATTCACAACAGCAAGGTCACTCAAGGTTGAGGCTTTTCCTCAGCTCTCTCCTGCTGTCCCCTGTCGTTCCAGCCKTGCCTGATATCATGCAGCACACGTGCCCTGCCATTCCTGGGTGCCACAGCGGCGTGCTAAAGAGGGGCCTCACGCCTTCCCGCTCCCTCCACGCCGCTCGCACCCAGCCTGACACAAGGAATGCAGAGGAATTCAGAGCAGCTCCTTCCAGCTTCAGAGGGCTCCGAACACAGGAAATTTTTTTGCTAAATTACAATGTCTTGAAATTGGCAACAGCGCGCTGATTATGTCTCATTGTGGCTGTGATGTCCTTGGCGATGGAGCTGGGAGACCACAAAGTGAATATAATGCTCCTCTATGTGACTCTAATGACTGATGATGCTCTGCTGTGGGTAGCAATTTTGAAATAACTGAGAATGACGACAAAGAATATTGCCTTTGTCTTCTTGCTTCAGAAGAACTTTACGTGTAACTAAGGAGTACAGCACAGCACTGCCAGCCCACACACGCTGCTAATAGGGAAATTTGCAGCCCCATCAAGCAGTTTGTGCTCGTCTGCCCCATGTAGAGCCCTGCAGGGCAGGCTGAGGACAGGAAGCAGGGAAAGGTGSGTGCTCACTCCTGGGCAGGACCTTYTCGCATGCAGGATGAAATCTCAGGACACAGGGACGGGCAACAAATGCTGCAGACCACAAGACCAAATTAATAAATTAAATTAAGTGTAGCAGTTTTTAAATTGGGCACCAGATGCTTTCCTCACTCTGGTTGCTTGCTGTCGTTCTGATAGCTCAGAGGAACTGTCTCACTGAATAAAACAAGCGCTGATCCCGCAGAGGGATGAATTGAATGCTTTGGTGACACGCAGAGAATGCAGTTATGTTGTCTTCGAGACCTGACCTACTATTGCTGTTTGCCAACCCTCTGTGCCACGGAGAAGTGCCAGCGTGCTCAGGAGTGTGTCCTGCGCTTCGTGAYCCCACTCACCGTCAGCATATGCACAGGGGACACACACAGAGTGTCCCACATTAGACAGGGATGATGGAGCTTCGCTCCTGCCTTAACCACCACCTGACAGAGCATGAAGGGCTTCAGTGCAGACAAATGTCACTGTCAGTCTCATGGAAAACACCGAGTGTCAGCAACTGCCAGGTGGGTGGGGAGGTGAAGAGGGAAACGCAGAGGGAAGCTGAATGCAGATCCCACCGCCCGTGTGTCCTGCAGGGAGCTCCAGATCTGAGCCTCACCCAGGATCCTATGCCCATACCAGCTCTCCACGAGGAGACCCACAGACCTGAGCCCTCCCCAGCCAGAGCAGTCTCGGATCCAGGCTGAGGGACCACCAAAGGCACTGACCATCACACACCAGCTGACTACTTTAATTTTTACACACTGYCTGAACAAGCTGATTTAAACTTGTRCAGGTCAGTCTCCAGAGATTGAAGACTGACATAAGAGGGGCACAGAAATCTATTTCTGATCTGCCAGAACAGCAGGTCCTGAGAAGTCCAAGTGCTGTGCTGGCAGCRTGGTGCTGTTTGCCTTTGAGGGATGGGAAATCAGAAGAGAGGAGGTCAGCTAACTCCAAGATAACACAACTGATTTGGAGAAGTGTCACCATGAAGTCTTTGCTTTGATGGTCATTAGGGCTCCTGAAGATACTGGACTGAGCAAATTTTGTTATAATCCATCCCAAAGGATTTTAAACTCAGATATTGTTGAAAAAATGAACTCCTTGCTCAAGCCCCTGTGCAGACTCGATTGCCATGGTGGCCTTTTCACAGTCACAGTTTATTTATCTTCCCCCTTGCCACTGCTGCAGGAGCCAATGGAGAACAGAAATGTAATGACAGGTCGGAGCAGATCTGTGTGGAAATCTTTCCCTATGAACRGGACAAGCCAGTGCCCACAGTATTTGATCTCATCCTGCTCCTGAGCTCACAGAGGAAATGATGCAGAAAAGGCAATGTTTTCTCACACCTCAGGAACAATTCAGGTGGGGCACATAAATCTGTGTCCTGTTCCATCCAACAACAAGCCAGAGGGTCTTTTTGAACCAGAAGAGACTGATCACACCTAAAGGCCATTCCAATAAGCTACAAAGGCTGCACACAGGTGGTTTTCTGTGCACCAGAAGCCTGTCTGTTTGCTCCTGCCTTGTATTGTTCCTTCTAAATAGAAACCATTCTGTGTGCCCTTTACACCTCCCATAGTATTGCAGCTTTCTGGGCAAAATCACTTCCTTGCACAGGGTGAAGACCATGCCCAAGGCCTGTTTCACCTTAGTCTGGAGGACTGGGCTTTCCACAGCTCTAAATGGGGGTGACAGCTCTGGCGGTCAAGCTCGGAGGAATCCAGCGCAGGCAATTTAAAAAGTCAGTGCTCCCAGCAGTCCACTCTCCCCAAAACAATTAGAGGCAAACATGTGCCTGCATTTCAATGCCTCCAGCGTGGAGGTTGGCATATCAATGTGAGCCCACCTTCAGACAAAGCACTGAACTCATGCTGAAGGGGCAGCATGGCTCTGGCTCCTGGCAGTGGCTGGGGACAGATATCTGCCAGCCCCATCCCTCCAGCCCATCTCTTCACGGCCTCAGCCTCCTGCCGTTCGTGGTGTTTGCTGCTCCTGCAGGATTTCTTGGCCAGGCTGTTTGGAGAGAGGGTTGGTGCTGGTGCAAACTGTGGGCTGGGTGCTGCTGTGGTTCCAGGTGCCTCCCTGCAGAACAGGAGCCAGTGGGAGCCTGTGTGTGTGTGTGTGTGTTTGCATGGAAATTTTCATCTACCAAAGTGAGCAACTTTCCCAGCTCCACTCTGGTGTTCCAAATGAGTAGGTTTTGCCTCTTTTCCGGCAACTGAACATTGCTTTTCCTCAGGAACACCAGGGAACAATTAGAGCGATGAGGAAATGGTAAAAATAACACAAACCCATCGCATTCCTCATGACACTGACAGCCAGAGTGCTGTGTGGTATGGCAGACAGCAGAAACACAACACGTTTAAAAACCAAACAGGTGAGCACGACCTGTGCTTTAAATCACTCATAACCACGCTCTCTTTGCTAGAAATATTTCAGGAAGCCATAACACCTCCATGGCCCTGTGAGCACATTTAACAGTGCTTGGTAATTTGTCACTTGGGATGGCAATCACTGTTGTGCTGGTTTTGTCTGGAGTAGAGCTAATTTTCTTCCTAGTAGCTACTGTAGGGCTGTGTTTTGGATTTGTGCTGGAAAAAGCGTTGATAATTCAGGGATGTTTTCATGAGTGTCAAGCAGGGCTTACACAGAGCCAAGGCCTTTTCTGCTCCTCACCCCAGTGCTGAGGAGGCTGGGGGTGCACAAGGAGTTGGGAGGGGACACAGCCAGGACAGCTGACCCCAAGTGACCCAAGGGATATTCCAGGCCATGTGGTGTCCTGCTCAGCATGTGAAGCTGGGGGGACAAGAAGAAATGGAGGGACTTTCGGAGTGATGGAGTTTGTCTTCCAAAGTCCCTGTTCCATGTGAYGGAGCCCAGCTTCGCTGGAGATGGCTGAACACCTGCCTGCCCACGGGACGTGGGGAAGGGATGCCCTGTTTTGCTTTGCTTGTGTGCACAGCTTTTGCTTTGCCTATTAAATTGTCTTTGTCTCATTTCCCCCTTTCCACACCTCTGATTCTCTCCCCGACCCCACTGCGGGGGTGAGTGAGCACCTGTGTGGGGCTGAGCTGGGGTTAAACCACAACTGTGTTTTTTATGCTGTTTCATTTGTGGCAGCACTGCAGTAGAAAAACATTCAAACATTGCTAGGTTAAAATATGTGTTTTCCCAGTGGTAATTAGTACAAGAAAATCAGGCTAAACGTTTTAATTTGAGTTGGCTTTTTCATTCTCTTCCTGTAGTTTTACACTTCACAGTCGCAATAATTGTAGCCCTTATGAACAATTATGTAAAATTATGTAAAATGCAATATGATCAAGGTATTAGACTATTATTATCCCAGCTGTAAATGCATGAATCATTACTACAGAGTACCTAAAACCCCCAGAATTTTCTGTCAGTTTGAGTTTAGGGGCCTTTTTTTGTCTTTTGGATGTTGATGACAATTAAATCATACCTTGATAAATATAAAAGGAAAAAATCCAGCATAGTTATTATAAGTCCTCATTAGGAAGCAAAAGAGTGGTTTTCATGTTTTGCCACTTAGTTAATTGTCTGGCTTGTAACTTAGCAGGAGAGTCTCTCCTGAGACAGCAATCCAGGCAGGGCTGGGATGGATATGAGGGGAATTTTCTGGGATCAGCCCGGTGGTGGGGGGAAAGATTTGGAAGAGTGGAAGAAGGCTTGACTTGATGTTTATTGAGTGACCTGTTGAATGCACGACRATTACAGAGACCTCACAAATGACAGAAGGATCCTGAAGGAATTTGGATATGAATGAAGACAGAAATTTCCCTCTTTTGACCCTATTGCTTTGCTTCCTGGGGTACAGCGATGCCTTTTTTTTCTTGGGCATAAAAAATAGAAATTATTTTTTAAACATATATTTATTATGTGTGTTTATAAACCTCCATAATTTAAAAATGTGTAGTCTTTTTTTTTTTGAAAGGTCAACAAGCATTATATTAGTGCACAGCTACATCCTAGTCCTTCAACCTGACCTTAAAATCAACGGGACTGTAGACAAATGAGGAGTCTCAGCATCAGCAGTCAGATACCAGRATGTGTATTAATTTCCTCCTGTGCTGAAGGATAGCCATTTTCACTGATTTTGGAGGGGTTAAATTAGTATGCTGGGGGATGGAACGCCATGACCTGTTTTTTTGTTTCTGTTTCCTATGGATGTGTGTGGTGATTTGAATGTAGGACAAAACTGGAGATTGCTCAGGAAATTCTCATATAATTCACTCTCTCCTAAAGCTTGCAAGAACCATGAAGATCATATTACAGTGTTACAGAAAATAACAGAGCCTTGAAATTAGGTGGAAAAGTCATAGAGAGAAATGTGACTGAGCCAGGTTTTATGGAAATTATGTACCATTGTCTCTTTTATGCTGAAAACAGAACRGAGATAAAGCACTAACAAATATGGGAAGAAATGTGTAGTGTATTGAAAGTTGAATAACCACTATGAATTGGTCAAAATAATGAAACAATTATTTGTATACAGMTCTGGAATAGAGAAATTCTGGCCTTGGATGGTAAAGCTAATGGGCTGGATTTATCTTTCTGGTTGCTCCTATAGCTCATCCCTCTCCTTCCTCCTGATCACACCTGCAGTAATACATAGGGATTTGCTGACACCACTCATCCATCCAACACCTGGACAACTACTTCATTTAAGAAGGAGAGAGTGGGCCCAAAAGAACAAGAGATTAAGTATTTATCTTTCCGGTGAGGGTGGTGAGGCCCTGGCACAGGTTGCCCAGAGAAGCTGCAGCTGCCCCATCCCTGGCAGTGTTCAAGGTCAGGTTGGACAGGGCTCTGAGCAGCCGGGGATAGTGGGAGGTGTCCCTGCCCATGGCAGGGGGGTTGGAATGAGATTATTTTTAAGATCCCTTCCAATCCAAACYGTTCYGTGATTCTATGAAGTGGCAAAGAGGTAAAATGATTCATCAAGGAAAGGACACCACAAACGTTCCCCTTCTCTGGCTCAAAATACAACAGTCACTCCCTAACAGGTTGTTATGGGGTGCTGGGGCTTTTAAGGAAATTACAGGGAAAAGCTAATGCCTCTTCTTCCCATTCACAGAATCAAGCCCTGATTTCAATGACAGGCACTGAGAGCAGGACTCAAGTAATTCTTTAATCAAAAGGGAGAGCACTCAATATCTCCATTTGGAGCAGAAATCAGTCTCCTGTTTYAGGTTTTTGCCTGTGGGGTGCAGTGGTAGGGCTGTTTGTATCTGGAGTCAGGATGCAGATGCCCAAGTTTGCAGTAATTATGTAAGTGGCAAAGCCAAGCCAGTTAAACTTTAGATCAGCATTAAAAAATGCAAGAGAAAGTTATCTACCTAATTGTCTGGAAAAAACTATGTYCCTCCATTTGCAAGAATGAGACAATATTAATTCTGTCTTAATAACACAAGACCGTTGTTCAAGAGCCGTGTTGGGCTTTATTTTTCCCTTGTAAAGGAGAAAAAAAAACCCCAAAATAAAGAAAAGTGTGCAAGGGGAGAAGCTAATATAACTAGAAGTGAAATGTTAATGTTATTTCATTAAATGATTTGTGAAGAATGAGATAAGAGATCGACATTCTCAAAGAATAATTTCTTTAAATACCTTGTGCTCAAGATTCCCCTCTAGGCAACTTTTCATCTTTCTTCATTAAAAAAATAGCATTAAATTTTATTAAAGAGTCMCAATTAAGCTGGTAACTTGCTTCAAAGAGCATCCAGGCTTAGGGGGATATGTTAAACGTTAACAGTGATGGGAAGATTCACCCGGAGAGCTGATTTTAAAAACAGCATCTCTCTGACTGGTACAATTTGGCTTGCACACCCTTAAGGCATTCTCCCAGACCTACTGGTACTTATTTTGGGAAGCAGCACATAAATTCTTGGCTTTAAGGTCAAGTAGATGGCAAAGTTGGCTGTAACAAATGCAAACTTTTCCTCATAGCTTTGGAAGATGTCAAAAAACTATTTCTAAAATGAGCRTTTTTCTTAGATCCCAAATTGGTCTGATTTGAGGATGGCACCACACAYACGTGAAGCAAAGCCTGGGAATTTAGCTGTCTTCTTTAAGTGTAGTTGACAATAAACATGTCGCCTCAAATATACACACAGGGTCTTGACTGGAGACAGCTCAGAGGAAGAAAGATGTTGGTCCCATCTTAATTCTCATGGTCAAAACCAAGAGGAAAGCAAACACATTATGTTGTTTTCAGAGGAATACTCAGAGTATGAGGTTTGAAAAACAAAAAGACAGAATTATCAATGACCTGGAAAGAGGCTGAATGGGTGCAGGGTGCTCCTGAGCACACCAGGAGCCCCTGGGAGAGCCCACCAGAACCTGTCTGGTGACGGGGACAAAGCTGCAGAAAAGGGCTGACCAACACTGCACCTTCATCACTTTATGTTCCAGGGAGGAAGAGCAAGATATAAACACAAATATCACAAACACATGCAGAAGATTTAGTAAGATACAGTCTGGACTCTATGGAAAACCTGAGAGAAAAAATAGAGAGGGAAAAATTCAAGGAAGACCACTTGCTATGAATCTTGTACAGTGACAATGGATAAATAGGACAGGAAGAAAAAACTGCAGTGCTCCTAGGTCCCTGCTGATCCCAGGGGAAAAAGAGAATGGGAAGAGAAGTGAAGGACAGGTCTCCCACTTGAGAAAAGCACCTTAAATCCAGACTTCTCCTACCCTCTGTTGTTCCTGTGGCGGATCTCCTCTCTGAACGATGCTGCACAAGGAGACTATTTATGCATCCATACAAATGTCACATTCATATTTAGACATTGATATAGTCCTTTGCTTTACATTCACATCCTGCATTTCCTTCAATTCTAATCGAGTGCTAATTTCACATTCATTCTTCATAGCCACGTTTAGACAAGACACCCAGTGGTGCATACTTAGGGGGGTCTATTATTATTATTTATTTTTTATCAGAGTATGTCATTCCCAGGTAAAAGATGTGCTGCCTGCAATGTAATTTTATATGCTGGATAACGCTTGCATTGACTGGGAGGCACACAAGTCAATTGCATATTGTATTGCATATTATTTTATATTTATTATTTGCTGTCAAAGTGGTTTTGAAAACCAATGCTTATGTGCTGTGTGTACTTTACTATAAATAGGGGGGCTCCTGGAGAAGGTACAGGGAACAGGATAAATTTAATTTGACACTTCTGTCAGAGGTAACCTCCACTTCTTTCCAATCTGCCACTTGCAACAAACAAGCCAAACTGGTGTTGAATGCAGAGAAAAAGAGCTGGAGGGACTCAGTAGTAAATATTGCAGTGGGCAGATGCAGGAAGGCTTGCTTCTCCAGGTCAGCAAGGTGCACAGCAGGACTACATTTTCCTAAGAAAATGATTAATAGCACCCCTGAGATAATGCCTCCTCTTTTTCAGCTATTTTTCCCCCCCCGTTTAATTCCTCTTACAGGAGTAAGGTTTAAAATGATACTTTTCTCCCTCTTTCAATGAGACAGCACATCTCACACGGGAAAAATCAATTCTAAGTGGGAATTGTGTGTATCGCAACATTTATGTACAATAATTCTCCCCTCCTCTCCCTCATACACATTTCCGTCGGTGACAAATAATGGAGCCAATTTGCTGTGAGCACAACGTGGCAGCAGCTCTGCCTGTCCTGCCCCAGGGCTGGCTGAGCAATTTTACCTCTGCTCAGGCAACACGAGGCTGCTGAGAAGTTCTTATCAGCCCAGGACCTACAGGGGTTTATAAGTGGAAGGAGAGCAGARCAAAATTCCCTGGGAGCGGTCTAAAATGTTGTACTAGTGCAGTTATGGYTGATGTTCTGGCTTTTCACATTATGTTGCTCCTTTTCCTGGAGCCTGCTCCCTCCCTGCACTGGGAGCTGGCTCTGCCATCCAGGGGACCGTGGGCTGTGTCACAGCCTCTGGGCTAAGCCAGGCACATCTGTAACCACGGAGCACTTGCTCCTCCAGCTTCACCTCCTCACCCTTCCATGCCTACACATGGCACATATTTAAAATGAAAAAATGGTGTTTAGAGGTTGGGTGCCATGAGCACACGTATTCTGGATGGAGAAGCTGGGAGATCATATTTGATGGGAACCAAAAAGCCCAAGAACGCCCTTTTATCTTCCCTTTCTTCTGCAAAATTGTTCCTGCTACAGCTCGTCTATCCTGGTTCAGACTGGCAGGGCCTAGGCCAGACCCTGTGTGACAGCACAGCTTCTGGAGGGGGTGGCTGCAGGAAAAAGCAATTACTTTTATGTTCCATCTTCCCCTCTGCTTCTTTTCATTATCCTATAAACCTTAACAGGGAATAATCAAGAGAGGCTCCCTGGCTGTACTGCAAGTTTACTGAGGTCAAAGCTGCTTGAACTTGCAACTTTACCTTAACTATCCTGTCAAGACAACACATGGACCTGCTCTCCAAATTGATTACATAAATCTTGAACACAACTGTTAATCACACTCCTTATTCCAGCTTATCTTTCACCAAAGATAAAGCATACTTGCTTGGCTGTTTATCATAGTGTTGGCATGGTATTATCTGCCTTGAAACTTCAAACTCCCCCTGCCCAGAGGTGTGACAATAGGAATCAGAATCACATTTTTATAGATAAAGGAGGATTTTGCTGAAGAGTCTTTCTCAGCAGGAAAATCAAAAAAAAAAAAAGGCCACTATTATGCTTATTTTGCAAAGATCTCTTGTCAGCAGTTGCTTGATATATAGCCTAGTTTAGGTAATGTTTTTATTGAATGATCAGGACTCGATTTCTCRAGTCATGAACAATTACAAATTATTATTTCTAGGGTTACCCCTGCACTAAACCCAAGCTGACTACCCAAAATCCTTCCAAGCTTTTCTCTGTAAAAGAGACGAAAAGGGAATTTAAGAATTAAAAACAAACCACTGTTTCTAGCCACAATAATAGATATCTTCTTAATCTCCCAGGAGGCTTAAAAAACAAGAAAAAAAATCACTTTCATGAAGGACATGGTGACAGAAGAAACTGGAAATTATGTGGACCTTCAGAGCCTAGGAAATGAAACATAATATTAAAGAAGTAGGCATCTACTTCAGATGGTGGAATGTGCTTTATATTTATCAGCTTCTGGCTTTTTGTTGGCCTCGAAGGATGAACCCACCATTAACCTCGAGCAGTGTCTTTTAATTCGCCTGAGGTCCTGACACAGCTCCTGGATGCTTTCATGGTGATCCTTAGCAAGACTTGTTMTGGAAAGAAAAGCCATGAAAAGATGTGTTGTTTCTGCCTGAAGGGCCCTCGGGAGCTGGAGGGGAAGGCAGAGCAGGTGGTGGTGTCAGTAACGCTGCAAAGCCTGAAGAAAACCTCGCAGCAGAAACATCACCCTTCGTGCTCCCCTCCCTGCACAGCACCTCTGGTTTTCTAATGTGCATTTCCCTTATTGTATTTTTATTTTTGCTTGGTGCATAATGATGAAAACRCAGGGCTGGCTTTGCATTATCTGTTTTTTTACGTGATATCTATAATTGACTTCTGGAGCACAAYGGCGTTCACTGAGTGAATTGATTTAAAATTGCTGCAATAATATTGCAAAATTCCYTTATTAGTGCCGGAGTACATCAAGAAGAATCAGTGAGATTGCCATCTAGGATAATAAACACTTATAGGCAAGTGCAAGCAGCCCACAAAAAGTAGCAATTTTGCAACTGCTTTTCTCTTTCATTCTGTTTCTCCAACAGCCACTGGCCCATCATCACCATAAATTAGATGGTACCTACAGGAGCCATCTGAAAGGAGCTGTTTTCCATATATAAATGAGTAATTGAAGAATATGAGGGAGAGAAGAGATGGGAGGAAACAGAACCACCAGCACAGCGAACTGAGCTGGCAGTTCCTCATTATGTGCTAATGTTGGGAAGAAGGAGTTGATTCTCCCTCTGTTTATAGCAGCATAAATTCAGGATCACTCCAATGACTCAGAGAGCTGAATGGTCAAGCCTCAAATCCCATTTCCAGGACACAACCCAAGAGATCCTTTCAAAGAATTCCAGGCCATCATTRCATTGACTTCAAAGGGATTTGGACTGGACCCATTTTCTCACAAAGCAGAAGGAACAAGGCTTAGACACCTCCCATGGTGTGCATGCAGGCAGCCCTGCCTGGCTGATGTGCTGAGAGCAGCCCACAGACTAGTTAAAAACAAAGCATCCATTCCCTGAAGACTCTGTACCATGACCACYGGATGAACCACTAAACAAAGCTGGCACCAGGAAACAGTTACTATTATAATCCTTATTATATAAGTGTTCCTTATGCTTTAATTTTTGACTTCTAGATGAAATATTTCAAGGATGTCTTACTGAATATTTTCCATGAGAATTAAGGYTGGGCATAGCTGTGCTATTTTAGCTGCCCTGCTTGGTCCAGGCTGTTTGCAGAGCTATCACAGAGGCTCTCCAAGCTACTGAGTTTCGCTGAGCTTCCAAATTARATTACAACACATCACACACACCTAAATTACACGGCCCCTACTCAGATCATACACAACTGAAAAAATCACTTGTTAGCATAATTAATGCAATTATAGTCAGCAAATTTCAGATTCACTGGTGACTCAAACCTCAAACAAAGAAGTATTTTTAGAAATATATAAATCCCATGGGATCCATTTACTCCTAGAATTCAGGATTTATCGGTACCAATCACATCCCTGGTAAGTTAACCATATCAGGTACCTACACTGCAGTGATAACTGGTGGGAGGATGTCTGAGGGGGGCTGCCCTACCTCATCCACTAAGGGAGGCTTATTGCTATAGCAACAACTGCATCCTGTGATTTGCCTGCTACAAACACCCGCAAAAAATATTCTGAAATGATCCACGCGAAAAACAACTGCTCCTTTGACCTGACACAATTAATGTGTTCAAGTCTGAATTATTTCTGCCACAGGTTAAGCGTTCTGAATTCAGATGACTCATATGCAAAAAGAGGAAGTCCCACTGTGCTTTAGATTAAGGAGGGGAGCCCTCATTTGGAGCTGTTACTGTCCTCTGTGCCATGTCAGAACCTCACCAGGGTCAGAAATAGGAAACACCTCGGTCTGGGTGGTGGGAGAGACCACTCAGACAGAGAAAGGAGCAGGGCTTTTCCACTCAGGCCTCGATCATGGCACACAGCCACCCCTTCCTGATATTATTCCTGCCTTAACATTTCCTTGCCCAAGGCTTAGAARCCACAGGGACAAGATGTGACCCTTCTGTTTGGAAGGGATGGGGTAATTCCGTACAATCACTTGCTGCTCTCTTACTCAAAATTTTAAARAAGAGAAAAGCTGACACTGTCCAAATGACCAGCAGCCCAGTCCCAGCCTGAGTGGAGTTGCTCAGTTTAAGCTCTGCATTCCCAGTGCTGCTGTCTGGAGGCATCCAAATGGGAAAGAAGCCTTAAGCCAGATATTAGCATACACCATCAAAGTGTTTGTCAAAGGACCTTGAGGAGAAAAATGAAAAGATATAACCCCTCCTTCTGCCTCCTCCTTCTCTTCCAGAAAGTATCCCAGTGCAAGAAGTGAGAAAGTAAAATTTGGAAGAAGACAGGGGGCTGAGCATTCCATATTCCCCTCCTCACCTCCCAGGAAGGAGAGAACAGCCCCGTCACAATGCAGAGTAACAAAATTTCACTTTATTTTTAAGCTTACCTGTGAGTCAAGAAAGGAAGGAAGGTAGGGCAGGCTGGTGGGGAGCAAAGCTGAGAAGAAAGATCTGTGCTACAGAAGGCATTTTATCTTTTTATCGTTTTCTCTTGATACTGCAGATCTCTCTTGTTAAGTACTTCCTTTTCATGTCTTCTAATATCTACTGACAACTGAGGTGAATGAACCAACGACCATTTATTCTATTCCTAAAGGAGTGACAGTAATGAAATTCAAGGAGCAAAAGACACCAGCATTGCCAGTTCTGGCCTGGAGAGAAGCAGCATCTTCCAGTCACCAGAAAAGGCCTTTTAAAAGCAGCATGTAATGGGGAATGTGACAGCAGCCTGATGATCTCATGGAAATTTCCTCTTTCCCATGTAATTATTACTTCTTAGTCCACTTTTCTAGCATCAGAGCACGCAAGAAATAATGTCCCTGTCTCAGCTGAGAAACTCAGTGTGTTCTTCCCAGTTGGAGTTTGTGTATTTCTGAGAAYTTACGTTTGAGGCAACTACCAGGAGTGAGGCTAAATGCAGCTATAATGTCTCTGTGGAGGGATTCACAACCAAACTGTACAAACTGTTTCTGAATAAAGAACTGTCTTCATCCTCCCACCAAAAGGCTTTTTACTAACTGAGCATCTTTCAGACTGTTTAAAAATGGAATTGTAATTTCAGCACAGAGACTAAAAATGTCTTACAGCCTCGCTTTCCCTCCATGCAAATAAACATTTAACAAGAGAAGCAACTTCATGTGTTAAAGTCTGAAAGTTGTCMACTGCTTCAAGAAATCCCCCCTTGCACCACTTCTACTCAGAACAGGATGGCACCAGTTTGGGACAAGAATGATCTACTGCAGAGAATCTGATTCAGTGCCTCATAAAGGCAAATGCATCACTCTGACCCATCTGTTCTATGGACATAATCTTAATTGCAAACATAGGGTCACATCCCAATAAATCAGCTATGCTGCAGTGAAGGTGCCTACATTTATGCCAGCTGAACATTTACCCAGGACTGCCTACAGTCATTGCTCAGTAGAATTTAGGGACAAAAAGAACAAGGAGATTGCTGTCAACCCCATTTTTCCTTACAGTGACTCATATTTATTTAACCTAACGCTCTGCATGGGTGAAATCCAAGTCTTATTCCTATAAACTCAAAACTTCCATGGACCACAACTTCACCCATACATACGGCATAAGACAGCAAAGATGCTTGGGATGAATGGCAGGCCGTGTAAACACTAAGGAGAAATATCTATCAAGTCACAGAAGAAATGCCATGGGATCTGTTCCAGGCTTGCAGAGCTGAGCGTGCAGAATCTGAGCATCGTTAGTCTCAAAAGAAAGGTAAATGATTAGAAAGGATAGAAAGGAGAAAGCATCTCCATGATTCCCACTTCCCCAAATGGCACAGGCACAGATGATCTCATTAGCTCATCTGTGTAATTTACACTTCTAATATGGCTGAGGAATAAAACAAATATGCAGAAATAAGCAACAGGATGGGGACAGAAGAGGGGGAAACCTCACAGCCCTCTCTCATCTAAACTCCTTCTTTCCTTGCCAAATGTTATATTCCCTTCCTGGGAAGCCCTCCAAGTTTGTGTCTCCAGATGCCACGTTGCAGCAGGCTGCCTGGAATCCCTCCTACCCACCTCCACATCACTCACGCTGAACAGGCAGGGCAAACACAGGATGAAGAGAGCGTTTTATCCTTATTTATTTCCAGATGGAAAATCGAGCTGTGGAAAGAGCCAATGAAGAAAGGAAACCTAACAAAACAAACAACTAAAACAACAGGGAAAAAAACCCCCACCCTTAACCATCTTGATTACAGRCTCTTCTTGGGGGAAAAAATTGAAATACAAGTCACGGTTGAAGTTTGGAAGTATCGACACCTGAGCTGTGTTTTCTTCTGTTAACTTGGGGTTCTGGCAGGTAACTTACAGAAGGGGCATGAGGGAATCCTTCATTACAAGCGAATATGAAAATAATGATCAAAATCATGTGCAACTGAAGCCCGATGGGATTCACTCTTCACTGACTATTTGGGCATCCTGGCTAACCGTGAGCATTCATTCGAGCCAGGACCATGTAACTGTAGGCTCCTATCAGGGCACCAATCTTAAATACATAAGTATTTAATACCAATCTTAAATACATAAGTACCTGACAGTCTATGAAGGAAGTTTAGGCAGAGATCTAAGAGCTGGTGCCCAACATATGAGAGGATGAAGTTGAATGAGGTGAACCCCTCTCTTCCCTAGGGGCAAAACCTGAACCATCAGTACATCATTGTCCTCTTCTTGCTTTTCCTAATCTTTGGAGGAAACCTAGAGTGAGTCTTGCTCAATTTAGGGCCTGAGCTTAGGTGGGCTGGAGCTGAGCCAAGGAACTGGTGGCCTCCTGGAAGMAAAGTAATGGGATCCAGACTTAACAAAGAAATATGTTGATCTTTAGTATTTTTGACACTTAAAAATGCACCTGACTTAAATACAGATAAATCTGGTTGAAGAAGTCAATGCAACCAGACTTAATTAGAGAAGTGAACTGCTGTAACAGAGCCTCCTTTCATCCTCTTCCTGCATATCTCCGAAGACCACTGCTATCCCATCTATGTCTCTCTACCTAATTTTCACTTTAAAATGTGCTTTAATGACTGCAAGTAGGTCTGTAGTCCAGAAATAGAAGTCTCAAAGCACAGAGGGCATTATATTCCCATCTACCTTACAGGGCAGGTTGGAGTCCAGACCCAAATTATCTGAGTATTAGACAAGACCCCTATGCCATATTTCATTTTAGTCCCCTTTTAGGTACTATTTTACAGCACCCAGCTGGCCTTCAGTCCCAGTAAGAGACACTCTTGTATCTGATTCTCTCCATCCTTCTCTATTTTTCTCTCCCCTCTGCTTCCTTTGCACAAGGAACGGTTGGTAAAAATTTATTGTGGGTGGGATTTTGAGGCCTGCATCCCATTAAATTTAATGGGAACTGAGCATCTAAATCCCTTAGGCAGCTTGAAAATTTCAGCCTCTATTACTAATGCTCTTCTCATTATAACAAGATTTGTACATGACAGCTCGAGAGCTCTGACTCCGCTTCCAGTGATGTGGTTCTGCTGACGGCACCCGGTGTAGGCTGCCCTGCTCGCAGCTCATCTTGTCACAAGCTCTGCTAACACGAGACCAGAAAGCAGCCTGTAATTCCATTACCRTCGCTGAACTTTCTCGGAGGAGCCTTTCCCTGAGACAAAGATGACGCCGAGTAAAATCTGCCTTCGTTATGATTGTTTGAGCGCCGTTTAATTTTAATTGCAGTCGTCGACTTCTGGTGCGCAGCCTGCAGTGGGATGGACGTGGCCGTGTTGCTCAGCTGCAGCATCATTTCAAGAGTTTTTTGAGGGACACTGTAGTCTTTGCTGGGCTGTCGAAATGGCCAGATTCCACCACATTACATTTTTCATCAGCATTCTGCTTAATTTACTGAAATTATGATTTACCAAGAGGGCGTGAGTGGAAAGAGAATGGCTTTTTAAAATGCTATGCACATCCTGCAGGTCTTTGTTGGTAAGGTGTTTAACCATGTTGGTGTTAATCACACCTGACAGGGCAACCATTCTCATTCTCAGCAGAGATTTTCCTGTCCCTTTTCATGTCACTCTGGCCCGATYGTGCTTTGGGATAAAAGGGGCTTGAAAACCCCTAGGAAACATKGGGAAAAGCAAAGAGCAGTTGGAATGTCAGGATAAAACCTTGCCATCTTGTACATGAAGTGAGGAGAATGGGACTCTTGGAAAGGCACAGTTTCTCYATATTAAACTGGGGTTGCTCAGAACCTTGGGTTTTGCTTCCATTGTTCTTCCAAGGTGTGACATGTCCCTGTCTCTGCTCGAGGTTGTGTGTGTGACTGGGCTCTGAACTTCAACCATCAGATCTTTAAAGTTATGCTGGTGCCTCCTCTTAAAGGTCCCAATTCTCAGAGAAGTCAGTTGAAACTGTCCTTGGRGATATCTGAAGCTGTATTCACAGTGTGAGGGACAGATTTATAATTGACTTTTTTTTGTTCTTTCTTTCTTTCTTTACCTATTACTGCTACAGCTGATATCGGAGCCAAGGACTTCAGGAGCTCTTTGTGCAGTTATGAAATGATTGGAATAAATTGTATCAGGACTTTTGGCCATGTACCTGTGGCAGCAATCACAACAAAGGGCTGGGTGTGCATTTTGGTGGATTCTGTGTCCTGCTTTGATAACAGATTACCTGCCCTCACCTGGATACTCAATGCACAACCTCTCATTGCTTCCCTTATGGCTTGGAAGGTTTTAATAGTTCTTCCCATAATTCAGGGCTTAGGAAAGGACACCCTTGCATCAGCTCAGATGGACAAACAAAAATAGTGCCCATACATTAAGACAGCCCTACCTTTGCCTCCTCAGCTTACCAAGATTCTGGCAGGGAGGGAAAAAAGCAAAGGGGAAGAATGATGTCTCTGTCTCCTCCACGCCTCAGCTACAGATTTAGGCAGTGAGTTTGCTGGGCTCCCTGCACRCAGAGCCAGAATGCACACACTTCAGTCCTCCTCATAAAAACCTCAATCTTCTGCCCTTGAACTAGGACATACCTTTCTTTGAATTTATTTTTCAGTTTTCGAGGAAGGCTCCTGGGGAAACGAGAGCCCTGTAACTCCACAAAAAAAAAAAAAAAAGGAGCTATCCTTTAAGGGAAGTCGATCCTTTTTCCAGAGGTCTTCTGGAGCTGCTACTGCAAGAGGCTTTAGAAAGAAGTAGGCAGGTTTGCTCCAGTGCTGCAGCACATCTGAGCTGTAAGATAAGGCAGTAGGGAGGCTGGGAGAGGGCTGAGGCAAAAATTACCCAGACTCTTTGAAAATACACTTACTAAACCCCAGTGAAAATACACCAAGACTTCATCCTTCCATCATTAAACACATGCAGGAGAGGGCATCAGCTCTAGCTTGTACCTTCGCACACACTGTAGAAAGCTGGGTAGACAAACCGGGGGATCCCTGTGAGGGAGCTGTGCTGGTCCAGCTCCTTTCCAAGGTAATGATCCTGCACCTCACCTGTGCTGCCTGGCTGCCCCCCAGCAATGCTCAAGGGAGAGCTGAGCAAACTGCTGGGATTCACAGGCCCTGGAGCCAAGTGCAACCATCCTGCAGGAGAACTGAAAACATCTAGGCACTTTGCATTGCAGCTCATCCTTGCCCCCTTGTTGGCCAAATTATTCCTCCTGTTGATGATCAGAGGGACCCACAGCAATCTCTGCAGGTCTCATCTGTGCTGGTTGGGAGCTGTGGTTCCCACAGTGTGGCCAGGGTTGTACTGACCTCTCTGCTGCCATTCACAGAAGTACTGGAAAGGGGTAAAAAAGCACATCCAGATGTTGCTGCCATGCCAGAATACTCACAGCTTTAAACAAGCCTGGATCCGTTTGTTTAACATAAGTTAAACTTCACTTTTCTAGCAAGAGTGAGCTCAAAACYCCACAAAATCCCTGCCTACATCTTTCACTTTAACTAGACAGGTGATTATTTTTATCTGCAGCCACCATGCACCATTTATTTAGGCAAAACCATCCATGGACTTCAGATGGAGTTTTGTCTCCAATAAACAACAAAATGGCTCTCTAGCTACATTAATATTAGGCTGTCACTAGTTAGATAAGGCTGATACATTGGCTCTTCTATGCCAGCAAGGGACAGTCTCTGGCCAGCATTGTTTGCTTTAAAATGCAGAAACTTCAGTCCCTCAGTCCCCAAGTTTTCATCAGAAAATATATGAGCAGTGGGCTGGGGGAATGGAGCCCAGAGAAAGTGATAAGGTTAAAGGTAAGGAAGGCAAGTAAAGACGTTAAAGCACATTCAGGTTAAGGCAGAACAAGATGTTCTGAGCATGTAAAAGTCTGGGATTCTCTGCTGGAATACTGCAGAGAGCTGGGAGGCATTTCAGGGGAGTTAAACAAAGTGAAATGGAGCTACAGCTGGGTGTTTCCTCGGGTCCAGAGATCCACACACTGTCTCAGGACACATTCTCCCTGGGGGTATAGCTGGGAACACAGCAGCACATCATCTGAAACAGCTTTCTGGGCAAAACCCTTAATTGTTTTAGGAGCTTGAGGGAAACTCAGAATCTTCTCCATGATGTGTACATGGCTTCATAGGCTGCATGACAAAATTCCAAGTAATTAAAGAGCTGGTAAAAATGATGTTAAAAGAGCCAATATCTCTTCAGGACACTTCAGATAAGCTGATCATTGCATCTTCAGAACAATGGCGTCTTCTTTGAAGGCAGAGATGAAAAACAAGATGAGTCACTGCTATATCTGATATGAGATGAACAGAAATCTGTATGATGTTATTAGAGATATGAATGACACCGCAGTTATGGCTACAGGAATTGTAGTAGGAAGGCTTTAATGTTCCAGATGGAAATTGGAAAACAAATGCTACTTCTTACAGTGAGCCTCAGATACTTGATTATGGTTATCAACACATTTCCTTGCTGCATGGACTCTGGGAAAAGAAGATGCTTAAATCTTGGCTTTAGGGGAGCAATAAATTCAGATAGGAACTCTGCTTATGAGAAATAATTCTGTTGTAAGTGAATTCACATGAGTCTATTTTCTTCAAATTAAAAGCAAATTTAAAGAAAAATCTATAAGCAATGTTTTTCTGAAAGGGAAAATTGAAAATTTTCAAGATTAATATTTAGTGGAATAATCTGAAATGAAAAGCTAAGTGACCAAACTGCAGAAGCACTGAATATCTTTAAGTTATAGATTCAACCATTACCTGGAAATGAACTACAAAATAATTCTCCTCTTCTGAGTGCTGGGGGCAGCACTGACAGATTTAGCCTGGGCATATGGTGAGAGTTTACAGGCCTGTGAGGAAAAGTCCAATGGAGAACCAGAAAAATAACAAAAGTTCTCAAAAAGCATGAGAAGAGCATGAAAATAAGTCTCAAGGGGCTTACATAAAAGCAAAGGAGATTTTAGTTAGAGACTCAGGAAAATTCTCCAGCATGAATCTGGTGAAACGCTGGGCTAAACTCTCTGGTGATGGAAATCCCCATGCAGTAAGTTTTGAAGAACAGAACAGGCAGACAGACCTTAGGAGCAGTTAATTACATGTTCACCTCCTCTGAGGCAGAGAGATGGATTAGATGATCTCCCAAGGTCCCTTCCACTCTTGTAATTCCTATTTCGTCTATGTAGCATCTCCTGCTTTTTCACTTCGTTAATGAAGCCCAGGAAGGAGACAGTGCAAGGGGGTATTTCAGGTGCTTATCCAGCAGGATGAAGGACACAGCAAGCAGAACTCACTGAAATCTGAAGTCCGGAGGAAAATTAACTTATGACTGACATCTTGGGCAGGAGAACAGAGAATATATATTGCATCCTGTCCTGACTGCCCATAACATTTCCCCTGAGCTGGGTAATTCTCGGTAACATCTTTGAGGAAGGGAATCCATAACCTACAGGCAACTTAGAGCTGGTTTGAACTACAACACAAATAAAACACCCCTATATTTAATTTTTTTCTATCCCTCTGCTCTTAAGTTTTTTCGCCTGATTCTTAAAAACTGATATTTTCTCTGCTGTATCCCACATAAGAAACATTCTTCATGAAAACAGGAATTTGAAATATAGGGCATTTGGTATAATCTACTTTCTTAAAATTAGTAATTATTGTGGTGAGTATGGTGCATTTCCAAGGCAGTCTCTGGTGTTACTAGACTGATTCATTCATACCATGCTATTATTGGGCCTTAAATCTCTGCATCTCAGGCTGTTTGTTAAAAATAAAGTGCTTCAGCATAAAGGGGAGTGAACCAGCTGGGATGATTCAGCCCACTCAGGGTGCTATATATTTCTTCTCTGCTCCATCAGTACCTCTGAATTGTAGTTCCCAAAGCAACCAAGCCTCAGTCTTCAACCCCAATCTTACATCTGTCAAGAAAAGGGATAAGAAGAGCTTTACACCGATTTGTGTCCTTGATAATCCTTATTCCACAGCTGCTTGTTTCTACAAGAGGGTGGGGGGTGAAGCCTGTGGTGTGTTAATTCCTGCAGGGTTATATATGGCTGCACAGCAACTGTTTGCCATAAAGTGGTATCAACCATGTATTATTCCCCTATATCACCACAGTGTTCTTTACCTGCAGTGCTGTGATGATATACAGCACTCTGGATCACTTCTCTGGCCAGTGAGCTGTATATTGCAGCCCCCAGCCAGGCACTTGCAACATTGCTCTCTTCTATTTGGATCTCCAGACTGAGGTCCAGAATGGAAATACCAAGCAGTAAAATACTTGCTAGAGCTTTGTGCAGCCATCAGCTCCCCTCTTCATTCTCCACAGCTACTAGTACAGGCAGCAGGATATGAGCTAACAGCTGGATTTTATTATGAAATGCTTTCTTACTTGTTCCCCTAAAATAAATAAAAATAAAATGTAAGCAATCCTATTTTCAGAAAGAGAAAAGGCTGCTGTCACGCTGGTGTGGTGTATAATGGAATACAGTAGCACTGTATTTCATTATGATTCACTGTGTTTTCATTTTAGTTGCCAAGGATTCAATGGCTCAACATGAATTCTAAATTAAGATTAGTATTCCAAATAAAATATTTTTGAAATATGTGTATTTCCCATTTCATTCTAATGAGCTTCAGTAAATGCATTGTACTGCTTGTGGCTGTAATTTGGGCTCGGGAGTGACGCAGGGAAATGCAGCCCTTTGGGACCATCTGGGCACATAAAAACAAGGGGCACAGACATCTGGGGCAGCGATTCTGCTCAGCACGGGCTCCACAGCCATCAGGGCCACAGCACAGGAGGCCTGGCACAGCTGCAGGTCTCCTCAGCTTTTGGATTTTACAGGACTTCCCAGGACAAGAGTTTGCACACAACGCTCTCTCACACGAGGAGTGGTGTGAAATGGGGCGACGTTTCCCCATCACCTGCTCAGGTAGCACAAAGTAGGAAGGAACCACACATCCAAATTTCACTGTAACCACTCAACTTGGTAGCTTCTAAGAAAACCAATGGAATCACCTTCTTCCGCACTCTGGGGCAGTGACCACTTCATCACCCRAACATCACCAGCGTCAACATGGCTCTCAGTTCATTCCTCTGAGTTAGTGCAGCAATTAATCAGGCCAATGCCATTTGCCTTTTTCTACCTTCAAATTTATCTTATGGGTCCACAGCAGCCACACAAAGGGACAAACTTGTCCTTTAGCCCTTCTCCAGGCCCAGCTGCATCACCCTCCTCTCAGCATGGTTAGGGCTTCCCACAAGGCACCAACACAAGAGAACAGGCAGGCTCTGAGGCTTGTGAGGAAGAACAAGCAGGCTCTGAGGTTTGTGAGGGAGAACAAGCAGGCTCTGAGGCTGGTGAGAAAGGCTCATCCCTCTCCCAGCACGTCAGGGAGAGCACCTGCAGGTCTCACCCCTCCTCCAGAGCTCCACAATGCCACAATCTTTGCTGAACAGCAAGAAAAAAAACATTCAAAATTCAGCCCATATTGAGACCACCCATGGCAAGAAAAATGACTAATTTTCTTTATGCCCAGAGTTATGAAGTAGCCATGACTTCCTCACAACCTGACTCCCAGAGGATCCTTTTTGTATTCGTCTGCTGTTTTCCTTTTGTCTCCTCATTTTTTAAGACTGTATAAAATGCTTACTGGGTGGACTTGGGGCCCACAGCTGAAGGATGACGTATTTCTAGCTAATGGTCTTTTGAAAGAACTAGCTAGAAAGGAGGTGATAGCATTAAGCTGCAAGTAGCTCTGTAATTAGTGAGAGTCATATGGGAACAAGACTGATACACTGGGGCCAGGAAAATGCTGGAAAGAGAGAAAGTGCAACATGCAAAGGAAAAAGAGAAGTAGGATGGAGGCTGATGGGTAAAGAAAAATGATCTGGGGAGATCTCAGTGATGTACAATATCCATGATGGTTGTGGCCAGTGAGGCAGAAGAGAAACAGCCAGACCAGTCATGACTTCTGGAAATGGGGCACATCCATAAGCCAACAGCCATCTCTGGTGGCCTTCCATAGCTCAGTTAGTCACTTGATCCCTTACACAAGGGGACAATAAATTGAAGTGCCTTATCACTGAGCTTGTGATAGAGCAGAAAATCCTGTGACATCCACTCCATTAACCACTCACACCACAGGAATGAAATATCCAGGCAACACTTCATTGCTGCTGGGAGGTTCCTGGAATATCATAAGCTTTGGGGGTTAACTCAAGAAAACTTCAATGAAGGACTTACACAGATGAGAAGAGGTGAATTCACGAGCTTTAGTCCTGATATAAATAAGAGGAGGATTTTGACCTGTGTATTTTGTACTGAGGAAACAGCACCCATGACATCTCCCTGGCTCCCCACATTCCCTGACAGACTTCTGGCTGAGAAGAACACAAGCATTTCCCTAAGCTTCACAAAATAATAATCTGCCCCCAAATCACTGCACATTCAGAACTGTGTTGGACCTGTAGAGGGTAAGACAGCAACCTGGCTGCAGTGAGCAATTCTGATGGACTGTGGTCCTGCTTGGCTTTTTGGCCACACTACGCAATGGACAGTATTTAATTAGAATTAAGTTGACTYATCCTATGGTACTGAAAAGCAAATTACAGACTTGTCTAGATTACTGGAGATAGGCACCCAGACATGAGACAATTAGGCTGCTGTAAGGCACGTTTCAAGTCTGTTCTGCCACTTGTCCCTTGTCACCCAAGGACACCAACTCTGAGATCTGCCTCCTCTCCGAAACAGCCCTGTACAGGGTGCTGTACAGCCAGTCTGGAAAAAAGCGACTGCACCCAAGTTCTCAGTAGGGAAAATTATTAAAATAAATGCTGAGAGAGAAAATTAAAGTGTTTTATAAGAAGACATCATATTTTAACACAGCAATTTATTCCCTGAGCCAACAGAACAGACCCAGTTGATCCAATGACAGGGTGTCAATACTCTGTTATTTTGTGCTGTAATAATTATGTTTCCCTCTGCATTAGCCCACTATGCTGTAATGGAAGCTTACAGATTTCTGGGCAAAAGTGAGCTCAGAGTACTCTGATTTCTACTGTCTGGTCATTTTTTAAATGTTTCCTCACAGTGCTTGTTGAAAAACACTGATTTGAACAGCTAAAAATATTTTATCAAAACACTCTCTTTTCAGAAACTGAAATGGTTGATTGTTATAAATGGGCATCTAATGTCTTCAGGGTGTTTATAACTACAAAGCCTAGACCTAATCTGTCTTTGTAGAGATTGTTTTCAAGTCAAGCATTAAAAAGAATTAACTAGAAACTTGAGAATAGTTATCAGTTTTCGCTCTTTTTTTTCCTAGGAAGCTCTCAGAAAATTAAAACATTTTCATTCTTATTATTTTTCTCATTAATATTAAAACCAAAAGATCTTTGAAATATACTGCAAAACTTTTCTCTTTTTATTTTTGGTGGAAAACAGAACTYCCAGCCACCTCTGGGGAAGCAAACTGTCTTGTTCAATGTGAGGCATGGACAGGGGGAGGAAGACAAGCAGGGGAGCTTTTATCATATGGTGAATTCCACGTGTCCATTCTTTAGTCTCCCACATTATCCACAGATTTCTTGAACTAATTAATCAGTAACATAATTTATCCTTGGCTTAACTTTACTGGCATTATACCAGGGACTATTTCTTTAGCCCCCTGTGCAATAAAAAGTTGCACATTAACTTGCTCAGATTTGGTATGGGAAAGAKCTGCTCTTGCTACACTGACAGATATACTCTTATTACACTGATAGATAAACTTTTATTATAATGACATAAACCCCAACTTCTTTTCTTCCTAGAACAGCTGTAATAGATACACTCATTCCAAAGCTGTCACCTTTCATTTGGAGATATGTGCTCCCAAGGTGTGGCATTTCTATAGTTATTAGAACTAAAGGATAATTTTCCACTTGACTATAGCAGAAGAGACAGAAATTCCAACCAGGGAGTGGCCACGACACCATTTTCTCTCTTCCATCTAACCACGTTTCCCTCACCATTCTCAAGTACATGTGGTGTTCTCCCTCTCTTCTGCTGCATTTTACAATGTTGGACTGCAGCACTGGAGGACTGGAACGCTGCACACCTAAACTGGCTGCTGGAAATGCTCTTTTAAATGTTTTAAGTTAATTTGTATTGTACAAGTAAAAGGCACTTCAGTATTTTACTTCATATGAAAACATCTTGTTTTAGCCAGAACAAGCAAAACTCTCTAGTTCCCATTAGCATGTAAGCCAAGGCTCAGCTCTGGAGCACAATTACCAGTATATGAGCTGTGGTACCTGTGCTTTTGCAGATGCAGACCAGCCCTTCACAGATTTTATGATCAGTTCTTCTGAATCAAAACCCAAGGACACATGAACACTGAAAGCCTCTGAGCCCATCTTCATTTYAAATGGGAATCTGAACATTCAACATTTGTTGATGGTAGAGCACCAAGTTTGCACGGTTCTGTGGAAAATGTAACCAAAAATCTTTTGATCCAACTATTTTGCACTTGTATCGAACACTTCTTCTACCAAACCTGCTTTGGCCATTGTGCTCAAACTCGGACCTTGAGAATCAGTGCAAGCAGCGTCTGTGCTGCTCTGCCTTCAGCTTTTGCTAGGGATGGGGAGGAAATCAGTAATTCCTGGAGCTGCAGAAGATTCAGTACTTTGCTCCTTTACACCCACTCCCAGAAGAGTTACAGACAGTGTCCAAGCCTGTCTTGTTGGGTTGCTCAGCCGAGGTGCAGAGAGCTGCTTTCGAAACAAATCTGCTCTCACCTTCTCCTCGGACCTTGCTCGTGGGAGTCCTTTGGACACAGAGTCTGTGTTGGCTTTTCCTCTTGGGTTTCTCTGTATATTGGTTTATGCACCTGCTGCTAAGGCCTCCCCCTTGTTCTTTTGCCTGGAGAATCCTTGACTTTGAAGGATAAGAAAAACACCCTGCTCCGAAGGACACCGAAGAAATCCGCAGTGCTTTTTTGGGGCTTTGGTAGGTATAACTGACCTAGATATCACAAACAGCAGGAGGAGCAAAATGCAAATAACTCTCTCTCCTGCTATTTAAAATTATTCCACACAACAGAAAACTAAGGGATCTGAAAAGTGAGGGAAGATTTATAAGGGAGGATGTGGGAATATTCTCTTTCCACTTGCCCAGCTGTGGATTTGTGATGTGCACAGCTGTGTCCTCTTTTTCACTGTTTGAACTGCTGTCTCTACAGCTCAAGTCTCCTGCTTTCTTTTTCCTCCTAAAATCCCTACTTCAGCTGGCTGTTTCTTATTAAGCTTCCCCCAGAGATATATGTATTTTTAAGATATTAAAATAAAGAAATAAAAACGAAAACAGGCCATATGGCTGTGCACAGGAATGTGTGTGTGGCAGTCTGTCTCAAAAATAGTCTTTCCTTTCTCCTTTTGTTTTTTAATGTTTACATAGCGAAAAAAAAATCCCTTTGCCATTCCAGAGGCTTATAGCTCTGAACAAATGTTGCAATTATGCTTCTCAAAAGCAGATAAGTGACAGGTGAAAAAAATTAAACTCACTTAGACAAGGCAAGTTCAGAATATCTGTAATCAGCTGAAATTGCTTCAGTGAGCCCCCCCTTTGGTTTGAAAGCTCAGAAATCACGATCATTTGAGCTTTTTCAACGCATTGTAATTAAGCTCCAATTTGTGACGTCTCTCAAGTCACATTTTTAACTTTTATGTCAGCTAAAAGGATGCAGCCAGTGGTGCACAGCCAGCCAGTGAAAGTATTCATTCATACCTTTGCATCATTGGTACTAGTCAGCTACAAAGATACAAAAAATACCTCAGGAATATGCAGGATACTCCAGATTGCTCCTAAGGCCAGCACCAATACATCTAGCACAGGATCAAACCTTTGCAATACTTTTAAGTGGTTCAATTTCATGCACAAAAGATATTTCAGGGCAATTGCTGGGACAATTACAGCAGCTCCGAGCAGATATTTCAGTCATCCCCATGCCCACAAGCTCTGCAGGAGCTATTTTGAGCCAGCACAGGCAGCATGAGCAGCCAGGCTCTCCAACCAACAGAGCTGAGGATGCAGAGAAGGTCCCTCCACCTCTCCTGTGACTCCCTTCAAAAGCAACCCCAGAGGGGCCAGGGGATTCCTCTGCAAACCCTGCCAGAGCTTTCAGAGGGGATGCTGTGTGGAGGCAGAGTGTGTGTTGCTGCCAAAGCATCAGCATCTGAGGGTAGAGTTTGCTCTGGTAAAGGAAGAAAAGCACTTGCTGATGAGCCTGTACCAGTTCCCTCTCCTGCTCCTTTTTATGGCAAGTCACTGAGAATAAGCATGGTGAAGCAGGTTAAAATGGGCTTTAATTGTCTCTCGAGCACTTCCATTGTGCAGTAGTTCAGCCAAGGCACTGTGATTCTGCCCACTTTGCTTTCCTGCAGTCTATTACCCCTGAGTCCAGAGAGCCTCTCTTTCCTCCTTCCCTCCATCTCCTCTCCCCTTTCCCTCTTATTTCCTCAAGAATGAAAATTCCCAGAGGACTGTAACCTCTGAAAGCAACATTCCCAGGAGTTCAAGGCAACATTGCATCTCCTCAAGTCCAGCACTGGAGAATTTTAAGCTMTATGAATGGGTCAAGTGACTGATAAGCTCGATTGGCCATCCCAGCAGACAGGTTTGTGCCCTAAACTAACATCACAGGCAAAGCCATAATTCACCTCCCAGGCTCTRCTTCCCACCTGGGAACTGAGATACACTGTCAGAGCAGTTCCAGCAGGTAAAGTTTGGCAGGAGTATTGCATCCTCCATGTAAAGTACTAAGCATTTCAAACAAACCCATATATTTATAAACTTAATTAGTCCACCATCAACTTGTAGAAGTTTCAAAGTTTACTGCAGATGATACATATTTGATGCAAACCATTGTAACTTGATAATAAAAAAGATTAGTTACAGTGCTATAAAAATGTTATGTCAGGTTTTTACAGCTGATCATTAATATTGTAAAATGTAGTTATATTTTTATGCTTTGTTGCTTGACAAAAACAACCAAAATCTGAAGGAGACCAGAAACTTCCTTTAATCTCTATTGATGCGTCTTAAATTGAAGCATTCAGAGAAACATCTTCTTAAAGGCTATAAAATACTCCTGCAGTCCATAGCATTCCTCATATAAATAGGTCAGTAATCACCAGAGACCTCAAGGTGAAAATGCACTATATCACTGCGTAGGTAGCTGCTGTGGTTCAAAAGAAAATAAGATCTGACATCAAGAACAAAAGAAAGATCTATTTTATAATGTTTTTGTAATAAGATTAGAATGGCATTCCACAGTCAGAAGTAAAACACACCAAGCTCACTGGGTGAAGGATGCATAGGCAGGTACAATATTCACCAATCAGCAGCAGGAAATTAAAACAGACAGGACACCACTGGCAATTATGACTTTTTTAAGGGTGTGTGGACATCGTGGCAGGCATCAGGATTTCCACACTCAGGAGAGCAAATCCAAATTAAATTTTGATACTGATCCCCTTAATATATTAACCAGAATTGTGGCCAGTTTAAGTTCTGGTTAGGAATGGCTGTACTGGAATTCATTTTATTCACTTTGGAGGTGAATTACACCAAATTTATTCAAAGCCACTCACAGTCATGAGCTGGAAAACCCACACAGAGCTTCACTGGATTTAGTTGATTCCAGGGTGTAACTATTTGTGACAAAAACTGAGCACTTCCAGGTTGCCCAGGGCTCATCAGTGCATTGTGGTGCTTCCCATGGTGCCCACCCTGGCCTCTCTTCCCTTGTGCCATTCCACATCTAATCTGCATTTTCCTTTTTCTGGAACATCCATAGGAAACTTACRGAGCCCCCAGGCCTATGATTTGCATTTTTCTGCACTATTAATAAACAATGTGCTGAAACAATAAAGGACCTATTGATGCCCTGATGGATTGTGAGAAAATGGAAAGTGATTTTTTTATAAAGCTGCATTTTAAATCAGCTCATTACACATATTGTTTTATTTTGCACTGCATGACATCAGCATCCTGTATTTGCTATTCATTGGAGGTTAAAACATCCAAATGTGTCCTGCTTCCAGGCCAACAGTCCAAGTTGTGATTTGGTTAAGCAAGATGGGCCAGATTTTCTCCTGGAAAAAATCCATTCAAAATCAGGAAAATTATTCATCCCAACAGATAATTTGGCTTGGAAATTATATTTTCTTTTAAAGCAATTTAGCATAGGCCTGTGCAAATCCAAGTAAATTCACACTACGATAGTTTTAATATAAAATCAAAATTAAGTCTGTATTTTTCCCAAGAGGCTTCTCATTTTCATTTGCACCAAACTCCTAAAGATATTTGCTACAGGTAACCTCATTGATGGTTATTTTCCCTTTATTTTCTTTTTCAAGTTCTTTTTTTCCCCAAAGAAGTCTAAGACTGGGAAGTGAGCAGGGGCAGGCCTGCTCAAATGACATTTTCTTCATTATTTTATCTTGTTCAGCTTAGAAGGAAGATTTGGGGAGTCAGAGAAGCCCAAACTGGAGAGCGGGGAACCCACACCAGTTGTGCAGCTGGGATGGACTGGGGAAGGGATGGGTCTGAGATGGCACTGACCAGTGAGACCCTTGGGAAGGCAGGACCTGGTGCTGGTGCCCAGCCAGGAGGTGTCTGCAGAGCTCTCAGGGAGGAGGATGGGGGGAAGTGCAGAATTTAATAACTTGGGAAGTCTTTGTATTAAGAAGGTGCAGGGCATTGTGGAATCAAATCCTGAAGCAGTGTCAGGAAGCTGTTAAAGCTGGAGAAAATCCTTCCAGTGTCTCAAGTCAGAAGATCCTCTGTTGTATTTTATCCCTTGATTTTGGGCTAGTTCAAGGTTTCAGATGGAGGAAATTGTGGGGACTGGATTAAGTCCCACACTTGGCTTTCCCTCTTAAACCATGAGCATTAGGATGTCAACATACAAATGTTTCCCAGTCAGAGCTATTTGCAAGTTCAAAATGCCAGCAGTTGGCGAGTCTAAACTATTGATAAAAATTAAACATTTACTTTGGAAAAAAAAAAMCCCAAGAAGCCTTTATCTTGACGAGTCCAGGAACAGAGTCAGAACCACACAGCTCAACAGATTTCACAAGACAGCCCCATGGAGGGATGAGAAGTTGTTATACCTGAATTATCACATTTACAGCACTAAGAGATCCTGCTGTAATTTTGACTAGAAAAACCTCAGCAAGCCAGAATCACCTGTCAGGTGTGGGATACAAACACAACAGCACAAGAAAATTGCAACGTATGACAAAGTGAATGATTATTGGTGATCCCACGGAACATATCCTAATGGCACTGATAACATCACTTTATATCTTCTCCTGATGTTACACCAGTCTGGTTACAGTAGTTCTCCAAGGGGCTATCCAGAAGAACACACCCAAACTAGAAACTTAAATATTTCCATAACTCATACACTTTCACTTAAGAGAAAAGCTTTGATAGTTCGTATTTTATGTCCCTGCTGCCTTTTCTTCTTTCCAGCTTTCATGTTTCTTGAGATAAGTGTTTTTGTCACTCTCCTTAAAATGAATTACACGTGGTAAATATACTCAGTGTGCTCTGATCTTGGCTTGGAGAAAGCTTCTTGGCCTGGTTAAAAAAACCACAGCATTTGAAAGCTTACACTCTAAGATTTAAGGTGAGTATAAACAGCAGGCTGGCTCCTAGTCTTGAGCTTTACTGCAGGGCAGACATGGCTGAAATTATCTTTAGAAATGAGATTTCTGTTCCTGAGCTCCTTTAAAAAATGTGACTTCCTTGCCCATGCACACTTTATCTGCTACAGTGATGGAAACATTTTAAATCTGCGTGGAGGAATGGAGSTGTTTGGGAGACCGAGGCTGGGCTGGTTCACTTCAGGGCTGATAAGGGAAGGAAGAGACTGGGAGCTGTGTGGTCAGGGCATCCCAGAAGTGAAGTCCTAAAAAAACCACTTTGTGTTTGTAAATGAGGTGTTTACAAACAATAATGAGAATTTGGTCTGTTTCCCCCCCTCCCTTTGCAGAGCAGCAGCTCAGGTGCTGGGGGGCTGTCACTTCTCATTACCCAGGAAGGGCCACGGAAGCTTCAGCTTCTCTCACCTGCTCTGTCCACCTCAGCCAGACAGCCTAACAGGAGCAAACAAAAGGAGGTATCTGCTCCCTTCATTCCTGGCACTGCACAAAAGCAGCAGATCTGGTTTTCCATACTCCTCTGATTACACCAGTGGGAAATATCTTCGTAAACCTCTTCAAGATCAGTCTTTGTTAAGTGCTGTCTCTTTAATTCAACATTTCTCCTGCACTTAATTTCATCTTTTCCTGGTTTGCTTTATTTTAGTGCTAATTAGGTTCACTAGGTATAAATTGCCCTCCCTTAACCTTTTTCTTTTTCTTTCYTTACTTTCAAGACATCTGTCTTCCCTTCCCTTGGATTTTCATAAAACACAAAATCATCTGCATGAAAGAACTTCCAGCATTTTGCTGGGAAAAAAAAAATGTTATTTATCACTGTACCCAAGAGTGACAGTTTTTTATTCTCAAAGCACATGCATTAAATGCCCCTGAGTCTGCCTCTGCCACAGCAAAACATACGCCACTTTTAATCAAACTAACTGCCTGTTTATTAGTCTAAACTCCCAAACCAATCTGAAGATGAGAGGGAGGAAGATAAAAAAAAATAAATTAAACAAAAACTCGACTACAAGTTTACTGGGCCACCTAATAAAATTGCAGTAAGCTGCCCAAGTGTCTGGAAAAAGCCCACCACTCAGGATTCAGGAGAGATGACCTCTGCCTCCCAAAGATGCCTGCTGACACTGGCTCTGTGGCTCTCTGAAGATGGAGGTGGCTCCTTTCAGATTTTGCTTCATGCTGCTGCTTCTACCTCTTTGGCTCACAAAGCTGCTTTCAGCAGCTTCSTTTAAAGCTTCTCCTCAATTCTACTTGCAGCTGAAGGCAGCTGGGTTTCCAGAGAGAACCAGCACTTCAAGGAGCCCTGGGAGGAGCTGTACAGAGCACGTGGGAGAAACCTGCTGACAGTGAGGCAAGTTTCTTGTTCAGATACTGTGTGCAGTTCCCGAGTCCTCACTGCAATTATGTGTCTGTATTAAAGGCATGGGCTTGAGTCCACAAAATGTCTTCTGCAATTTGTGTGGTTCCAACAACTCCCTCACGTCCTTTCCCGGCTTCAATCACAACCACATTCTGCAGGCGCAGGTAGGGAAGTGGTGGGACTTTACAATGCCCTGAAGTTGTGATTGATCTTCCCTCTCCATGTCCGTTCAGCTCCCACAACGATTCCGGATGGCAAAGGCAGAGGCAATAACAGCTGTAAGTGTTCATTAAAAGCACTGGGCCCCATGCTGGAGCCAACATAAGGGAACAGCGTGTGGCTCCACATCAACACCTATTTAGTTTTACAGTCCTATCAGACCTGCCCAGCACAATGGTGCAGCTCAGCAGAAGGAACTGGGATGTCTCATTGAGTTAATGCTTMTCCCCGTGCTCCGAGCTCACCTTTCAGGAACTCAGCATCCAACCCGCAGAGCCGGGCTGCTCTGCAGGCAAGCACACTCTGTTACTCAACATGTCACTCCAGAGAGGTGGCACACAGCTGGTTGCACACAGGCAGCTGCCAGGGAAACTTTGCTGTTGGAGAGAAGGATTTCCAGCGGCTCAGAACTGGGGATGGAAGGAGAATAMAGCGCCCTGGGCATCGCTTGGACAGCACGGGGAGCTCCTCGGCCTCCAGGCAGCGAGGGATTGAAGTGATCAGCAGAGACATCCCTGTCCTTTGCAGTCTGTGAGCAGCAAGAGATTGCAACGAGCAACAAGGACATTGGAGCTGTTCGTGGGCWGAACTCACACCCTTGGACAGTGAGAAATCGTCGTGATTAGCCAGTCAGAATGATTAACATTTCACRGGGCGAACTGAGATCCATGGACAGGGAGATGCAATGATTAAGTGGGTCGTGTCCACCACCTCGTGAGGGGGAGGCTCAGATTCATGGGCAGCAGGATGGTTATTAACGTGGCGACATCAATAGTTATTAACCTGCTGCATCAGTGTTGTTCACAGGATGAACTTCGCTGCTCGGGGGGAGGCAGGGAGAAAACAATTAACAGAAGGACTTAGCCGTGCTCTGAGGGTGAATTAAGATGTATGGACAGACAGAGGATTAATGCAGCCACATCAGCGCTGACCGCAGTGCGAGCAGCCTCACGGGCAGAAGACTCAGATTAACGTGGTCTTGTCATGTCAGCTTGCTGGATGGCTCCTCGTCAGGAGGGCTTGGGCAGTGCCTGTGCCTCCAAATTCAAGGTTAAATGTTACCCAGCTTGGCAACCGGTGAAATCAAGCCAAAAGGGGAAGCAATTATCTAGTCTAGACAGAGCCTCACATCTGTACAAATGTTTTGATGTCAGCTGGCTGGTGCCAGATACATCAATTAGTTTGCAGAGAAGCAACATTAGAAACCATGTCCTCTGTCTGGGCTCCAACACAAGAGGCTTATGGGTTTTCACAAAGGGTTAATGAAACTCAAGATTCAAGACCAGTTTCAGTACTTTGCAAACTTTCTGTGTTAGCACAGAGGCAACAGATTAGAGTCACACACAAACAGCATTTACACTTCATATGGTGCAGTGTGGCAGAAAATGTTTGGCAGCTACAGAGGTAGTGCCAGGCACACGAAATAAATGTTCAGCTACTGATAAAACTGATTAAACTGATAACCTTGCAAGCCAAACCTATCTTTTCACAGGACAGAAACAGCAGCATAATTGATTAYCAGGACACTGGTTCAGCTTGAATTTTGGGAGAGGAGTGGGGGAAACAGCCACTCACTCTGTGACTGCAGTAGTTCCCTTTCTGGGGGAAGCTTGGATCTGTGCCCCAGTTTTTGAAAAGCTGGGGTCCAGTTCAGACCAGTCAATACCAGTATGTCCTGACTGTCTGGTCTACATTACAGTTCTCTGAACCTCTGGGTGTACTTAAGAAATTTGTAGATGCATTTGAAATGTCAGAAACAGCAAGGCARAGAGCAAGAGCTGCTATGAAATACCCAGAAAGAGATTTTCCTAGACAATTCTTTTGGCTGCTGTGGTGACTGGTCAAACTCTTATTTCAGTATTTCAGTCAATTCTATACCAGAGCAATTCCCAAGGCCTGCAAATGTCCAGCCTACCCTCAGTTAAGAACAGAGGACAATGATCTCAGAGGTGACAAACTACTACATGCTCCTGTTTTGAGACCAGAAGGAATGCKAAGAAAACAAAGTCAGCAGGGGATTGAAGTGTCAGGAAAAGCTGACTCCTAGGGGTTAGGTACAATGCAATTCTGTGTACAAACAGCCAGCTAATTATTTCTTACTGCGTATCTGCTAAGGCTGACCTGATTAAAATCATAAATCAGCCAATGGCTCTGTTTTTATGCTGTGAGAGTCCACGTCTGTGTTTGCATATTAATTAAGATATGCTAAGTAATCAAAAATGTTTGCGAGGAAAAAGAAAATAGATTTCAACCTGACAGAAGCAAACACAGGAACACAGGTACACCAACTTTTCCAAAAACTTCCTCTGTTTACACTGTTCCCTTTGAAATTATATCGTTTCCAACTACCTGTGAATTCCTGCCATCAGGTTTTAAGGGAAAATGTCTCTGTCATTTGTATCCCACGACTTGTTTCCACTGGGTGGGAAAATAGCATGAAGGCTGTCAGGCTAGAAAGCTGCATTACTTTAAAAGTGCCAGCACATTTTTTGCCTGTTCTTCCCCATGTGCTGTGCAATATCAGATTAATGTCACCGTTCAGCAAAGCTTGGAGCATTGATGTTGAAACATTAAAGCTATTTCATCAATACCAGGTTCGGAGAGAGGTCGTTTATGGTCATTAGAATAGAAGAGAATTTATTCTGGACATCAGAGGAATCCCCATGAGTCCTAGAGATCATGCTGCAATCCCTATAATGCCATTAATATAATGGCCTCTTTCTTCTTTATTAGGATTTTACAGCTAAGGAGGATGTAAGGAAAACTATCAAATCAGTGGAGTCCAGCACCCTACAGCCACTCCTGTCACAGAGTCCATATGCTGTTCTCTGTTGGTTTTCCTGCGTGAGAAACAACATTCATTACCCCACACGGCTGAGCCTTTCCTCTCAGCAGCCACAGGGCTGATATCTYCAGCAGGATGCTGAAATTCCCTGCCCCAGACAGAGCACACAAAGCAGCTGCCAATGATCTGCTTTATTTTATGCTCCCGTTGTGCTAATCCAGCAAGGAGCACTGCAGCTCTGGGGCATTTTCCCCACATTGTTCCGAGTCAGCGCTCAGAGGGCCGAAGCCRGGATCGCGTCGTGCCTGCAGCCCTGTCACAAGGCGTGAAAATGTTCCTCACCAGGAATTCAGGAGCATCTTTTACGGGTCCAAAGGGGTGGGGTGAAAGATCTGCTGCCACCCACCCACCCCTCAAACATGGGCACTTCGTTCTCTCACTTTCTTTGCCCCATTTTTACATCAACCCAGAGGCATCACTAAACCTGCAGCCTCCAAGCCTTTCTCTTCTCTGCTCCCCACAGGAACAGGTGACATCCCAGGGTCACCCAGGCCACACAGAACTGCCAGAATGGAGCTGGGTTATGCTCCAGGGCCCCTTCACTGTGATGTGCCCGGAAGAGATTTATGCAAAATGTTCTGCTAACGTAGGCAGGAGGCAAACAGGCTGCATCTGTCTGTCTGCAAGCAAGAGGAGCTGCTACATTTGGGGGACGTTGCTGCAAAAGCAACACCACAAAGACAGATGGGTTGAGCTGGCAGCAAGTATCGAATCCCAAAAAGTGATGATTTCACAACCAAAAGGGAAGTGCCCGCCCTCTCGATGGGATAACCAGCAGCTGGCTGTCCCTGCCACTCAGTTTCTGGGATAACACTGTCCTGCAGGGCAGCTTGGGACTGAGTACTGACACTGCCTCTGCACAGGGTGAGGCTCTTCGTTCAGCAATGGGCTTGATTCTGCCAGGAGATGTCAGATAGAAAAAGTTCCATGAAGATCAAAAAGAATATGTTTCAGGTTTGGAATACACACTTCACAAAATGCCCAACATTGCAATCAGTTTCTCACAAGTCCAAACCAAAGAAATGAGCTTTACCCATAAAAAGTGTTTAAATTTTAAAATTTCTTAATGCTTTTTTCCCTAGCATGGGTGCTTAAATTGCCCTGCAGACAGCACTATTTCTATTCTTCAGTTCCTGTCTTTAAAAGTCTCACTAAGGCAAGCAGGGAACCCATTCCAAACAACCCAATAAAAATGGCAGATAAAATATCAGACACACTCCTGTAGAAAGCTTAGAAACCTGCAATATGTTCAAGGACGTTTTGTGCACAGGGAAAAAAAAAAAAAAAAACAACAACAAGAAAGAGGAGGAAAAAGAGACAGGCTAAATCCATCAGTTAATTATTCACTGTGAATTATTTACTCAGATGCAGTTAATTAAGAAACACTTTTAATGTGAACATTTTTCTGTCCCTTGAAAATGAAGCTATATTTGAAATATTCCCAAAGGTACAATTCTGAGGCAGGTGCAGGAGGACCTAAGCCCCACAGCTGGTGTTTCTATCCAGCCAGATGTGATCCAGTTCTGGRATAAACACTGAACAGCTCCAGTGGCATGGCAATGGGGCTGAGCTAAGGTGCTCAGACTCCCAAATCCAGGCACAAACCTGGATACAGTCCTGCCCAGGTGAACGTTGACACGTTCAAGGTTAGTACTGGCTTATACCTGAGCAGGTCAGACCTTAGGCAGGGAGAGACAGTTACAGATGAATCTGCTGGGATAAAGGTGCATGAAGTTTCTTGGGAGAGGAAATGCCTTGTTATACCTGGTGCATGAGACCTGGGACAGCTATTCCTTGCTTAGAGCTGGGAATTGCTCCTGCAGTACAAATTAACTGCAGCTACAGCAGCAGAGAACCTAAAGGAAAGGCAATCATACCAAATGTTTGCATGTTTCAACAAGAAGCCTYGAGTTACTGCCCACCTGGGAAGAGTTTATATCACTTTCCTTACTCTACTCCTTGAAAACACTTTGCATTGTGTCTTGCTTAATTTTAAAAAACTATCTGACCTCAGCATCTTTTCTCACTGGGAAGACAAAGCCAGAAAAGCTTGTGAGCGTGGATAAYTCTGCCTGTGGAAAAAGCAGAGTTTCCAGGGCGGGGCTTTTCCCAGGGTGGGAGATGGAATACCCCCGTGTGCCTCGGTACATGAGCAAGCACTGCACAGCACAAGGACTGTGCCCCCAGGCATCAATCCAGGGGTGCACAGAGCCCAGGGAATGCACCCYCAGCCAGGGGAGAGCAACACTTCTGGATCATAATTTTGCTCTCTTTGCCTACACTTTGGTGCAGTAATTTAACTTCCTGGTGGGAATGACATTTGCAGAATGCGATAAGACGGCATCATTTCTGAATTATGGATTGTTGCTTCTGCCAAGTTTTCTCCTCCTTATGCTTTTCCACCATGTGTTTCTCACACAGCAATTGTACTTTATCACTTAGAGAACGACGCTGTAAGGTTTCTTTCAAAGCTTCCCCACAAAAAGGAAAACACATTATTTTGTTAAGTTACCCTGAAAATATGATTTTAGGCCGAGCATGCTTCATGGCTGCAGTATGGATCCTATTGATCTCCATCTTTCCCAGGTAGATAACATACACCATGGACTTCACACACGTGAAAAAGAGCAGCGCTTTTAAACCTTTGGAGCAAGATCTAAAAACCTCTGTCCCTCCACTACAAAGAGAACAGCAGTTTTTTTCTCATTTGGCTGGGGAGTGGATGCCTTTGGTCTTATTTAGAAGCCAAAAGCACACTGCAAATGTTGTGGATGATAAGCTATGTGGTCTGTATTTTACATTTGGTGAGAATAGATGAACATCATAGTCCCTCCTGAAATGAAAAAAATTAAATCTATTTGAAGATGAAAAGTTGCGTTTATTGGTAACATTCTGCTTTTTGGCTTCACCAGTCAGTGAAGAAGTTTGTATGGTTGATATCTGAACTAGCTTTAAAGGCACCCAAAAAACCAATCTTCCTTGAACATTTGCTCTCAGTGGCCATCCAGTCACTTCAATACATCTGCTCAGCCCGTCAGCAGCAAATAATCTTGGCTGGCAAATTAATTGAATAATGTACATTGCAATCAATTTTTCATAATTCCTCATTTATGCTGTAATTTATATAAATGTTGTATGACTCCCTGGGACTTCCAGCATGCATTTTGGATTGCAATGGTCACGACGGTACAAACTGACAATGCCAAAAGTTATTATGGAATTCGCAATCTGATTTSAGTGACTATTTTAGATAAATATTTACTTCCTGGATGTCATTTCATTAACATAGCTTGAGCACAGAAACACTTACAGAAAACAAACACAAAAGAATGACAATGGCAGCTGAATCAAAATCGACCAGAGATTTCAAATAAACATGAAATGATGTTTTCTGTTCTTAGAGCTTCTGCTGCTCTAATATGGAGTTGTGGCTCTTCGAAGCTGTGTCACATGCACAGACTAACACAGGGTCAAGCTGATAGTTTAGTTCCTAGCATAATTTGTATTCATGCATAATCTTTGCAAAATGTTTGCTTTTCTCATCTCTTTTGAAGACAAGAGGCCAGAAGAAATTACTTGTGTCTGGTAAAAATAGTTTGTCTCAGTGGGGACACTGTTAATCGCTCGACAGCATAATACCTTTCATAACTTTCAAATTAAATATTAAGCATTCTAACAACATTGAGGCTATTCTGTCACAACCACCCTACTGTAGGTCATAGTAGGGCATCTGTCTTCAAATATTGCATGCTGTTTATTGCTTATCATCCTCTAAAAGACTGATTACTGCATTAAACTTGAACATAAAACTACTGGTATTGCTCTACAATCTACGCAGCTGGAGAAATTAATCTATTCTGGTTTATGGTGAAAGGAAACTAAGAGCTACAGCAGAGCCATAAAGAGRCTTTGTGGTGGACAGTGCAGCAAAGCCAGCATTTTTCTGGTTTGCTTTTGCTCCCACCTAAATGTGCTAGTGCTGAACTCACACGCTGCTCTGCCTTTTGTCCCAAGGTTCCCTGCGTGGCACGGGGAATACACAGGAAAAATGAGCTACAAGATGCCAAACAGCTTTTAGTTGTTTGCTGTTCCCTTGCAGCTCTTATTTTGCCCTCATCATTTAAGCACCAAACAACGCACAAACTAACAGCAACTAATTCACATACAGTTATTTTATGCTGTCCCAGTGCTAAACACACCAGAGCAAAGGTGAATGGATTTCTAGTGAAGCTGCTTATGCTGAGGTTCCTGATTTATCATTGCAACAAGTGGGATCTGTTCAATGTTTTCCCTTTCCTGCAGGCTCCTATTTGAGGGATGCACAGACAGTCCATAGTGTGGTTCAGTCTGATGCAACGGCCAGCCAGGATTTGCCAAGTCATGAGATAGAAAGCTTTTTTCTAGTTAAAATCTCTCTTATTTCAGGAAAACACCAAAGCATTCACAGGCTCATATACTACTTGGACTTTTGGGTTTTTTTCCTGTTTTTTTTTTCATTTATTAGTGCTTGCACATACTGCATTGTTTTACATGGTGACTGCACTAATAGTACTTATTTATGCCTTCATGTCAGCAACAACTACTCCACTGTACTCGAGCTCTCTTCTGGTCTAAGTTCTGGCACCAAAGTATAAGCCATCAAAGCACTCATCCTTTCTCCATGCTCTCTATTTGCACTACATATTTACCAAAGGCTACAGCTGATGGTCTTTAAAACCATCCTGAATTTGAGCTGCAGCCCATGTCAGTAAGATTTATGCACACCAAAAGCTCTTGGAGCAAAATAAAGAATTCTTTACCAGCATCATGCCTGTATTCTGTGATTGTAGCACAGGAAGCATAAATCTACCACAGGCCCACAGGAGATCTTGCTCAAGTTTCTTTTATTTAGATTTACTAAAGATAACATTAAGTAGGCAAATTACTTCGATTCCCGTAAGAAATTATAATAAAGAATGTGTATTAGGATAAAAACAGTAACTGCCAAAATTTACTAGGACTTCTTTTGTGGGAATAAATGGCTTTTGTCTTATTGCCTTAAAAATAAATGCACAAATTGTTAAGCATCTGAAGTTACTRTTAGATCTCATGCCACAGAAAAGGAGAATGAAAAATGATTTCTCTCTGCTGGCTATACACTAGACACAAATCTAAGAAACAGTGTTTGTSTCTTGAAGGAGTGTTAAAAATTGTATTTTCTTTTACTCATATGCTTACAGAATGCTTAAATGCTTACAGAAACAGAAGTAAGTATTGACCAGTGCAAAAAGACAGCAGGTAAATTTTGTCTGCATCTTGCAGTCTTGCAGAACCTCAGTCCCGAACACCACCAGTCTTTTCTATTTCAATCCCACACCACCATGCATTTTTTAAGAACATCCCTTTGGCCTGCCTGGAATAAATGAGWGTAACCTGAACCTGGCTGTCCTGGCTGCAGTGTTCAGGGGCTGCCTGGTGCTCACGGGGGATGGCTGGAGAGAGAGAGAGAGAGAGGAATGACCAGCTGGACCCGAGCTGGGTTTGCATCCAGAATTTGCAGTGAGAAGACTCTGGTGGAAAAGGTCCTCRAAGGACACTTCAAAAACTTGTTCACATCCCTTTCTCCTGCCAGGCAAAGCACCACCTACAGCCCAGCAGCCTGGGCACACCCACAGCACCTTCTCCACCCACCGTGGAGGCAGAATCCTGGAGCTGGAGGTGCTCCCGGCCAGTTGGCAATTAATTTGAAACAGATCCTGTAAATCTGTTGTTCAAAAGTTTGGTAGCTAATTTGCATCCAGAGGCTATAATATCCCTGATCACAGTATTGTGACAGCTTCCTCTTCAAATTCCTCAAGCTTTAATTGAAAATAATCAGCGGTGGAAGTTGTTCTAACAGTCCACATTCACTGACGTAAACAAACACAAGACTTGAAAGCTGGGAAYGCTTCTGTTTGCATCTGCGGCTCTTTCACCAAAAGGCATGTTGTTGATTCCATTTATTCCAAACACAGCATAAATGAATGCTTAATTTGGGAGCCTATAAATAATGAGCATGCTCAATTACAGCAGCAGCATCTAGAAGCAGGCTTGAAGTGGTGTTCCTGAGTCGCTAATGCTATCAGGAATTTCCATGCACTAAGCCCCAGACACGCACGCTCCCAAATTCACAGGGAAATGTGTTCCACCGGCTTTGGGACAGCCCCCACTGCAGTTCAGGCACTCATAGCTCTGAACAGCACAAAGCCCCTCTGTGAATTATCCTCATTACTGCAATAATCCTTCACAGGCTCCCAACAATGATGTTAAACACAAGGYGAATTTAGTGCAACAGGAAGCGACAGAAGAACGATGCCTTTATCAGTTTTCTGGATAGAGAACAGAACATGGTAGAGATCTAGKGAGTATGTGGCTAATTTAAAGCATTTTTCATGATCGATAACAGTGAGAGATACACAGCTTGTTACTGCTGTTCTGAGTGACAGGCACCTGAAACACATCCCTTTCCTGATGTCTTTCTCARGAAGAGACAAGTAGTTCTGGCAAACTGTCTGAGAGAGGCAGGCACGTAGCTGAGATGAGATTCACATCCTTTTCTCTTTGCAAACTCTCTGGACCTGAGGAATGACAGAATGTCACATATGGAAACCAAGAAGCCTTGATGTATAGGGCAGGACCAACATGTACCTCTCAGCTTATGCTCTCTTTCTGATTCCTACCAGAAACATTTTTCCTCAATGCAAAACTGCACAATTAGATATGACTCCTCAGCAGAGATGAATTTTCYTGTGCTCTGGGATCTATCAAAATTCCTGGGTGTTAACCTCGTGCTACTGAGCTTGACTGATCAATTCTTCACCCAAGCCAGTCGCTGTCACCCCACTCACTCAGAGAGACTGGCACTGGAGAGAGGAATGGGATGAACTCCCAGCAAGCTGCAACAGCATCAACTGTCTCCAAATCCAACTGTGATCAAGCAAGTAACTTCTCAAAAAATATGTTCTGCTTAACTCAGCCATGTTGAGGGGGTGACAGGCACAGGGAATCACAGCAGAGCTCAGCATCTCGAAAGATGCAAATTCTCCCATTGCTGATAATACTCAGCCCACTGAGAGGCTGCTTCTGGGAACTCCGGGGATTTGAAGAAGAAGCTGTCACAACACTGTGAACAGGGGTGTTAACTGTGCACACTGAGGTAAGAGGTGGAGCACACAGACATCCTGTGCTCTAACAGGTCATTCTTCTCCTGCAGGTGTAATTTGCTAAATTTTATCTACAAATGCACTTCCATTTCACAGGCCAGCGGTGTTTTTCCCCAGCTGCTGGGCACAGGGCAGCTGCCACATTTGAGCCAGGTCCTGCAATCTCTGCTCACAAGAGACTGGCAGTAGCACAGGGCAGACGCTGTCGAGGTTGTCCCTTTAGTTCCCCRTGCCCTTACTCCAAAAGTGGGTCAGTCAACATTTCTGCCAAAGTCTTAATTGTGCTTTCTCAGGACTGGATACATTTCAGGCCCCTGGGTATCTCCACTGCTTACCTCACTGATTAAACCTAAATACAAATCTTTGCCTCTGGTTGCCTTTCCCTCATCCCTTGACCTCTCTCCATTTCCCCCTCTTGAAACACGGCAGTAAACAGATATTTACTTGCATTCCTGATTTTTAAAGCTCCGCAAACTATTTTTTAACACGCAGATCACCAGCAGCTTAGAACTATTTCAGGAATGACACAAAAATACTTCCTTTTTCTCCTCCGGACCCACACAAACACCTCCTGCTGCTCACAGACCCAAGTACAGCAGATGCCAGATGGCACCCAGGCCTGGAACAAAAGACACTGACTTTCTTTAAGGGGATAAAACTAATGACTTCATCTTGACGTTTGAAGACCATCAAGGGGACATGGCAGAGGAGAAAGCTACAAAGCGCAGCATACATACATAAATAAATATATAAATAAAAATACCTAGAAGGGATTTCCTCTTGCAGCCTGGCACAGCTTATATATMCCTTCAGCAGATGAGGGGCAGGGATGAAAATCCTTCTTCTATCCGATACCTTATCCCTTTTGGCCAAGTGTCTTTGCATTTCAAGACACACTGGGTGCAGACAGGTAAAGATCAAATTTGTTATCTGAGGGAGATGGGAAGGCAGACTTAGAAATTACAGGGAGAGAGGCAAAACCAAGGAGTTGAATGAGACCTTTCTCATCCCRGGATTGCCCCAGGGTGGGCAGGCAGTGGAGAAGAAGCGTGGAGAGCAGGACTCCAAAAGTCAAAGGGAATGACTGGGGATGACTGACGACTCTGCAGAACTGAAATAATCACAGTAGACAGGGCTGTCATATTTTATCTGTGCAGAGACTTTTAATTTTGAGAGATCTCTTGCCAGTCATGTTTTTAAAGGCATTCCAAAACAGCGCTGCAGTGACCTTGGAGCTCGTTTACGTGGAGCCCTCTCAAAGCACCTCTAGAGAAACCCAAAACCTCAGTTTTTTGAGTCCTGTGAAAATGCCACATCAGAAAGGCAAGTCTGATGTAAGGAGTAATAACAGTTACAGGTTTTCATGCAGCTTTCAATTAAAATTTAATAGGACATTTATAGTCTCAAACATGAATTTAATGAAATGGCTTCAAATGTAAATCCTGGGTGGTAAAAATTCCTCAACAYTTATGTTTCTGGATCTGCTAGCCAGAACACAATGAAAATATTTTTAATCATCTGTACAGGTTTATCTAAAAAATGAAGAATAATTTTTAAACTTCAAGGGCATTTGTTACAGAAATGTACAGAGCTATAACATATAGTTTCCTCATGTTTAAGGAAGAGTATAGACTGCGTTTAATTTTGCTAGATTTCCAAATTCCTTAGATTGAGTTCTGATACCAGACCTCCTTTGTGCATCCAGGATGCACAAATAAATGAGACAAAAATTTACATAGATCTTAGAAATTCCTATATAGGAGAGAATGTGTTGCATCCAGCAGGCTGAACACTCAGGTCTGGTACCTGACGGCATTAAAAACAGTAACAAAATTCCCCTTCACTGGTTTTCCTTTGGTGTGCAGAGCATGTAAGCAGGACCCAAACCGCTCATCAGTATGAAAGAAAACAAAGGAAAATTGCAATTCCAGGAGGAAATTGTGTGGTGCCATTCTTCAGCTGTGAACTGAGCACTCATAACTTTCATTGCCAACAATCCATAAAACTCACTGTCAAGCACTCGGTGTCCAGGAGGCATAAGAAGTGTCAAGAAATGCTTTATGCTGTTGCTAACACACTACAAAAGGCTTGATCATCAGATTAAACTGGAGGTACAGGCTRGCACTGTCCAGAAAGGAATTTGGATGAGACCATAGTGATAGCAAGAAAAAGAGCTTTGATTTGTATAAAATAGGATGGATTTTAAAAGGCTCCCACAGGCTGGGGTTCTCACAATCAAGGGATCCAGAYAGATGGATGGACTGAGCAGGAGCTTCCCGTGATTGCTTCCAGCCAGTTGCCTGATGGAAGAGCCCTGGCTGTCAAAAAGAGAGAGAGATAACAGAGGCCGTGTTTCCCAGCGCTGTTCCAGCCTTGTCCCTCAATTAGACGCAGTGGGTTGAAGCGCTTTTCCTCGCTGCTCTGTGATTTGAACAAGAACAGCCTCAGGGCAACTTCAGCTCGTGCTTGGGTGCCCACAAGCCCAAGAAACGGTGAGGGCAGAGAGAAACTGCTGGAGGATGCATGTGTGCTTTTCCTACAGCTGAGTCCTTTGCTKCTTCTCTGTCTGGAAAGAAGGGAGAACGTGCAGCCCTGCATCGCCAGCGCTTCCCCTTGGCCAGAGGAAATCCTGGAAAATGTGTCYGCTCTGCCCTACAGGAACGGCGTCAAAGATCTGCAATGCAAGGGAGAACGGGGCCTCCAGCTGGGGGGGATGTGTCGCTGGGCAAGCCAGCCAGGATGGAGCACAGTCACTGGGGAGGGTTCTAAGGAAGGTTGTAAATGAGGGCAGAATCACTGGGACAATGCGGGCGGCGTTTCAGTGTTTTGCAAAAGCTCCAGGGAGAGACGGGAGACTCCTTCTGATGAAGAAAAGGACCTTAAAATAGGAACGAAACAAAATGATCCATCTTTGGAGGCTGCAAATTAGTGYCTCCAATCTGAGTAGAACCAGAAAAACACTGAGCTAGAACCAGGAAACGTTGCACATCTTTCAGGAATTGTTACCTTGATGTATCCAGAATAGATTAAAGAAACTCAATTAAATCTGAAAAATCTGAAACTCTCAGATAAAATATTTTTGAATGCTAAATGGAATCTGTGAAGCTCCATTGCCTTAACCTGTGCTAACAAGCTGCTCAATAAACTTCATGAAAACATATTTTATGTACTGATAACATCTCAAAGAATGAAAGGTTTTGCAGTTGTTCAGCAATCAGTTACCAGCTGGATTATGGTCCACTAATGCTGTTAGATTTCTGCAAGACAGAAGGCAGCTTTTCAACCATTTGTTATTTTAATGATGAGGAATCTCACCATAAGCCTTGTTAAAACTTCATTTAATCCATTACAGAAGAAACAAAGACATTTAGAAGCGAACATAAAAAAATTTTCAATCTATCAGAGCAGAAATTATAGGGTTTAGGGAAGCTCTTAAGGAGCATCCATGGAATAAAATGACTCTGCTAATTAAAGGACTGTATCTTTTCAGGTTTGACATTTAGGGACTGTCTTCAACAGGGACTGAAGTACTCTGCATGATAGCACTCATAATGACAAAGTGAAAAAGGGAGAACCTTTACGAAGTCGCAACCAAATGGCTCCATCTATTCCAGATATCACCCAAACATTTGCAACGGTGTTTTTTTATTGAGTTTTCTTCCCAAAAATGCCTCAGAGGGAACAGAGGGTGCAGCCTCCCTGCCCCATAGATCATTGGAAATTCTTCCTTGCAGGGATGACTTTGGTTCAGTAGCAGGAACAGAACCCAGGACAGAATCCAGTGAGAGGTTCCTGTGTTTCAGAATCTTGATTGTCCTGCCAGGAGAGGTGAAATCAGTTCAATGAATCCATCAGGCACAGCCCAAGTACCTCTGACTGTCCTAAGCCTAGGAATGTGCCACCTGGAGCACAGCTCTGCTCCCTTGCCACTGCTCTCCTAATTTGCAAAGTTCTCCTGCAGATCTGGAAGAGGCATTTCCACAGGGTCTTCAAAAGACAAGCACCATTCCCTGGACTCCCTGGCCCTTCTTTAGGATGGTCCATTCCAGGGACACGTTGCCTCCCATACACCAACTGAGAAAAAGCACGTCCTAGAATAACCTGGTTTAACAATGTCCAGAAAATATCAATGCAATATATTACCCAAATGAATATCTATTTCATGGCTAACACATTAGAGGTAGAAAACTGCTGTTTCTGAGTGAAAAAAAAAAAGGGCATTTTCCAAAGGCCTAAACACCAACTTCAGTTGTCTTCAGTCCTTCAATTACCCTTACAGCTCTCTCCAGAGAGCAGAGCAACATGCCAAAAATTTGCAATCATTAGTTCAACAAACAAGTCTAAGTTTGCACTCACAGGTGCAGATAAAATGTTCCTCCTCAAAAAGTGAGGCTACTCACTGAAAAACACACTGAAATGCTGTAATCTCAATTCTCCAAGATTTCCTGGAGCAGCAGTGTCATTTAAAGCACAGATTTTCATACCCCTGAGGGAAGGACATGCTATTCCAAGTCCTGTGATTACCACCCCCTTCAGCAGCTCTAATGAAGTTCCCAACTGCTGTTCTAAGATTTAGGCAAAGCTCCCCTCAAGAGTATTTTTCCTGCAAGGCTTTCCCCAGAATTGATCTTATCAGCCAAGTCACCTACTAAACCAGGAGAAAGTTCGGGGCTCTCTGTCAGATCTTGATCCCATTTAAATTAATGATAAGGAAGAGGGCGTGATCTGTAATATCTATCTGCTTTCTTCTCTTTGTTTGAGGAAGATGAAAATCATTGGCTAAAGTTATATCTACCTTGAAATTCCAAGTACCAAGAAATTATAAATAAATAAATATGGTTTTAATTTTGAATACAGCACATAAAATGTTAAAAATCCCACTTCTGTGTATTAAAAAAGGAATTGTGCTGCTTTGGATTCTTTTGAAGTATTTGATATAAAAATATTCTCCAGCCCCCACAATCCTCCATACCAAACCAGAAGTTTGCTAGACATCCAGCTGGTTTGAGAGCTTCTGCCTTCAGCTGGGTTTCTTAAAGAAACAAGGCTTGTGCAAACATGCTGTTTGTCTCCTTCCAGTAACTTTTGAAACAAGTTGCGTGAGTTGTTTCTCAAAGAATTACTTTTTAAAGTTTCCTTCCCCCCAAGCTTGCAAAATATTAACATTTGGAATCGTTTTACATAATATCGCTCTTGCAAGAAACTGCTGAAATGGTAAATTAAGTGCCATCTAGACTGGCTAAGGAGTTTTTGATAAGGGAGTGATCTTGAATGAAAAAATGGATACTTAATTCAAAGTCAATTAAAAATGGAATTATAAAGTATCTAGATGAGAATCGCATAATGAATATCAGCAGCACAAAGTCTATAAAGGAAAATCAACCCTGAAATTCTTCCAAAGGGTCAGCAAAGTCTTGAAACCATCTTCACCAAAAACTTTGACTTTTTTAAAGCCTTTCCTGAAGCTTTTCATGAGACTTCATTAATTAAACTAAGCAGTCATGGACTCAGGAGCAGGAATGAGTTCTGAATCTTAACTAAGATTCTAGCTCCCCGACTAAAGCACAAAGTTTAAGAAATGGCCACTTTTCATTGTAGCATAATATTAGTAGGAGTTGTCCCAATCTTCTATAATATTGGCTGGATATAATTTCTAGAATACATGGTTTTACAGACCAGATTCTGCTCTTTGTTTAACATAATAAAGGGAAGTATTTTTAAAGGAACTAAATCTGTTTACTCCCAAAATAATCAAGAATAAAATTTAACCCAGAGAGTCCAGCAGACCAAGCAAGAGAACTTGAAAGTTAGAAGCTCTTATCTCTTCAATTAGACAGAGCACTCGGGCTGACTGCAGAATAATGTGTGTATATTAAAATATTTTCTTTGAAACTACCAACATCTACCTCAAAAAGCAGTTGAGGTTAGTGATAACTGACCATTTTCCTTTCCCCAAGACTGCATACAATGTTCTTAAAGAATCCCATCATTAGAGTCAATTAAGCATGTCCAAAGATGCCATCAACACAGGTGCCAACACCACCTCTGAGGGACTGCAAAGGAATAAAACCACACAGCTCCTCTCTGTTACTTAACTGATCTACAAATGTCAGATCGAGCCCTTGTTCTTCCAGCTGATGGGAAGAAAAATGCTCTAAACTAATTTTCATTTAAATTTCTTAATGCACCTCACCAGTTGTTTGTCACATCCTGACACGCTGTCACGTTGTTTTACAACGTGATTTATTGTAACGTGATATGAAGTGAACATATTTCATTTAGAGGAATGCACTAATGCCTTTGGACTCCAGGAGCAGACAGGTAGCTGCATAATTTCTTAGCACCTGATCCAGATTTACTAGAACAGGTGAAAACAGAGCAAACTCCCTACATGGCTTTCAAAGTATCCTAGAAAACATTGCTATGTTTACCTTGTGCACTCCGGAGGTGCAGCATGTTCACACCCATCCCACCAAATCCAATCCTTCTTTCTGTTTTGAAGAATCAAAGAATAAATTCAGCTAAAGGCTTTGTAAAGTTTCTAACTCGTCTTCCTTCCTGGAGGTTTATTTTACTTGCACAAGCCCTTTTATGCATATGCAGTGGAAGGGGTTACTCATATTTATTACTGAAGAAGTATATTATACTACAGATTTTGTCATATTTCCATTAAAAAAAACCTCCAAGAGAAGTCCCTAAAATTCAAAGGAAGGGGCCCATATTTTTCCAAGAATCTCTAAATAAATCCTTGAAGTGCAGGTGAAACTCCACACTTGATTATCTACAATCTGTATGATGGCCAGAAGGGGCTGCCCTGTCTCTCTCCCTGCTCGCTCTCAGAAACAAGCAGCTCGTACCCTTCACTTCTCCAGGGTTAGCTGCACACTGACTGAAAGCTAATTTTTTTTTTTTCTTAGTAATATCAGACAGATGCAACTCACTGTGAGACTGCACTAATGTTAAAACTGTAGGGAAAAGGGGAGGAAATACATGGCTGGCAGCAGGGGAAGGCAGGAGGACTATGCTCCCATTGCTATCTGCTGCAGAAACTGAAATTCATAAGCACAAGACTGGAATTACACATATTTTATCCCCAAGTAGTACCAAGGGAAAATGCATGCATTATATGCAGTGTCTACACTTTAAAGAGTGCATTTGTGAAGGATAGTTTGGAATTCCAGCCCTCTCCAATTCCTGTGAGTTGCTAACTGGACTCATCTCTCATCGGCGCTGCTGCTGTTATGCAGGAAGCTGACAGKTAATGAAAGCACATTCTCTTACTCTTGCCACAAATAGTATTTAAAGCTTAAAAATAAGATTCTTAAAATATCCCCTGAGCTTTGACCATAGTCTGAGGAGAGCCACAGTACAAACAGCGCTCCTTGATTTGTACAGCCCACAACAGGGCTTCCCACTTAATCCAGGGAGATTAATTTCATAAAAGCTAATTGATTAACTGAATCGGTTACACATGGTCCAGGGGATCTCAGGATCTATAAAGTTCACAATTTCACTGAAGTAGGCAATAACTGGCTATCAAAAAGATTTGCTTCAGTGACAGCCCCCAGCCCTGCCAACAGCAATGTTTACAAAGCTGGCCAGCCAGTGGAAAGCTTCTTGAAGTGCTTGGATAAAACACCCCATCACTCTCCTGTTCCTAAAACCATCACGATGTAATCCCAAACAAGTGGATTCATTGCTCTGATTGGTATGACGTACTATAACTTTATATTTTGGAAACAATTTCAAGAAATACTGAAAAATACTCCCCATGACTCATGGTCCACGATCTAATCAGTGTCTGCTGCTGGGCAGATCAGCAGGATGTGCTAAAGGAGCATGTCCAAAGCAAGAGGAGAGATCTTCTACATTGACTCCACTGAGAAGCTAAAGAGTCAGAATCGTGTAGGTTGGAAAAGTCCTTTAAAATCATCAAGTCCAACCATTAACCCAGCACCCGTAAACCTCAAGTAAATCCAGGAGATCCCGTTGAAAGAAGGGAGCATTTCATAGTCAAGAGTCACAGACTCACAGGGTGGGGTAAAAGGTGAAATACAGCAAAACTTCACCAGCAGAACCCAGTTTTATTCACACAAATAACGCTGGACATGGGCTCTGAAAGGAGCACAGGGCACTGTCGTGCCCCAAGCCAATGCTCTAAGCACACACCCTGTGGATTGACATCCACTCAGGCACACGCCTGCCCCGTATCCCTTCTGAGCTGCAGAGCCCTATTCCATGACCTTCCAGATCAGTGTCTTACTGGGGCTCTCCGAAAAGCATAACAGCATCCCTAGAAAAGTTAACTGCATCTCTGAGACACAAACCAAAGAATAACTCTGCCTCCACCTCAGCTGCTCTCACACACCTGTCCCTTCCAATCCAGCAGGGCGGATTCCTCCGGCTGAGAGCCCTTGACAGTGCCAGCCACCCGGGCCTTGCAGAGCACGAGTTTGGTGACATATTCTTGCCATCACCTGCAGAAATGCCCCGTTCCCCCAGCAGCTGCAGGATGTGACTGTAGCTGACAGTAAACTGTAACATCTAATGGACTCGTGCGGGGTGCCCAAACGCCCGAGGAATTCTGTCATGTGTCAGTGCCGCTCATGTTAAGAGATCCATTAGGAGTGCAATGATCTGAGGAAAGGTCAGCTGTCACGGCTGGTGCCAGAAGTGTCACCTTTGCTTAAAAGGATTTTGCACCCAACTCCCCAGCTGAGTAGATGGCGCTGATATCCTTGTCCTGAAGCCAGGGACGTGTCACCTCAGACTGGCACACGTGTACCGATGTCACTTGCTGCAGCTAAGCCTCTTTCGAATGCGCCTTATCAAAGTCCAGTGGCAGTGTCACCGTCCCTGACACTTCTGTTGGGAAGTGCTCGGGCTTCTTCAGCCGTGTGCCAGAGCTGTGATACCAGAGAGCTCTGCAGCTGAACCAGCAGAGCAGCACAGGAGGCATTTTGTGAGGTTTTAGATAGAAAACGAGAAATCCTACTGCCCAGTCTCCCAGTKCTGGGTTTCTGATAGGAAACAATAGCTCTGCTCACACTCAGGACAGTGGGACAGGCTGCAATAAGCATAGCGAATTAAATCAGAAATAACTGCAAAAAAAAGATAGCTGAGTTACAGAATGGAAAACAGGATTAGAGGCAAGGCAGAATCACCATGGTGTAATTACTGTTCTGGTGGATGGACTCGCATGGTAATCCGATTCAGAGTGAAGTTTGCTTCCCCGGGACTGTGACTCCCCAGAAAACTGCTCTGAGCTTTGGAAAGCGCTAATGCAGAATTGATCCGTTCTCAGATGATGGAGCCAAGGTGTTAATGACAAAACTCCACTACTATGTTAAACTGGCAGGGTAAAATTCCAGCCTGACTGCCCTCAGTGAGGCAGCTGTCCCTTGGTCATTACCTCTTATACTCTTTTATTTTATGCATGGTATGAAAGGGTTCGTGTTTCAGAGTCATCTTGCAGCTACCTGCTACTCTAAAAACTTGATATTTYTGAATACCTAACACACACTTAAATAATCAGCCTCAGGAGAGGTGAAGTTATKGTTTGTGTCTGGTTACTGCTTTGCTTGGATTCTTTAGGCAGTAACACTTGTATAATAGCTAACGTTGCTCGTCTATTTGAGTAACAGTGAAATGAAGCCTTAAATAAGCAATTTTAAACCACAATAGTGGATTGTTAAGTAGCCAGGGAATGCTGACATGTCACTTTTACATTTTTCAGTCCTTTGAACTAATTCTGTAAATTATAAAAATAAATTCAAGACTTGGGTGCCATGTCAGATGGACTGTGTCTGTAGTGAGCTGCTTTGTAATAGGGATTGAATAGGGTTTAATCTTGTCAAAGTAGGTTTTTTTGTGATGCTCCAGACAAGTGACCTTGACACTCTTGAAGTAGACATGGCGTTAACTGTGATTGTCACCCAACCGCTGGCTCGATGACACCAGAACTCAGATTTGCTTTACAAGAATGTTGGAGTGGGAAGCTGACCTGTAGTTCATCAATGGTGGTATGTGGCAAAAGTTAAATAAAAATAAAAGTTGTGATTCTCAGGCACAAGGAAGAACATACACTGGGCCAAAACTGAAAATCTGGTTGGAACAAAGGTACAGAAAAAGAAGGTAATGAAGGAAGCACAAGAAAAGACCACTTGTTATTTTGTAGATATCTGGACAAATCCAGGCTGATTTTCACAACTGTTCCACAAGGACACTTTAGTCCTTGTTTTCCTCTTTTGTTATCCACAATGAAGGTAAATTGCAATTCAGGGTGATTACATCTGATAGGAACATATAAGTAATGAAGGATTTGGTGGCTTCAAGACTCAGATTCTGTAGTGTCATGACCCTGGATGCTTAGAGGAGAGATCTGAGTCTTGGCACACAGCCAGAAAGAAGGTGAATGACCATAACCACATCTTCCTGGGAGCAATGGGCTCAGGTACAGGAAAAGAAGCTCCGAACAATTTTATCCCTAAGGAAGTTACAATTTTGGCCAGAAATTTTGTACCTTGTGTTTAAAATTATGCGTTTAGACAGTCTGTTCTAGCAGAGCTGGACAGCTCAGTAAAACCAGTCTGCTTGTTTCTCTCAAGCTTAGGGACAGAGGTGCCACTGCTTTGATAAGAGAGCATAAGTCTGTCAAAGTGAATGTAAACAAAAATCCCTCTAATCTAAACAAATAAACATACAGGTGGAAAGTTTAGCAGTTCTAAATTTTTAGCTGTTTTCCTACCGCAAGGGTTGGGAAGTTAAAAAAAATAAAAATCTCTTTTATATAGTCCCTTTCATTCACCACTAAACACATTCAATATCAACCTTTTCCACACATACAGCTCTTCTCTATCAAAAAAATTATAGGGCAGTTGCTCAGAAGTGGTGGTGTTTGATGATTTCTGCTACTGAATATACGTATTTCATGAAACAGCCCCAAAAGGATTCTGTGAAAGTTCTCAATTCTTATTGAATTCTGTAGTGCTTTTGAAAAAAGGCAAATTTCAGAGGCAGAAATCAATGCTTCTGAAGGTAGATCATTAAGGACTAGAAAATATACACTTCTATTCATAAATGATCCGGAAAAAGAGATGAATAGTGAAAAGACAAAGTTTGCAGCTGATACAAAATCATTCAGGATAATCAAATCTAAAGCAGATCATGAACTGTTGCATAAGGAACTTGCAGTACTCAGGAACTGGATAATAAAATGGAAGATGAAATCCAGTTTTGCAGATGAAAGGATTGAATGCTGGGAAAAGCACCAATTCATGCAAATCCATAGGCTCTGCATTGGCTATTGCCATCCAGTGTATAGATGCTGGAGCCTTTGGTTAGTTCCCAGTGAAACTCAGACCAACCCTCAACAGTAAGCTTGATGGCTAGAAGAACACCAGGAATTGTTAGGAAAGTTTAAAGAAAAAACATAAGGCATCATAAATGCACCTGGATGAGGCAAAAGAGGTTTCCAAAAGGGTGTGTGTGCCATTATGGAGGAGAGGTCTGGCAGGACCAACAAATACAATGATCCAAAAGCACCAAGCTTGGGCCTCAGGCAGCAGCAGATGAGAGGAGAAGGATTGCTCTACACATGCCCTGCTGCCTCTATTCCATTCCTAAATGTGTCTTCTTGTTATTCTATTCACTGCTGCAGAGAGAACCTGTGGCCACATGGACCCTCCCGTCCCAGCTATGGCCAACGCCACAGTGGGAGGAAACCCTCAAAATGTGTCAGCAAACCACGGAAAGCACAAACCTGTAGCTCAAAGCCATCCGAGAAGCCCTTCCTGGGCTGAGCAGAAGGTGTTGGTGCTTGGAACCTCTGGAATAAACCAATCACTTCTCCATTGCTCCCTAAATGTGTTTTGTTGGAGGGGCGGGACAGGAGCAGTTTGTCTTTTCAGCTCTTCAGAGATACACATTCGAATGCATTCGAGGTCACTGGAAATGGAAAACCAAATTTCATTCTTGATTGATTTTTTTCAGTAGATGGAAATGCTCATCTAATTGTTTTTTACTGTTTGACCTTTCTATTTCGTTTGGTTAATCTTCATGATGATGAAATAGCATTCATGGTATTCACACAGGGTAACTGTTGAAGGCCAGAGCATGAATGCTGATTTTTTTTAATGTTCTGCTGCTCTGGACACCCTAGAAACAAAATCAGATTGCAATAACAACTTCAGGTTTTGGTGCTTCTGAGACACTAGTTAAATTTAGTTTCCTTGCAGGTCATGATTAGTCAGGGGGTGCCTGTATAGGATATCTACGGAAATCCACATTTTGGACCATGCCAGCACCACTGAAGCTAAACAAACAAAGGGAAAACCCTCAAAATAATAATCTCCTTGGCAAATGTTATCAAATCTTTCTGAACTCTCCCAACAACATGACAGTTTAATGAAAATCCTCGAGRGACAGGGTGTGAAGGGCAGAATGTTCACTGCAGTCAGGCTGGGACTGAGCCACGTCCTCCACCTTCTGCCCAACAGCTTCTGGAGGTGTTTTTGCCTGGTCTCACATCCACCTCACACACACTGTCATTGCCTACTGCCTGTGCTTCCAAGTCTTTCTGGGTGCCTCTGAAGGATAAAGGACATGTCCTACCTTGAACCTGGGAAGATTTCAACCTGAAAAACGACAAATATTTTGCTTTGCATGAGAATCTCCCACTCCATAATAGGAAGCATTTGACAGAATCACGTGTACTCAAAGAGACACCTCTCTCGAAAACTGCTTTGCAACAGATTCAGATTCTAACAGAAATMCTCCATTTTGCAGGCAGCATCACTCAGCAACCTGTTATTAATAGATAGTTCAGAGCACCAAGAAGAGCCATCAACCAGGCCGTGTGGGGCTGCATGTCCCTGACATGACCCTGCTTTGTCCCATAGTCCAAAGATTCCCTTCATGACTATAAGCTTTAGGATGAAGTACCTTGCATCAAACATGTAGTATAGGTCACCAGCATGAAAAGAAACAGGCAAAACACCAGCCACTCCAGTCCGATTTGGGCTAAGAATTTCCTCATTGGTTATTAGACAACTGCTGATATCCCACAGTGATGGAATTTTAAGTTCTAAAGATCTTGTGCCATTTTTTTAGGTTTGCCTGCAGCCTTTTGTGAAGAAATCAGCTTGATTTCAGAGGAAACAATCCTCTTTGCCGCCTCTGCCCACAGAGAGGACAAAAACCAGGCTGCAGTCATTTGGCACCTTCACTACTCCTTTGTGCAAAAGGTCAAAAACRCTGCAGAAACATCAGTGGTCTGTGCTGGCCCTCAGAACCACCTTGCTGGGCTGGATAATGCTCCCAGTGGAGCACAATGCCCAGACCTCCACACATCAGTGTTTTCAGTTCATCTCCTGGAACAACTAYGGTACAGAGTCACCTCCTGTCCATTTACTCCGCTGTGGTTGGCCCACAGTGTGCAACAGGGTGGAGGTCCCACCCCAGGCACATGCCATGGTGAGATCAAGCCCTCCCACCCACCTTTTCTCCTCGGAACAGCAGAGCTCTGGGATTTGTTCAACCAAACTTGCAGAGTGGTTTGGCCCCGTTATGCAAGGAAGATGCATAAAAACAAAAAAGAGGGAGAGAGAGGCAGAGTTCCTGAGGGACCAGCATGTTCAACAATCCCTTCAAACCACCATAAACCTCATTTACTAAGCCCCATAGGCTCTCATTAAATTTCTTTATCCATGCCTTTATAAATTCACCCAGGAGCATGTTGTTCTGCATTTCAGCCAGCCAGGATGCCACTGGGGCATTGAGCAAGTGCTGAGATTTTACTGGCACCCACTTTTAAGCTCCTCTTGGTCAGTAACTCTGCTCTGCTTCTGTGAATAACCACCATAGAGTAACTAATTTAACCTACTAAGGTTACATTTCCCCGGTTCCTTTTTTCTCAACTACTTAACAAATCAATTCTTTCTGAGAGCCCTCAGTTCATACACAAGAGGATAACAATTATGTGCCACCGTGCTTTGGCAGAATGGAGGCAGTCACAGTTGAGGCAGAAAATTACTTTCTGCACTTTCAAAACATGGGAAAGAAATAAGAGAAATGCAGAAGAAAGTGATATTTTATATAGATACCCACACCTATTTCTTTTAGACTAAGATCAAACAGCAAAACATAGTTCACCAATGCATTTTTCTTCCTGCAACCCTCATGATGACYTAAACCTCTGTGTGGCTGTGACCTCCATGTGGACAGGACACTCTTGTACACTGACCACTGCAAGCTCAGAGCCCCAGTGCATTTCTTCTCTTTAAAACTCAACACGGACATGGTTACTGCTTGGGCTGGCTGGAGTCCCCTGTCTAATCTGGAGTAGACAAAAAGGGCATCTTAACCACATACCTCCCTTCCCTGGGCAATGAACGATGTTGACAGGGCAAAAGTATGCCAAAAGGCATTTGTTTTTGTCTTCACTTTCTTCCCATTTTGTCCCGAAACGGTCTGGAGGCTACGCGGGAAGAGAAATGAAAGGAGGAAAAAGTCAGGCGCTGCTTTCAGCTTCCTCTTCTTCACGGAGGTGACAGCTCTGCAGTTTTCAGCAGACTCTCAATTTTCTGCCAGGGTAACAGCAGTGTGGGAAGCTGGATGGAAATTACTTCTGGGTAAAAAAAGCAGCTCCAACACAGGATATGCCTTGCTGAGTCCCCAGGTTCCGCCTCGAGTCCCACCAGCATCTCTGACCCTTGGTCCAGCTGAGAGGGAAGGCAGTGAAACGCAGCTGCCACAGAGAGGCAGACAGGGATTCTCTCAGCATTTGGGAGCCTGAAGGAGCACAGAGCCAGCTGAAAGGCTGAGTAGTTCCCTCTCCATACAGAAATGACATTATCCAGCACTGAGAAGGTGCCTGGCACAGGCACACAGAGCCCCGGTGACCTCCAGCGTCTGGAGGTGCTCTCACAGGAGCCATTTCTGCTGGAGCAACAGGGGTCAAAGTGACAGAAAACTGCACCATCTTCTCTCAGAAAGGAGCCTTATGACCTGCTTTCCCCAAATTTATCAGAGGTGCAAGAATCTCATAGGTATTAAGTTCCTTCAAATTTGTGGTCAAAAAGGCTCTTGGAATGAGACGCAGAGGGAAGAGGCAGGCATCAGTGCTGCAGTCCTCAGACACCCCTATTTTTTTGTGTGTATTTGCACAATACCACAAAYTCAACAGGAAGAGATGAAAGGCCTGTTTTAGCTCTATCTAGTGTACTGGAGAAACTGTTAATGAAGTTTTTAAGTACAAAAARGAAAAATAATCTTGCCATCTTCTGATATTTTCTCCCTGCCCTATTCTCTTCTATATGCATCCCCTCTCCCCAGCACTCTTATCTAATCAATCCTGCTCTGCCAGTCTAATGCACATAATTTTCTCTTAGGGTGCATTTCTATCACTCAGACATCAGAGGCTCATATATATATAGAAAACAAACTGATAGATGCCATGCATTTCAAAAAACGTCCCCTCACACACTTCTCCAAAAGCCCAAGATACTAAAATGCCCAAGAAATTGATAGAGTACCAGAAATCAACTCTAATATGCTTGACTCATCTGTTGATTTTAATTGAATGGTCTGTATCTTCAGGCAATTTCATTATTCTCCCAAGAGCTGGGGAGCTAAATGAAAGACAAACCTCGTTAACCTCTGACCATGACAATCAATAATTTTCAATAAAATTTAAGCTCATTTGTTTCCCAAGGATCCCACGCGTTGACTCTACCATCATGTGCTCCAAAGCTAATCAGCTATGGAACATTATATTTTTCCAGATAATTTTTGCCAACTTAGCCTCAAAGTCTTTACCTAAAACCCCAGGAATCCTTGCACGTACATGAAATACAACTTCTTTCCAGCTCATGTGGTGATGTGAGCTGACAGTATCCAACCTGCACTGTATTCGTAGCTGCTCCAGAGTGACAGTGCAAACACTTCAAAGAGCCCTTATTTTTAGTTATGTTTGGGGTCATTGATTCTTCCTCACCCACAGAATTGATTCCTGCGAGTTCATGTTACACACTTTATCTCACCGAATTCTGCAGCCACTGAATGCAAAAGCACATTCCTGTTTAGAATAAAAATGCCAGCTTTCCCAGCACAACGCTGGTAAAAGCTGAGTATGGGCTTGTTTCTGTGGATGCACCAAAAGCAAAGCGTGAAAAAAATGCTCAATACTTCTTCTAGTTCCCCTTCTGCCAACAGGGAACAGTAGCAACTGTGGTATTGTACTAATGAACTGCTGAAGTTATTAGATTCCTCCAAGTGGCAGGGAGAGGATATTTGTACAGATCCCGACTATACAACATGAGGAAATCCATTCCTTACCTCAGTGGAGCATAAAATACAGAAATTTCAGACCAGAAGTTGGTGTTCTGCAGAAAGAACAAATACAACATTGCTGGAGYGTGACAAATATTGATAAAAAGAAAGCAGATCAGTGAAGGGAAGAGTCAAGCGGTCCCCCCAAATACAATGCACAAATCCCTACTGGAATTCTACCCATGTTACAGGAACAACTCCAGCTTACAACAGAACTATCACACAAATGCAAAAAGTGATGTTTCTAGCTCCTGGGCTAGGTTGAACACTAGATTATAAGGCTTCAGAAACAACATTTATGAAGAAAATATTATCAATAAGAGCATTTCCGGCTCATTGCAAGCAAGACCTCTCCAATGGCTTTCTTTAACAAGGAAGCCCCTGGAAATTGGTCAAGCACATCAAGAAAAGGCAAGAAATTGTGAAGGAAAGAAAGTCTCAGCGGAATATAATATCCACTCTCAGAGAACACGCTGTGCGCGTGCATAGCCAGCCTGGGAGATTGGATGACTGAGCATTCCAAGTCCAGCCTGGGAGATTGGATGACTGAGCATTCCAAGTCCACCCTCAAGATCTGCAGATGCTGGCAGGTAGGGAAGCAATAAACCCACAATGCATCCCACAGGACACCTCCACATCACATAAAGCCACAGCATCCCCTAAGCAATGTCTCCTCTGGACAGACTAAAATCTTAGTAAAGGAACTGAAGAAGTAAAAGAAGCAAAAAGAAAAATCAGTTCCACAAGAGTAAATATTAGCAGAAAGGACAGCATTGAGAGCGTTTAGGTTTTGCTCCTCTCTGAGCATTCTGGAGTGCCCCTGCAGGCCAAGACATCCAGCCCCTGTATGGAACCCCAGTCCTTGTTGACCACGTCAGTCTTGGCTGCTCTGTGGAGAGCCCAGGGGAAGGCACTGAATGTGATAATATGTCAAAGGAGACGTTTTGCCATGGATGTTGGACGAAAATACCCATTCCCATTAAAATTSATTTCACACCAGCCAGCCTTTGGCTGCTTCATGTCTGCTGAATTCTTTCTGCCAGAGAAGTCCCTCACCTAACTTCCACCCCGGTCTAAGTGAGACACTTCCTCAGGTTAATCAGCCCAGTAAGAACAGTTCTTTTGCTGACTGAGAACCTTGGTGGGAGAAAACCAAATAAATTATATTAAAAGGTCAGGGAAAGCTGCAGCCACCTTACAGCAAATTCCCTCAAACACGGCCGAGCATTTTGCAGAACCTTAATGAGGAACAATCAGCTCGCTGCTCTGACAGCTCAGTGGAGGGAGTAAAACAGTGGCTATTGTGTAGGTCGGTGATGTAGACAGCAAAAGGTACATGATGAGATCCTGCTTTTGGTGACTCAGCACAGAGACTCAGGAAAGAGCAGAGTTTGCAAAAYGGCATTGAAACCACACCACGGCTCAACTTTCTAAAAGTTACAAAAGGCAGCTGACAATTGATCCCTTTTCTCGCTGCTTTTGACTGAAAGCCATCAAAAAGTTATATTACACATGCTAAAAATTATGATGGGGGGTATCCCACAGGGAAGCATCACAGAGGAAATGTTTATCACTAGGCAGAAGAAAGCAATGAACTCTCAGCACTAAAATTAAATACAATTGGACACTGTTCAGTGTTAGATAAGAAAAATCAAAAATATTAGACATTTGATTTAGATTAGATATAAGATTTTTCTATGTTAGGTGAAAACTCAAAGGAAAGATCAGCTGGATTTTACATCAGGAATGTAATTTCCACGAACAAAAAGAAAAGGATCTGACAAGAAAAGGATAAGAATGTTTATCAAAAATCTGCCACGTGGCAAGAAAAAAAATTACCAGTATTTTGGACTTGGATTTCTTGCTCCTTTTCCAAAAAATCACAACCCATGGAGTCACCCAAAGGACAACAGTTTTTTGTTTCTTTCTAGATAACATGAATGCCAGTAATTGCATTCCAGCTTCCCACTCATTTTTCATCTGAGAGGCTCCCCACTTTTCAGATTTGAAATGAAAATGCTCTCAACACCAGGCAGTGCATTCTATTCAATACCCACATCAAGTCAAATCAAACCAACTGACCTCACATCATCTTCCCAAACACTTGTGATGTTTCCATTGCACTGTTCACAAGAGGATTTTTACTGCAAGATTCATAGCAACTGACTGAAGTCTTTGGTGGTGGAGCAGTGATTGCATGGCAATTACTCCACAAATATTATCCACAAATGCTCTGGATCACAGGAAGCACTTCCCTAATGCCGTGCTTGAGAAGCTCAGGCGATACCAAATAACATTTCCCTCTGACAGCTGTACCTGCTKCTCAGCACAAAACACCTCTGAGTCTGGAAAGCAGCAGCTTGTCCTCCTGATCACTGTAAATCAAACAGATTTCTGGATTGCCTTCTAAAATTTTTGCTCAAGGCACCCTATGGACAAAGCAAAGCAGTGAGAAGCCAGTCTAGAGGTTCCAGCAGGAATGCTATTTCCTGARTATCTGGGATCTATGTTCAGCTGATACAAATGTTTGTAAAACCATTTGACAAGCTATATCCACCTAAGCAGTAGTGCTGTTACACTCAATTTTGGAGAGGTACAAGGCAAACCACAACGTTAAGCAGCAATAGAAATAATCATGTTGGTTAAGCCTGATCTAGTGAGGGCTTCAGTGTGCATAGCCAAGGTTTTGAGTTGTGAGTAATAACTTCGGAGCCTTCTTTATATGATAGGTAATGTCGCACACATGCATAAGGCCCTTTTCAAAGGCTGGTACATAGCATTCATTGGCTTTTTAAAAACCCTAAGCTCACCATGCATCCTGCCCATGCTTATACACACACTCTAAAATTGTTTATAAAACCTCTGCTGAAACTTTTTTTCCAAATAAATTGTAAAAATTCATGCAATCTGAAACAGTAAGCAGAGAACGCTCTTATTCTAATAGGCACAACATTGTGAAAACTGACTGGTTTAATGCTGCTTGTTTTATTAAAGGGGTATGGGTGAAGAAAATTTAGGTAGCTAAATATACACCTGTGGTTGTGCAAGACAACACAGCAAAATCGTGTGTTTGTGTTAGTGTCAGCACTGCCTGGTAGCAGCTTCTCCCAAATTAGATTAATTTAATTTTAAAGAACAAAGCAGCTGGGCATTCATTTTATAACACCAGCCTTCCTTCCTGCTTGCAAAGAGTCTATTCTGCTTACTGTCAGCTTTAGCTTTTTTTAAAAAAATTATACATAGAACTTTGTGATTGTGTATAGGGAAAAAAACTCCCTAAATATAATTGTTCATAGGTCRTCAATTTCTAAAACACAAGGGGGTTGTTTTTGCAGTAACTCARGAAAGTACTAAACGTGTGCTTGAAGTGTAATCCCTTTAGGTATAGTAATTAAGGTGTTTAAGTGATTTGTTCAATGGGGATGGACATTCAATTAGAATACAAGAGTACAAATCATGGGAGTTGTGATTTTCAGTGGAAAATAAAATCAACAACAAGGGATTTTTTTTCCTTCTAAACTTCACATAAAAATACAAATTTATTAGATCTCGTTTAAAGTTATTGAAGACTATCAAAAGAACATTATTCCAGCATTGATTCAAAACCATGGGGTGCACTATCAGCATAATTAAAATGAAAGTATATTGAGCTATTTTCCTTTCCTGCTTCCATATTATTGTCTAATTGTTCAGAATGTCTGTTTGTTACAGAGGCAAAGTAATTAAGCACAGCACGTTGCAACAAGGGGGATCATAAAGCCAGAGTTGGCTGCATTACCAACATGGATATCAGCATAGGAAAACATTAAGGAAAGGATCGGGATTGTAATTGAAAATAATTGGATGATCCAGTTCATTTGGCTGACATCAGGACCATTTGAGCACTCCAGCACTCTTTAGCCCTGGATGCTCCCCGTTCACCTGTGCTCCTAAAATGGATCTTTCCAAGGGAAACTCTGGAGCAATGTTAAAACCTGCTCGCAGTATCCATGGCTTGTGAGAAGGGCTGAGCTCCRCCATTCCCTGTGAATGGTCAGTGGGCTGTGTTTAGGTCACCACCTACAAAAGAGGTCAGACTAAAAKTATATGAAATACAGAAGATTCTTGTGAATCCACATCCAGTATCCCTTGAAATCAATGCATTTCCTTTCCCAGCAGAAGACAAGGACAGAGATATCTCCAGGGAGAGATACTCTCCTTAGAAGAGAACAGTTACTCACACATCTAAAAGAAAGGATTTGTGGCTCCATGTTTTCATAACAGAGCAATTAAGCTGAGACCTGTTTGAGAGCTTAAACAGAGCAACTTTATCCCTGTCTCTCAGAACCACAAGCAGCGCAGATATCTCCAGCTCTCAGCAAGTTGCGACTGCACAACTCGCTGTTTTTTGTAGGTCACAACTTGGCAAAATCAAAACTTATCACTCAGCAAAAACCAAGTTTGCAACTCAGCAATATGGAAACAGCCAAGTCACAACTTCCAAACTTACTGAGTCGTACAACCTCCACAAGAGACTATCACTTCCTAACGATCATCTCACAAAATTGATGGCTTAACATGGAGAGAAACGTACCTGTTTGCAGAAAACCCTTAACAATTCTGGAAAAAATGGAGCTCCATAATTTGCAAACTAGTGCTACCAGCCAAAACCCTGGGAAAGATGCAACTAAAATGCAAATTTAATTAAAAGAATTGTACACACGGGAAATTTAGAGCACTGTGCAAATCTCTTCAGCAATGCAAATAATTGTGTCCATAATTGACATTTTTAGTCAAAATATAACAAAAGGCCAGYGAGACAACAGCAGGTGTGAAATTGCCAGTCTGGGACTAAATCAGGATGATAGCATCAGCTCGGGGAGTACCAGGGGGAGAGGTAAAATAGGAAGGGAAAAAAGAAAAGGCAAAAGAGAGTTCTCAAATGAGTTTGCTTTAGAGCCCAGACTTCTGCTCCATGGGACCTGCACAAGAACTGCTTGAGGGTCTATCAGAGTCAGAGGACAACTTGAGGACTGTTGGGTGACCAGGTTTGAAGGCTGAACCTGGCATCACTTGTTCTAACAGCATCAGCTCATCCGTCCCCAAAAAATGCTGCTCCTCGCACAGGAGTGCTCCCTGCCAGCACATACTGCAGCACGGAACACACGGGAGAGATCCCGAGTGGGGACCCTGGAGTAATTCAGTCACAGCTGCTGACCTCTCCAAAGTCAGCTTATCAATCTGCAGTGCTCTCCTCAAATCACAAGTACYGCTTATTGCTAAATAATTTACGCAGTTCCCGAGCAAACTGCCTGCACAGCTTATATTTATAAAATGAACTCTCCCATGCGGACAGTTTTAACACCCCACTGGGATCTCTTCACACCCAGCAGCCTCTACAGTCATGCAAAGGTTACAATAAGGTTAAGTCGGAGCAGTTACATTGAAGGCAATACCGACTGAAATGCCCTTGCCTGAAATTCTGCCTCGGCCAGGACAGTGGCAGCCTTGTCTCGCGGGCAGGCTGGGACCAGCAGGCTCCCAGCTTTGAATCTGGGCTCCACCAAACCTCTCTCAGTCCTTGCCTGCCTTGGAAGGAGTTGGAGGTGCTACCTTTGAGTGACACAGCACAAACCTCCCTCTGTCCTGAGTGGGAAAAGGATATCCTGGTCCATTTTAACAACGCTGAAGGCAGCACTGACCCACCAGGGACCCCGACTGCTGAGACCTGCTGTTGGCTGGCAGGGAGAGGAGTGAAACAGCTCTTCAGCAGGAGTTTTAATGTCTTCAGTGGATTTTATGAGGTGACAGGGAGGGTTACAGAGGGCAAGGCAAGGGGCCAGGAGGCACAAGGGGATTGGGAGCAGGGAGCAGTGGCAGGGGAGGTGGCTGGAGGTCACAGCAGGGACACTGCACCAAGCGCTGCTGCCCACAGCACTGACCAATAGGCACTGCAACTCTCCACACCAGGACCACGGYAACAACAGCTCTGCAACAGCCCCAGGGGGAAGGATCAGTGTTCCCTGGGATGGCTGGGCTCCAGCTGTGGGGGGATCCACACTGCACCATTCTCTGGGTGTTGGCTGCTATTTACCACTGACCCCCAGGTCCGGCAAACTCCCAGCCACTACCTCAGAGTCCAACTGCAAAAAGAAGGATTCAAGGTCAGGGTTTATACCCTGCCCATGCTGTAAACTCAACTCGACCTTGCACAAGTCACTTAAGTTTGTCATATGTCACAAGCCATGCCACCAAACAAGTGGTATTTCTGCAGGGGTAGTGGAAATAAAACAAGCTGAAGGCTTTGCTTAGCAGTTTCCTGAGAAATCACTTACTCAGACATMCAGGAGACTGACAGATTACTACATTTGTTGTTCTCCATTTTCTCACAGAAGCATTTCAGACACCACAACCAACACACACAGCTGCTCCCAACTCTGGACCTCTAAGCTCAGAGCTCAGGCCAGCTGAGAAAACACCTCAAGAGCTGGGCATGGGAGACCTGCCCTGATGAGATGATGCTCAGCCCCATCTCCACAGAGATAACTGACTTGAAAACCCATGGAAGCTTCATTATGTTACACTCTCTTAAACTTTCTACCCGTAAATAATTCTCCCCTCCCGAAATCTCATATTTCATAGGTATTTCTAAGACCTTCTTCACTGATTCCCTCCACTTAATAATTCTTTACTCAGATACCACACGGTATGATCTTAATTTTTCTGTGTAATTACATTTACTTGCGCTCATAACTACTTTGTTGCTTTTCTCTGAGCTCTTTATCAAGAATATGTCAATGAACATGGAGGGAGATATCTGAAATTAGAGGTGTTCTCCATATAACAGTGTCTCATTGGGAGAGTGCAGTAACACATAAAAAGTAACATGAATTCAGAATAATGGGAGTTGTAAGGAATTAATTTTTAATATAAAAGGACAGTGGGCTTTTTATTAGAAGACTGATTCAAAATTTCCTGGAATTGAATCAGTTTAGACAAGCCCTTAATTAAGAGAGATTTCCCATGTCCTTTAGAGAGTCTGTGGTCAAGTCAGACAGATTTAAACATCCTGAAGTGGCCAAAAGCTGGCTTTCCACATTTAAAAACTTGCTTCCGAGTAGAACTCCACTCAAACGAGATATGACATTTAGACCACCTCACCAAAAATACATCTCTATCTTCTAACTTTTTTTTAATTTACTCTATATGAGTAAATATTCCTTGATCTAGCAGAGAGGTAACCTAGCCCAACATGCTGCCCAGCCAAGGGGATATCTGAGCTCATTTCTGTGTTCTGAGTCAAACAGACCCACTGCCTGAACACAAATGGCAAAGGGGCATCTTCACTGCCTGGACTATTGGCTAACCTGGGGTGAGGTTTGGTGCGCAGCAAAAAGGTGCAAGATAACATCAGGGAGACTGAGCCCAAAACTCTGGCACTGGAGACAGTTCCCGAGGAGCTGCTTGGAGCTGGTGGCAGCTGGAGTTGTGTGAGCAGTGGCACAGGCAGACATTGCTCCTGAAGCAGAAATTAATAGATTGCTTCTCTTAAGAGCCCATAGTGCTGTTGTCTCACCCAAAAGCTGTTGGAATTAATATAAGATTTCAAGACATTTTTGATAACAGCATCAGCAAATTCTTCCTGAAGGGCTTTTTCTGTTAGATGCAACCACCACGGGTCATGAGTGTTTTCTTAAGAGGAAGTCTGCAATTAGCAAAAATAACCTCAAATTCCTTCTTTATTTTTAGCTGACCAAGGTGCAGAAATGATAACATATGTCTTCAGAGACTAATTGCCAAAAATAGCAAGTAAACTGAATATTTAAGAACACTCTATAAGCCATGGGCAAATACTTTGAGATAATAAACAGTGAAAAGACAGAAATAGAATGTGTTAAGTTCCCCTCCCCAAGAAAAATTGCTGAATTCTCTATAATTCAGCAATGTCTGCTTTGAATCCTGCTCTTTCCAAAGAACAAGGGTTGCTTTTTTTTATCTTGCTTAACTTCTTTTCACTCTCTTGACTTCAGCTCATGTGATGGCCCGCACCATCACAGCCACTTTAGCTATATTAGCTCACTCATGCAATGTCACCTCCTGTTAGCACCAGGCAGCAGGGAAAAAAACCAACATGTCATGATGTAATAGTACATGGCCCTGCTGAATGTAATGCAGGTTGTCAGAGGATCGTAGTGCAGGCTTTAAAGGGGAGAAGGAATATCTGCTTGGGAATGTAGCTAGTGAGGACCATGCCTTAAATGCCTCAGAAGTTTATCCTTCAATAGTCCCCAAGAAACCAGACCCTTCATTGCTTATGTGAAACTTTTATGGTCTTCATTCTTCCCATCTTCCCTATTTCTTTTTCGCTCTGAGCAAATCAAACACTTTTTTTTCCTTACTTTCACCCAGATCCATCAACTTCTCACAAGGAATTCCAGGCTCTAGCATCACGGTCCAGAGGTTCAAACGAGGCACTTCCATGAAGTCTCCCCTCTAGGGCACTCAACTTGAGCATCTCTGACAAGAAAGGCTCGTACCACAGAGTCTCAGGCACAGGCTGCTCTTCTCAAGACAACACCTATTTCTCCCTGCAGCAAACCACACAACAGGAAATGAAACTAAAGCAATCCGAGGAGCAGCTCCTGTGCCTCTCCACAGGGTTACTTTCGCTCCAACGACACCTCATTTGGAGCAAGGTACGACTCAAGAAGGGAAATGGCCAAGTCTTACTGCTCCCTAATTTGAGGCCATATGTTGTGCTGATCACCTGTAGGAAGGTTTGTTTACCCCACGGTGAGGAAATGTGCTGAAGTGTAGCCACAGAAGAGAAAGGAGGATGTTTTAATAAACTGGAGAGCCCTCTAAGCTAATCAACACCTCAGAAGTACAGTCTGTGATGGTAAGTTAACAAGGCGAGTTGGGAAAATAGTTCTGTTAAATGCTGAGTAAAGTCTCTCACATTASTCTTCATACCGTGGCCAGTCTGTTAAGAGTAATGAAAACATTTCGCCTACTTCTCATCCCAAGACTTTGGAATCCGAGTAACAGCGAGTGAATTTGGAGTAAAAGTTGAAAAAAAAAAYTGAAAAACATTATTGAAAAAAAGATTAAGAAAAAATGTTTGAGTGACAGGCTCAGTTGTGCATTTGCAGACCTTGTTAAAATCTGCTTCCAAATAGATAAGCAAGAATTCTCATCTGTCCCTTTTGCAGAGGATCCAAGGTGCTCCTCAGCAGGGCTGATGTGCTCTGCTCTCCATGTGCAATTCCAGAGGAATCATCTGGAAGTGGTCAGGAGCAATTAAAACACACACCTTTTAAATACACTTGGGAGAACTGTATCCTTCAGCTTCAGTCTCAAGTTCACCACCAAGGCTCAGACTCCCAATTTTGACACTGATCCCSTGGCCCATCCAACAAATTGTTCACACTTTGTGCTGATCTGCAGAACTGTAGACCAGAAACGGGAAAGAAGATTAAACAACTGCTCCATTCTGAAATGGCTTTGCATAGGAAAAGCGCTCAGGAGAGAAAATGACAATCAGATTCTTTCCATATTCTTCACCCAAATTTCACAACCTGGAGAATAAAGGGCAGATAAATTTGCTGTGCTGTGGCTCAGGAAGTCTCACTGCCAAAGGGATTTATATACATGTAAGAGCTCGAGGAGCTACCTCCTGCTGAGCAGCCTTTTAGGCTCATCAGTATTTTGTACCGTGACCATYAGGCCATAATGACACCACCTATTTCATGGGAACACCACTGAAACTGGGAGCAAAGTAATGTTTGTAGCAATGGATAACATAACTTTTAGGACAGCTCATACAGTTGGAAGTTACACACACACTCTTCTTCAGAGTAAGCAAGTCAGAAGCAATTTGTCTGACTGGAGATATCGATTAGACCAAAAGAGAAGGCAGTTGGGTAACTGAGGAGTAGGGGCAAGAAGTTAGCATGGGAAGAGATGCCTCCCAATGAAAGGCAGTGATAGGTAATTTATCATCTACGGAACATGGGGAGATTAGCAGAGCCAAGGAGAGAAGTTGTAACTGATGGGTGTTTGCCTCCCTCTCTTCCAACTAATTTGGCTTTTATGCAAAAGTTCCATCCTGTCACTTCACCGTGTTCATCTTCTTGCCAACCACAACTAAAAGGTTCATTTGTATAACTAACAAACAAACAGAAGGTAGAAGTAGCACTCCAGCTAATGACAACAGACTGACTGGTACCTACTCCTACCACACACAATCCGAGTTTCAAATTAAATAGTTTTCACATCGCTGATGAAGGTKATAGTAGCTGAAACGCTAGCTTTTTAGGTCTTTTGTATTCTCATTTCATAAACCAGTTGCTGAGATCAGATGTTACCCGGTGATCTGTCTTAATACAAAAGCCAMATAGACTAGAGTGTTTTCAGGAGAATAAATTAGAGCCAAATAAAATTTTAAATAACCAACATCACCTGTGAGCCTTTCTCAATCTGTTAGAAACAGCTTATGGATGTCTGGTGTCAGCTGCAGCCTGGCAAGGTCCTGCACAGGCGTCAGGGCAATTCCAAGCACAAACACAGCCTGGTCAGGGAATGGATTCAGAGCAGCCCTGAGGAGAAGGACATGGGGGTGTTGGTTGAGGAGAAGCCCAACATGACCCACAGTGTGCACTCTCAGCCCAGAAAGCCAACCCTGTCCTGGCTGCATCAAAAGCACCGGGCAGCAGTGGAGGGAGGGGATTCTCAGCTCCTGTGACACCCCACCTGCACTTGTGTGGACCTCATACTCATTTTGAGGTGTTATTTTGGATTGCTGACAGTCACACCAGTGTATGAGGCAGCTGCTGCCCCAGGGTTGTGCAATGCAGGTATTTGCAAGACTTCTGCAGGCTGGAGCAGGAAACCCTCAGACTGCAGTGTGCTGCCTCATGCAATAAAATGGATTTGAAATAATAAGTGCTCTATAACAAATGGGTCAAAGTTGGACTATTTAAATGCTTGCACCCCATGACAATTACAGAAATAACCACCAATGCCTAATAATAGTTTATTTTAAAGAATACAACAAACTATGGTTTCCAATAGAGCATTAGTCATCTTACAAAATTAATTAAAAAAATAAATCATATATCAAAATGCTCTCTACATTTTTCTGGCTACTCCAGATTTCCTATGTTAAATATCCCAATAATGACAATGTCACAAGTGGATAAGATTTGTGAAGACAAACAGTGATTTTGAGTGCCTGACAGGAGTGCCTGAAAGAGGTGAACGACTTTTATGTGATGCAGTTCCTTCCTCTCTGCAATTTGAGTCTATTAAGCAAAAACATCTCAGGTCACCAATCACCCTTCAAAAGCCAGGCTGTTCATCACCATGGCACGTATTTCCATAAAAGGAGGAAAAGCTTTAGCATCAAAAATATGTAAATAGGCCCAATAAATTTGGTCCTAGGATTTGTTTTTTTAGAGTCAGAAAACTAACTATTACTGCCAGCCTYTTTGCTGGGGCTATAAGAGAATGATCATTTTCCCTTGTAATGGTTCTGACATAAAGTGTGTATCAAAAACTGCATACGCTTCATATCCATCCAGCTGTGTTGAGCAATAAACATGATAATTATGCAGATAAGGCTTAAATAAATTCCTATACCTAAGGGCAGCTGAATGCTTTTTTAAGCAAAACAATAATTAACYCTCCATAGGGCTGAATGAGCACAGACCTTTGCTCCTTCCCAAGGTGGGAAACCTGCATGTTGGCACCTACCAGGCATCTGTCACAGATTTGAATGGGCCAAGGTTCTTCAGAGGAAACAGCTCCAGGGCTGTTCCTTGTGAGGTTCCAAAAAAGGTCAAGAACAATAAGATCTACTAGTTTCTATAGCTTAACACTGGAATTTGAGGTGTGTGTCAGACAAATGTCACAGGAATTGCGGGTAAAGGGAGATAAGAGCATAAAACACCAGTGGAACTGCTCACTGGAAAACAAAGGGGAGGTCTGAGCTCAGCAGTGAATGAAGTCCTTTGCAGTAAACTGAGAAGCTCAAGGGCTCACAAGTACGACCAAGCTGTTGCAGTGTAATGAATTATCCCTCATTGGTGATCTGCAGTAACTGCTCATATGCACATGCTTAGCTCACAGCAAAGATGAAGATGTTTATTTTAACCTCTTTCATTAGGTTGGGGCTAATGTGTTTTATGTTGGATGTATGATAAGCCAAGCCTCTATACGAACTGCTGCTACTGGAAGAAGCCTGTGATCCATGCTGACAGTGGCTCTGGGCTGACAGGATAAACAAGACCAGCTCCTCATCTTCTTGCCTGGCCACTCACCAGCATGTTGCAATGGCTTTGTGGCTGTTCTCACCATCATGTGTGACTACTTCAGTTACAAAACCTTTCAAGATTCCATGGTCACGCAGATGTTATTTTACAAACTGAATGCTGAACTAAATGGTTTGCCACACTGTTCCATATCAAATGATGATAATAAATCCTACGTGTACATACTTGCCCTTCTTTCTTCATTCTTTTTGGTCATTTTTTGAACTAAGATTGAATATCAAAAGGAGTCCAAAAACTTCTTAATCCACAAAGCTTCTGGCTTTAAAGCCAGCATAACAAACAYGGGAATTGTCAAACTGGGTTTTGTGCACCTGAGTTCCAACACAGCACCTGTCAGCCGTCAGCAGTGGGTGGGCAGAGAAAAGGTTTAAAGTGACCATTCCRTGGTGAGGAACTGGGAGGAGTTACCAGCCTCACATTTTTCTGCATCACTGTGATTACCAGACACTGCATTTTCCTTCCATAATGCTTCTTAATGGCTTTTGGAAGTCATCCAAACTTTTTATCCCCACCAAATCACACGGTAACAAACTCCACAGTTSYGTTATGCGCGATGTGGAAATGATGCTGCTTCTGAGTTTTTAACCTGCTGTGAGATTCAGATGCTCCCTAGTTCCCTTACTGTGAAAAGCAGTGAATAATCACCCTTCTGCATTGCTTCTCCACTCACAGCTCTACAACTGGCTGCTGCAGCACTGTCCCACCACAGCTCTGCCTGGAGGGACAGTGCTGGTGACAAGTGACAGATGGTAGGAGCCCTAAGCTGGGTCTGCTCTTGAATCACTGAGAATACAGAGCTGTGGCTCATGTTTAACAAACCTCCACGATCAGTCCTGCAGGAGGGGAAAGAATGAAGAATTTCTCTCTGCTCTGAAGAAAAACAAAAAAGAGAAAGGAAAAAAACCAAAAAGGCAGATCTGGCTCTGGGTCTCCCCAAGGTTCACCCAATGCAGTTCTGCTATGATCTGCTGCTCTCCTTCCTGTTTGTAATACCCCAGCAGAGATGAGCAGAGAAGAACAGAGACTTGACCAGACCCTCTGTCTGCATTTTAGAGCCTTACCTATAAAGCTTGAGCACAGATGTAATCATCCTAGACTCCAGAAAGGCAGGTTTCAATGAAAAATTTAGAACCGAACGTTTGCGTTCACTGACTCTTTCAAAAGCCTCTTTCTGCAGACCCCCCATTGACTTCACCTGTTCTAAAAAAGGACATCTCTAAAGCCCTGTCAGTCTGCATAAGGAGCCCAGATCCCAGGGGCAGCTGGAAACCAGGAGCAGCCTTCTCTGAGAAGTCTGGGAATAGTTATGATGATTTCAGAGGGCTGGCTGTCCTGCAGAGTGCCATGTCAAGACAAGTGAAACCCCGTTAGAATCTATTTTTCAGAGCTGGATGGTTCTGGCTCAGCCTGCAGGGATGAATCAGACATCCCAGCTGGATCCTGGAGGCARCAGGGAGAAGTGCCTCAGGTAGTCCCTGTGCCAGTCAGTCTGTACCTGTAAACACTGGCCAAAGAGATGCTTGGTACAAGTGTCATCTTTACAGTTATTCTGGTTTTACCCTTAGACAAATGTCCTGGGGCTTGCTGGTTATTCCAGACAGGTCTCTGGTGTTCACATACTTTCTTCATTTACAGATAAGAATCTAGAACTTAGACAATCAGCCAGTGAGAAAACTAAGGTACACAGAAAAAAAGTCAGTCTTTTATCAGCTTCCCAACATACTATCAAGTTATCTCCTGCTGCATTGGGATCTACCAAAACTGCCCAGTTCTGGCAAGTAGTGCATTGAGTTGAGTACTTTGGGTTTATCTCCCCACCTGGAAACTGTTAAATTTMTATAAAACAGAAGCTTAACTAAGCACCAGAAATTCCCTTATTTTCCCTGTAGACTCACTGGTTTCATACATCTCTCTTTGGGTTCCAGTCCTCTGCTCCAGAGCCACCCTTACCCTCCCACTGCCCCATACGATTCCATGGCACTCACACAGAGAATTTGCTGCCAAGACACATTACTTTGCAATTTTCTGCATTAAGCTACCCCTGTGCTCATCTCCCTGGACTCAGGCCATCCTCCAATGTCTCCCAACAGCTTTGAGTCATATGCTCCCACCATCTGACCCCCTGGACTCCTCTCCTCCACTAGAGAGGAGGTTAAACCTGAAGCCAAGTGGAGTTGAACTCCAGCAATTCCAAAGGGCTCACATTGCTTGGCAACAGATGGTGGAGTGCAACTTCTAACCAGCAGGAAAATGATGTTTTCCTCTCACCAACTGAAATATCAATAAAAAACTGTCCGCATTTTCCAAATTCAGTATGAAAGATGATTCCATTTTTCAGTTCAGAGCTTCAGCCTTTATAATGCCACCAGAGCAGCTGAAGTCTAAGTAACACCACTCAGTTTCTCTTTTGGTGCCTGAGAAGGATTAGTGAGGACCATGCCAGGCAACTTCACAGCGTGTACAAAATTCCTGCTTAGGGAAGGAAGTGTTGCTGCTTGTTCTCTTCATAGCAATAATGAAATCACTGTGGCAACAGGAGGAATAAAAACTTTTAACTAGTAATACAAAGAAGTAAGTTTTCAGTAAGGAAATTTAATCTATTCTGGGAATATTCTCTTTGTGAAGGTTAATCTGAAAGTTTTTACTTGTAGCCGTGATCATTCCTACATTTTCAGAAAATCATAGAGTGGTTTGGGTTGCAAGGGACCTTAAAACATCATCAAAGTCCAGCCCCCTGCCATGGGCAGGGATGCCACTCACTAGACCAGGTTGCTCCAAGCCCCATMCAGCCTGGCCTTGAACACTTCCAGGGGTGGGGCATCCACAGCTTCTCTGGGCAAAGGGCCTCATCACCCTCACAGTAAAGAATTTCTTCCTAACATCTAATCTAAATGTTCCCTCTTTTAGTTTAAAATCGTTCCCCCTTGTCCTATCACTATCTGCCTGTGCAAAAAGTCACTGTCCCTCTTTCTTCTGAGCCCCCTTTAGGAACTGGAAGATGCTCCAAGGTCTCCCCAAAGTCTTCTCTTCTCCAGGCTGAACACCCTCAGCTCTTGGTTAAATAATAAAGTTAAATAATGTGCACACCTTTGTAATTGAAACGTGGTGGTGGGAACTGGTTTTGTGCGGGACCRGTGCTTTTCAGGGCTGGCCTTCAGTCAGCGTTCACAATCCCTCCTTTATTCCAGCCACTTCCAGAACAGTTTCGGGAGTCCCTGGTACTGTGTTCATTATACATTTAAAAATAACTTCTGCTCTCTAAAGTAGAAGCCAGAAGCTACTGTAACTTAGCAACATGACCAAGAACCAACCGTGCAAAAAGAACCCCCTAAGACCCACCTGGTTCCCTTGTTGCTCTTATTTATCTGCCAAAAGTTTGTTATTTACTGATAAGCGAAGCAAACAACGTATTACCCCAACACGTGTGTTCCACATTTACCCACCAAATTTAGTGTTGACAAAGAAGTTCATAAGCAAACAAGAAATTAATAAAGCCCTGTATACACAAGTGAAGGCTGATAAGATCAGTAATATCGTCTGTCAGGCAAGTTAATATAAGCAACTTGCTAATTGCATGAGGAATACTGAGAAGTACAAGAAAGCCATTTGCTTTGAAGAAACTTAACTCCCTATAATCAAATTTGGGTATGGCTGTACCAGTCTAAACATTTCCTTTTTATGTGGCGACTATCAAAACATATGACCTGCTTTCTTCTGATCATTTGATCTGCAAAAATATAACATAAGATGGCCTGTTCAGGGTTCCATCTTAAGTCCAGAAGAAATCAATGATAACTAGGAGAAAAAGACAGAGCTTTTTGCACACCAAATCTTTTTCTTGTACATTAATTAGTAATTATGCCTCGGATTTTTTTCAAGTGAGCTCTTTCTCCTGCTGACTCTTGCATTTTAGGCTATGGGAAACTGCATCTTCATTCTCAGGGGCAACATTGTTAAAAAATATGAACTCAGAGATAGAATTCTTAAATGAGGTTTATTTTTTCTGATTTCTAAATGAGAACTACTATAAGCTGACATTAAAAAAAAGTAAAAATATCATACAGACAGTAAAGCACAGAATTAGAAGTCAAGTTTTTTTCTTGCTTTCTTTCTTTTCTTTCTTTTTTCTTTTTTTTTTTTTTTTTTTGTTAAACTTTCCCTTAAAAAATGCCAATCTTGTACACAATTCCACCTACCAACCAAGAGGCCATGGAAGGCTGAAAAAGCAATCAAAGCTTCGGTAAGTGATAAATTGTCTTTTACTCTGGTAATTAGGTTGGAGACAGCACTGACTTATTTCTCAAAAGACCACAAAAAATGACCAGTAAATGGCTTCTGTAGGAAAGGCTTCTGCTGAGGAAGTGGAAGGCTCTTCCACCTCGTGCCCTCTCTAACAAACCTACCCCTGCGTGTGCCATAGCCATGCGTGATGCTGGTTATGGTCCTGGCACACATTTTTCAGAGCCTTTCATTTAATGCCTGACCTTCCCCAGCTCTGGGCTGCCCCACTGGGATGGCATCAGCACAGCAAGGGCTGTGGGAGCCAAGCTACAGACCCCACCAGCATGTGGGACCCTCAGCCGGCACAGACCCCAYGGCTTTGGCTGCCAGCCTGCCCTTCTTGCTCTGAATATCCCAAATCAGGGGAGACATTAATTAGAGTAGCCCAGAGGCTACCTAGATCACTGCACAACCTCGAGAGCAGACACCATCCCTTTCCCATTTGGGTCTTGGGCTCAGGAATACCAAAGAATCTGTCTTAAGCCTGAAAAGCAAATCAATCTTGCATGCACTTGGTGATGGTGCCTTTCAGGAACGTTTTGCTTCGTTGGATAACACACAATAACTCTGCATGAGGTTATTCCAGTCTCACAGGATCTCAGTGGAGTCTGCGGCATATTTAGTCTCCTCCTGAAGCAAAACATGATGGGCAGTGCTGGGTCTATGCACCATCTGTCACAGCACAGGACCAGACACCTTTTAAGCCCAGCCCCTGCACAATGGACACTGCAAGGTACAACGGGTTCCTTTATCTCCAGCCTAACAGGCATCTTTATCTGGGCTGAGCTGACAGTGGTCTCCAGGCAGGCATTTACAGAAACCTCACCATTATCTTTCAGTCATTCACTCTGTTTTGGCATGAGCAAGTCCAGCTGCTTCTGAGAGAATAAAGAGGAAGCAGCAGCATCAGAAGGCTCAGCCTTCTCGCTGGGGACCAGGAGGGCCTCTGGTGCCCCCGGTCAGTTTGTTCCCTCCACCTGGCACAGGCCAATTCACGCAGGTTTCCTTGCTGCTGAGCTGATGTCCTCATTAGAAAACCAGAAACGATGTGGAAATGAGCTGCAGCCCTGTGAGGAACTCTGCATGGGCAGCCCCTTCCTTGTCCTCCTGACATTCTCCAGCAACAACACCCCTTGCTGATCTCTAAACACACCAATCCCCACACCCTTCAGAGAGGGACTGCTACAGCAGCCAAATTCACAGCAAAACACCTTTCCTCAGGCCTTTCCATGCATGGCCTCATCTTCTTTCAGTGTTTAAGTTACTGTGTCTGAGAAACAGGGAGTAACCCTTGTTTAGAGTGACCAGACTGATGCAGGCTCTGAAACAATCCTGCCTCTACAAGCCATTGTTAACCTCCCTTCAAAACATCCTCCCTGTACACCACAGGAGTGCTCATACAGATGCTATGTAGCCAAARGCCAGTCATTTAACCTCTCAAAAGAGGTTCAAAACCTCAAGTTTAAAAACCCAGCCCAACTCAAGATGTTAAATGACTAGCCTGTGGCTGCACAGCAAAGGGAAGTACCAGACATGCATCTTCTACCAGAAGCCTACTAACAGAGAAAACTGATCTTTAATAATTAAAACATGTAAATATGCATCATGGACCCACTGGTTCATGACCAGTAAACACAAATAACCCACCTCTATGACCAATCATTAATTTAAATCAGCCATGGCTTTTCCTGTGCACTCAGAAATACAGTTTCATACACAGGTTATGTTGCAGTTTTCCTGTTCCAGTCTTGCTTTTCTTTACCCCTCCTGAATAGGACACCTTAGTAATGTACAGAATAAAGGACCTTAAACCTCCAGCAGAGAAGACACCTTTATCTTGCCTTAATTTGTACTGCTTGTATCAGAATGGCATTTTTAAGATTAAGACGAAGAGATATAAATGTAATCTCTCAGGAGTTAAACCGAGCTACCTGTGGGCCTGATGTTCCCATGGTTTGCCTGAGGAAAACAAATCTTTCATCCTTATCTATGTATTTCTTTGCTAATTAAAATGCATGGACTGCTTTAAACACTATTTACCCAYGGGGCCTTCAGCAGTGCTCTTTCACCATTTAAAAAAAAAAAGAAAAATTWAAAAAGAACATATTAGCAGTGGAAGGTTTTAAAGGCACCACACACAAAAGCCACTCATTAATATTCCTGAAGAGTACTATTATCAAAGCAGGATATTAACACTACAGGTCTGGCTATACAAAACAATTGCCAATCTAAACACATGGCAACAAGTGAAATCAGAAGCAGGCAGAGATAGACACRGAGAATGTCCTCAGATCTTGTCGGCTGTTGCGGAGAGCTGAGCAATTCAATGTCACCATTTGCATTTTTCCCTGGGTATTCCCAACACGACGCAGAAAACCCTGCAGCGGCAAGAGAAAATTATCCAGAGCAAATTGGGAAGGTTTGCAGTGCTGCTAGCGATGATTCTGTTATATTCCAAATTCAATTAGAAAGGGAGGCAGCTGAAACAGCAGCACCTTGCTGATGAGGCAAATCTTTCCCAGGCTGAAGGATAAAGCAGTGTTTCTGAAGTCTCTTCATGCAAGAGATTTTACAAAGCCTGACGACAACAAAACCAAGTACAACAAGTTCTCCTAATATCCTTTGCTGCTGCTCACCTCAAATCAGCCCAGAAACATTAATTACGAGTGTGGACCTGCAATTACAAACAAATGAGTGATCAGATCTCTCTGATTTTCTGCTTATCAGCCAGCTTGCCTTCATGGTATTTCAAGATAATATTAGGGCCATGCATGTGGTCAGTTCATTGGTACAGCAGTGAAATTATGAAGCACAGGAGCTCACATGCTTGGAATATCAGCAACTCTGASAAAATGGTGTGTGCCATGAAAAAGTCAGCTTTTGCCACAGGTTGCCCTTGATTATTCTTTCTTTTACGCCTATACTTGTTTTACTGATGGCAGGTTGAGATGATGACAGGTTACTGAATCAGGGCTATGCTGTGTATCAGCAGAGAGGCAGAGACTAGAAAGCTGCATTCCTGCTATTTTCTCCTGGACTTTTCCCTATAAACAGAAGCACTCCCACCTCTTTTAGCAGACAGCATTTTTAGCAGACTTGCTTTGCAGTCAACCAATTAGGAACTCTTCCATGGGAATCCACCTTCAGAGATGGATGAGACTGAAAATAAGATGATGGCTAATTCTGTAGGGTCTATATTTAAGTGAGAAGAACAGCGTATAATCATCTCTAAAATAATTTCTGAAGATGAGATTCCTCTGGGATAAATACCCACTAYATGTGTGGCTCTAAAATCAGTGATATCATCCTCAGTATGATAAATCATCCTTATTAYATTGTAGTGTCCTTGTGCCTAGAACTCACATACCCTTTAGGAAAAGAGTGTGGTCAGGCCCTGAACAGGCTCCCCAGGGAATGGTCACGGCCCCAAGGCTGCCAGAGCTGCAGGAGCATTTGGACAATGCTCTCAGGCACAGGGTGGGATTGCTGGGGTGTCCTGTGAAAGACCAGGAGCTGGATTTTTATGATCTTTCTGGGTCCCTTCAAACTCGGGATATTCCATCATTTTCTCAGAATGATGAACAAAGGCATCTCATAAACACGAGTCCTGCCCCCAGACCTTCTGTTCAAGGGTGCTACACAAACTGAGGGAATATGTCCATATTTTAGTACCCTACTTCCATCTTGTGTCATGTTCACCTTGAAGGAGAGCAACCTTGGAATGCCTTGGGATCCTGCAAACCTGAGAGCAAACCACCCAGCCACTGGAACCTTCTGCCTAGACACGGGGAACGTTTAAAATGCTGGAATCAAAATCATCTTACGTACAAGTAACGGGAGAGCAGAGATGTGATAGGGCCTGACTTTCAAAAACTGGAATCCATTTTAGCAGCCAGAATTAACTGACAGCATAAATGCAACCACTTCAGCTGTTTACCAAGTGACTGGTGCATACAAATCAAGGATGTTCAGTGTCTAAATGCTAATGTCTTCATAGACTATGCAGGCACAAATTTGCACCTACAACAACTGGAAGCCACTTCCTTTAAACCTTAACAAATGTGTCTGAGAGAAAGGAAAATGAGAAAGGCAACATGAATATTTCAGGGTGTGCATCCTGAAAGCTTTGGTGCAGCTGCACAGCTCCAATTAAATTCAATAGGAAACTCACATCTAAAACYCTGAGCAATGCTTTGAAAAGTCTAAGGGTTTGATGTCAGAGGATGACTCTCAGAGTCAACTGCTTTTGTTCAGCAGAAGACTTCACAGAAGAATGAAGCACACTCTCCTCTTACAGAAAGAGAAGGCTGAAGAGAGCAGGAAGGGAAGAAGGAAATTCAGAATAGATATTGGCATAAATTTTGTCCAGCGCAGTATCTAAGGAATCACACTGACACTATTTGTAATGGAAACGATACAAAGAGGTCAGGCTTTGGCTTTTCCATGACCCATCATCAGAGATGATTCAGAAACAATTTCCATTTTCTTTGAACCAGTAAAGAGCAATCGGATGAAGGCAGCTCCTGGATAAAAGGATCAACCACTGATCCAATTCTAATCAGTGCAATGATAATTCTCTTACCTCCAGCAGGATTAATCTGATTGAATAAACAATTTGGTTCATCTTTTGGAAGGGCTCAGGGCCCAGATGTCTTTGGACATGCCTATGTTAGTGCTTTGCTGTGGAGCAGGGTGTCCTTTTCAAGATGCTCTTGTGGTTATCTCCTTTTCCTGGGCTTTGGTTCCCATCACAGCCTGTGCTTGGAGCACCTCATTTTATTTTGGGATAAAATYAGACTGGAAGATACACCCAGGAGCTCAACTACTGCCCTCTAGCAGACCAGTCATGCTACAACTACCTGAAATAAATCCTCTGAAATGTGTGTAAAGTGGGGCCTGGACCTGCAGCACCATTTTGCTCTACACAGCTCAGAGCTGTGTCCCTGTTGAGATCACTACTCATTAATATGGGGAGAGCCTTCATGGCCTTTTGAGCATGGTCACACATGTGTCCAAATTCAGAAAGAGTTTATATTAAAAAGCATTGCAGATGCTGGAAAATCATCTTTCTTTTGTATATGACAAGTTGGAGTCTACTAATGACTGTGTTGATTTGCAAAATTCCAATTAAAAAGGACCATTTCAACTAAGCTGTTTCTAGCAGAAACCACACAAACTGCCATATTTCCCTCAGACGTGATGAGTGACAATTTTTTGTCTCAATATTTTTGCTCTGAAGATGTTTTCTCTTTCCATAATTTTCAGTAATTTGTGTTGTTTCGTGACATGTCTGTGGCATCGTATCTACATATCATTACCTCGAGTTGTCATGTCACATTCCGCAAGACTTCTGCTGCCGTGTCAAATCATCACAGAGCACAGCACTTGCTTTGCTTTATCATTAAGGGCAGCTGCTACTCTGTACAAATTGAAACATCAATATACTGCAGAAAGGTTCCAGGCTGCTGAAAACAGTTGCTCCTGAAATTAGTACACCAAATGCTTATCTTCTCCCCCCCCCCCCCTCCGCCATGTTCAAAGTGTTAACTTGTATCACTTCAACACAAACAGGAGGCATTTTGTTCAAAGAAACAAAGTGAAAGGGGTTCAAATATCCAGAGTCTGGGTTTGAATGTCTAAACAGACAAAAGGAATGTGAGACAAGGTCATATTTTTAGATACCTTTTGTACCTAACGGTACGTGCAGAGATCACAGAAATATCAATTGTAGTCATAGAGGAAGCCTTTGACATATCTGGAAATTCAAGCTTGCATCATTTGCATCCCACTGCAGTGCTTTAACCATAAACCATTCATCCTGGCACAGCAACGAGTTAGATGAAGATAAAAGAGGAAAAGAGAGAAGTCAGTAAGATTACGCACACCAGAGTAATTGTTTATATTTCAATTTTTCCCTGTCAATTGCTCAAGTGGAGTTGAATAAAATAGCATTCAGAAAATAAATCTCTTCTTAGATATCGTCAAGAGCGTCATAAATTCCAATTCCCTTAGAAATCTTATTCTTGGGGCCTAAATTCAGGTCTAGGAGAATTGAAGACACCCAACATTGTAGATTAGCCCCAGTTCAACTTTCGAGTGAGTAAAGATGTCAGAAGAGATCAAATACTTTATGTGATGCTGTAGAGGCAAGAAAATGGTTGAGCCACTGGGCAAAATCATCAATGCAGGGACCTTGTGAGTATAAGCCCCATTTAACAGGGACGTGCTCCAGTGTACAYACAACTTCTCCTGAAGTGTTACAGGCTTCAGAGCGACTGCAGGATGGAGGAAGTGCTGGAATACCCTCCATCAACATCCCACTCCAGAGCTGCACAATAGCAGCATCTGTGACTGGAAGACAAGACTTACCAAAAGCTGCAGACAGAAGAAAAATGAGAAAAAAAATRAAGTGGCTTTTGTTTACAGGAGAAAACAGGCTAGGAAGGCACAGCTTTCATTTACATTTGCTCGCTTCCTTTTCCATGCCAAAGATATGCAAAGAATGGAGGATGGGGAAAATCATGTTTATGGCCACAATCTCCTACCAAGAGCTTCTCAAAAGAAGTCAAATTTAGTTTTACTTTAAGTGCACTGCAGTACTTGGATCACAAGTTCAGAAGGGCGTGGAAGTAGTTTSCATATAAAATAAACAAGCAAATAAAGCAGAGGGAAACTCATGAAAAGAGAAATTTGGGGAAGCAAAAACAAAGGCAGAGTGATCAGATGGTGGAAAAGTATCTTCCACAAATAGCTTCACCTCGCCCTTTTTCTTCTCCCCTTCCAAGTTCAAAATTTGGGCCAAACATCATCAGAGTAACAGACACTAATCCATCATAAGACATTCCTTTTGATTACTGGARGGGAAAAAAAGGGACCTGCAGCTTTCCTCTCCAAACAGGATTCAAAGCCAGGCCTCTGAAGGAGCAGTGGCACAGAGCAGGAGATGTTCCCCATSGGGGGTCCCTGGGTACCAGCTCTCCCCTGCCCAGGGGCTGGGACATCCCAGTGGTACCCAGTATAGGAGCAGCCATTATCAAAYGGGGACACATGCCAACCTGTTTGATCCCAAAAACTACTGGGAAATATTTTGGGAACATCACCAGGAGTTTCCTCTACTGGCAAAGAAATTCAAGAGCTACACGGTCTGGGTAGCAAGACAACCACGCTTCAGGTTTTTTCTTTTATTGGATTAGAAAAACACTGATTAAAAGTCAGTCTCACACGTCAGTTTAAGGTAACCTTCTCTTGCACTCTGTTTCTCAGCAGACAGCAACTCTACCTTTGAAGATAACCATTCATGCATAAAATTACTAATAGAGACCATCTATCTGACAAATGTCTGTCCCTTAATAATTTATATCACTTGATCTATTTTCAAAGGTTAGTCTTACATTTAAAATTACAGTTCTGARTAGGTCAGCCTGTTACTTAAAGATAAATTACTCCACCTCTTCATGTTACAGTGTTGTGTTTTGATAATGACATTTTTATTCCCATGCTTTCCTCTTCCTTCTCAGAAGCAACATGGGAAAGCACCAGCACAAGCCACCTTGCCCATACCTCCCTGTAGTCCCATTTTGATTCTTTTTGACTAAGGCAGCCTGAACATCACCAATTTACAATCCTTTACCTGCTTTTAGCAAAGACTTAGGAAAGACTCAGCACTCCAGGATGAAAAGATGAATCAGTGATGCGTGATAGGACTAAGCTTAGTCATGCTGTGTGTGAACTGAAATGCTGTATAACCAATGCCATTACATTCATAGTAATTAAAGGATAATTTCTGCTCTCCGCTAGATAGATAAAGCTATAAAATGACAATGTTTAAAGAGGAAATGCCAGTGTAATGTTCATGCATTTAACAACTACCCAGGAGATATGCATTGTAAATATACTTATAACAGAGAAACTCCTACTGTTTTATATACAGAAGCATTTTGTGGTGGTAATTTCATACCACTGAGTAGTCTGGAAAGTTACTGGACCACAGACAACTCACTTTTTTCTTTTTTGAACACATAGTATTGGTATTTTTTCTATGATGGTGAAGAACTGTCAGGTTATAACAGTTTGTCACATATCTTATTACAAATACATTTCTGAACTACTGAGGGTGAAAAGCTCTTCTCAGGCAACCCAGACATCTGCACACCAGATTAGTGCACCCGTCTGTTAGCTCGGCAGTAGCAGGATGAAAGGGAAAAAGCCATGTTTGGAGTCTGTGGAACCTTCTGTAGCAGCTGCATGAGTACAGGTCTCCAGGAACAGTGTCCAGCAGCAGGAGTGCCAGGAGAGCAGTGACATCCCTCCAGCACAGGGCTGCTCTCGAGTCTGATATGGTCCGAGACAGGACAGAGTCCCATCCTGCACAGACACCATCTGCACAGGGAAATTGAGATGGAAAGCAGTCATCCCAGGGAACTGCTGGGCCTTGGGCAGCAGTCCTGCAGGATTGCTCAAAGTTGTGCTCCCAATGCAATGGCTCGAGTGGAATAACCAGCCTTTGATTTGCAGATAAAAACGAAATGAGAATCTGCATGACCCCTGGAAAACAGAGTCAGAGGCCCACTCTGTCTCCCATGAAGCCAATGCAGTTAACGAAATTGTTGCTGGGCTGTACACCACATTCTGCCCAGAGTTAAACAGGACTTATTTCTAATAAGTTTAGCAATAATACATCCACTTCAAATGCTGTTTCCTGAGGCCCCTTCTGAAGTAAATGCATGCATACAATATATGTATATGAAGAGTAAGAAGTCAGCAACTCCAACACAGACACTACACAAACAAGCATCCCCACCATCAGGTTCCAGGCACAAACACCAGCAGTTACTCAGAGGCAAATTATCCACAACATTTGGTGATAAACAAATCAGTGCTACATAAAGAGACCAACCAACCCCAGCTACAAAGATTCCAAGTCCCTTTTGCAGATGCCAGCCAGGAGAGAAGAACCCAGCCCAGCATGTGAACAGCTACCAGGGTCTCAAGACAGAGGAGCTGTTGTCAGTGTAGCCTATTTAATGTACATAATGCAACATGAGACTTTTAGAAAATTTTGACACTGCTGTGTGTCAAAAGGACACAGGACAACCTCTCCAACGCTCAGTCAGTCTGTCCTTTACCTACACAGGGTGTAAGTGCTGGCTTTCCTGAAACGTTTGGCTCCTGTGTGACTCCTCCTCTGCACCTCCTGGCCCTGCACCTCCCACTTGGAGTGTTGCATTGCTCTGGGTGTGTCCAATATCCCCCGAACAAAGTGCTTCCCACTTCATAGAGTGCAAACACACTTAAGGCAGAACTACAGATCTATTATTTCAGACCCTGGGCAATAAATCTTTCACAAAGAAACAAAGCAGGCTTCAGATGGCCCTAGGGAGAATACCAAAGGTAGAGCAAGAGAAAGAATGGATGCATATTCTGTATTTTTTTTTAGCTAGCTAGATATGAATGGCTGCAAAAATTGATATATTCCATTGCCAGCTCTTCCATGTATCGACAGAGACAAAAAAGTCAGATCCCAGAGCCTCTGTTTACTGTAGGGGTCTACCCCAATGTAGGGGTTCAGGAGAGGTAAGAGTGGTGTAGGAACTGCAGTCCACAGGGCAGGACTGCACCAGTGCAAGAGATGCTTTTATTCCATTGGCAAATTTGAATTGTCATATTCAGTCCATCCATTATTATTTCCTTGTAGATGGTTGTGACATCTAATTCTTTCAGGGCTTGTAAGGCATGAAAAACCCTATATCTTCACCACAATTTAAAACATTTAAAATGTTTTAAATTAAATGAGTTACCCCAGATCACCTTCTCCAGCAGGAAAGTAATTTAGACTGCCTTAAGTACAGCCTTTTCAGCAAACCATGACCATTGCATCCACCTTTCTTACTTCAGAGTGTAGTCCTGTTCCTGACATGGAAGGATATATTAGCTACAGTTAAAAAAATACCCAAACAAACAAAAAAATCCCACCCCCAAAACCATTGCATTATACAATATATCTTTACATCTGTATATCTACACATCTATACCTATATAGACGAGGGAGTCCTGACTCCAACCCATGCTCTAGCTTCTTTTTGCTAATCCATTTTAGCAAGAGCTGGACAAGACAAAGCCTGATGCCTGCAATCCTCCCAGTCCAGGTGGAGTTTCATTTTCCAGCCAGCAATCCCATATTTCCTGTATCTAGAGCCTATTCCGATTGTCCCAGCTTGAGGCCCTGCTGGCCTTTCCTTTGCCATGGCTCTCGCTGTGTGATTATCTACATTTGCTCACTTGTTCTGTGATCACCCAGAGGCCACGCTGTAGGATCTTTGCTGCTTTAACATGCACCAAATCCCATCAGTTCCAGTGCTGTGGCTGGCAGGGCAGGCTCTCATTCCTTAGTCCCCCTCTCAAATGCCAAGGCGCAGGGTTGCCAGCGCTGTCTGATTGCACCCAGAGCCAATTACATCAGCTTTCTGCCAACCTGGGGCTTATCTGCTCCCAGGAATTAATTCCTGTTTTGCTGCAATGCACAACCAAAGTTTTCAGTTCCTTGGCCAATTTATTACAATTAGTCTTTCTGCAACGCGTTTGGKCTTCTTTATAATTATCCCGCCGAGGCTGAGGTTCTGAGAATTGCTCCGTGCACTCCTCTGCTTCCCCAGTTCCCACACTTTGATGGAGAGGCAAATACCTGCTTTTCCACCCCCGTTCCCTCCTGTACATGTAAATGGAGCAAACTGAAGCAGTTGAAGCAGCATTCAGTGCTTGGTGGTCTGGCAGTGAGGGTGGGAGATGAACTGACAGCCTGACAAATGTGCAGCTCAGTTCCTCCACTTTGGCAAGTTTATTCGCAACAGATTTCATTYGATTGAATCACCTTTACCTGGCCTGTCTGTTCATTTTCTGTTCATCATCCCAAGTAAYTGAGCAGCCCAGAGCTGTTCTGAGGAGCAGGTGGGAAAATAGCCAGACAAGGTRTTTTCCTACAGAGCTTTCCAGAGTGCCCCCCTTGGGCAATCCTCTCCAAGAGGGATGGGGATCCCTCCAGAAATTCACTGAATTCTTCCAATCACTTTTATTAACATCTAGGTCTACTTTCTATGAAAAGTGGTGGGAACAGTGTTAGGGCATCAGTCCTGCTGGGAGAGGTGTAGAAAGAAGGAATTTATAGTGTTTAAAGAAGGGAAAAGACTTCAAGGGATGTCTCTTGAGGCTGACGGTTGGGGTAGGCTGCCTCAGGGCTGCGAGTTAAGGATTTGTGAGAACCAAGCTCCGACTAGTTCCCAGGTTAGCAATTCCTTTTTCTTTCTCTGTAGGAGACAAAAGACTGAATGGATTCTGAAGTGGTCCTCAGCAAGGCCAGCTGCCCTGAAGACAGGACTGAGCAATCTGCTTTCCCTGAAGTTTCACCGAAAGTTGATGGGCTGAACCATGCAAAAATCCTGATGCTGACCCAATTTTGCCAAGAATAAAATTTCATTGCCTCCCGTACAGAAGTATCATTGCCTATATTACTTAAGTCAAGATTTATAAAGCACCCAAAATGCTCAGAGGGACTGCCAAACATTGAATTTACTCGAGCATAAATTACACATGTGCAGGGTATTTTGGCTGCACCTATTCCCCTTCCTGACGTTTTTCTCAACCTCAGAGCAAACCTCTTCGTTACTAACCTCCCCAAGAAGTTATGTGGCAAGCTCACCAAGAATAAGAGTTATTTCCTCTGTGGTGTTTGAAGTCGCAGACCTACAACCCCAAGTGGTGTAGTAACCCCAAGCATTTTCACAGAGAACCACATGGCCAAGACAGGCAGGTGTTTCTCAAAGCCCTCAGACAATTATCAGTGTCAATCATGCATTTTTTTTTTATTTCCTGCTACATCTCATTCCATGGCTGCACAACACATATGGGTTGCTGGGGAGAGGACCACGTTCACATTTGGGACCTGTTTGTTTCTCTGAGGATGTTTTGATGCAACTGTCTCAGCCATTTCACCTTCAACCGGCCCTCTTTCCACAGATGACCAGTCATCCAAAACACCAGAGAGATTTTAAGCCTCCTTGATCCAAGGGAAGCGGATGAAAAAAGACATGATGCAGGCAAATGTCACATTTGTGTCACTGACTGAAACATTGCTGCCAGGATACATTATTCAGTACCTAACAGACCTACTGACAGAACCCTGGGCTGAACTCCCCTCAAAAGGTCAGCCATCCGTGGCTTCCCCACAGCAGGTGGAAGGATTTACTGCCACAATCCTGGGGTCAGGGAGAGGAATACCCACCCCTGTGGGCCCACAGAGCCCGTGGAAATGCAGTATGTGACAAGTAACACGTCCACTTGTTGCTTCATGCTCTGCTGTGATTCTATATCTGTATCTGTATAAATAAGGGAGTCCTGACTCCAGGCACTGAAAATAAGTTACCTCCCGCTCTGCTTGGAAGTCTATGCCAATGAAAAATATCAGAATGTACCATTTCTTTTCTCACAAACATGTTGTTACTGATAAAATACTTGATACTAACAAGGAGCAGCGCTATCAGCTCACACCTTCAATCCTGATCTTACTTCACATCATCACGTGGAGGTGGAGAGAGCACCAGGGCAGCAGCTGTTCCCTGAGCAGCCCTTCCCCGTGCTCTGAATCTGCAGGGACAGATAGAGCAGGACACAATCTTCTCCTGTCGCGTGCACAGCCTCACCTCCCATCACACAGAGGGAAAAGATGCTGGCAGGTTCTGATCAGGTTCTGCCCTCCTTGTTCCTCTTAACTGGCTCTCTGCTAGAATCCGTTTTGGGGGTAATGGAAAGGAAAATTGAGTTAGACCTTTTTAAAGGGTTTGCTAATGAATTTATTCATGAAAGACTCCAAGGCCTGAGCTTTCCATCAAACACCACCACAGGCTTAGTTAACCAATACTCACCTATGGCTTTTACTAGAAAAGCCAAGGTGCTGCTTTCCTGCTGCTTCAGTACCTTTCTACATGCCTTAGCCCCTGGAGGGCATCAGATCATCTCCCCAGTGACGAGATCAGCACCAGGGAGGACCCTGCCACAGCTTATGTAAATCCTAAACTTCTCATGCTTCAAGACATCTCCTCTGCAACTGCAAGACACCACATGCCAAAAGACAAAGCTCTCCATTCCATTCTCTCACAGTTTTCAAGAATGTCTAGAGATACAGAAATATCCACTGTGGTTTGCTCTTTTTGAAATTTAAATTAAAAACTACGCCAGCCAGTCTGTATTAGGCATAATAACTATATTTCAAATATATCCCAGAACAAAGACTGGGAGCTCWGGGGCTGGCAGGCCACACAATCTGTTACAGAGACCTTTGGGGACTGCAAATTCCACCACTGTGTCACAGTGAGGCCAAAAGGCAAAAAACAGGTCATAAAGGCACAGAAAGTCATACAACAGGCCTGAGGCTTCTGAGATCAGAGCCAGCATCCCTTTAACTTAATCATCTCTCACAGAGTTACAGCTGGAGMTCCAATCACACAAAAAGCTGTATTACCAGGTCCTCAGCCCAAACACTTCTGGATGTGCTCCAGCCACACAGTGCTGGAGAGGGAAATTTTATTTTTTGCTCTTTGTGCGTTGCATCTGTCCCGATACAATGACAAGGTGCTGCCCAGAGATGCTTCTGCTCCCAGCTAGACAACCAGCTCAGACCCTCAGACCATCATAAAGCACACTATTTGAGCAAGAAAATTGTAAAACTGTGAYGGGCTGACCCTGGCTGGACACTTGGTGCCCACCAAAGCCACTCGATCGCTCCCTTCCTCAGCTGGACAGGGGAGAGAAAATACAACAAAAGGCTTGACCCACGAGCCTTCTCTTACTCCTCTCTCCCAGGTGCAAYTGCGCAGGTTTTTCCCCCCTCTTCTTCAAAACAGAGAGCCAGACAATCTTCCAAGTTACCTTTGCTGCCACAGGASTCATCCACCGTGTGATCAGAAGAGAGATATGACACATGCAGATGATTAATGATAGCAGTAATTAAGAAGGTGGCTGATTTTCACATGTAAAGTCCTTGCTGTTCCMCTCAGCTTCTGCAGTCAGGTAACTCCTGATGATCTCTGCAGCAGTGATTTATCTTTCTATCAGGGAATGCACTGGATGTCTCACTTCTTGCTGTCTGGGGATTGCAGCTCTCCATTCTAATCAAGAACTTGCAGGGCAGRTAAGGTGCTCAGGGTTAATGTCTGAAACTCTTGGGTTGTTGGGAAAAAGGATTGGTACAGTGGGTAGAAACATCAGGGCAAAGTGAAACGAGATGGACTTTCACAAACCTTTTAAGAGATAGATAGAATATTCTAAATAATTACAATTTTGGCCAGCCCAAGCCATCATCTTTAGCAGGTTTTTTTTGTTATTGTCTTATTTGGGTGTTATTAAAGACCTTTTGTTAATCTTTTGAATTAAAATACAATACTTGAAGATGTATCCAAGATTCAAGATTTACACTAATCTTGTTAGAAATAAAGTAAATTTCAGAAAGTTGTTGAAACCACCTGTGAAGTCACAGAGTAGTCCAGCATGGTTGCAATATCCTGAGGAAGAGGGCAAGCAGCAGGGAACGTCAGGAGGTCCAGGGAGACTCAGYGGGATCGTGCTTCCTGCTCAAGAGCCCTTCACATGGATGGTGCAGAGCTCTCCCCAGAGACTCATCCATGACCGAGGGCAGAACCAAACCTGCAATGAGGTGCCAAGCAATGAGCTGACGCCTCAAAGTCATCCAAGACTGGGAAAGGCTGGGTGGCCACAAGATGTCATGGCACACAGAACACAACCATAACACCGAGATGTGAAAGATGCAGAAAGACAAATCCGAAAGCTTTGGCAACCTTTCCTCCATGAGGCAAACACGTATTGGCATCTCTGTCTGCTCAGGCTTCGCCTGGTGAATAATTGATGYATTTCCATGTGGTTTTATTCAAAACTGGCCTTAAAGTTCTGATATTTCCTGATATTCTTAAGGATTAGAAGTTGATAATTGTGATTTGTAATCAACAAAGCGTCTACATTAACAGAGACTTGGAAATTTAAAAAAAAAAAGTGAGAAAGAGTGAAAGAAAAAACAAAAGGCATCTCTAATAACCGTGGCAGGAACTAGACAGACATTTCCTTCAYACTGAGCTGTCAGTAAGTAAAAACATATTGTGGCAGGCTGTAGTTTACCTATGCTTGCATGCAGGCATCGGAGGCTCAGTGGGACTAATTACGAAAATATGATTATAATGGATTAGTAATTCTGTCAATCAGACACATGCATATGGTAACAAAAGAGCAATGGGTAAAAATGCCACAGGACAGGAGATTTTAATGCTGTGGGTTAGTACCAAAAGCAWGTCTCATGGGAGCAAAAAGATTTGAGTTATGCTGGGGGAGAATTGCTGGGATTGTATATTAATAAGAAATCATATATCAGATCTATGGCTCAGAAACACATTAGAACCAACTGTAAAGCCATTTTTACCCCTTCTCTCTAAAAATGGTTTTGACATACTTGGAAAGGGTATGATTTCAAGCTGCACTAAAAGTTTGCAGGCAGAACTGGTAAACCTCAGCATTAGATGGGCCTGCTTGATCAAAAGAGAGGGTGACATCTCAGCCACCAAGGGCATTTCATTTATCTCTGAAATCACGTTCTGGAATCAAAGAACAAGAAAATCTGGGGGAAAGACTGCAATTTAAAATTGAAGAAGAAGAAAATGTCTCTGAATCTGTTTCCTTAATGGATATTCTTCCCTTTCCTCCCTCACCCACGCCTGGTTTGCTGTTCAGAACCCTGCAGGAGAGCTGGACTGTGGTCAGGATGTCTCAGGGAAGGCAACCGAGGACTTGTCCCCTGCCTCCTCTTCTGTCTGAAAGAACCACAAAGTAATCTATTCTGTAAAACAATGTGATGTTTGTAAATAACTGCGAGCACTTCGAACTTCATTCTCTGCTTTACAGCTCTGCCAATACATGCCCCAGTGGCCTGGCCAAGTCTTGGCATATTAATACGGGTTTTTTACAATTTTTATTCCTGGTTAGCTCAGGGGGTCTGAGGCAGCTCCTGTGTTTATRGGCCAGCCTGGAAGGCACACGTTCCTCCAGAGAGAGCAGCCATCTCCTGGCTCAGCCTCCACAAGCCGAGGGGAGCCAGACACAGCTGGGATCGGATCCATTTGCAGCTCCCTGGGAGGCTTGGGAGCACTGTCACCTGGAAAACCAGGATGCTTCAGCTTCTCTGGCTTTCTCCTTTGTACTGGGGAGCGTGGGCATGGAGGGGGCTGGGAGACTAATGGGAACCAGCTTGTCAGTCTATAGAACCAGATAACTGCCAGAGCATTGTTGCTGGCCTGATGATAAAAATATCAGCTCTTTCCTAGAGCTGATATAAAACCAGCCAATTGAAGTCCTCCTCCTAATMCCAGATGGTTGCCTTAGGTACTGGCCCAGAGTTGAAGGATGAAGAATTTGTGCAGAAATGTTGACCATAGAGCAGGGCGGGGACGAGACACTGGAAACAGATCAAGTGAAGAGAAATATATTTGTATATTCTTGGCCTTTCCTTTGACCTGCCACTTTGCAGGTGCTTCAGGAGGCACCATACCACTAACTGATGGGACAGAAAAGGAAAACCCTGAACTGAAACACAGAGAATAACTCAGAGTAGTTTTGCACTCTCTTGTGCTATCACCTTGTTTTTCTTCGAGTGAAAGTGCTTTTTATTCATTGGAATTGCTCTGAAATTGTTCCTAAGGCTGGATTCAGGTGTTGGGTATGAGCCTGCCAGTCTGTTTGGATGGAGAATAAATGAGRCAAGCTGACACAAACACTCATCAGCTAAATATATAATAAAAAAGTGCACATTCAAATGGAAGACCAGCTTAATTTTGAATATAATTTCTCCCCTCCAGCCTAGCAGGTAGAGAGACAGACTTTATGCTGGTAAGGGCACAATAAAAAAGAGCCAGCAAAATCAAATTGTCCAACCCATAAAGATGTGCTCCTGGCCTCAATCTAGACCATTGACCAGCAGGAAGTGTCATCTAAAGGAAAATAAAAAGACAATAAGAAGGCAATAAAAAGATAAATCCCAAATAGGTGAGAATAAAATCCACCTGGTTGGACTAGGGCTGCTCTCCCCCTTCAGCCAAGGGAGTCCTTTGTACAACATGATTGTACCCCATGATTTGTACAACAGAAGCGATGCAGACAATTCCCTGCAACGACCTCACTGAAAACCTTTTTGAAAACAGAGATTACAGAGAGAGAAGAGGAACCAAGGCACAGTGAGACGAACCCTAAGCACATGGTATTCTCCTTGCTGTGAGCACCTTCTTTCACCTCTTTGTGCCACAAAAATCCCATTCCTTCAGCAGCAACASGCTGAGCATCACCTCAGGGGCTTCCTTGGGAGTTCCTTCCCAACAGACCCAAACAAATGAATTGTCAAAAGCAAGAATATACAGAACTTTAGGATCTACAGTTTTGAACAGCTTCTTGGGCCATCAGTTCCAATTTGTGCTTGTTTTTGTGTGAAAGTGGGGGAGYAGTAAGCACAGGCGTGCTGTCACTCTTCTAGAATAACTTCCTTCCACAAACAAGTTTTCCCCTGCTGAGCATTTTCGGAACCTGCTACTTGCTATTTGTCCCTAAGTGAGCAGCTGAGGGTCCCTACGTGACCTGTGCTGTGATTGCAAGCACTTTCCCTGAGCTTTGGTTTCARATTAAGTAATTCACAAAACGGAAATTTTCTACAGAAGTGGAATGGCTGCTGCTGGAGGGGAAGAAAAAGAAATTAATTCAGCTCATTTTGAGACATTACCGTGGTTCAGAGGAAAAGCCAACAAAAGGACCATGTAAGCAAGGATAAGCTGTGGCAAAACTTATTAAATATGATTGTTTGGTAAAATGCCATCGTGCTGATAAGGGCATTTTGGATGACAGTGAATCCAGCTCATGCATGGTGCCCTCAGTCCAGTATATTTTATGTCAGAGACAAGCATTCAAAAATCCTTGCTAGCTTTTTGAAGCCATGGCAGGATGTTTGTCCCTGGGGTTGCTCAACATGCATTTCCACTGCCCTCGAGTCCCAAACTGTCAATAGCCCAGCATTGATCTGATTTCCGGGATCACATGTTTCACTGCAAGTCACCCAAATAGACCCAGGAAAGTCATTTGGACTTGGAGCAGCCTGTGTTGCAAGAGGATGCACCTGCACCAGCTGCCAAGGGGTTGTTACATCCTTTGAACAAGTCGTTCTGAAGGCAGCAGATTTACAGCTGCTTTTAATACCCTGTGTGGCTTCAAGCCTTGTCATTTTTGTGCACCATGCAAACATGCTCCTTTTGGACTCTCCTCATGGACTTTTACCTAATAYAAGCAGAGAAAGCAGTTTAATCTTTGTGGATGCTGCTGAGGSAGATCTATGAAAGGAACAGGATGATGCTCCTGGCTTGGAATCCTCTGCTCTAGAAGGTGCAGGGACCTCCTAAATGAGTAATGAAGGGCTAATCTCTGATATTAGGATCACTTTGATCAAGATGCGCCACCATAGGGTCTAAATTTTAGTCAGCAGTTTAAAASTATCAGTTTCCATGAGACTTTTGTAAAAGAGGCTTCTCAACACTTCAGCTTCCCTCTCTCCACTGGCAATGTGCCTGTATGCACTKTGAATTGGATTATTTAGCCAAATCCAGTGCTCTAGCAATGATGGAGCAGTAGGATGCAAATAGTTCAGAYGTTGATAATATCACATATTTCATTGTCCTGCTGAAGAGATAAATTCAGTGTGCTGCTTGCACAGGCCTTCCCCACATGTCTAATGAGACTATTTTCATGTACTTAGTGGCAGACACAAGGGAGGTGATGGAAGGAGCCAATTTTGGGAGGGACATTGGAGATTAATCAGCAGGTGCTCTCCCTCCATGTCCATGTTCTCTGCTGAAAGGCACAATCCCACTAGGARCCCTGCTGCACAAGGTCCCTGCAGCTACTGCAAAATGCAAGSCAGAGGCCAGTTGATTAGAAAGGCACTACAGCAGAATTGATTTGGGGTCTACACCTTACATTTCGAGTGAGCAGTGTTCAAACCCAAGCTTTAAAGGGAAAGCAGCTCGGACAGCAGAGAGCAGACACGAGGCAGGAATCACGTAGCAAGGGATGCTACTGTGGAGCTGGGGTTGAACTCTGCCAGCTCCCACAGGACACTTGCCACAGGCATGTGCCTCAGCTGTGGGCCAGCACCTCCATCAGATGTCAAATCCAGGCTGGGAATACGATGCTGCACCCCAGGGTTTGGTCAGGTGAGGCAACACTTGCCACCATTGCAGAATTTTCCCCTTTGAAGTCAATGAGGAATGCCCATCAACATTAAAGGTTTCCTGAAGGAGTCCCAAAGCTATCATCTCAATTTTTTGTTGAGACCTGACTCTGTTTTACAAAGGAACCTGGTAGCAGTATTCACCATAAGTCCAATTTACCAGGCACAAGGATAAAAATGTACCTAAGAGCATCAGTTCTTGTCCAGAACTTCTAAAGGGCTCCACTACATCAGGAATGTTGTTGTTCATAACTACACTGATGTTCCAACTACTTCCATGTTTTTTAGCAAACACCAGTCTTAACAACATTTGATCTTGAATTTCTTAAAGGAAAATGACAATAACAAAAAATAAATATTCTAGTGCAGAGACAACATAGGAAATATTACAAGGAAAAATCACTGGAAATCAATAACTAATCCCCAAGCTCTCACTATACTTCTTCCTCTAAAACTATGTCACCATGCTTTTATTATTTTCCTATATATCATATTTCTTCAGCTCAGTAAACCAGAGCTTTTCTGATMTTTTGTTACCCAGTGAACACAGCTACTGCTGTATTAATAACAACAATACTGTTTCTCAAGGACAAATAAATGTATTTTGATGATATCTGAAACAGAAGGGAGGAAATAACCTTTGGTCTGAGACAAAGGAAAGAAAGCATAATAGAAAGGTGCTTAATTTGCTAATATATGAGCAAATGAAAGAGGTTTAATTAGAGAAAAGACTTTTCTTTCTTGAAGAAGAGCTTGTGTGCCCAAATAAGCCTGTTTTTCCTGTGCTATGCAGTGTGCTCAAGCCTATCCCTTCCCCTATCACCTCTCCCAGCATCATTCACTTTCTGGGGGCTGCCAGCATTTACCTCCCTGCCACGCTGTTCTCGGATTCCAGCATTCCCCATTAAAAGGCAAGGTTTCCAATTGCTCACGGTCATAAGACTCCTTCTCCTGAGGTGGTATCTTTCATATCCTCTCTCCACCTCCTTCCTGTGTAACTAATTCCTACAGAGCTTACAGGGACTCCTCGGTTCAAACGCCAGCTCTGCCAAGGTCAGAGCCCTCCTACACTCAGCAGTGCCAGATGYAGATCCTTTTTCACCCCCTTCTGTCCCGCTAGAAATAAGAATCAGGGAAAAACTCTTCTCTCTCATTTTTAAAACAGTTTTGTTCAGCTAGAGCTCTGCTACCACCTTTCAAACGATGGCAACTGCTGGTAATTGAAAAAAAAAAAAAATAGTGGAGGAGTTGATGACTCCAGTTGAGAGCAATAGCCCCTTGTTCAAAGGGCTACGGATTCTGCTATATCCCTACACACCACGAGCAGCATTCCCCAATTCCCTTTTCCCTAGGAAAATGGGACCACTCACAGACTAAAGGAGAACCCTTCATAAGATGCATGGCAGAGTGTGCCTGCAGTTTGTCAAGCTAAAGCAAGGAAAAGATTTTATTGGTATCATTTTATTTCCAGTTAAGTTCCGTAAAATCAATCTCTGAGAAGTTCCAGAGGTTGATGTCTGCATTTACAGGCTAATGCAGCGAGCGGGCATAGCTGGAAATAGATAGCTGTAAAAAGAGAGAGCAGCAATGCAAATTGGACTGAACAAGAAAATTACACCCTGAATGGCACGACTGTAAAAACAGCAAAGGCAGAGCGAGTAAAACTGAGATATCCCTGCTCAAACCGTGGTTTGTAAACACAGGGTGGAAGCAGGTGTAGTGACAGGGCAGCTCTGGAGAAGCAGCAGCCTTTCCTCCAGGAAACTGTTACATGCTTTTATAACTTAGTCTGTATCCAAAGACAACATAAGCCCCAAACTATACTAAAATGCTTATGTATGCAAAGCTCTAACTGCACGTAAAAAGCTCTAAACTTAAATTTTTACAGATGAGTCCTGCTGGGTTTTTGAAGTCATGTACAAAAAAACCCCAGGTCTTTTCAAGTCTCCAGGTACAATTTACTATGCATTCCACAAATTCACTCGTTCAGTTCAAATTGGACCTCAATCCTTTTGCTTTCTTTGTGGATCCAGAGCAGGATCCAAACACGCTGCAGGTTTCAATGTACCCTCCCCGCTGAGCAGGCATCACTACAAAGCGTTGATAACTCAACCTTTCCCTTTAAACATGAAACAGCGTTTTGAGTCAGGACCTGTGGGCTTTTCCTTAGTTTGGATCCCATTTTAGCTGCTGCCTAAAGCAGAATGCCTGGAGCATAAACGAGAGGGCAAAAATCTAAKTCAGAGGTATTCTGCTAACTCTAATTTATATTTCAACCAACTAAAATCAAAACACGGGGAATTTGAAATAAAAGCTATGATTCTCAGGACAGCCCATGGCCCGGGAAGGAGATGTAGCAGGTAGGCTGTGCCTGGGGCCGTGGGGCTGAGTGGGACCGTAAGTGAGGCTGCACACGAGAGGAGCACGTGTTTGTCCTTTCAAATAATTCCCTCCTTGTGGAAGCAAAAAMCTGACTTCATACCCACAAAAAGTGCTCTTCCAAATGGATAATAACCAATTTCAGGAGCAGAAAATGGAAACAGACACATAACTTACAGCAGGGATGGTTTGGGTGGGTCAGGAACAAAGAAAATTCACCCACGAAAAAAATCTGTTGTTCTGCTTTCCTTTCTCCCCAGCCCTCTCCCATCCAAGAGGACTTGGTGGTTTGGTGCCCCACTCCAAACGTGCTCTGAGCTGAGCTGTGTCCTGACCCCACACAATGAGCTGCCTGCACGTGTCACATGTGGCATCCCAGGAAGAAAATTCTTGGCTTATATATAAATATGCCCCTTCCTAACAGTGGAAGAGGTGAATCAACATCATGTAATTCCTGGTTCTTAGGGAATCTCAGGAAGCTCATCTTTCCTGCACGAGTCACAGGTAGTCAACAGGCAGGTGTCACCAACTTCAGGTATCACCTTTCAGAGCTTGCTTCATGCAGTTCTTGAGTTATTTTTCTTCAGTCCCTTAAAGTCTTGCTTTTTAGCCCCTTATTCCATTTAGCAGCTGCCTTTTTTTTTAAAACAGAATAATATAAATTTCAAACTTTTCCAAACAGCTCCATTTTTTATCCTCCTCCCAATTATACTGACCACCACTGGTTTTATTTATTTCTCTAATATCTCTCCAGTACTGTAGCATGCAGAAATACAAACTTTACTTCAGCTCTTTCCACAGTACCACATTAATCTCTCTCAAAACTCATTTCACCATCCAAATAAATTCTTTAAAAAATTCAGTTAAAGGAATGATTCTGGAGTTTTATTTAATATTGGAAACATCATTTCATGGCTTGTTTTTTTAATGGTAACAGTTTTTTACCAGCATCTGGCACAGGATCAGCAAACATCTGTACTCAAAACACAGCAAACATTGATAGTGCCACTGACGTTGTGTATGTGGCTGTACTGCCAGCAAGCATGGAAAATAATGGAATAAATGCCACTTGCTGCATTTTTATATGTCAATCTAAACACGGATTTTTGTCAACAAGACAGAAAGGCCCTCTACCTTTGGTGCTGCACCTGGCACAAGCCATCAGGACAGGCAGAAAGACATTCTGGGAGGTAACTGAGGCTGAGACAAGGATGTTCCCACTGTGCTGATACAGCTGCTTTGTCTTTCCAGGTAAAAAAAAACAAAGGAAAGCAACCTTCTGACTGAGCTTGCAAAAGCTGGGCTAAGTTTTTCCTGAGGCAGAGACCAAATGCTATTGCCCAGCACGCAGCTTCTTTCAGAACTCCTTCACAAAACCTTAGGTCCTTCTCTAAGTTCTGCAGCTCTTAACACRGTGACTTCAAGTGTTCCAACTGCTCAGCTGTCCATGACAGGTTGGGAAAGGAAAAAACAGATGGAAAATATATCTCAGCCTCTGTGGTATTCATTTGTTACAAAGCTGGGAAAAGTTGAGTACTTGTGGCTACTGGATCTTCCAAGTTTATCAATGTATTTGCTCTTGCAATATTTAGCAGGATGAATTTTTAACCAYAGAAAACATTCCCCACAAAATGAGCTTATCCCTAATGACTCACAACTTGCAGAGGTGAGCAAAGAACAATCTTTTACTACTGAAACTTTAACATTCCTTTGGGGGATTCACAACAAATTGTTTTCCAGGTCAATTCATGCCCCCTATCCGTGTAATCCATAAARAGTCCCATTGCTAACAGAGACTGTAATAATGTTACCTCTCTAATCAAGTCAGAGGAGGCAAAATAATCCCTTTAAAATTACCAGGACCAAAAAACACTTCACAAATCTGCCTAGAGCTTCTGAACAACCTCAAGGAACAAAGTGCACAGGGCGCATCAGAATAAAAATCTTTTGAGAAACTTTGAGAAGCTTTCCTTCCTATGGAGGAAAACCACAATTTCCTTCTCCCCACAGGCAAGGATTTCCCATAGCATCAGTTTGCAATGAGATCTGTCTTTCATACCCAAAGCATATGAAAGAAAGAAAGTTAAATGACCATGAGATGTCTCTAATAATTTGCATTTAGGTAGATAGTGGCTTCGAGCAATTTCCCTCTTCTTGGGCACATGAGGAAGAGACGAAGCAAGAAAATAGAAAAGAAAGAGCAAATATGTTGGTTCATTTGACATTTATTCTGAATACTCATAGTACAGAGGTGCCCACATCCCCCATTGCTGCGCTCACAGCTGCAAAGAGAGGAGATTTTCAAATGCAYGAGCACAGCTGCCTTCAGTCAGCACAGAGTACAAAGCACTCAGCATGCACCCTCCTTCTGGCCTGTTCGAGCAAATGTGCATCATGAAATAATAGATCGGCTTCTGAGAAAATAAATGCACACATTTGCTTTTATAGCAGTTCCAAAGAATTGCATCACATCCTGTCTGGGCTAAATCAGGGCATATAATATATGAGCAGATAGGATTTSTGCAAACAACATGACAAATAAATAGTTATATATAGAGACAACATCATTCTGAGGTTTTACAATACAAGTAAACCAAAGCTGTAAACACTTCTGAAGAATAATTAGCTTACAGTTTGCTTGGGTCCTTGTGCCTTTTCACAAGTCTGTAGCAAAATGAAGCAACCTCACCTCAAGCTACTTYTAGTTTTCTATCACTCCGAGAAACCTTTTTGAATTTGTTAATATTTATATTCCTGCACTGAGCAGCAGCTCCATTATGGAGCTGGGCTCCACTGAGCTGGCTGATCTCCACATGGGTACCCATGAAAGGAATAGCCCGTGCTTAAAGTGCTGGTCTTGATTTATTTACAGCTATTTTCTATGGTCAGAAGGGGAAACAATTGTCTGAGCTGAATGCATGGTCAGCAAGTAACAACTCTTAGTCACATTAAGATGTTTCCACTCCCCAGCTGAATGTAGACAGGGAATGTTTAAAAGGAAACAGTGAACRTTGCTGCTGAAACCACTGAGCAGTGGAGGTGCCAAAAGTGACATCAATCTCTCAGGAAAGAGGGGTCCCTCTGATCTGCAGCTCCAGCAAACACATYCTGCTTCCAGAGAGAGGCTCCCACACAGCCCCAGCTATTCAGGTAAGAGCTCACAAACCCTGGACACCAGATGCATGTGTACTCCTCTTCTAGCCAAGCCAGACCCACAGCCAGCTGGAAAATGTTTTCTAACGGACTAAACAACCATAGAAGATATCATTAAATGTCCCTCCATTAACAAACTTCATTTCAGTCACTCTGCTGCAATGGATTTTTATTCCAATAAGCTCAGTGTACTCTACCCACCCCTAGAAAGAAGAGCATGTGATAATGTTTAGTAAAGCAGCCATTAATCCACATTTCTGGCACTGCTCTGGAGGTCTGAGCAGCAGAGATCACACTCATACATTTACAGTGGTTTCCCAAAGCCTCCAGCAAAGCCAGTTGAAGTTGGTTTTGTGGCTTTTGGCTGGGTTAACTCTTATTTGCTGGCCCTACTGTTCAGTTTCCTAGGTTCTAAAACTGCTATTGTAAGCAACCAAAGAAGCAGCAGGGTCCAAATGATAACTGGCCTTCATCTGCTGTCTTGTCTCTGCAAAGGCATGACACAGAGGAGCCTCAGGCACGTAAATACAGCATTGCTAAGTCAGAGACAGTCTTTCATTGGCTGCAAGCAAGGATTACCAAACCTCAGATGGAAGGATCAGGCTTTGATTCACGAAACAAATCGATGCTCGAACAAATGAAGAAGCAAACCAACTGGGATGATGTTAGAGAGGTGACTCATTCCACCAAGAGCCCTTTAGCGAGGCAGAAGACCTCCCTGTAAAATGAATTCCCTTCTGGATTATTGCCTCCCAAAGCAATAACATAAATCCATCTAACATTTAAGCAAAGGGATATTGGATTTGACAGATCAACAATGATCGTGTTTGTCTACAGAGTTATAAGGTCACTACTGAAGACCCAGCTGAGAAAAGCAGGTGCTTGTGGAAAGGAGCCAGATATCACAGGGTAGCTAAAGGAGATTAACCTTTGAAGGAAACAAAAGATATTAAGAAATCATCAAGGCAGAGGCAGACCCACAGGAACCGGCAGTTAGTTCACTTTCCATTGCTAATAAGAGATACAGTAAAACCTGTGGCGTTCCGCAGGCATTTGTTGAGATTTGGTTTTGTGCACTTTTTTCCTCAAGGTGAGGATCAACTGGCAGATCACACAGTCCAAACACTGTGAAGCAGTCACTACACAGAATAAACCCTCCTTTGAAACAGAAATCAAGCAAACAGTGCAGGTTCAAGGACYTCCAAAACCCTTTCTTCAATCCCACCCATGGTCAAGCAATTTCTGATGCCATTAATTTGTTTAAACTCATTTGTACCTTCAGGGGTATATTTTTTGCCTGTGGAGTACATTGGTTTTTGAATTCCATATTAATGGGGAATGTGGTTATAGCAAATATGCGTATTTTTAACCTTCCTTTGGATGACAAGAGGAATATAGCAGCAGGAATATACAGGCTGGGAACAGCATTTTGGGCATTTTTCACATTTCACAGCATTTTTCACTGACTGGTGAAATCTGCTACTGGTGCAGGTAATTTCTAACCATAAAAAATGGTCATGGTAAGAAGCTGAATTGGTCTCAGAGCACAGTTGAAATCACCACATCCGAGCTGGATACTTGAAATTATCATCATTCATTACTTGAAACTATGCTGGAAAACTCCACAAATTCTGCCAGGACCTCCAGGCTTCAAAACCAGCTGACGTCTGCTGTGATAGAGAGAAACACTGGTGGAAGTTTTCATCAGGGACTGCCAGCACCAGTGTACTTGCAAAACCAGAAAAGAACAGCCTGGTACCTGAACCCAAACATCCCCATGTGCTCCCACGGTGTCTCCCGTGCCCTGSTGCAGAGCACACTGCCCTGCAACGGACACAGGCAAAGGTTGGAGCACTGCAAATGCCATAAACACATGAAAACAGCCCATTTCCTCTGCTGCTTTCACTCTCAGCACTCCAGGTTTGGAGATCATCCTCTGAGCTGCTGCTCTGCCACCACAGCGGCCCTGCTGCAGTGGCTAATCCCAAACTAACTCTGTCAGCGTCACTCAGCACCCCACAAGCCTCACGCAAACATTGCTTCACCTTCTCAGAGACAGCTAACTGCAGGACCTCCAGCACCAAGTTGGCAAAATGAATTATCTAGACCTGGGAGCAAAGCTTAGGAAATTCCTGCATCACCGACTGCTGTTCAGACTCTTTCTCCCCTCCTCCAGCCTGGAAGGACTGAGTTAAGAACTGCAACAGTGCCCGCAGCTTTCTCAAAGATGCTCCAAGAAAAAAAGGGAACAGGCATTAAGTAGGCAAGCAAGGATTAGTTATGCTCATTTGGGGAGACTTAATCCTGAGAAGAGGTAGCAGAGCTGCACAGAGAAGCAGACAAAAGACTCAAAATGCAATTCTAATGGATAAATAAAGAGCACCTCTCACCTGCAAACTCAGCCCATTCCAACATGATTGCACTAAACTCTTTTCCACTCAGATTCTGCTTTTCTCCTCTTTTTAGTCATGTTCCTTTCATTCTATGTTGGTTGCCTTCATTTTTTATTTGTTGTACTTCACCCCTATTATGATTTTTCTCAGTAAAGTTTTTAGCTGATTGCAGCAACTCACATCTCTCCTGACTTGCTGCTAGGGATTGATGGACAGCAGTGCTCATTATTTCACAGGTGCCTTCCTTTTGGAGAAGCTGCACCATTTAAAATACAAGGGAGAGGGTGGTGGTGGCAAAACAATTTTTCTCTCTGAGCCAGAACCTGGTGCTAAAATTTTCAATATTTAATGCATGCCCTTCTGTGTAAGAAGATCAGGAGTGATCTCCTTATATACATGCCTACATCCATGCAAAAAAAMCAGTAGACCACGATGTTTGCTGGTGTAAACAGATGTAGGTCCCTCATGCCCATGATTTCTGCTCCAGGATTGTCTTTGAGTGTATCAGACAGCCACTGCACCAGGGTTACAGCAGAGCTGAATTCCAGTCCACAGTTTTACACCTGGGATGCATCTAGCCCAACTGGCTGCATTTTCAAAGAGGTTTTGAGCCAGTTTCTAAAGCTCTGAGCTTTATTCTTTCCATCTGTACCTATTTTGCTCATGCCATTGTATTTCATGCTTCCCTTCCTGACAAAACCTGCCCTTCAGAGCAYAAGCTGCACCCTCACACATGAAATGGGGGGCACAGCCAGTGGCTCAGAGCCTGGCAGGGCAGAAACCTGGGCACACATCACAGCAGGAAGGGCCACGGAGGTGTGCAGCACCGGGATAACATTGTTCCCACAATGCTGTAGGATTTCAAAAACAAATTCAATCTATTTCAGAGCTGGAAGCAAAGCGCCAATGAAAAGATCAGTCAGACCTGTTTTACCAGGAGCTTGGCATCCACTGAAGAGGACAGCAACAAAGGTAAAGAGAGAAACAGAGAARGATGGATCCCCAGAGACTGGGAGGACTAAAGGAAATAATGARGCATTTGCTTTGGAGCCTGAAAATCGTATGATAAAGTATTTCCTTAAATGAGCAGATTGCAAGGAAAATAAAGCATGGTACCTTCATTCATGGGTAGCAGGGGCTTGCAGGAAACTCCTGCCTGCCTTCAGCTGGTCACAAGCAGAAGGAGCACCAGCAGAAAATTTTAGAACAAAAAGAGTAAATAATGAGGAGTCCAGCTGCACTGTACAAAGCAGCTCAGTGAGATACCCATTAGAGAGTATGAATTGGCCCCCAGACAGAAGGAAAATATAATATCACACACTGATGTTCAGAACAAGCCCTTACTACCYCACCGTTAGGGTATTAAATATGCATTTCTGCGTCACAGCAGAAACAGACACAAACAGGAGTGTGGCAATACTTCGGCATGATGTTCCAAGCTTAAAAGTCACTTACAGTAGAATGAAACCTATTCAGTATTTATTTTCCACAGGTTCAAGTCAACAGTCCTAAGCAGATGGCTGCCGTTAGCATAAAATGAGCACCTGAGGAGGGAAGGGGAAGCGAGTCACTCCAACCAGCCATCTGTTTCTTAATTTTCAAGCAAAGGGCACACAGAACTAGGAGGCACTACTGTGCCATACCCTCCCAATCACTAAATTGTCAGCATGGCTTCATTCCCCCATTGTTGCGACGGRGCGCGTTCCCACGCAGCGCCCCAGAGCCAGGAGTGATTGCGCCATGTGTCACCGCTTGCTTTTCCAGAGAAAGTCTTCCMCCCAGCCAAAATACTTCATTTGCAAATCACACCTGAGCAGAAGTTGATAGGAAAAGCTAGCTCCATCTGTACTTACAGTACCTCTCTGGCTTCGGCAGGACATAAGCGAGTACTTAAAYGCTTCACAAAGCAAAGCCTTGGAGCAATGTGTACCTTTCTTTCAAACAAATGTATGAATTAATCTGGCTCCAGACGGTAAATGTTTATACATTACCAGTTATTTATGAAAGCTTTTGCACTGCATAATTTACAAATGACAAAACAAAACTGTCTACTTCCAAGCCACAGACTCCTGCTTTTCCTTTTCAAATATTCATGTTTCCTTTGGTAGGGAAACACACACGACTTCATAGATGGGTGCTCTGTAGCACCCATAACCTACTGCAGCCTAAAACTGCTGACAGAAAGACAAAGAGTGATTTGGAAAGTTTATAAATATAAGACATGCAATCTGTTCACAGTAAGTGTTAAAAGTCAGTGAAACTCAATGGACAAGAAATTATGGCACTGAATGAGACTAATGAAAAGGAGCAACTTTTAAATTTCTTATTAAGTAAATAAAATACTGAGAATCAAAACATCACAACCAAAAAATGTGAAATCAAAATAAGATACATTTCAGTTATTTAAGAGGGAGTTTATCCCAGGTAGCCTGAAAAATACCAAGTGCTAATTTGTAACAAGGGGAGACATGTGTTGTGCATGTGAAATTCATGAAAAAGTGACAGCAGGGATCAAACATACAACAATTTGAATGACAGAGATTCCCTTGCTCAACTCTCCACAGTCCTGTTGTCATCTTCTACCTGACAAGATCAGAAAGGAAGACAATGGTGACCATGGGGGGGCCTGGGYTTGCCTCCTGTCAAGGCAATTGTTCCCCAGAGAACACATCAAAACACTAAATTCATCTTCAATCTGCTAAGGGGGGGAAARAAAACTGTCAAGAAGTAAAACAAGCAAACAAGTTAAAATTCAACCAAGTMATTTCTCCTCTTACCCAGCAAAGACCCCGCTGTCCATGGATTATTTAAGTTAACTGACAGATAGTTTTATCAAAGCCTTGTCTACAGGAAGAAGAAAAGAATAATGCAACTTTAAGTGCTGCTAACTGCTAGAAGGTCATAAAGATTTATGGTTTACCCTCCTGTAAATACCATTCTTTATAACTGATCCCCATGAGATTTACTGAATGCTCAATAACCTTTCTCTGGTGGATGCAAGCAAAATCATCAGCACCACCTCGAAACCCAGTTTATTCCCAGGCTAAGAGCACTGTGCCTGCAAATCGACCTCAAAAGTGCTGTTCCTTCTCTCCCCACTTCTGCAAGTTGGTAGTAATGAAGATGCTGTTGTGATGGAGAATCCTCCCAGTCAAGGCTGGACTTTAAATGTACTTGGAAAGAGTTGTCTGAGCCAAAAGTCGCCAAGCTGGCCTGGTGGGCCCAGCACAGAAGATGAAGTGTGTGCTGGGCTCTGCAGGATTACTGCTGGAGAGACTCCTTCACCTGCAGCTCAAAGAAAAACTTAATGTTTGCACTGAACAAGGCAGTGGCTTGGCAGATGAAAACRGGAGCCACATCTGCTATTCAATCACTTCCAGTTTTCTCAACTTCCGTGCCACTAGGGATCCCATTAATAGAAAAAGCAGGTGAGGAAATGGAAAAATGGCCAATGTAAGTCAAATTTCTAAATATGTTAGCAGGAGCTTGCCTGACAAAATGATCCCAAATTCTATGTATAGTAGATGCAAGAAAAATTAGGACAGGGTACAAGATGAACGTTCTTTTCCATCAGTCATAAGAGTTTTTTATCTCCAGACACCACCATGACTGCCCAGTCCGGATCCCCAGTAGTGGGAAATCTCTGCCTTCAAAGATGCATCCCAATATCTTTAAGGAGCTACCCGTGGCACAGCCAGCCCCTGGGAAAACAGGACATGGTCTGACACAGCACACGGCACAGCGGAAGTGTCCTTTGTCACAGCAATGGGCAGTTCTCAACCTCAGCAGGTTTAACTTTGCAGCAGGAACCGGTGAGCACCATGGCCAGTGCACACACAAGAGCAAGACCTCCAATTTAAACTTTACTTAAAACTAGTGGGCTGGCTGCTGGGTACAATTCTACATCTCTATAAAGTTTTATTAATGCAAGAAACATGGGATAACACTGATTCTCTTATCCCACGCAACCCTTCCTCATGACTTAATCTCAACCTGCAGCAGTGTCCCTGCAAAGGGAGCTGAGCAGAGAGCACGAGCCTCCCGGCAGAGGATCACAATCTCCTTTCTTCCACTCTCTTCTTTTCTTGCATGAAAAGAAAAAGCATTGGCAGGGCTGACAGACAACGAGGGCATCACGTGCATGACTGGCTCTTGCAGGCATTTGCAGCCAGAGTTCAGCCTTAGCTCCCTGTGTGTGGTTGCTCACACTGCCAGGAGGAGYTGGGTAGTGTGAGTGGGCTTTAAACCTCTGCCCTATCCAACCTGTACCGGGAGTTTCCTTTTGGCGCCCTCCTACTCTCCAGATTTATTGTTTTCAATAAGCTTTTACAAAAGGCAGAAATTATAGCCCCAGCCACACTGTCTAAACACCTCCCTACTTTCACAGCAGTTTTAAGCAGAAGGTTGGGAACATTCCCTCAACCCTGGGCCYCTTCTGTCCCAGTGTTGAAGATGACTCTGATCTGGAGTTATAGCTGTTACCCACTTAATGCAAGTCTTATACCTCACAAAATTCCCAAGACAGATGCAAATAGACCCAAAGCTTTAGGGGGCTAAGATCTGGTGTACTGGTTTCTAACCCATTGCTAATTCAGAGCAAAATTAAATCCCACCTGTAAGCAACCATCTGTTATTTCCAGTCACCCAGGACAAAATAGAATATTTAAGAAGTGATTTATGATTCCATTTATTTTACATACCTCAGAATGAAGCATGCAAATAGCTAAATATTTTAAACCAACCACTAAGCAGTTCCCAAGTGTCTGAAAACATCTGCATCTCCCTCACCCACACACAAGAGATTCCAGGTTCTTAAGTAAGAAAATTAGGTTTTAAATTATTCTATTTTCAGAGAAATTATGTCTTAAAGGAGAGAACTTGGCCTTTGCAAAAAACCAGCTCCCTGAGGTGACTCTTGGAATGACTGGAAGAAGAGTTCTTCTTCCACCCACCCCCTAAAAAAACACTAAATCACACAGACACAAAAAAAAAAAAAAGTCAGAATTGTTTGAAGTTTAGCCAAACATAAATACCATCTATGATAAGCAGTGGCCCTGGGGAGGGGGATACCACTGACCTTTTGCAACAATAGAGTCAACAAGCAGCACCTAATGCCAGCGGAGGTTTTATAAAGGTCTGCAAGCATGAAAATTTGTGTATATGCACTAATCAGCCTGCACATTCACTGGTTTATTCTCTCCACTGATCTCTCCACCACAGGACAAGGGGAAATCCCCGGTGTTGCTGATGATCTGGTTCATGCACTGAATAAGTCAATCTAGATCAGGGCAGCAAAGATTAATGGAGTCTTTGCTGTGGGAGTTTTACTTCTGTTCATTAGAGAGATTGAAAACTTTCCCAACAGTGACTTCATACAGGCAAAAATTATTCCTGTCATCCTGAGCTGAGGTGACAAACCAAAAATTCCTTGCTTGATTCACACCCATGACAAAGGAAGCCAGAAGACTACAAAAGCTCTTTCTTTGCCAATTATGCTTACAGCAGATCTTTTAATGAAAAAAAAATGTTTCTTCCTTTCAGGATTCTTTTCCTATTTCTCTCTTCCCAAGAGAGAGTACACTGGAAGGTCAGTAGAGAACCAGAAGGTCTGTGTTCTTTGAACTGGCAGAAAAGGTCAGAGCAGTACATAAATGCCTACCCTGATGGACTCCAGGCAGTAATAAGGAAGGCCATAAGAAGGCCTATAAATAACTGCTATGTTTGCCCTTTCCTGGCATATTTCCTGGAATAAGGTGTTGAAAGTGCTCTCAAAGACTCGACAGAGAGTAGTGCAGTGAGCAGTGCTGCTCCCCTCCTGCAGCACCACACTCAGACACACTGCAACTGCCACAGGCTCCCAAAATCTGGGTTTTCATGCTGTGATCATGCACTGGACCCCCTGGGTCCAGTGATTCCAGGTGGCCCTAGAGGTCATCAGGCTCCTTGGCACAACCCCACACCAGAGCTGTGTGGTTGTGGGGAGCTGTGTGTCCTTGTGGCTTTGGCCAGATTTCACATCCTCCAAGCAGCTGCTGCATCCTGCTGCTGTGTCCCAGGAGGGAGTTATGAGACTCCCATCGTGGGTGAAGCCTTTTATAAGTTACAACATGGAGCACCAGACTCTCCTGCCTGTGTTGGCTATAATTTCTTCATTTTTTTAATTCCTGAAGATGTCACAAATAGCAGAGCAAGCTTGAGAGGCTTTGTCAGCTCCAAAAGTGTGACTTTTTCCGGAAGGTGCCACCCAAGTCTCTCCTAATCCAACAGCACCACATCCAAATGCTGTGATCACACACATATGTTGTAGTCTGGTAGGTAACAACAAATCCCCCACAGCAAAGCTGCTGGGGCTCTCCAGGCTCCACTCCTTCCTTGTGATCTGTGCTGCATCCTGGTGCCCCAGCTGATGTTCTCTTGCAGAGGAGTCACACGATGCCCTGGGGTTACTTGATCCCAACTCAAGAGCATCAGCAGCAAAGCAGAGTGACCTGAAGTGCTTTGTTATGCCCAGTATCACATCTGCAGGGGACGTGATTTGAGAGGAGAATGCTCAGCCTGGCTCTGCTGTGTACCCTGAGATGATCAAGAGAACTTGTGGAAAAAATTATCGATTCCATGGTTTTTTTTAAAAAAAAAAAAAGAAATACAAGACTTTTGTTAGGAAGCAGGCAGAGATAGAGAAGTGAGCACAAGGAGAGAGCATGGCTTGTTTTCTTCCTTTTGTTTCAGCTTTCCCGAACTCCAGAGGAATGAGAGGAGCCACTTTGCATTCTGCTGTGATTGGGTCTTCACAAAGCTAAATTATATCACTCAGCTACACTGGTTGTTACTAAAGAAAGATGATAAACAAACAACATCCTGAGAGAGCTCAAGAATAGAGAGGCTGGTGCTATTGTTCAGAGAGAAGGAACAGAAAACGTGAGAGAGGCAACAAGGAGAGAAGCCATTATTCTGTGTGAACCCAGTGAATGCTTAAAAACACAGTATTTGCATTTGCTCAGACAGTTTGTCCAGCTCCAACACACTGGGTTTCAGAGGGTCAGTTCTGATCTTCATGAAATGCAGCAAATTGTAGCCATTTGTATGGATCAAGATAGGCTTCTAGAGGGCTAATTAAACCCCTCATCTTTAAAGTTTCCTGGGAGTCAAGTACGGACAAAGTGTAGCTTTCTATGGACTATATTTGCTTTGCACCACTCCAAGGATGCTACCAGTGAGAAAGGAAGACAGCACAGCAGAAGAGTGTGTTTCAGCCTGAATCTAGGCTGTTGGTGTTAAACAGGAAATCTGGGTCTGGGGTGGATCCTCAGGATAGCCATCTGGAGCACACATCTGGAAAGAAGTTAACCAGTGGCTGCATGCCACTATAATCATTCCTCCCTCAAGTGCTGCAAATGGAGCATCAAAGCAGAAAGCAGGTGGTTCTTCCAGGAGGTAAATGAACCACAGAGAGGGGTCAGAAAGTGTGACATGCATTTGATGAGGGGGTTTTTTTCCTGCTCATAAAAATTGTCAGAACAAATTACCCATTGGATGTTATACCAGGTAACTACATGCCCAACATCTCCACACTTGTTGCTTTGCAGAGACTGGAAGGTCAGTGAAAAGTTTCCTGAAACAGGCATTAACATAGATATATAAACCAGCATTTAATTTTTCACATGAGTAAAGATCTACTTTACTCCAATATCGAGAGACTTCATCTCATGCCATGGACATAATTACGAATTTGGGGACATCACATTCAGAAACTTGTAAAATCTCTGAAGGATTTAAAAAGTTTTCTCATTCTGCATCAAGGTAATCCTAAAACCTCCAATATAAAGTGAGAACACCTGCATATGATGCAAGAAATGTGAGTTAAGCTGCTCTGAGCCCCCTCCACTCCCACGAGGACCTGCTGGTTGCTGCCTGTCCCATGGCAGTGCTCTGATATTGAATAAATGATGCAAAATCCCTGATACAAAAGCAAGCTGCTGTTGTTGAGTAGGTCTGGTCAAAACCTTGATCAAAAAGAGATTAGAATTGAGATTTTTTTTTTTTTTTCCCCCCAGGAAATCCCAAAGCCCGCAGCTAAGCCAGAAGACCCATTACAGATGTATAAACAACAGAGATATTTCTTCAGGGCTTTGAGACCTCTTTGGCCTGGTGTGTTGCACTTGTCCCAGGCTGTTGTCTCTGAGGAAGTGACATCCCTTCCCTCCTCGGAAAATAAGCCAAAGGAAAGAGTTCCTTCTCCAATTTTCTGTCCCAGAAGATGAAACTTTAAGGGCCTCTCTCAAATCTTATTCTTCCTGTTGTGCCTAGATCCAAGGTACAGGAATAAAGACCATATTTAGTAACTACAAAAAGACTGAATCGGTCTTGAGTTCATCCTGCTATGAAAAATGGCTTGAAAAATCCGTACTGTGAAGATTTTGACAGGTAGGTGACCTTTCAGCTTAAACTGTAAGTGATTCCAGTCTGGGGAGCTTGCTCCTCACAAGAGCTCCTGTCCATATTCCATACCGAGATAAACTGCAGCTTGAACAGCTCTGCTGGCCAACATTTACAGAAACCACTGCTGGACATGGACAGAATGTATAAACCAAAGTGGCAGCCAGAACCTCTGAATTTTTAACAGGACTACTTCCTTGGAGGCGTGTGAGAATCAGAAACAGGTGGTCCATGGCCATAGATTTTTTTGTAGTAGGTATTAAAAATGCAACCATGAGATTTTGGGGATTTGCAATGAGAGAGGAAGTTTCCTCCTGATCAGGTCATCCCGGGCCAAGAGAGTTCAGGGAATTGCTACCATTTCATTCTCAGTGCAAAAGAAGGTGAGGCCTTCACATGTTCCTCAGCAGGGAGTCCCTACACAACCTTGGAAATAAAACCAGCAGATTTGCACCCAATATCAACATCAGGAATGTTCATGCCCAAGCAGGGGAGTCGCAGGGGACTGAGCAGCTCCCTCGTGCCCACCTGTTCCCCTGCAGAACAAACACTGATGTGGTTTCTTATCAGGCACACAGCGACTCCTTATCTACAAATAGACAGCAACGAGTTTTGCGTCTGGTCGAGATTGATTCCTGCTCCCAGCAAGGCTGCTGAAAAGCTGCTGGCTATTTTTGTGCTATACTGAGACTATCTACTGCCCAAGGGGTTTAGGTGAAACTTCAGCAACTCCTGCATTCGGGGTCACCTTTCACTTTTAGCCCAGCACCAACTGCCTGCGGGTTTTTAAGAGGCCCTTTCACAGAGCCTGCTGTGCAAGTCAATGCTTTTATTAAAGGAGTACTCATTGTCCAGCAAATAAAACCAGAAGAGAACGAAGAGGAGAGGATGGCAGCTCAAATCTCCCACTTGCAGGGAGATCTGCACCACTATAACCAGGCATTTGGGTTTGCTTATCTCACACTGAGACACTTGCATTAACCTAAGTTAAGCACAATACCAGTGACTGGGTATTAAGGTCTTGGAATCTGGGTTTTCTTTTTGTTTTCTCTCATTTCATTAAATCCACTTAAAAAAAAAAAAAAGGAGTTTATTCTTCTGAAATTGCTTAAGAATTGAAATGTAAAAGGGATTAAGAGAGGCCTCCCGCCTGCACTGCACTCACCCACACAGACACAAGTGATGACTAAAGCAGGCACTGCCAGACACGCTGCCTGGGCACAGCCCCCTGAGAGGCAGAAGCCAGCAGAGGTAGGAAACAGCTCCTGCTGCAGAACTTCCACCATCCTTAAACTGAAACTCTTCTGTTCGAGCTCTTCTTTTTTTTTTTTTTTTTTTCCTTCTTTTCTTCCTCTCCCCCTCTCAGCAGATGAGAGCAAGAGAAACAACGACAGTTGCTGGGTGCAGAACACCCAGTGTCTAAACTACGTGGCCTGCTCAGGCAACAACGCTATTTGATGCTTGAATATATGATTTTATAACCATTACACCCCCAAAACTGTACACCTGGATCTCTCCACTGGTGTCATTTCAGACATAGTCATCTTTGAGCTCCAATAAGACAGAGAAATTCCAGTTACATCAGTGCATGATCAGGTCTACAGAACCTGCAAATCACAGCCAACACTTCTTGGTCACATCTGAACAAATGTGTGCGGGTTTTACTTCCCACCTGTTCTTGTATTTGCACATTTTTCTCCTAAAGTGGACACRAAATTATTAAACTCATATCTCATTTGTGCTGCTGGACCTGTTATGAAATTCCAGCCACTTCAGAAAGCTGTATGAACAGGGGSTGAGTTTGAGAGAAACTCTGGCCTTGCAATATTTAGACAAGGTCCTACAGAGAAGCAAATTCAGCTCTCACTTCTAAGAGCTAAACTCAACTCTCCAGAGCCCTTTCCTCCTAGCCACTGAACCAACTTCTCTTTTCCTGAAATTCTCGTCTTTCAAAAGCAGTTCCCTAAGGCATCTGCTACAACACATAAACCATCCTGACAAATGCCATCAATTTAATTCATATTAATGGTAATGAAAGTTAAATAATAGATGTTGCCCACAGTATTTGCACATCTGTAAATTCTGCCACATCGCTAGGGAGAAAAAAAAAAAAGAAAGCCCTGCATTTCTCATACAGAAGAGATGGACAATTAGCTCTTTAAGGCAGAAAACTCACTTCATTAACTGCAGACGGAGTCATTTGTTGACATTTATCTAGTGCAATTCTCTGGAGCAGAATGATGAAGGCGGCAGAACACAGGCTGCTCGTGCCCAGCCGCGTACCTGGGAGGCCCAGCAGGCTCACAGCGATGCTGCAGGAGGATCTGCCAACAGCTCCCGCGGAGAGCAGCCTCTCTCCCTCCCTCCMTCCCTCGTTCCCCTGCCAAGGAGCGCCGGGCTCCATCACAGCGCGTGGTTTATGGCAGCACCTGCCGTGTGCCGCACCGAACGGGCCACGGAGAGCCAGGACAGAACATTCCCTGCCCTGCACGCAGCGGATGGCAGGACTGGCGCTCGCACAGCCAGCAGAGCGCCGAGCGGCACAGCCAAGGCGCTCCGGGAAGGACTGACGGAGCACCAACACCACGGGCCAGCAAGCACCTAGAAACCTGCGCGCACAGCCTGGAAAACRTGTCACATCTGGAACTAGGTGCGGGATTGAGAGAGAAGGCCAGCCCTCGGGAGAGACAGGCTACCTTGTTGGTCCCCTCCAGCAGCAGGCAAAGTCAGCCCTGGCTGGGAGGCAGCCGTGACAGCTGAGAAAGTTTGTCTCCTTTTTCAGAGGTAAAGCAGTTAATCGTGGAAGGTAGGAATAAAAATAACCCTTCCAGGGCTGCAGTTCCCCCTCTTTTCCTTTCCTCCTGGATTTCAGGCTTTTACAGGTGATACCCGGACAGTATTAAGACCGCAGAGCTGCACGGTGCATTTTCCACTTCCCAGAGAGTGGCCGCTGAGCAAAGTGCTAGCACCAATTCATCACTTCCGAGCCGCTCCAACCCTCCCCTTCCCGCTGCCAGCTGGGGACGAGCGCTCTGGGTAAGATGCCAACAGTCGAAAGGTTAATAGCAACGGGACTGCAATTCAAGCCTGCCGAGATAAATGAAGGCAGAGTGCAAGGAAAAGAGGGGGCAGGATCCTCGTCGTGATTTGGTGGCATTCTTTTTCTTCTATCGTCTCCGCCTGAAAAGCGCGCGTATCGAACCCCCTCCCTAGCGGGCCCATCGGAGAAAAGGCAAAATGTCCCTGAGACTCACCCAGGCAAAAAGCAGCACCGTGTCTGYTGCCTTAACACATCAGCACCCCCAAACGCATCCTTAGCTAAGTCTCACAGCACCGAGTTGGCTTCACTGGAAAAGCTGAACAACTCAGTGCATGCTGGAGACCGTGGACGTTATCTCGGTGCTGGGTAGGGGGACACAGCACTGTGAACTCCAGACAGATATAAAGACTCTCTCCCAGAGGCACAGCAAAGTACAGAGGGCTCAGGCTGAACCTAGACACTCCAAAATCCCCAAACCAGCCTTGATGCTTCCCCTCTCTAACATGGATATGAGTTACTCAGAGTAACCTGAAAGCTGCAAGCACAAAGAGATGCTGCAGGACTTGTCTAATTGGGGACGTTTGAATACGAACTCAATGTGCAGTTTAAAACAACCAAAATTAAAAAAAAAACCCAACTCTCACTCCAGTTGCTGATGTTCAAGGAGATATTTTTCACTCCTCTTTTCATTTAATCATTTCGCAGCTCAAGTTCACACTTATCTGAAACAAAACATTTTTTATTTTGATAAACTCCTGTGCCCGAACCAAGCAGTCAAAACTGGCAATGAAGAATAAAAGAGAAATGGGAACAAATATGCAATGCCAAAAGGAACAAGAAGGATGGTCTTCGAATGTAATACTTGCATAATTCAGAAAGCTGTTAACATATGTATTTTTCTGAACAAAATACTTCATTGAAACTTAACACATAATGAAGAATTATGATCAGTTTTACTTCAGTTATTAAAGAATAAAGCTAGAAAGAGTGTATTTAGTTCCTCATCACTCAAGACTGTACTATTTGACTTGCAATTCAATGAAATATTTAAAAGAATAATATGAACCACATGACCAATTCTATTAATTTCAGGACAGAATTTTTTTTTTTTTTTTTTGGTCAGATGCCCTCAGGTTTTCTTCTACCAGTTTCACATTTTCAAAACCAGCAGCAGGCTTTTGCAGGAGGAGGCAGATACGGCCTCAGCCTTGTAAGGAAATAGTACCAGCAGTTATGACTCTCAAATTGAGGAGATCTCTACTTACAATTAAGGATGCAGTTCCTAAACACTGCTGGGAAACTTTTTTAAAAACAAATATATTAAACTTAAGTTTTTTATTTGTGCGTAATGATAAATTACAACACTAAATGAATTATTTATGGTATCCTAGGTATAAGAAACCAACTTTGTTGCTTCACTGACTTCAAAACCAGACCTGCACTCTGTACCCTGTAGGAAACATTTATTCCCACAGACTTGGCAGAAGATTTATATATCAAGTTTCTATTTTTTTCTGCAATGAAAGTTATTTTTAAAGCATATTTCTCATCTMTAACAGGAAAGCCAAGGCAACACCAGAATGGCATTTTGGAATGTAAGCAGTTTTTAAGACAAAAGATTTAAATTAAACCAAACCAAACAAACAAAAAGAGGAGTGCATCTATGAAGAGCTCTGCACACTCAGTCACACATTATTGCATGCCACAAGCCAAGCAAAAATGTTCTTTTCTTCCATTCTTCCTGTTGTTTCTTTTCGAAAAATTTTCATTTACTACCACATGAGCATCCGTTTGCATTATTTATAACAGCAACTTGCAACCACAAATGAGGGCACATAATTCATTTATATTTCACACCATTAAGAGTGGTATTATAACTGCAAACAGTAAATAGGAAATATAATAGCATTCAGCTTCTTCATGCTCTGTGAACTAACAAGTATTGAAACTTGGCGAAAGTCTAAGTAAATGAGAAACTTTTCTTTTTTTGTTATGTTGGATTCGAAGCRTGAGGAAAACACGAGTTACACAAACCAAAAAGAATTGGAAAAGGACGCGTGCACYGAGCACATCAATTCTATTTAAATATCACCCCACTAGCTAATGTTTTAAAAAACTGACATAACCTTCTTTGTGAAACGCCAAATTTAAGTGCCTGAASTCCAACCCAAGCTAAGCAGGGCAAAAGCCCCCTACAAAGGCAAAAACCCTGCAAGAAACAACCATCTCTGCTTGAAGTCAGAGAGATGTGGGAGCTCAGCATTGGGCTGGATAAGGGCCACCTTTGATAAAGTGAATAGCTGTAAAATTCAGTTTRTAAGTACTTCCACTCTGTGTAAAAGTTTCAGAGAATGCTGGCCCCAAATCTCRCAGACAGCTCCCATTAATGCCCATAGACTGCCATTTACACAAGTGTAACTACAAAGTGTATCAGCCTTTTATCTTACATTAGGCAACATTTGACAGTCCAAGGGCTGACGAGACCCACCCAGATATAAAACCATTTAATTCCATCTACTTCAAATTTCTGCCTGCTCGTAGAAAGGTCAGGAACTGCAACATTGCAGCCGAGAAGCAAAAGCAAACATTGGTTCCTTGACATGTTTTTTTTACCTGAAACGAGAGAACACACAGCACATCACATCAGGAAACCCAAATCAGCCAAACCCACCAGTAATGTGCAGATATCACTGCAGCATCTGCCCAGCCCAGAGGGAACTGGCTTTTCAAAGGCTTAGAACATGTAGTAATCCCTGACTTCTTTGGAAGACTTCTGGGGAAATGGAGAAGCAGCCAGTGAAAAGTCAACAGTCTTCAAGAAGTCCTGGAGAACTGAATTCACTCGACTGTGGCTCCCATGGATGTATTTATGCACACATAACAGCAACACCAAAAAAAACTCCCAGGAGTTACCAAGMGGACAGTAAAGAGAAACAAGAAATCACTCCAGAAAGTCACCCCATCTAGCTTGGCACAGATGGTTTTGCTGAGATTAAAAGCTGTCAGATCACAAACCAAGTTTTATTATAAATAGCAAACAGAAAYGGGGAGGCACATCCTGGGCTCTGCAGAAATCAGCTGTTTCTGGTTTTCACACGGCAGCCACAGCACCAAAATCACCACCAAGGCAGAGTTTTGCAGTGCTGCCAAATTCCAGCAAATTTCCTGGGATTTGGGTGCCTAAATCCAAGTTGTCACTACAAAAGGCTCAGCCTAAGCTTGGATGCATTGCAGACATCAAGGACAAGAACCATGGCAAATAAGGTGATGAGTATGTCGGGACATGCAGCAGAGACAGCAGTGAGGATGCAGAAGAGGAGAGCAGAATGGCCTCTTGAAATGCCTTTGCTTCCCCATTTGCAAAGGAACAGTTTTGCATAATCACAGGACTCTTCAAACATTACCAAATACCCCAAGACTTTTCGGTAAAATCGCAAGTGCTGCCAGCTGTGATTACAGGTCACTTCAACTGCCTCACTGATTTTTTTGCCTTCCATCCATTAGATGACAAGTATTTAGGTATCACACAGTAGAACAGCTGCTAAATCAATCCAGTTGCCTGTTTTCTAAGTGACCACCCTAAATCCCCCCGATGAGGAAGAAGCACTTCGAGCAGCACTGGAATTTCCTGCTGTCTCCAGCCTCGCCTCTGCCCAGCTGGATCTGCAGGATGTCTTTGCACAGAGCAGCTCAGGGATGAAAAGGATTGCAAAAACTCCACAGCCTCTATGCTTCTGTACTCTCCTAATCCTATCCTAGGTGACTGGGACCTGTTCTTTTGGGATGACTAGTGAAGTCTGAAGGCTGCTGTCTTGTTTGTACTGTGACATCCCAAAGCTGCTGCTGGGGATTAGCCTTGTATCAGCTATACTGGTTGGTTACATTTTTTTTYCCTTTCACCCTATTTATTTTGCCCTGTTTCGTATGTAGGAGGGAAAAATAATACTCACACAAGCTAGTATTTAACTCTGACACGCGAGAGACATTTGGGGGTGACTTAACACCACCATTTGGGCCAAATTGCATCTGCAATGCAGGTAACAACAGCTGTACCATCTGGCCCATAGCACGCACAGTAGCATATAAACATTGATATAATCAAAAGTAATTATGAGCTGAAGTTTTCAAAGCCAGCTAGCAATGTCTCGAAATGCTCAGTAGAAATGAATTCTTGGGTTCCTCTCTGCAAAGGCATGAATCTGATCACTGGAGAATAAACAGGACTTACACAAGGCAAGGATGTTTTCAAGGGAGGTCTGCATTAAAATACCTGAAGAGCAGCACATCGGCTTCCCAGGAAGCCTGGGAAACAGTGCTCCCAGCTCCCTCCAAGATCACCTGGCAGATTATCATGTTTGCCTCCCAAGTCTTTCATGCTCCGCTCATCTCTACTTGTTAAAAAACAACCTTGGACCTACCTCTCCTTCTCGTGGACACGGGAAAGGGTTGGCTGCAACCCATTACAAAGCAAAAAATGTCTCAAATTTATATCAAGACAAGGAGCATAAATCTGCCCTGTTGTCAGTTTTTCTATTTGGTGTAACCGGCAGTCAGAGCAGAAGTCATACAAAGAAGGCCAAATCACAAATAGTTTTGTAGTGATTTACTGGAAAATCCACGAGCCAAATTCATTCATGGGGAAAAGAAAAAAAAAAGGCTCCTATTGACTCAAATATTTTGGCAGACTGACACAAAGCACTGCGCTTTCTCTCTAGGAGCCTGAGAAAGTGCTGCTATGAGATATTAACCACGGCACGAGTCTCCTTCCTCCCAACCTTTCCCAGTCTGGAATACACTGTGCACAGCCTCGCGGGACAGAGCAGCCATGAACTCAAACRAAAAGTCTTTTTCTAAGATGTACCTGACGTTTTTGTCTTCAAAACTTTAAGGAAGGTTTTATTTTCAGTTTTATCAGCAGGCACCAAGAAAAGAAGCAGAACGAGCAGAGGAAAAAATAAATGAATTGAAATCTTGCAGAGTCCCAGAGAATATATCTAACCCTGGGTTCAAATGCAGGAAATATCTGGAGGGCCAAATCTGTTACTGCCTCATACCCCAAGAGTAAGACATAAACACATGTCCCAGTGCCAAGTGGATGTGAAATGCTGCCAAATCAGATGCAAAAGAACATTTTGAGCCTGCTGGCTTTGGTGTTGAATGATAAACCAAGGTGCAAAACAGTGTAAAAAAAAAAAAAAAAGCCTCTTGGAGCCTTCTTTAGATGCACAAAGAATTCACCAGAAGGGAAAAGGTTTAAAACTTTAAGCACAGAGCTCCTGGGAATGCAGCTGTTTTGTCTATAGAAGAACAGAGCTGTCAGAAGTTAATATGTTTTCAATTTGTGAAATCCAAGCTATTGGAGCAATCCTCACCGGATACCTTTTATTTACTTCTTCCTTGGCAAGGTCCAATTACTGAGATGCTCCAAGAGTGATGCTCCTGGCCATCCCAGCTGACAGCCAGCTCTGCTGGTGAAAGCAGCAGCTTTTGGGGCTTTTGTGGAGGGATCCATTTTACCTTTCTATGCTTGTCCAAAGAAAAGAAAAACACTGGATGTCCTGGGAGAAATCATGCTTAAGTAAGCTTTCCTCATAGACAAACTGCAACAGAGCTATTATTTAGAAACATTCCCTAACAATATGCCCACAAACAACATYGAGATTGCTAATGTGCCCCAGAAGGGCTCATGCTCTGGTGCAGTCTCTCAGGTTTTCCAGGAGATTCCTGCTCCTTCCCTTTCCGCTCTTTCTCTCTCTCTCTTTTCCTGTGCAGCAGCAATGACTGACACAGAAAGGGACTCACACCACTTAGAGCTCCTCAGAGCATTAGTGATTTGGCACCAAGAAGCACAGTGCCTCCTTGACCCCCGTGGCAATCACCAGGCTACCTCAGCATTAACAGCCTCATTTTGTAATTTGAGTTGTTCAGATAAATGACTAGGTGGGGTGGTGGGGGGGGAGTCTCAGCCTTCCCAGCCCACTGGGCTGACTCCCTCTCCTCCCAAGCACCTTGTTTTCGTTCACAGCTCATCCTGCCGGTGCAGATGTGTTCAGAAACAGAACGGAGTCTCGGCRGTGCACACGATTCACAGCTGCCGAGCAGAAAGTTCTGCCGCAGCCCCTCCAAATCTCAGCGGGGCCGTGCCAGCCGCGTGCCTGCAAACCATTTCACACGGGCACTGCTCACACGGAGCGGTCACGCTCGTCCCACTGCCACYCGGGTCACATCCCTGAGCTCTCCCCGGCATAAGTGTCTGCTGAAGAGATGCACAGGCGTCAGGCTAAGGGCATTGGCCAGCTGGCGGGACCCRGAGAGAGCCTGTCCTGCTAAAATGGGCAACACAAAGCAAGGAAGAAGTCCCTGGGAGGACTGGAACTGGCTGCCAAGCCCCGACATCAATCTTGGACTGCAGGGACCAATCTGACTCCCTCTGCAAGCCTACCCTACCTTGCAGACAGCTCTCCAATAGCAGCTTTACACAAGAAACCCTGGCAGCTCCTCATCTCCCCAGGCTGGAGTGCCTGTGCAAGGCTCAGAAGAACAGAAGGATGGGGAGAGCCAGCCGAGCGTCACTTTTTCCTTCTCTCTTGGCAGACCTGGAGATCTGCTCTGCAGGGGAGGTTCATTGCCTCAAGCACATGTGAGGGGATCCCATTGCACATAAAAAAGGAATCCAAAGCCACGGCAGATGCTAAAGGCATCTCCTCTTCATTTGATAAGAAGAAAGGCTAATGCTGAGGAACTTTACACCACAAGGGTCTGTTGCCTACCAGCCATAGATGATCCAGCCCAAAGATCAATCAGCTGAAATGTTCCTCCTCTCCCTGACGAGAAGTACAAATGAAGAGGAGCATTTGGTCTTCAGCTCATCATCTCCTGCCCTGAATCCCCTTTTTTAGAGATAACCATCTTTATCTCTTCCCTCTAGTCAAAGCTATATTAAAAATACACACACACAACATCTGGTGCCTTTTTGGAGCACTTGCACTTCAGAAGGGTGCTTTTTGAGAAATCACAACACTGGCTTTATTCCCAGCTATCACTCTTTTATCCCCTTTTTACTTTCAATAGCCCTGTCATATAGGCAGGAATTTTTGATCTCTAGATGCAAAGAGAGCTGCATGCTAACAGGGACCAGCTAGAAGCAGGGGTGAGGAAAAAAAAAATAAATACTCCTGGAATGAAAGAGAGGCATGATGAACTCCAGCATTACCTTAGAGGTTTAAACCTGAACTGTGGTTGAACCCAAATATTTGATTTTTCAAGAAACAGTGTGGCGTATCAAAGACTACTCCTCAAAGCCCAATTCATTCAGCACGAGCCCATCTCTGTGACAGCAGCTGGCTCACAAATGTCCTCCCCACACAGCTCTCTGAAACCTTCCACTTGGACACAGACAAGACCTGGTGCTTCTCTCCCACCTTCCCGAGCYGCAGCCACCACCACACCCCTGCTCTCCAGAGCTGCTTTGCTGCCACCACTGTCGTGGTGCTTTCTGAGCTGTTTTAGTGATAAGGATCCTGAGGAGGGAGTGCAGGAAATGCAAGTGTGGGACCCCAATCCTGTCCCCTTTCACAGCTGCACACGTACAGCTCACCTGCGTCGAGCTCCCCACGGAGACACAGGGTATTACTCAATACCTCCTACTTACCTACTTGATGAAAACATAAATGAGATCATTTCAGATGCTATTTGATGCAAGTGAAATTTGAATCCAAAGAGACAAACATTTACGTTTAAATTTCACTTTTGAGGACTATCTGCTGCTGCCTGAGGAGGGAGAGGATAGCATGGGACCCATAAATGTATGGAAAATGAGTCAATATGACCAACATTGTGAATACAAAGCACATCTTGCAGCTGATGAGACTTTATTTCAAGGCACTATTTGAGACCAAGTTTTGCTGTGGTAGCATTCAGAGGCAGTAGCTTATTTTGGAGATCGTCCCACTGCCATAAGAGACATAAACTAAGGACTGAACCACAGATTGCATCTTCAAATCTAAAATACATCTACATATTTAAACGTATGTATTTTAAATGCATCTCTTTTTCACTCCAGCGAGTCTGGTGAAGGAAAGAGAGCAGAGTAAAATCCCTGAAATCCTTTACTAGAGTTTGCAACGAGCTCATCTTGAGCATCAGCAATTCAAACTTCATCAAGCTGAAATGCCAGCGAGATTGCAACGACTGCAGGGCAGGCACCCCCAAATAGTGTTGGGGCACTGGAGATGGCACAGCATCCTACTGTTCCCAGCTCCCACTTGTCCTTGCCATTAAGGGTAGTTGGTGCTGTTTCTGTTAGAACTGCATTTAGGAATCCTGAATTGCTGGCTGTCTCACACGGCTGCACAAGAGTTATTAGTTTGATTGTTATCTGCCAACTGGAAGCTGGTGGGAATGTCACCCACTGACCAGGGGACAGGGATGGGCCAGCGCTGCCAAAGTTCATTCCAGCACAAGCCACATCCAAAAGCTTCAACCTGCATTTCATGTCTTCACCACAAACATGCAGCAATCCATCTACTTAAGAAAAAAATTGTGGTTTTTATCAAACACAGAATTACCCCATTCTTCTAATACTGTTTATAAAAGGAAGATAGTGGTGTACTTCTAAACAACCAAACTTACAGTGATTTAATATTTAAAATTTTAGATATTTTTGTTGCACAGGTGCACAGGAAAGCCATTAACAATTCTGCATATACCTTATTAGAAAGGCTGCCCACATCCCAGCTCAGACAGAGCACAGACTGATAAAAAGGCTTAATACATAAATGCTTGTTTGTGTTTGGAAAGTTCCTGGAGCTTAGCCAAACATTCAGTGTGCTGAGGAAATACAGAGAGACAAGGGCCTGCTTTTAGAGCAATGCTTGTCTGCAGCTCTGTATTATCCTGAGTGACATTTAGTCCAAGTACAGTAATAACACACATCCTTGCCTGCTGCTGAAAGCAAAAGCCAGATTTTAATACCTGATGGAAACATTCTTGCTTTTGGGAGCATCCAGAACTGAGAAAAAAAAAMCCCCAACATTCTGCTTATAAAAATATTGATTTCTTCACATATAAAGGAGCCAGTTTCCAACAACAAAAGCCTCTCAGATGGTGGGTGTAACCTCCAAGCTGCTGCCATGACAGTCTTTTAGTAAGACTTATAAGTTACACAGAGATGCTTCACACAGATTGCAGGGAGGCAGAGGACTTACTGTTCCAAATGACATCCAGGGAGCCTGGAAGCACAAAGCAGGCACTGACTTTTATCCCAGCTCACCCAGCRAGTCAGGATCAGGAGGACCAGGGTTACAGCTGAGCCACCTGCAAGGAGACCACTCTCATCCTGATCCAGGGAGAAACCGTGAGCACATGGTTTATGTGTGTTTGTTTTACTGAATTCAGTGAGATGCCAGCACAGGAGGAAGGTTTGACTGACCTGCTGAGCTGAGTTCACACACACATCTCAATGATGGACCAGGCAATCTCACTGAAATACAGCGTCTGTTCTTCATCCTGCTCCCTTTGCTCCTCTGGTCAAAGGATGCTGAGGTTTAGGGAGAGGTCAAGAGATGAGCCAGCAAGAGTCAAGTCTTAGGAGAAACCCAGAGCTGGAATTAGTGATCAATCAGAGCCCTGCTATCAATAAACTCCCCAAAAGTAATTATTTTCTCCCTAGGATGACAGGCAGGTGTTTCTGGCGAGTGACAACAAACTCACTGATTCCAGCTGTAAAAAAGTTCCCCTAAAAACCATGCTAAAGCCTGCCTSGACAGCTGTATGGATAGGTCCTTTCAGTGCCATGGGAGTGCTACACTCCTTGACAGAGTGCTCTCTTTGAGGGCCAGAGCACTGCCTGATGAATCTGACCCTGAGAAGCAGCTCTGAGCTGGCCTCTCCCATTTAACAGGTCTGAATTCTTTAAGGGATCTCTCCAGAGTATGAAAGAAGAGTGATGGAAGGGGGAGTAACAGGTCTGCAAAATCCAGAGTGGAAAGGTAATGAGAGGGCACCTACCACCAACTTAATAAATGGGAGTGAGAGGTGGAATTTGATGAAATGATCAGGCAGCATGTCTAACGCAAATTAAATAAAGTGCTTTTTTACACAGTTAATTTATGGAATTCCTTGACACAAGTTATTGCACAAGACAAAGAGTTTTAAAAGGATTCCATAAAGGACTAGACAAAGTCATGAAGGCTTAGTACCTAAAGGTATGGCTTGAAAGCCTCTAAGCTAGCGATGGCCAAAACTGGGAAAGGTTTGTCTGAGACAGGTCCAATGTCCATTCATTTCTCATGCCTTTTTCCACACATCTGCCACTAGACAGGCTTTGGCTGACCAGTTGATGGCCARTTCCATGTTGTCCTTAGCAGTGAGCAGGGACAGAGGACAGTGTGGAATAAGCCACTGCAGGAACTGGCCTTTCATGCACATTTTTCTCCTAGGCCATTATTGAGGAGCTTTCTTTGCTTTTCAAAGAGATGGGCTTTAATTCTGCCTGCCCAGGGAGTCACTTCCTCACATGTACATGCCCAAGGTCCAGCCCCATCATGGCTTGCAACGTGACTAGCACAGGTCAGAGCCGTCCTCCAGTGGTTTTCATACCACTGCTCAGATTATCCTTATTAAGTGAAAGGAGATATTTTAAGGTCTTTTTCTCTTCTCATTAAAACCTCTGTCACAGGAATTACTTGTTGCCACAGGTTTAATCTTCTGCAGAGTCCAGTTTCCRTGTGTTTGCATTCATGAGATGAGGGACAGAACACGAGGAGGAAATTGGACCAAATTAACCTGCTCCCATGACAATCCACAATAATAACAAAAGTGGAAAATGGCAGAGAATTAAACTGTTCTTGACAAAAATTGTAATGACCTCCAAGAATGCCTCTAAAGTAACTGTCCAAGTAATAGTTTCCAAGTGTAATTTCAAGGATATGCTATGCAAACTCCCTTGCAGAATTTCAAGCTATTGGTTAAGAAGCCCAAAAAAAAAAAAAAAGAATGAGAGGAGGAGGTAATCAATACTATAATTAACAACACAGTAATCTGAAACAGGGTGATTGGGTTAAATAAGTACAGGTAGATTGGATCAGAAGAAACTCTAAACTAAAGAGAAGACTTTAAATCTGATTTGGTTTTAGCACTGGGGAACAAAACACTTTAAAAGAAGTTGTACAACAGGGTGCCCTGCTCCATTTCAAACTCAAAGTACTTGAGTGGAAAAAAACCTGCCAAAACAAAAAACCAACAAGCACAGCAAACTGATTTTAGATAGCATAGCCTTAATTAGTCAATCCCCAAATAGAGATGTAGCATCAATCAAAGTCAGGGCAGAATTGGATCGAAAGGCCATCTGAGTTTGGGCCAATCTGCTGAATAAAAAGGATGTCCAAACTAAAAGTATTTCCACTGAGTGAAGACCAGAGCCTGCATGCTGCATTTTCCCTTTTAAAGCTGGCTGAGGTAGCCATGGCTATGTTTTCCAGGGATTAACAAAGGAGAGAGAAAGAAAAACCTTGTTATTCTCCTTGTAACAATGGCTGTGGCACTATCTAAACACTCCTGTTCAGAATCAATATTTCTGAAAATGGTGTCAGTTGCCATCATGTCAAAGAAGAAATTCAAGAGTTTGTCCCTGAATCATAAAAAGAGACTGAAACATCATCTTCAGGATAATGCTGTGTTCTGACACACCAGCCACAGGGCACATCTAGGTACCATAAAAGAACCCTGGCCTTAGCAATGCACAACTGACAATGGTTCAGGGACAGTAGAAATTAAAGTTACTCCTTCAGATAAAACCCAGTAGTGATACAGCACTGTCATAATACACCCCCTTAATCTAGTCAAACTCTACAAGAAGAAAGTAAGTAATCCTTGGAGGATTTCCACTAAGTATAAACAATAATATATTACCTAAGGGCTTAATACTGCTATACTGACGAAAACCTCTGAAATGTGGTGCAGCTGAGACTCCCAAATTCCAGCTCAGTACAGGGAGCACTTCATTAGGGATTCATCTGTTCAACTTCAAATACATGCAACGTTAGTATTTACATATGAAAATTCATTTAGACTCCATACATGAAGAGCTAGGTATTTCTGGAGTCCATTACTGATGGATAAAGCCAAGCAGTATTGCAGATAACTAATGCTAAAAATAAATCTTATTTCCTTAGTCAAAAATATCCGAAAACTATCTTGGCTCTGCGGCCAAGACAGAGTTTTCTTCAGTTTTGTATAAAACAAAAAACTAAGAAAGCCTTGGTACCAATTAAAAAAAAAAAAAACCAAACAAACCCCCCCAGCATCGTGTTAGTCACCAAATCACTGTTATCACACACTGTGAACCAAATCCTTCTTCCAGGCATTATCCTCCAGCATCATAAGAAGTGAGACCAAGGGCATTGCATAGAATAACATTGGCCAAACTTCTGTTTCTTTCTTTAGCTACATCTCAGTCCCCCACATGGACAATTAATCTCTGCTTTAGGAGTCAGTCTATGGAGCACAGTTGCAGTCAAAGCTATCATTGCCAAATGCAAGCAGCAGGTAAATGACTTTGTGTTATATCTCTGGTTTCACACTCTTCCTTTGATAAAATTGGCTTTCAGGCAAAAAAACCAACTCTGTATGAAGACGCACCATTAAGCAGAGGTCTGAAAGGCATTTGGATCCTGGATCCCAAGATGAACCCTTGGACCAAAACCGTGTCAGACCATACCATAAAAGAAAGGAAAGGGAGAGGTGCAAAGGCAGTTAGGACTTTAAAATTGTTTAACATGTCAGTGGATGGGTTCAGTATCTGCTTCTAGACTCTTCCCAACTTAGAGAAGCAGATTTTGGTAAGAGTGCAAGGGAGAGAAGCCCTGCAATTTAAATAGACCTTTCTGACTGTCAGTTAGATTGATTACAGTTTTCTGCAAACAATACATTTTTAAATAGTTCTTTATAGAGTTTATTTTACTCTCAACATTTTCCCTATTATACAAACCCCATAACGAATGCAATCACATTTCTATTCACTGCCTCTCCAAAGTCTTCCTCCCTCCCTTTTCTCTGGCCACCTGTTAGCTCTTTCTTTTCTAAATTTAACTCCCTTTGCTTTGTTTGGTAACCTTTTCCTCATGCCCTCATTATCTGAATTCTGCTCCTGCTGTGGTAGAGCTGGTGGGGGGCTGGATCTGGGTTGTTATTTTGGAAATGGGCGGGGGAGGATGTAATGAATCAGTCCATCAGCAGAGGTTTATTTATGGATGTTTTTCCTTAATAAATAAGTTTTAAAAAATAAACCAAGGTCTCCACCACCTTGTACAAAAAGTTGACAGCATAAGCACTGGAATGTATTTAGAATAACTCAAAATATGTCTCATTTCTGGTTATTATGTTGCCAGAGTAGTAAAAAGGCACTGGATAGTCCTCTACAGCTTTGAAAGGTAAATATAAGCTGGAATTTTAACTCATTGGTTCAATGCTCAGTGTTAGCACAAGTGACCCTGGAGAAACTGGACAGCACAGAGGGACAGGCCCATGGCTGCTCCCCAGGGGAGGGAACACAGACCCATCCTCAGCCAGCTGCTGCTTATCCCCATCCCTCTGTGCRGGAGGCACATCCAGCAGCAGTTCCCCACTGTCAGGAGATGGCATTTAGGAAGCTGCCTCCTTGAGGGTGCAGGTATCTGCCCTCTTCCTCTTTCATCTCACCCGCCACAAAGGTTGGACACACCTGAATTCTGCCTGAAGAGTCTCTTCAGGAACTGGTGATGATACCCAGCCACCCACTGACAGGCACCAGTGTGGAAAAACTGTTCAGAGGTAAAAAATAAAGACTTGCAGAATGGAAAAGGGTGGAAGCAAGGACAAGGAAGGGGTAACTGGTGACCTCTGTCATCAGCCACTTCTCAAAGGGGATAACAGAGTAAATCCACATCACATTGCTCTAAATATTACAGTTTGTCTTGCACTTCATTTGCAGCACTTTTGCCCAAACTTTCATGCATAAACTGCAGCTCTCTTTGGAGCTTCCCATTGACTCATCACACACAAAAACCCTACAACCCTTTGGAGCTGGAGGGAAGCTCCAGATGGAGCATGGTTCAGCCATCCTGACTATCAGGGATGCAGGAGAAAACTGTAGGGAACACAATCCCAATGGGGGATTTCCCAACATCATGTTCCATGTATCCTGCCCAACGCATCCTCCTACAAACGCCTTGACTGCCCCAACAAACCTAACCTTGAGCTGGTACACTTTAAATACTCTATGGAAACAGGCTGATACATAAAAACCACACAGCTAATGCACAGTGAGGTTACTAAATGAATGAATTTGGATGCAAGTAGGAAAATAAAAGCTATATTTCACCTACAGAGAGAGCCTGGAAACCCCTGTCCCCACAAAGCACATASTGATTTTGAAAATATAGTGAGCTTGTGTTGGGACACAGAGGGGAGATATTTTTAAAATGCCAAAGTCACTGGCATGGCACCAGGCATTGGTTTAATTTCATTCTCATGCTTGCTCAGAGCCAAAATGAGTCATCTTCCCCATGAAATAGGAATCTGTACACAACGCTGGCTGTTAATTACCTTTCCTGTCTCCATTAAAGAGGGAAGTGACAGCTTCAACCTCTCCCTGGGCGAGCATTGTGTTCTCTCGCTGTCTCCACCGCTCGCCAACAAATCTGCTGCTACAACTCAAGTGGCACTTGAGATATTCAGTCTAGCATTTCAACAACAGTATAATAACTGATAATTTGACAACAAGAAGCCATCCTCAGAAAACTCAAGCCACTTATAGCCCCAGGAGAAACAAACAGAGGTATTTCTTCCGCAGGCYTGCCCACAGAGCAGCTCGTTTTGGCCCTGGCCAGCATCAAGCACTCCAAAACTGGGAGGAGTCATCTCCAAAATATTGCTGGTTTAGCACATTGTCTCCAGAAAATCAGGGGGTTTATCTTTCATTTATTTGTGGGGCTACACTCTTGTGTTCATAATGTTTTGAGAGTAGCAGGATTCAAAGGAGATGGTATCTGGCTACAGAGTCATTGCTCTGAGCATCCCCAGCTCCAAGGAAGTCACCTCTGCAGCTGCACTGTCACCCCCGTGACCAGGATGCAAGGGACAAAAGGCATCTCCCAACTCTGTTGACATCAGGTAGTCCACCAAAATATCACAAGCTGCTTAGATGCCTTTTTACCTTTGCACAGTGCATTGACTGGAAAGTGTTAAAGCAGTTGCCACCAATTAACTGTCAAAAAACCTGAATCTGCCATATTCCAAAAATTACAGTGGCGAGACATGACAAGAAAAAACTCAGTTCTGCTTGTTCCCTGAGCTTTCAGTTGTATGGGAGATTCTCTGATTGAAGGGCAGAAACAAAATTTTTCAATGCAAAAGACTGCTCTTTTTCAAGAGCTTTATAAATAAAGTGAAATAATATAAGATTTAGAATATAATCATAAGGAAAAAAATGGGGGAAAAAATAAAAAGGCAACATTAAAATTGCTACTCATTTATGGTTGTAACAAAAATTCATTCCTATTGAAAGGTGAATCAAGATCCATACAAGGCTTCTCTCAGTGAGCCCTTGGGRTTCAAATAGATAAATGTACTTGTTCTGAGCTTCCCAGGAGGACAAACCTCACCTTTGTGTGCATTGCAGCAGTTGAAGAAACAAAAATTTGCCAGAAATGAAAACACTGAAAATTGAAAACCTTCAAATGCAGCAGGGAAAAAAAGAGTCATACCCACTTCCATTTCTGTTCATAAGTGCAATGTTTTACCCAGAAAAAAACCAACCTCCAACCAAAACCTCAGAGCAACTTGCTAACCGTCCTCAGGTCTCACTGGACACCTCTAAATTAGATAACACCACTGATGAGTCTTTAATCCTTTGTGTCACTACAGGAGAAGATCGATGTGTTCACAGCAAGGCATTGGATCATTTGCTGTAGCACGGCACAGGTCATTCTCCTGCCTCAGCCTGAAGGCCACTATAACTAATTTATTTATTTTCTTAAACCAGTTGCATCTGATTTATTTACTTATTCACCTGAACAAGTAAATACAAACACCAGGGTTGATATCTTTATAGCATCTTTCCCCCTGAAGAACAAGATTCTCACTATATCAGGATACCCACTACTATGATAAACCCTTTTTGTAGTGAATTTATTACTTTGTCACAGCATGTTCTGTATTGAGTAGAACAGCTCCAAGTGAAACCAGTTCATTACTCATCTGCTCTGTGGCTTATGGGGGAAAGCTCTGGAGTTACTAAAAATAAATACACACAAGGAATAGCATTATCTTTCAGAGGCAGAGAAATTCCAGTTACCACATGTCTTAGATAAGAAGAAAAAGAATACAGGAAAATAATAAAGGAAATTCTTGATCATTAGAATAATTTCACGAGGGTATCTAAAAATCAAAGCACAAGACTGAATTTGAGCCTTGCAAAGTCAATCATAGAAAATTCATCTACGTGAAACACACTGCCTGGTTTACTGCTGCCTTTTTATTTTTTTCATAAAATAGTTTAAAGCTAGTTATTCATTTCATTGAACTTTTCATGGGGCTGTTCATCACATTTTACCATCGCGGCAAGTGACTAATGACCTTGAAAAAAATAAAAAGTAGCCATATGAGCATTAGCAGAATAATATATACTCCAGATAAAGGAGGGAATGTTCAGCTTTTGCTCAGTGAGGTATGTAGCTTGTTCGACAAAGAATGATTTATAGGAAAAGCAACAGGAAAACTCATGATGGTTTTAAGATACTGAGCTGGCATAAGCAAAGCTGTGACTCAATACAAGCAGAATCCCAGCCAGCCAGCATGGAAATGTTAATATGCTTTTGTGCTTGAGCTCACCTAACCTGCACCCATCTTATTTAATTCCTTGAACTCAGGGCCATCAAGAATAACAGACTCTGGTGAGTCTTCTTCCCACAGACTAGGGAGAAACGGGAACAGGGTAGGACTAGGATCTACTATTTTCCTTCCAGATGAAGGAGGACTTATCCCACAGGGCATAGCTGAAGGTGCAAGATGCACTGCCCAGTGCTGTGGCCTGTTCATGGACAGCTGGCTCAGAACTCTCACTGTTTAGCACTTTTCCTCCCCAAAAAACCTCAGAATGTGGGAGGGAGTCATCTCCAAATCTCTTTAAAAGCTTTAATGTGTCTAATTCCAGTTCTAGTTATCTAATTCCAGGTATCCTTATTCACAAAAATAACAACGTTCCCTTCCTGAAATATTTGGGGTGTGCAGGGGCCGTTGTAGTGATTGGTTCCTACAGATACACGAGAGCTGTGTGCAGGAAAGGAACAAAAAAAGAAAAAAAAATCCCAAAAATCTCCAAAAGGAATGGTAGAATGGCCTCGTTTTCATTCTGTCAAGCCTCATCTTCGGTCATGCTTTAAAGCAATTTAAACATTGCCCAGCTTGATTCCCCATGCAGCCCCAGCAGATTGACAACATGAAAACCAGAGACATCACGTGCAGAAAGTGCCCAAGCAGTGTCCAGAAAGACCCTGATCAGAAGAACCCAATGGCTGGAATCAGGGAGGGGGAAAACCACACAGAAACAGAAAGAAATAGAATTTTTAAGAATGCCTTGTTTAATCTTGTTTCTATTCACTTCAATATAGGAGCAAGAACAACTTTCTCTTTTAATTTTACAAGATTTCATAGGCAGATTAAAGTTTCTCTGTAGTTATTTCCTCTGCATTTGATCTGGCTTATTTCTTTTAATATCAATGGAGTTAAAAGAGGATGCATGCCATCAATTTTATCGGGCTTAGTTTTTCCCAGTGTTGCTTTTTACAAGAGCAATCAGCTAAAAGATAAAAGGCAACACTACTGTTCTGACCCGGGAGAACTTCACATTTACTTAGCAATCCTAGAGGGTTTTTTCAGTTGCAGACTTCAGTTTCAGCCAGACTCTTGCTTTTTTGGTTGCCATCACAAAAATGCCGCATGCAAAAGGAGCCTTTCCAGGTGGAAGTGTTCTGATGGACACACRTGTAACCGCTGCACCCTGCAATGCCTTTGGAAATACAGGACACCGCGCCGAGAGGTTGGGCACATATAGATTGCTGAGCTGGAAAATTATTTTGGACCCAAAGTCTCTCTACTTCAATTTTATGGGTAATTAAACCTAATGTTTTGTCATTCAGAAAGCAATTAAGTCCAATATCTAGAATGCGGTGTCCCCTTCCAGTGAGTGATGGGGAGGAAGCGACAGGATTCACCGTGCTGATGGATCGTTTCTGGGAACCCCCCTCGTGACCTTCGGCCCTCTCCTGAAACAGAAACTGAGCAAAACATGGAGGTGGAGCAAGRGGGTGCCCCTGGGGCTACACCTTGCACACATTATCAACTGCATGTCCAGGGAAGTGTGTTGGCTGACTCGGGGAGAGCCCGGAMAGGAGATTTCCCGAGCAATTAGACAGCTTTATCTGGATGTTGCTGCACTAAAGAGACAGAAATGGCCAAAGATAAGAGAGAACAGGGATGCAGCAATGATTTCTGATCTTTGGGAATTTCACATCAAACACACTGGGCACACTAGAGGTCTTTTCACTTTTTCTGTTGGCAGAAGACACCAATTCAATCAGGCTGAAGGCACCAAAACCATCAACAGAGATAACATAGACGTTGCAAAATCACCTTGGCTGAGAGCCATGCTCAGCATGAGCTCTTCATTCTTACACACCACCAACTACCCAGCCCTGGGCAGCAGCACACCATTCCTGGAGTGAAGGGGAGCCACTCCAGGCCATGCCCACAGCCCCAGATGGATGTGAACCAAACCAATCCACGACRGGGTGCCCCTGGAGCCCCCCAGACACCCTGCACTGCCCATCTGCATCAATGCAGCAGGAGCTGTGGTGCCCACTCCAAGCAGAGGCATTGCCTTGGGTTCCTCAGYCCCATATGTTGCACATGACCTGCAGTCCTTGGCCACATGAAGGCTTGTGCTTGGTTCACACAAACAAGAAAGTTGGCACAAAGCAACCCAATAGCTCAAAACACAAACGTCACCTGGCCCCAAGCGCAGTGAAAGCCCTGAGCTGAGATCTTCTGAAAAAAACAGAGGCAGGCTTATGTCAGAGTACCCATTAATATCACAATATTTGTTTTAAATTCTGTGTTTAAGTATCATTAAGTTTAATAACAATGGTGTGCTGAGACATAATTGTGATCAAAAGGTTCACCCAAGGTTAGAAAGAAAGTTGGTTGCAAAGTCAAAAAACCAATCTCATCTCCTGCTGTGCAGTCCTGTACTTTGGGAGGAAGATAATTGTTACTAAAGCTCACCAGTGAGTAGATGCCATAAACAAAAACTTAATAATTTAGAGTGTGTATAATGCCTATTTTTTCAATGTAACTCTGGAACGGGGAATGAGATCGGTAGGGAAAAACTAAAACAAACTTAGGAAACAATACCTCCACAAATATTGCATCAAACCACGYCTCAGAGATGCTGTTACAGTCATGCTGACCCAGCCAAAACATTGCTCTTTTTGACAGGAAAAGCTACCACCACACTGGGATTTCTTCAAACATTTTTCTCTTCCTCTGTTATGTTTTACACTATTATTTGAATGCACCAGCTGGCTGCTTCTTTCACGACCGGGCAGCTTAGTGATAAACCAGGGTATTWCAAATGTTTTCTCCATCTTTGGGAGCAGTGTGTGATACCATTAGATTTACACGGTTTGCTTTGGCAGTGACATGTCCAATGGACAGGCYGGTCTCCCATCGCAGAGATGGGGTCAGCTCTGAGTAAGCAAGATAGAAGAGGAGCATTAGCAGAAACCTATTATCTCTGTTCAATTTTCCCAAAGAGTAACCAAGGCCTCCTCTGCAACAGCGAATAAATGAAAATATTTATTGTCTGATAAAAATTAGTAAGCTGCTCCAACACATGCCTGTTCTGGCACATTTTCTCCCTGATTACAATGCTTCAGGTGATGAGTAGTSAATGAGGGATGACAGCCTCAGGTGTCACCAAACTCCCTGAGGACCTGGCTTGGAGAACATGGGGGTGAAGCTACAAACCCTGGCACCACTAYTGAAGGATTCAATATTTAGCGTACAACTCACATTTCCACAAACAAAACAAAAAATCCCAGTCCCATTCCTTTGCCTGCTTACATGCTCACCTACCCCATTTGAGCAGGCCATGCCACATCATCACTGCCCCAGCTGCTTTTGGGCCCCCAGTGGCTGCACTAGAATGGCAGCACAAAGTAATATCACCCCATCCTGGGCGCCTCTGGAAGGTGAACTTTCCCCAAGTTCCCAATTGCCAGGCATGCAGCCTGTTGTACTACCTGGCTAATTTTACACCCTGGCCCATCCATGAGAATATGGACAACATATGAGGTCTGTTAATGGGTCATATTTCTGCATCAGATCCTCCTGAGCTGCTCCACAGGCTGGCGGTGATGTGTGACACATCAGGAATTTCCCAATTTGTTGACTGTCACAGGTTTGCTTTCACCTCCCTGGAAAATCAGTCCCAGGAGTYGAAAGCCAGATTTTCGCTCTCTACTTCAGTGCCTCCGTTCAGCATGTGCCTGTTAATGACGGTGTGTAATAATCAATAAACAGCCCCTGGCTTTCAGCTGATGGTGCATTACTGCCAGGTCGGAACGGGAAGGTGAGCCGTGCAATTGCTGCTCGCTGGGGAAGGCTCTCTCGGGGCAAATCCAACCCCTCACAGCTCCCACACTTGTCCTGCTGATGTCGTTACCACTCTCCTCACTCTCTGCTGTCAGCATATTGCTGTGCTCTGGAATTAAAAGTCTGACAGTGATGGTTTTAATGACATGCAAACAGGCAGCGTTTCGGTGATTTCCAATYGCTACGTCCCAGCATAAAAGCTGCAACTTCTAAGCGAGGGAGGCAGATCCCAGAAAGATTTATGCTTACAAAACCCACCGTCCACATGGATTTGAGTCAGGACCAAGCTGGAGCCTGTGGCAGGAGAGCACGGCTTCACCCAGCACAGGTCTGTGGTGCTCGTGCTGCAGAGGAGCCCCAGGGTTCAGTGGTTGCTTTTTGCTTGTCTCATTTGACCTGCTACTGCCAAAGGTTAAGAATGAAGGAGAAATGCTTTTTGGTAGAAGAAGGAACCACACATCAAAATAAAGCACCCTCCCACCTTCAGAAGATAGCAAAGGAAATGCCTTAAGATTTCATCATGCTCTTCTTGGCCATTTCATGTCTGCACCTGATACTAAGTGACATTTATCCACACTGTCAGACTTCTTTCCATCATGCGGAAGGACAGAAGAAATCACCACTGACACCTTGGGGTTGTAAGGACAGAAACCAAAGGGAAATCAAATGTTTTTGCATGGAATGAGCCAAATACCTAAATCCATTTGACTCGTAACTTCCAAACAACTCCCAGTYGACTCAAGCAAGGAAGCAGGGGCACATTGGATACCAAGTTACAAACACAGAAAGTAAAACAACTTTCAGGCTTTAGCTYCTCAGGGTAGATTATCACTCACTGCCTACACAATCCATCCCATCYAGTTTATTTTCACCAGCAGTGCTCTAGAGGTGGAATGAGCACCCAACAGAGAAACCATCTGAAATGAGCTCCCAATGACCAGGACAGATGGGCAGAGCCTGAACCTCCTTTGCATTGTTSAAAGGAGATCCACCCAGAAATGATGGAGTCGCACCATGCTCCAAGGGGTGGGTTTAAGCCCTGAAACAGGCAGGATCCTGCAACCCCTCCCCACCAAGGCAGCCAGCGATGGTCCKGTTCAGGTGGGAAAGCAGCTCCCCTCTCCCTGCAGCGTCGGGCAGCGGAGCAGCAGATCCCAAATCCAGCCGAGCTGGCGCGAGCACGTTGTGGGGTGCCCACGCACTGGTGGTCAATCATCCATGGGCTGGGTTGTGCTCAGGAGCTCTCAGGGGCTCCTCTGCCTCTGGCCAGGCCCTGCTGTGACTGTCACCGGCTGTGATGGCACCGGCTGGGTGACGTGCCCRACTGCAGCTGTCACATCTGCTTCGAGGACCTGCCACTTGGAGCCTGATCCCGACAGACCGAGGTGTTTGCTTCTGGAAATTGCAGAYTTCGTGCCTTGGTGGTGGAAGACCCCAGTGAAAAGGAGGAAAGCAGCTGGGGCGGTGCAGCTTGGTTTTATTTTACACCCTCTGAGAGTGGGTCCAGCCACCACAGAGACTGACCAACCATCTCCTCAGTAAGAGCCAGGTGGAGGGGCAGGGTCTGCAAACCACTCCAGACGAAACAACAGCATGAGGTCTTTGCCTCAGAGAGAGGCAAAGGAAACACCAGTCCAAATTTTCTACTTGTTTGCTTTGGACTCCAGCTATTTTTACTCTGAGGACACTCAGTCTTACTTGAAGAGCAGCAAGTGCTTGAAGTCACTCCTCTGTTATAAATTAAATTGTCAATATGCAGTATGGCAGTGGGCTGAGATTTTTTTCCTTTTYTCTTTTTCCTTTCTTTTCAATGAAAACAAATATAAAACAAACMAAACCAAAACCCAAGCAAACAAACACCACACCACTCTGAAATCCCTGTACAAGTTTACAGCTTCTGACAAGCCTTGTGGAGCAGATGATATGATACAACAAGAGAAGGTGAGGAGACACAGAGGATTCCTGTACCGTTCACTCTCACACAATAAGGAACAATCACAGCAACTGAGCAGCTTAAATAAAATGAATTTCACACCTCAGGTCAGCATGAAGCGAATGGCTGCTCCCAGGTCTCTCACACCGGCATAATGAACCTGGGATGAGGGGGCATTGCTGAGATACACCAAGACAAGGGGAATTTTTGTTCCAGCTTCTGCTAAAAATATTAGCAGAAATAGCCTGCAAATGCTACAGAATAAGGCAAACATTTCCTGCCTTTATTTTACCCTCAGAAAAATGAAAGTACAAAAAACCAAACAAAACAACAACCCAAGTGAAATACATCTCAACATTTCCTCTCTTTTATGGCTGCTTCTCCAAACTAGATTCAGCAAGTGGCATTAAGCCCATTTCAGAGCAGGTAACTGCACTACAAACCATTACCCTGGAGGTGAGAAAAGCCATAGCCCATTCCAGTGGGCTATTAGGTGCCCTGTGCTGAAAATTCCCACAGCCATTAAAGTGTTACGTTATGGAACACACAATATTCTCCTACAGGAGTTATGCCATGTCATGTTTCTTTAAAATACCACAGAAAGCCACACCAAAAAAAAGGCAGACTCTGTCCCTGGAGGGGAATATAGTGGAACTGACTCCAGGGGATAAGGAAAGCAGGCAGCAAGCCACCTCCCTGAGCACTACTTCTTGGATAGATTTCTGTCATTTGTGGACATGGCTCTCCAGTCTATCCTACCACSAGCAGCTGTTTTTTGACAAAGTGAAGAATTCAGGGAAATGTTAAATCTGTTAAAAAAACCCAAAACCTGCATAGCAAGAGCTGAACTGCTCCCAGTTCCCACAGCAGACATGGGAACAGCCCCTATTCTGCACCTGCCAGTTGACAAGAGGGAGGCCTGGTTTMCTTCATTGACTCAGCAACCAGGATCCTCTCACCCTGTGGAATACCCCAAGAATTTGCTGCAGCCAGAAAGGCCTTATTTGGAGCCCCAGGACATGGGATTACTCAATTTTAGGGTTCGTGATTCCAGACTCAGCTCATGAGAATCACCACAAGGTCTGCAGAGGAGCCATGCCCTGATGTGCTGGTTAGAGTAGATTTGAATGTGGTAGGACAGATGCAAGCCCTGACCTATTCATGGGGCTAAAGTGATCAAACCAGGGCTCTGCAACCAGCACTCCACGGAAAGAACTCTCCGAGGTGCTTGTTGCATCCTGTCTTCCTTCCATCAGCAGAAATCCCTGCTAGCAGAGCTTCCATCCGAGGAAGACTTCTGAAAGATAGAAATGGGTCATCTCTCCCAAACACTCGCATCTTTCCTGCCCTGGGGAACCACTTAAAAGCATTAGGTGACAAATGTTTTGTTGCCAAGCGCTGCAGAGGCCCCATGGAACTTGTCTTCTGACACCTCTGCTGGTAAACGAGCGAGTGCCATAACAACATGACAGGGGATTTAAAAAATTAAGTCTCCCCAGACACTCCCTGGGGGTGCCTTTGCTACAACATGCAGACTGGCAGCGCCGCTGCTCGTGAGATGCCACCTTCCCACATTTCCTTGTTTTACAAGAAATGGATTTCTCTGCTGAGTGAAACTTTAATGTGACAAAAGGAAGGGGCACTGCAGTAGTGCTGGGAGGCTTTTTTTGGACACCACCACGCAGAAGGCTGCCTGTGGTAGGGCATTCACCTTGCTCCTGGACTTGCCTTTGCACGACCAATCGTTCAGATCAGAAAAAAAATCCATTTCAGAAGGAATAGACAGAGAGTGAAGGTTTTGGCTGTGAACTTTGCATGCTGGAAAGTGCTAGGACGGGAAACAAAGTTAGAGGGGATGGACAAGACAGGTCATCTGGGCAGAATGGGACAGACCTTGTGTCAAACACCTGATCTTTTCCCTCCAAGCTGTTTGGAACATGGCAAGACTGCCCAAGAACGTRCAGAAGCCCTCCAGTGACAGCCCACAGCTCGTCTCTGCCTCCACCAGCCAAAGCTGCGTTATCAATGGCTGTCTCCTCACTTCCAGTACCTGCCACTGTAAATCACACCCCAGAGCAATGCTTAAGAGAAAGCATCTAAATCACAAAATAAAACAGGTCAGAGCTGCAATTATGATCAGTGAAGCAGGCATCAGTATGTTGTGCATAATTAAAATGACTGTAGGACTTCTCTATAAATATCAGCCAGAAAAGTGTCTCTTTGTGTGTGGGCATAAAAATGAGATGCAGGAAACAGCCTGCTCTGATGTGACAACATGACCTTGGAACAACTTTGTTGCTTCCACACCAGAGTAATTACACTGTTGAAATGTCTGATTGTGTCCCTCTTGCCATCAGCAGCAACCAAGCCTTTGCAGCAATAAATGTGGAACGGCTAACAGTTCAATAAAGATCCAGAGATAGACTCGTTCTGCAGGGGCTGCTGCTCCTTGAAGTTCTCTGAAGCTGCAGTTCCAAGAGCAAAGGCTCTCGTYTTCCCCTTTAAAAGTCTGAACTCAGCTTGGAGATGAAATCTGCTCAAGATGATAAATGGATACCATGCAAAGCTTGTCTTACACACGTCTTTAAATATTTTACTTACTGCTCATCAATCTTCCCCATCTATGCAGCATTCTTAACTACTTTGCAGTGAGAAATCCGATCCCTCYGGGGAATTTGGGAAGCAAAATACATTCCCACTCTTCTCAATGCTACGATGACAGCAAATATGGAAATGTTAAACGGAGAGTGGTGCTAAAGCAGAGGGYTGGTCCAGACAACTTTGTTACTGCCAGACTGAGCTGTGGGGCGAGGGCTGGCCCCGGCTGGACCCACAGGTCAGGGGCAAATCCACACGGGGCATTTTGGACCTTGCGGGTCCCAATATTCACAGTTTCATTGCCAACAACTCAGAAGCACAAATCAAGTCTGAAATGCTGCACGGGGCRGGCTCCACAACCGAGCAGGTGAATAACATCACTATGAATGAGCACCACAAAAGGACTGTTCCTATTAGCACCCAGAAAAACCAAAAGTTTGGCAAGTGACGGCACGCGTGGTATGTTTTTATTCAGACCTATTTCAAAACACARATACTTCAATCAATAATCACTCACCTCCCATTCAATATCCCAGTAATCCCCTTTTGTCCAGCATAATGCCTAGACACAATTTTATTGACCCAGTAGTATTCTCCTAGGACGTACCATTCTTTGACTACTAATGATCGGGTGGGTACATTTCTCCCTGCAGCCAAGTATTTATCAGGCAGAAGGCAAATATGTGATTCATTGATTCATAAAACATTACAGATAAATAATAATGAAAGACCTATGCATCATTCCTGTCAATGCRCTGAGAAGATGTGCTGAATGCACAGAGGTTGGGGGGAAGAAAAAAATAATCAAAAGTGTTCATCTGTAAGAACATGGAACAGATAATGAGGCAAAAACTCACTCAGGGGCTAGAGGGACTCTGCCACCAAGACCAGACTATTAGCACTGGAAAATACACGTCTGATCTTGTGTCCAAAAATGCATCATCACCACACGCTCCAAAAGAAATGCTCTAAACCACCTCAGAACCCAAGGAATGGTTGCAAAGTGAGTGGGGGGTAAAAACGATGGGATTTAAGAAATTAAAGGAATTTTTTGTGGATATTTCACAAGCTGAATCAGGAAAAGATTACTGAATAAATTAATACGAATTATTTTCCATGTGAAATATTAATATGCTGGACAGCATTCAAAAGTCACAAATTAAACAAAATAAAAGCCTGCAATGAAATTAACTGGAACACTGTGAAAAACAGGAAAAATAAGTAAAGAGGAAACAGCTGTCATTCTCAAATCACTCAAATATAGATCTTCCTTRTAAAGAATAATGGTGCATCCAAAATGGTCATTTCCTTAGAATAAGCTATATAAAGTACTAAAGGAGAAGCACATAATACATGACACTGTTGCAGCTCTGTCAGGTCACCATTTTCTTTTTAAGGTGTTATACTGCTTGAGCTTCTGCTGGGAATTCTCCCTAATAAATTTTCCTTTATATGTCACTTTTCAGGACTGACATTTAAAGGGTGCTGTGAAAAGATTTGGAGATGTTCTGGAATAACTACATGGAGCTGGAAACCCTCAGCAGACAGGAGCACACAGCAGCTCCCTGAGAGATTCCCACTTACRGAGAAGTAGTTTTGGTGCAGGACAGGGGTCAAGGAGTCTCATGAGCCATTTGGACACTAATGAACTCCAGGTTCAGATCCTTTGTGGGAAACCACACATGGAGCAGGCAGCCAGTTCTACCACAATCTACATGCAGCACCTCAACCCTGCTCGTGGCGGGGATGGAGATAACAGCACAGTGGAAAAAACAATTGCAACTTTTCAAAACACCAGGCCAAAGCCATTGCAACCCAGTGCTGTGCTAAATAAAGTAGAAGTGCTGTGAATTCCTAGCTTTGGCATGGTTTGGGCGCAGCTCACACAGCAGCCTGGCCCAGCCTGGCTGGCTGGCAGCACTTTCTGCTTTTTACCTGGTCACCCATCTCCTGTTGCTCAAACTCAGAGAAAAATGACATCTGTCTGCTAAAAGATTCCTCTGTCAAAGCCTGTTAACTCCCCAGCTTCCCTTCTCCACATCCCTCACCCTTGCAGGAGACAAACTCCATTCAAGGCAAGTAACATAAAGAAAGCTCATTTCCTTTGAACTTATTTACAAGTTTTACCATTAAACTTGCCCACATTAYGCAAGCAGCTTGCAATCTTCCCTAATTCTCTGACTTTAATTATATAATTGAACAACCTAAAAACTCATTTTTTCCAGGAAACATTAAACATTACCATCTTAATGAAATTCTTAATGAAACCGTCCTCTCTGCATGCAAATGACTGGCACTGGATTTGCTTATCACACTGATAGACAAAAGGACAAATGCCCTTCCTTTTGTCAATCATCAGGAGTGACAGCCCTTCCTAAGGACACTCCTCCTGGATGGATGGATGGATAAGGCTGACAGAATCACAGACAGGAGGAAGACATCACAGGGAAGGGCGAGGAAGCAGCCAGGAAAGGTCAGTAAGTGGGAGTAAACCAACAACACATATGCAGTCAAGGTAAACTTTTTTTCCTTAAGCTCAGCTGAATTCTGAGGGGCTCTGCTTCAGCTGAGTTGTAACACACGGGGTGGGAAGAGCTGGAGCTGGATGGGCGAGTCAGGGGTCTCAGCAGGGCCCTGGTGCAGCCATGCCACAGCATAAGGAAAAAACTGTGGAGCGTTTTAGACACTTGACTGTTACAATCTGTTCCGAGACGCATGGCTCAGTCTTCCCCAGCTAAACACCCTCCTTGTGATGCCTTCATCTTGGGCAGACTCTTGGCTCCAGGCTCCACTGCTGCAGACGTGTTACATTCACCAACAAACAAGGAGCCACAGCAGATCCCCCCCTGGGAAGAAGCCCTGCCAGTGGCATGTCCTGTGCTGGGAACACTTGTCCTTCCCCATCAGCTGGACATGCCTATCGTGTCACAGCACAGAGGGATGCTGCCCTATCAAGCAGCACCATATCGCAGGAACCCAAAATGTCTGCAGGGGTGAAAACCCCAGGACAAGCTGCAAAAGAGCAGGGGGAAGATACGAAACCAGCACTAAACTTCTTGTGTAGCTCCCATTGCCTCTCTCACCTCACACACCAACTCACCAGTCCCTCACGCCAAACCAGCAGCAGGGGGGAGGAGCACCTGTCCCCTACCAAGGGTGTGGAGGCACTTTTCTGGTCCCAGGTCCTCTTTTGGTGCCTGGCTGCTGCTGCTCTCCACAGCAGACCTTTGAGGCACTGGCCCAGCCATCGCTCCAAACTATTTGATTTACAGGCTGCAGCACTGTTTTCCCAATGCCAACCCATCCTGCTCCTTTCCAGCCTTTTCATGCAGGGTATTTTTATGCAGCCGATTTCTTGTGCAGTACCAAGCTCTACCCAGCCGAAGGAATTTTTGTCACGAATATTTCGGGCGCATCCATTCCTTCACTGTCACTTTGTGACCTCCAGTTCTTGTTTTTGATACCGGTTCAAAGACACCACGAACGTCTTTCATTTTTATTCCCATCAAAAACATGTGTAGTTCAAAGACACGACCTTGGTGTCTGCTTCTGCAAACAACGCTGGCCTCAGTGCTACACCAAAATCCATGTCACTGAATCAGCTTGCTCGAGCCTCTTCTAAATCTAATTCTTCCTAAATCTAATTCCCACAGATGAAGAGCAGAATAGTTTTATTCAATAAGCATTAATTAGTTCTTTTTTCTCTCCACTCTCCTGCTTCACTGCACTTACAGCGTCCTACCCCCCTAGCCCACAGGTACTCCTCACCATGCTGCAGCTCCCAGATTCTCCTGATGATTTATTGACAATAAAACTCAAGCCCCAGGTGCCTTTCCTGATTCACACTCAGATCTGCAATTACGTGGTACATGCTCATAGTCAACTTTAAAATAAACAGAGATAGTTTGGGTTAGTAATTTGGAGGGAAAAGAGGAAAAAGCAAAGAGGTGTCAGTGTCCTGGCACTACCTGGAGGGAATATTGCAAGAATTAAAGACCCAGCAGTGCTGTGGAGATGGGAATCTGAACCTGACCCCTGTGTGGCCCCCACTAAGGGCATTCTGCTGCCTCAGATTCCTACTGCTGTCAGCTGAATGTCTGGCAGTTTTAAAGACGTAAGGGCAAAATGGTCTTTTCCATTTCAAGTCTAAAAAATGTAAATATTTTTGAGTCAGCTGCAAATATCTGACAAGCTAATTGTTTGGTATCATTAGCAGATTAAAGAATTAATTTTATTTAGGTCATGCATCTAATCCAGGTGAATTTCTTCTGCTGGTTTGAAGAAAAAGGTTARGGAGCCTTCACTTGACAAGCTCCCACCACCAGTCTTGATTTCTCAGCTAAAAGCATCTGCCAAGCTCTCCCCACAGTTGCAAATAAGTTCTATTTTCTAGCTCTCCATCTTTCCTTAAGGTACTACAGCCCTGCCAGCACCAGAACGTTATCTGTGTCCAGAACAGAAATCCTTTTTAAAGCTCTGGTAGACAAAGTCCTTGATCCCATGACAGCTCATGATCCTAAACAACGACAGGACTAACCTAACTCACCATTAACACAGTCTTGGTGCTCAAACAGTCCAGCTAGAACCAACTGATATATTTGTCCAGTAGAGTAAGAAAACATCCACAAAGCACAGGGGATCAAAACATGGCCATCGAGGCCCAAATCAACTCATTAAAAAAAATAAATGGGAGCAATTCCACTGGCCTCCGTGGGAATTCAATCCAGTGTACAGCTGATAAAGCACTTTCACCAAGTGCCTTTCATTCGAGGCTCCTTACAGCAGAGGTGCATCATTATTTGCTATAACCTTCCCCTGGTCTGGTTTGTTTTTCACTCTATGATTCATTTCACTCTCTCAGAGTATTCCCTAGTTGTGCATTTTTGTCCTTGGCATTGTTTTCTGTCCTTTGCATCCCGTGTGCTGTATTCCTCAGCAATTATTTATAGGAGGGACTCATCCACCCCCAGATCCGTGCCCCAGCCRAATGCCAGCGCAGCTGCAGCGGTTTGTCCCCTGGGAATTCGATCACCTTTCTGCTCACAGGCTGTAGCTCAACATTCATGACAGCTCATCCTCTCTGCAGGAGCAGAGCTCCATCCCAACATGTGAAAGATTTCCATTTAGCCTCCAAAACAGCCATTTGCACATGGAGGCATGAACTGTAAATGGGTAAAAGGGAGGATCCCCAAAATCTACTTTTTTAGGCTATTAAATCTAGGACAACATTGAAATCCTATTTTACTCTGATGTAAAATTCGGCTCTTTATTCATCCCAGCAGAAAGCCCTATTATTTTTTATCATGGAACCACTTGTGATGACAAAAAGCAGCTCAAAGTGCTCAAAACCACACATGCTTGAACACACCAACCTGAGCACAAGGACAGACTCCATCCCACTTGCTACACAGACTTCTGTCTGGTCTTCTCTCTCTCTTCTTTTTCCTTTCCTCTCTATTCTTATGTATTTGTAAAACAAGAAATAATTTTTGCCTTTCCCAGTGGGAAATCTACAGTGACAGGGTGGGGAAGGGAAGCCTCCAGCAGTGGGAAGGGGAGGCCAGCCAAGCGCCTTGGAGATGCACCAAAAGTGCTGAGACTGCTCCTGAAAAACAGGAACAGCCTCCTGGTCACGCTCCGTAGGTCTGACCRGGAAGGATGCCCTTTCCAAAGGAGGAATATTGATTGCAGGTGACCGTCCCACCACCACCCTCTTGGCAAGAGGTCACTGCTGAACTTCCCCTCTTCTCACTCGCATCCGTCTTGTTGACTCCGTGGAGATTCTGCAGATTGCAGCAGAGCAGCTGAATTATTCCAGCTAATGAGAACGTAATGTTTCATCCCCGACTTCCACAGTCACTTAAATCTATCCTTATCTAATTAATTTTGCAAAACAAAAAGTGCCTAGGCAAATAAACTCCACAGTCTGACAGCTGTAATATTGGGAGTTACTGTTCGGTCAGCAAACAGACTAAGAAAGTATAAGGGGCCCAAAGGGGAAAGGACAAATAAATTATTCAATAAATTATTGACTTTAAATCAGTGCAGAATTTGGGGAGGMCAAAAAAACCCCACAACTGACCCATTTTAGCTCTGTGAAAGTGTCACCACTGTCATCCTGCTGCTGAAAGGCACAGAGGCTTATGAGTGGCAAGCGAAATAGAGCCAAGCTACACAGAGCTAAGGCAGCCACAGCCCATCTCAGAAAAGCAGAATTAAACAACATTAGCAATGACCCATTTCCTCACTCAGCAGGGACCAGCCGAGCTAATCTGGCTCTGGAGGAAACACGCTGAGGGCTTTCCCACACACGGATTGCTCTCTGCCAACGCACACAAYGCTTCCACTAATCCACCTTGCCCCAAGATGGTTGACCATTTCTGTTTAAAGAAATAAGTGGGGATTAAGAGGAGGAAGCCTGAAATCCAAGAGTATTGAAATTAAACTGGCAGGGAAGGTGAGCTGCTGAGAAAGAGAGATTTGCTCTGGAAAGAGTTTCACAGCTCGTGTGGGATGGGGGTTGCACAGAGGGTGTAGCAGTCACACCCCAGTGATGCCCTCACTAGCATGGGGAGATGCTCATTTGGGGGGGGGTATACTTTTTTTTTCTTTTTTAAGGAGAAAAATGGAATTCCCTGCCTGTTCACCTCCAAGGGAACAAGCTCAAACATAACTTCAGCCACATAGACAGACCTTTCACTTTTGCTGTGGGTAAATGTTTTCACTTAAATAATCCAAACTTGCAGTGACAGCAAGGTTGGACTGGATGATCTTAAAGGTCTTTTCCAACCTAAACGATTTTATGATTTTATGACAGCTGCTTCAAGTGTTTGCTCCCATCTTCTCCCCCTCCCTCCCCCCTACCAGACTTTTAGCTACCTTGCCTAAATCTACTGATATTTGTATTCTCTTTGCTACCATTCCATTTGCCCACATGTTCCCTTAAAAACCAGAAGGCAGCCCCCGAGCTGATGCCTCCTGGCACAGATCTTTGACTGCAATCAGAGCAATCTTCATTTATTCCAGCTGAGGATCTGACCCCAGCACTTCCAGTGCTTGAGCTGTAATAGAAGTAGAATCAGACCAGGCCATTACATGTTTGGGAGATGTCCAAGACACTTTCAGGTGCTCCAGAAAGCAGTGCCAGCAATTCTGCAGTTCATAAGGATTTTTTCCCCGTCTGAATCAAACAGGGACGATCAGTGCAATGGGTATGGCACACAAGGATCTTATCYAGACTCTCTTTTGATTATCAAACATGCCAAGATCTGCCACAAGGTTTAGTTGCAGGGTGAGTCCAGGGACATGCACCAGCCCATTTTACAATTCAAGGCTTACTTACATTCAGGTTTTTTTGTTTTCAGTCCAAAAAGCAAGAGAAACCCCATAAATCAGTCTGGTGTGGTACCGCTGCATGGGCCAAGACTCTCCGTATGTGCCACTTCTGGCAAACAGAGCCATMTTCAGATCCAAATTGGGACTATTTAGTTAAATTTGAAAGGAAGTTCAAACTACCCAAAAAATCCAATCAAAGCAAACAACTGAAACAAGAGACAGGTCACATTGCACACCGAAGCATCCAAAGAGAAGTGGGTTTTCACTCTCCCTTTATTCCTTCAGATTGCACAATTTTATCATGCTTTTTCCTGGTTCTCCATGGGAAAGACAGCCCAAGATGAGATGAAGGACAGACACCAGACACTACCTGGTCATATCTTGAACCACACTTTCAACAAGAACATGTAGTAATTACGTTCAAGACCCCAAAGGGCTGCCTTCCTTGGTACACGTGGTCCAGTCCACAGTAGACTATTCTACAAATCTTTGAGAATAATAACGATGATCCTCCCCAAATGACAGTTATGCCTGGATAAGGGACATGGCATATTCTCTTTAACCCCAACTACACAGGAATCACGAAACCCTTCCTGGACTACTGAAACAGARCTGCCACTTCCTCTCTACCTGACTATTCTCATTAGAACAGGCCATTACTATTTGCTTAATCAAGTGTTCTGCAAGACAAACCAAGGGCAGCACTGGGTGACAGTGGCACAGWAAGCAGCCTCAGCCCATGAACTGTCTCAATGTCACCATATACCCCGACCAGCACAGAGCCTGACCCTGCACACRCCAACAGCAACCCTTCCTTACAGGAGGAGAATTCAGCCAAAACCTGACAAATGCAATTAACAGGTGAGGAAAGACATGTCCAAGAACAAACATGTTTATTTGTATGGTTATTTTTCCACTAGGGTGATGCATTCTGGCATAACTCGCCATGCCCTCCATTTCTGCCCCTTTAACACTGCCAGTCTCCCAGGAAGGCCAGGAATAGGAATGTGGCTCTTTTTCTAAGCAATCTCATTTCTTTCTTAGTTTGTCTATCGCTACTAATGTCTCGGGTTAACTAATTGAATTCAAGTTGCTTAATTGAAACATCTTGGGTTAACTAATTGAACGCAAGTTGAAACATGTTAAGTGCAGTGCCTGTTTCTAATGCAGCAGGAGGGGGGAAAAAARACCCAGCAGTTTCAGAGCTCTCTGCATTTGTTGGCAGCTTTTTTTTTTTTTTTACCTTGATGTGGAATAGGATCATCAGACCAATATTATGGAGACTATTCAAATTTCCACCCAAGAACAAGGGAGAAGATATTCCTTTTGTACAACAACATTTCTGTAAATTTTGTTTAGCTTGCGTGGGATACAGTTAATTACAGTAATTTATCAAACTGGCACAAGGTAGTATTCACACATAAAGTTTTTCCTGCAGTCAGAATCCTTAGTTTTATATGAGACTGGTTTGTGCTAATTGAATTTTCACTTGGGTAGATAAAATCTTTAACAACTCTGGAATAACTAAGTGCTCTTTGTTCAATGATGTGGATCAGAATGATTTACAGCACCTTTCACATAATCATGCTAATTTTGCTTTCATATGATTAATTAAAACAATATGTTCTTTCTTTGTAAAATAGAATTAGTGCACCCAAGGAGACAGGTTTTATTGCAAACTTCTTTTTCTGGTAATGAAAGCAATTTTCACACACCACCTTTTTGGCAAAGCTAAATAAACACGCTTAAGTGGGCAAGGAAACTGCAGATGGGGTCAGATCCCACCAATGGGATTGGCAGATTGCACCAGAGATGGTTCAGCCCCAGASCACAGCCAGCAGGAAGCTTTTAGGATGTCCAGGCCAAAGTCCCTTCCCACTGCCACGGTTTCCTATTGACTGCGTCTCTCTCATCACATCTAGAGCCAAACTGAAGGACATTCCCGTAACAGCACAGAAACTCAAATGCTAAAATGGATCATGCTGGTGGTCCAAGCTCTGGAATCAGCACAAACCTARAATCTTTCAGCACAACCCTAAGGAATGGGATATCTGACTATGGTGGTCGTGCTGAGTCTGCCCCATGGGAAGGATGAGAGTGAGCTTGACAGAGCTTTGCTCTGTGCGTTGGGTGCCAAAGAAAAATCTGTTTATAGTCACTTTATATTGTCCCTGCCAGTTTCTGTTACTGTGCCTTGGCAGGATTATTTAGGTATTATAYTGAAATACCCCAGATAATGAGACCTGTTAGAGGAGAGTGGTGAAGTGGATCCCACAGGGGACTGTGGAGGAGAGGCAGGTGCTCTGGCTGATGGCAAAAAGTGAAGARGGAACCTCAAGAGATGCTCTAATTGCACCAAAGGGGTAATTGTGCAACCTGATGAAGGAGAATAGATCCACAGCCATCATTACAATTAATAGCAATCATGTGGATGGCTAAACTCCCCACACAGAGCACTGAGTATTTAGTGTTCCCTCCTGTCTTATTTCATTTCAAGTCTGGATCAAGGTGCTGGACCAGAAAAGTTACCCAACTCAAAGTTTAAAATACACTTAGGTATCACAACTCTGAGTACATTCTTGGATCTAAGACTTTCTTTAATGCATGAAACAGCAAAGAAAAGCCTRTACTGCTGGGTTTCTTTAACCAATTAAAAAATATTCAAAATGAGAAGTTTCTTTTCATCTGTCAACCCAAGATCTCAAGTCACTTTGCCTGWAGTATCCATGTGTACCAGCAAAACGAAAGTCCTCAACTGTCAAATGTCACATTTCAAGCAGTTAACTCACCAACCAAACCCTACAGAGAAACCTGCATAGAGGCATAAATACAAGAAGAGTGAAGATCAGTCAAGGGAATCATTTATGTGGTGAAAAAAAAAAATAAAATCAACACTAAACAGATCAAAATAGAATATAACTGGTACTTGAATACCAATGCTAAGATGCAGCTGCAAGTGCTAGGCAGAAAACAAAATACCTTTTGGAAAGCAACTGTGAAAAATCTAGGCATCAAATAGAGACAGCCCATCAGCCAGGTAAAGGAACACAAGAAATCAATCAGGTTTAGGACAAGCTGAGTGTAGATGGAACAAGCACGTCCACTGGTGCAAGGAAACACGAGCACTCCCAAAGAGCCTGGAAAAGGCATCCTCTCAGGAAGGCAGTGCAGTTGATATGAACACTGAAATGGAAATACTATAGTCCTGACYCCTATAAAAGACTGATGCAGAACAAGCCAGCAAAAAAAAAATAAATAAATAAAAGGAAAAGTTTTGCAGACATGTTTTTCTGTACCTATCAAAGAGTTTCCAAGGATTGTCTGATTAAAGCACCATCACTACACCCTCTTCTGTAACTATCTCCAGCAGGCAGGAAGGTGTACAGTTATTGGGAAAATTCCTGCTGCTGCAAATATCTCCTTGTGCACACAGTCRTCTCCAGGGCAGGGGATGAGCAAAACAGCAAACTGCATGTGACAGGCCACTTACTGCACTTCATGGCAATGCTCAGTATATAGCTTGACTACAGTCCTGCCAGGCTCTAATTTAGGTGTCATGACTACTTCTCTTCAGTGGCTGATGCACGAAGAGGAGCCCCGGCCAGTTCCTGCTCTTAACCTCTCCGTGCTCCCTGGAGCTCCTGGGATACAGCAGCTGTGACAGCCAAGGAAGCTGCCCTTTGGTTATGCATCTTCAGTGCTGCTGTATAAAATAAAAACTCCTCCTAGAAAAGCAAGGAGAGCACAGACTAATGGGTTGCTTCTGGCTCAGGGTGGTCTGGGCACACCAATGGTCAGACACCATGGTCAGTCTGTCCATCCTCTCGCTGCAGCCACCACAGTCCTGTTGGAAGCCTGAGCAGGCTGGGAGCCACACTCTGCTGCCACTTCCTCCAGTGATTGGCATTTTCTGCCTCTGTAAAATTAATTTGATGACTGAATTAAACTAATAATTACTTCATTTCCAAATATGGTCTCAGGGTGCATTTGACTTAGAGCATGTTTCTCTTGGGAGGTGCCAGGGAGATCGAGTTGTATTACTTATGGAATCTGGGCTAATTTAATTAATTTTTGATGGAAAGTGCTTGATTTTGCAGACGGTAGCTGTCTGCAGGGCCACACTCAGTTGCTGATATCTTTTCACTTTCCTCTGTGATACAAGAGATGATAAAGGGCCCAATTAATAAAGTCACCTTGAGAGGGAGACCTTCTGTTAATGGCAGAACCAGAAGTGATTCACCATTTGGGAAAATTCTGGTTTCCTTATTTCCATCCTATCGAGCACTCACCCACTCACAATATGCCTCTTGAAAACAACTGAAAGCTGAGGGAGTCCATATGGCCACACTTTCACAAACTCTTTCAAAGCAAGGTAACAATTAGAAGCATATTTATAAAYGACATCCTGAAATCCTGCCCTTTCCCTCTTTCACCAGGCATCACCTCCAGTTCCATGTGCTCCCAYTGGACCCTGCCAGCCCCACACAGGGGTTCTCATCCCATGTCAGAAGTTTGGGGACTTGATTGCTGACAATGCAGAAATAGCACCATGGTAAATGATAATAAACAGTTGTTTCAAAAGTAACCTGTGCTATCCAGACAATTAAATTCCATTTTCCACTCGTCCCAGCCAAGTGAAGAGTCACAGACCTCCAACCCAGGAGCATCACACGTGCTGCCTGCACTGCCACCAACCTCCAGAGCAGCCTCAAAGTCATTGCTAGGGCTTCTAGGGCTTCCATAGGGAAGGCTGCTCCTCTCTACTCTCTGCATTAAATTCCCTATGGAAAAGGGAAAATATTTTTGTTTCTTGCCCTCCCTCTTGGCTACCCAGATCGTTTCTTCCTGCAGGCCCAGTCACTGCTCACTGTAAGTACACACAGAACCCAGTCCTGCAAAAGGAACGGGGTCTCTGATTTCACAGGGATGGAGATACCAACACGACACAAGCAAAATGAAATGGAGCCAGCCAGCATTTCGTGGTAAGTGCCCTGTCAGCAGGCAGAAGGGAGGTGGGGAGTATCAGCTCATCCCCACAGCTCACAGGAAATCCTGACAGGCACCTCAGTCTGCAGAGCRTGAAGCACAACGGTAAAGATGCATCTTGGAATTTGAGATTTACTCTCGAGAGCAAAGCCTTTGAGTTCTGCTGAACCATGCCCAGCTTTAAAGAGCACGGAGAATAAGGAGCACCAGCTCAGCTGCTTTCTCCAGAAAAGATGCACAAGATTTAGGTCATCGTCTGTCAGCAGGGARGAGGAAGCCTCCCCAGAGAAAATTAGCCAGGGGAGGAGGAGGAAGTTCGGAAGCGAAGGTGGAATAGTTTTGCAAAAAAATGAGGAGGTAAGAAAGAGATCTCCAGAGCTTTGATTCGTCCTACAGATGAAGGAAATGGTGGATTTTGGTGGTATTTTGAGATGATGAGTGGTCTTAAACCTACTCCTACATTTGGATCATTCTCTACCATAACTGATAAAACTATCATTTCCATTTAAATATCTATTCTACAGATGCCAAACCAACATTTGTAAGGTTTTATCCCTCAAACTCTCTCAAAGCACTGAAGGAAGGAGTAGACAGAAGTGAATAGCACACACAGAACCATGCCCAAGTCTGGCCTTGGAAGCTCAGATATTCTCTCCCGCGGCACTGTGATCTGCCAGGGAGTGCTTGCACATCAGCAGAGGGAGTTGAGGATATCTCATCAGAGGAAGTTAAGGATATCTCCATGGACTTTGATGCCTGCACAGCAGAGAATCTCACCATGAAACCCTGGCAGCAACAGATTATTTTTATACACAGTTCTTTCCTATTTATTACAGAGTCATAGAATAGTTCGGGTGGGAAGGGACCTTTAACAGTCACCTAGTTCAACCTCCCCTCACATCCTTGAGACAAGCTTTCRTTCTGGACATTCATTTCTGTTAATGAGGCTCAGGACCTGAAATATCCAAAGCCAGAAGAGTGAACACACTCCCCCAAGCAGCATCCACACACTGACAACAGCCAGCCTGGTACCTCGTGACTCCCCTTGGGACAGAGGAGGGCTCGGAAGAGAAAAGCTCGATCCGGCAGCACTGACGTTATAAGGCCTCCAGTACAATATTAAATTAGAGGCTTGGTAGTCCCTGTAGGACCACATACTGTTATTTGTAATACAGTTGAGCTGCTCTTAAAATGAGGACTTGTGAAAGGAATAGACTACCCTAAAAAGAATTAATTTTCTGTACTCCAGATCAGAGCTGCAGCACTGGAGTGAGGCGTTTGGAAACAAATGACCAAAAAGCAATAAACATATTAAAAATAAAWTTTTTACTGCAGCAAAAGGGTGAAATAGTGACCTGTCAAAGGAATGGCGCAGTTAAATGAACACGTTTTCTGTTTTGCAAATCAAAGCAAATTTCCCAGAGAAATGGATCTTTTTTGAACAAATGCTTCCTTTAGGATTGGGCATGTTGGAACTGCTGCTTGATTTTAAAACATGTCTGGGCATTAAGTAGACTTTTATTAGAGCAAAGAAGTTATGGATGTAGTTAGTCAGGAAAAAAATTAAAAGATGATTATCAGAAAGTTAGGCATTAAGGACCTTGAGAGAGACTRCTTGGCATGGAAAATGCTTTGGAAATGCAGCTTTCAGTGCGTGGTGGTGACCGTGTCCAGCGCCTCAAGCAGAGGCACAGACCCTGTTTAAAGCCAAGTGCCCCTTTTCCCAGTGACTCTTGCTCCCATCTATTCTTTGCCAGTGACAGCTGTAGCTTGCACCTCTGGTAGGTTGCAGCAAGGGCACATCCAGTTTATTCAAACTTCTGGCCCCTGTTCCCTGAATTTCATGGCAGGGACCAACCACTTTCATGTCCTGTCACAGGGATCTCCATCAGGTTACACAGGTCCTGTGCATCAACTATTCTCAGCCCCATTGCTCCAAAAATACTTGTACTTTTATCAAAGTCCTACAGTTTGATGACAAAAAGTTTGGCTTTTCTCCCAGCTTGATGCAGACAGGTCAGATATTCACGATCCACCTATGCAGATGATGATAAGAGGCTCAAATCTTTGACAACAAACAAATCAGACATTTCCAGGAGCTGCAGTTCTTCAGAAAAACATCAGGCAAGGACTTAAAATTAAAATGGCAGAACCAGCAATGGTTACACGAATCCAAAACACACCTGTAATGSTGAAAGGGAAATCACCTCACCCTCAGGCCTCAGAAAAATTCATCCAGTCCCTGCAGTTTTCCAAAGTGACAAGGTTTTATTTACCTAAAAGAGATGTATCCGGATTTTGATGAGCTCTTGCTGCTTTTTAATCTATCACTCAGGGAGCTGCTCTTGCAGGGAGCATTTGACACTGAGTGAGAGGCAGCAGTGCCTGGCAAAACCTGCCTCGCCTGTTTTCACGCAGGCTGTGTTTGAGCATCCATCAGGTGTGCTGCTCACACAGCCCAGCCAGACTCTGCTCTCTGGCAAGTTTAGCAGACATCACAGCACTGTCTCTCACTCAGAGAGAGTGTTTTTTCTTCTCTCACTATGCAGATGAAGGAGGAACTCGAGGAGACAGTCGTCCTTCCTCCTCACACCGCTTTTGCGCCTCACAGTAACGGCRTTGCTGAGCTCTACAAAGTCTCCATCTTTTTCTTGCTCTGAATGTGGCAGGATGCAGCAATTTTATTCCACCTTTAATAACATGGAAACTGGCATTTAATTTTTAATGTTAGCTTAAAACCCAGGAGGTTGCTGGGCTTTACACATCAGTGAAATCAATCTCCTCTTGGGTCATTTAGAGAGTTCAGGAGTCTGACACTACTGCTGGCAACTAATCCCTTCCTCCCCCCCTTCCCTACTCTCTCAAACACTCTTTCAATTTTGCTGGACTAAAGGCAGGGGTAAGGTCAGACGACTGGCCGGGCTCCTGGGGTACTGCAGGGGCCATAAACCAACAGGAATTAAAGCAGAATATCCATGCCAGGTTATCAAGCCCATTCCCTGGCCAGTGCAGTTTAGTGGCCCACACCACCTTCCCTTGTGCTTTATCTACAGCTCCTGAACAGAGCCTGCTACTATTCCTTTCTGGTCACTAGGACTTTGCAGCTCTTAGGATGACCTGCAGGCTGGTTTGATCCTACCTCCAAAGGCTGTCTTGTCTCAGGAAAAAAAAAAAAAATCCAATGTATAAAGGAATAGATAAGAACATATTCCTGCAGAGATGAGTCCCTGAGGTTTTAGGGTTTCATGCACTACCAGCAAGTTCACCAGACTTGTGACATGTGTCCATACCCCCAGTGTTTTAAAACCTACTGTAGAGAACAGACTSCTTTTTCTTCTCTTTGGATTTTCTAAAGGGAAAGATCAAGAGACTACAATGGAAGGGGGGCGGGGGGGAAGCCACAAATAGGATCAGTTCCAAGAATATCAGCTACTTGTCAGCTCTGCAAAATAGCTGTTAATTTATAGAGAAGAAGTGTKCAGGTTCTTTCAGAGCCATACGTCAAAGCTTTCTCACTATGATACCTGGCTTTATTTGGCCTTCATATTATGGACCAAATTGGATTTCTCTGGTTCTGGATAAACTGCACAAGGGTGATGTACACTGTGATTTATTGCTGCAAGTGCTTAAAATGCCTCCCACTAAATTTGTAGTGACCTTATCACACTATTAAAACCTGAAGTAAATAAGTGCACTGAGTAAAGGTTAACAACACCTCAAATAAAACAAACAGCAAACAGAGGGGATAGGAGATTCTCGCTCCCATTGCTGGCACACTCCAGGGAATGAAACTGCTGGATGTTCTGGCAGCACAAGGGAAGAAGGCCAGAGGATGCAGAGCCACGCAGAGATAACAAATGTGATTTAATTCCCCAGACCAGCCCCCAGCCCTGCAGCCCACCAAGCACGACAGCTTTGCTCGTGCTTTGCTCTGACACGTTTCCACCTCCGGAAGCCCCTGGATCAGGCCCCGTGATGAACAGCATCCCCCTTCCTCCAGCCCAGGCTGGGCAAGGACAGCAGCACCCACAGGGCTCCCTCTGCCTCGAGGATCAAAGCCCAAAAACCACAGGAGAGGACAGGGCAGCAACTTCTTATGCAATAGCCTTGCAGCCACAAAAAGATCCTTTTGAGAAAAAAAACTTTACCCTGTGGTCTGAAGAGAGAGTCATCACCAAATCTAGCCCCCAGTTTTATACAAGGGCTGAATATTCTGTCTTTGGTAATTGTTTCAGGTTTATTTTCTAAAAGACCATGCCCAGCTCATGCTTTCTGTTGTCTCGCACAAAGATTTATAAGTTAGCAGATATCTGAAWAAAATTAGTATCAGGAGGTAGAGGAGCACTTGGAGAAACATGACCAAGGTGAACAAATGCAGACACTGAGCCAGAGAAAGAACAAGAAACATTGAAGCCACTGATTTGAACAGATTCCTTGCTGTTTTGTAGAGGGAGATTCATCTCCAGGTGCTCGTGTTACAGCCAGACAACAATAAAGCTTTGTGCAACTCAGAGCATCAGAACACACCTTCTCCACAGCAGAGCTCGCTTAAAAGTAACGCAAAATTTGTGGGGGAAAGGCATTTTTCATTAGAGATCCTCAAAAAAAGGATGTTTGAAGTCCTCGAGACAAAAGAAAAAAAAAAAATTTCTTAGTGAAAGCTGAAGCAGGTTTTGTCCATTTGGGCTCTGCAATTAGAAATGGTTTTTTATTCCAAAACAAATACTCATTTCCCATTTCAGGTAAGTGTGAAGTTCTGAAAGTTTCTCCCCCAAACATTAAACTGTTTGAATACAACATTTAGTACTCTCAGCCTCATTTTTTCACTGATACATGGGCAAAGGTGAGTCAGGTCATTAGAATCTCCTTCCTTTTTATTCCAACAGCAGCTGTGATAATAAATTCATTATTTTCATAATTGCTCCATTATAATTTAGTAATAGATTCACATTAATTTCAAAAGTCTTACTATGAGGCATTATCCAAACAAAATAAGAAACAATTAAAATTAAATTTATCTAAAATCCTATTTAGAAGGCATTATCCAAACAAAATAAGTAATATGTAGCATGAAATTTATCTAACATCCTATTAAAAATGATAACTTTGAGGCCAAAGAAAATATTTTACATAAAAGCATCCAAGATAATTGACTTTTTCTGCTGTGCTCTTGAAGCAAGAGCAGATAGCCAGTAATAGTGCCAAAACAAACAGGAATGCTGGGCAGCCACAGAGGCTTCACACCCCCAGGGCTGATCCCAGCAGGGATCCCTCCTCTCAGCCGCTCTGTCTCACCCTCCCCAACAATTTTCCTTTAGGAATTCAGAGTTGTTCTTACACCACTCGCTCACTTTCGCCAGGGCAGCCAGGACTCCTTGGGAAGCTTCTTCCTGCCGCCTTCAAGCCTCCAGGTTAAGAAATTCCTCTTCTGGAGCCGCAGGGAAGCTCCGTGGGTGTTGTTTGTTCCTGCCAGCCCCAGCAGGTGACCACAGCCTCCCCTGGGCAGCTCCACAGCCGCAGAGCCCCCACCAACAGCTGTGGGGAGAGGCTCTGAGCGCTTCACCACAACCCCTTTCCACCTGCTTGGAGCGGGGTCACTTAGAACCGGAGTATTTCGAGGAGAAAAGGCTTTTAAATCAAAGGCACCTGGTGCTCCTGCCTGTTTTGTCCAGTGTTGAGGCACTTTCCTTGCAGAAAGCACAGCAGATTATTGTTTGTTCCCTAAGGCTCCCAGATCTTTGTCTCACCATCCACTATCTTGAATCATAAACTGCTTTGTCTTTTGCCACTTCAGGGAGCACATAGCTGAGCCCTGCCTTGGGCTGCTCTTTTCAATGTCCCTCCATTAGGTTGTAGCCACTTTTAATTTAAAACCCTCATAATTYTTTTTGTTGTTGTTTTAAGCGTGTGTTGAACTGTTCTTGCTGGAGAGATGTGTTTTCTCTGCAGTAATGGGACTTGCATAGATGCAAAGCAGCCTTCTGTGTAACAAGTACGTGGTAACCTTAACATGTTTCTGTATGTCTCAATAACCAGGTCATTAAGAAAACATGCTACAGATCAGATTGCTGCCTGTCATGCCTCACAAGAGGAACTAACAGCATCATTTCATGTGATTAACTTGATCTCAGTGTCCAGTTTTACGTTTGAGAATCTATGTCCATGGTCAGAAAGATATTAAAGCAAACACTTAACTCCACCCATCATTTTTCTCCTGTCTCAGCCTTCCTGMAATGAGTCATTAGCTGCATTTCATCAGTTCAGTTCCAAAATCCTCACATTCAACTGCAAAAAATGGAACCCCTTTGATCTTAGATTGCCACTAATTCATAATTGATAACCCAGTCTGGAAGGAAAGGAAAAAAATTCGTCCCCATTAGTTGTTCCACTTAATATGTTCTGGTGCTTCAATTATGCAAAACCCAACTCTCAGGGCCTGACTGCCTTCCAAACTGTGAGTCAATGGGGGGAAGAGAAAAACCCAGATCGAATTATTCCAGCTGTAAATCTTTGTAATAGCAGAGATGTCACGAGAGCAATACTCAACACTGAACAACTCTGTTTGTTTTCCAAGCCTTTCCTTTGTAGAATTCCCAAGGCATCCATTAACGACTCCAGAGAGCTCAGTGGAGGACTCAGGACTCATTCTCCCTCACTTACATTTTGTTGGTCAGGTCGTTAGGCTGTGAGTTGTGATGACCCTTTTTGGCCCAAAGCACTAAAAGCCTTGGAGTAATATACGACCTGGTAAGTGAGTAAGCGAGGAGAARTAATTAACACAAGTCATTATGCTCTTTATTTTGTAGAAGAGAAACTGTCGCTTCTTTCTGAAGACCTTTGAATTATAAATGTTTGGAATGTGAGCACCGCGAAGAAAACAGCAGAGCAGACATCGCTGGGCCAAAGCGTGTTTTTCTGCTGGGAGACTGACAGAAGCAGGACTATGCAGCAGGGAGCTCAGCTACAAAGGCAGGGATKCCTGCAGCACCTCATGAATAACCAGCAATCAAGGATATGGATATGACTGTRCCTGTGTTCTGTCCCCCAGCAGGTTGTTGGGCTTAAAGGAGAATCTTTGGGCCTACATTTCTCTAAGACAAAACTGTACGACCACACAGCAAATTCCCAGGAGTCAGGGGAAATTAAAGCCTGAAATTGCACAGGTGCTGTTCAAGATCAGGGGGATCACGTGTTCGGGACATTTTGGTTCCATAGTTGTCCAGAATTCACCCACAATAGGACAAAAAGAAAAAATTTAGTTTGATTTTCTACTGGCTTGTGTCAAGTGACTGATGGACTTCATGCTCYAGGAAGATGTGAACTCCAGGTGAAAGATTTCCTGGAATAAGTCCAGGATAATGTCTCTTTTCTGGAGGGCATCACAGCTTTTCTTTCAGGTACTTATAGGATYTCCCCTCTACCTGTCACTGATTTTCTATAAACTTCAATCTCTTCCACACTTGTCCTCAACTGCCAAACTTGGTCAAGAGATCCTGACCCTGCTGGGAAGTCTAGGAGATGCTGAGTGCAAAGGCAAGAGCTTCCTTTCTGTAGGAAGCTGTGCTRAAGAAAACACAATTATTTTGCAGCAGAAATTCACATCCACTCTTTTCTCTTACGTACAGTGAGTTTCCTACAGTGRCAGAGTAAAGTCAAAGGCTTAAGGCAAATGGAGGGAACATCTTCACATATTGCCAGAATGTGTCAAAGCCATCACATAAACCTCCTTGCATTTTCTGGTACATTTTAAGGGCTAAGCCATTAACCTCTTACAAGAATAAATCTATCGAGTTCTYCAGGCTTCCCTTGCTCTGTTATTACTTCCCTATCAAAATCCTTTTGGTACTTGGAAATTGCAGGGTACCCCACGCCTTTTAYAAACAGACAGATGCTACTTGTCCTCACAGACCATCTCCTTGTCCCTCTTTCTTTGTCGTGTGCTGCAACACACCTGCTGTTACCTTYGCGTTCCTGGTATTCTCATTCCCTCCCAAATTTCCTCTTATTTCTCAGGAGAAATTTATGCCTCAGCCTTACACGAGTCTATGAGAGCAGCAAACTGTGAGCTGGCTTCCTTGGGCAGTGCAGACCCTTCCCCACACCCCAGGGCAGGGGCTGTCCTGCAGGTGACAGAGCCCTGGCTTTGCTGGCAGACTTTGGGAATCCTGTTTCGTGGCCAGCAGGATGGGAACTCTTTTCCAGGGCCAGTTCTTGCCTTACATTTTGCCTGTTCTGCTGCGTGTTCTCCTGTTGTTTTTATTTTTCACAGGCACCTGGCAAAAGAAAAACAACCCTGCACCTCACAGACGTTTTAATAATTCATATTCAACTTCAGTCACTGCAAGTTTAATAAACAAGTACTTATTAGAATACAATCACTTCTTCTTAAAGCGGGCAGTTTTTAGGAACGAAATCACAATAATTACCTGTAAGAATATGTATGAATAACAAACATTCAGTCCTCCTGCTTTCGTTGTTTTGTTCACTTGCATGAAAGCCTCCCCCACTGTTCCCCTTGCCTCTGTTTTAGCAAAGACTTTGCTTTTAATTGGACTGAATAKTCAGCTGAGTTCAAACCCAAATTTGTATGTAAAAAAGCTATACATAGCAACCAGCTCATCCTGGAATCCATTAAAAATAACAAGAGGGATTGGAATGAGATTATTTCAAGAGCTCTCTTGCATTCATAGGAAAACAGATTTACTGCACTTGCAGAGAAGCTCTCCCAGGCAAGGGAGATGCAGGTGATAACACTGAACATTGAAACATCCTCCTGGTTTTTCCTCTTGTCCACAAAGCAGAAGCATGAGGATTTCTGAGCTAATTCCATACCTGCAAACCAGCCTGCCATGCACTGAGAGCCTGCTATCAACACTGTCCATTTCTGCAGCCTCCTCCCTTCAGCCCTCCCTTGGGATGCATTGAAGCTCCCTGTGAAATTCATCCTGGCACTAAATGGAAGCAAGAGAGAATCCTGTACAAAACCAAAACAAATCAGACACTGTTAAGTGGCAACTACAATAAAAACACCTGCAAGAGGCAGGAAAGCAGGCTGAAAAGCTGGCTGACATCCTCAGAGAAGGGAAGCCCAGCAGCCTCAGCATCGTGCTGCAACAGGGGGGTGACCAYGTCCTGACCACCCACCCTTGAGCCCAGTCACCCTCTCACGGGGCTCCGACAAAATTTGGGCTGACCAAATAAAAAGCAGCATGTTGCCCTGAGAGCAGAGCACAGTGCCAAATTGCAGCCTGCCACCTCAGCTGCCACCCCTCTGGGAGGATGCAGGCTGTGTTTTCATTCCAGGGGAGGTTTTTTACTTCTCTCACTTAAAAAATAGCAATTTTCATAAACAGCATCTTTGCCACACTCCCACTCACAGCAAGAAAATGGAAAGTGATCCAGAGACTTTAGGTTTCTCCCTCCAGCTCTTGACAGGGGAAATTTTCAGGAAGAAAAAGAAACGCTGCTTTAACAAGATAATTAATTGTTTTGGGGAACATGTGTTGTGGAGCTCTTGTATGGAAGAGAACATGGGGGGAGGACAATTTTGACTTTCTCAGCAGGGAAAAATAATACCTTTGTAAGTCRGAGGCACACACACCCTGAGGCTGTAGCTGAATTTTTGAAGGGCAAGTCCTCTGCTAAGGCTTTCCTTATGGGTTGCCCTGCAGTGACCTCACACCATAGCCCCAGCAGAGGCCTTGAAGTCACCATCTCCAAAGGCACAGGCTCGGATGTGCCTCCAGAGGAGGATCCACATTTAACCCCAGGGCTACAAACAGAGGCCAGGTGAAGGAGCAGCATGTTCTCCTGTGTCAGGTAACACATGGCCTTTCAAGCTGCTCTTCAAAGCAGAACATCTTCCTTTGGACCACAGAGCCACAGGCTTCTCCAGCTTAGGGTACTGGGGGAAGGTCTRTGCTCGGAGGGGCCCTGATTAGAAGCCAAATGAAACGGGGTAGATTTGTAGAGGTTTTCAGAGCATGTTTTACTGACTGCCACGCACCCTTAAGTGTTGAAAATCTGCTGATCCCAAAGGTCTGGGCTGCTAAACAGAAGTCACAGCAGCCAAGGTGGTTTTCTTTGAAGTCTTGCTTCTATTTTGCTTACAACTTGCAGTTCTCAAGCTAAATGAGCTGCAGTTTGGCTCTCTGTAGATAAAGGTCTTACATTTGCACTACACCAAAAGATCTCCCAGAGCTCAGTCATTCCTCTGCACCATKCAGGTTCCTGTTAGAGTTCATCACTGTAAAGCACAGTGGGGTCTTTTGGTGAAAGGCACTACGTCCCATTTTTTTCCTACAGATCCCATATCTCGAGTTTGTTGTTTTGTTTTTTTTTCTAAGAGCAAACTAAAATGAACTGAACATTAGTGTGGCTCAGTTCTGTAGCAGATCTTTAGCTGATCTAAATTAACAGAGCTCTGACCCATATTCCTAATTCACACTTCTTGCCAGCCCGGGAATGGGTGGTGAAACACCACCAGGAAGAATATCGTTAACTATAGGAGCCTGGGCTTCAACAAGGTCGAGGACTCATCTTTCACCTTCATTTTGATAGCYCTCATGCCAAACCAAAAGAGGAAAGAGGCATTTATTTCCGTGTCCTGGAGTTCATTCACTTTGTGTTTTATAAGAGCCTGTAACTTGTGTCTTCTCCCAACTCGTTTTCCCTGGTGCATCGGCAGAGAGGCATGCCGGGCAAACACAAAAATCCCAACAAAAATACTGACCATGTTTGGATCTAACCTACCTTGGGAATCTCTGGGATGCRGAGGAAGTTGAACTGGCTACCCAGTTCCAGCTGTGTAAGAGCGCCCTGGCTTCTTTTTAAGCTTATTTATGTACAGATCAAACAAACAGACTTCCAAGCGCTTTCATTTAACTTTGATGCCAAACTTTGATGTCTTCACCATTTACAGTAATCATTTTTATGTGCATTTAATATTATTTTTTTAGTCCAAAATGCTTCACATAAAAAGACCAACTTCATTTAAAATATGCAGCATTTTTGCTATTTGAAAACTCTGCATTTTTAATTTGTTTCTTATCAGCAGAGTACTTCTGGGGCAGAAAGAACATCAAGTTTTTAATGCCTTTCAGTTGATTTAAATTAATATTTTATATTTTTATTCAAAAGAGCTGGCAAATAGAAGGGTGATGACATTTTTTCACACTCTTTCTCTGGCATGCGTTATGTGCAAAGTAATGGCTATTTTTWAAATATTTGGTGCTTTATTCCATGGTGAGTGCCCAAAAGATGACATTTCCACAGAGTTTAATGCACTTGGATCACTGCTCAAATGCCCAGGCTGGAGAGAAGAGGGACCTCAGCCTCTCAAGATTAAGATTTATATCTTARTATATCAAACTTTTGCTTTAAATGCAACATCTACCTTTGTGGCTTGAAAGCCCCATCCCCTCAAMACAACAAAGCAGGGAAGTATTGCCCTGCCTGTCTCTGCCGAGCTCTTTCCGAAAAACATAGAAAGCCAGAGGTAAGAGTGAAACTTTTAATCAAAAAAGGCCTAAATGATTTCTATTGCRTTTAATAACCACTTCATCACTGTCTCTGGATGGAAGTGCTGCACTGGATTCCATAGCTGACAAGAGAGGTGAGGCAGAGGAGAGTGTTCAGTTGGGAAGCTGCACCCCTCTCTTTTTAAAATCGGTGGAGGAGAGTATCTGAAGTTACTTTTCACTGCTGAACRCTCCAGCTCCCTTTAACCCAGGTAGCTGGGAGGCTGGTAGAAATCTGGTACCAGCAGGATGGAGCTCAGGGAGGAGTCACTGGGGATGCAAACTCCCAGACTATCCCTGCTACAGCTTCCACAGTCACGGACAGGATCTACAAATAAAATCTGGGAAACAAGGGAACTTAGAGGAGGACTGTAATTACACAGCCAAGTCCCACTTAGCACAGGCTACTGCAGTGTTAGCRCCACATTTTTGCAGGAAAAAACCATCATTGCCATTATCCGAGAGGACAGAGTACAGGGGAGAAAGTTTTCCTCTCTAGGGCAGATGAAGGAGGAGGAGAGCAGTGAGAAGCAATCATTAGTGAAATAATTGGCTGCCTGCTTTGCACAGTTGCCACAAAATGTTTATGCTGTCAGTGCCATGAGGGTGTTGACTTGCCAAAGCCACAGCTGTGCCAAGGAACTGTCAACCACAGGGGCTGCTGCTGCTTTTCACCTTGTGGGTACGTGAAGCATCCCTGGGTCATCACCCCAATTGCCCTGCTTTCCCAGGAACCGTATCAGAAAGATTTATTATCAGCCTCCCCCCGAAACCCAGGATTTTGGCCCCCACGATTGCTATCAGGAACAAATGTAACATCTGAAAATATCTCTGACAAATGAAGATAGGATGCTGTGTGATAAAGGATGTGAATTAAGTTGGGGCTCTTTTTTAAGTGAGTAATAAGTAGGAAGCTTCTGTGTCAGAGAACAAAAGACCTGTTGTTTTTCCCTGCTGTGGATAGAAAGAAATGTTAATATCTTACATTCAGGCAAAATGATACTGAGTTTACTCCAGGACTGTGCTGGAGTAGGATAGAAATGTCACTTCATTAAAGCATTTTTGTTTGCTTTTCCACCTCATTTTCCAACTCACTTTAACGAAACACAACTTGAAGAAGGAAGGATGCCTTTGTTTAGTATCAAAGAAGATGGATGTAAAAAAGAACTCCTGAGGTACCCAAAAGTGGTTAACTGAGCACAGGCAGTCATTGCAAAARTCCCATCAAGAAGTCTCACTTATCAGCAAGAAATCATATTAAAGAAAAGCATGGCCTGGGAAGGAAAGACATGCACCACACAGTAACTTATTCATATACTACATGTGTAAAGAAAGCTTCTATGAGCACAATCCTGAAAGCAGCTCCCTGCCAGTCCCTGCTGCTCTGGGGGGTGGTGAGCACACTCAGCACTCGGCAGGATTTACCTCTAATGGCTATCTCAGCCCAAAGCCAAACTGTTAAATGAATAAAAGCCCTGCATACTAGATCAGGACATGAGACGATTGCCTGCGTTGCTGAGAGATTATCAAGTGAATAAATCTAGCATGTGATAGATAAAACAAATACCCATTAAAAATACAAATCTCTCAACACTAGGAAGAGAAATGCATTCCCAGCACAGGCTCTGAAAGCATTCAGAAAGACAGGCATATCCAGCATCAGAACAGATGGAGAAGATGAACAATAATTGCTTTCCGAGCATCCATCCCCACAAAAGCAGTGAGTACAGGCCCCCTAAAGAGACAGATAATAAGAGCAAAAGAAAAATGAAGAGTATCTTTGAAACACCTCRGACTTGATGAGAACAGCTGGGAACTTCTGCTTTGAAGTGTGACATGCTAGAGACAAACTCAGACATTTCTGGCAACTCAGACATTTCTGGCTACTCAGCCAACAGTTCAGTTGGTATTGYCTTGATCTCAGAAATTTTCACTGACTTTTGTAGGTAAGAGAGGTGTAACTGCACCAGACTCTTGACTCCAGTCAGCCCAAAGTAAATCCAGGTTTCAAACAATTTTGCCCCTTCTCTTTGCTGACTTTGGAATCCACCTTCCCCTTCTAAGGGCACCTCACTTGTGGTTGTTTCACACTCAGATTTCTCTAGATACGCCCTGGTCAAGAAGATGACAATTATCTTCCCTCATTCACCTGTCTGCAGCCACGTTTCTGCATTTACCTACGGCCATGGACACACTCAGGATGAAACAGCACCAGTGTTATTTAAGAGGTTGCTGCCAGCAGGGATCCTGGGCAGCTTCCACAGTTGACAGACCGGGCAGGCAAAACCCAGCTGGAGCATATGCATGGATATATTATCACGAAATAGTTCTTCCACTATGAGAAGCTCTGTGGAAGTAATCCCTGGTGACTGAACCTCTCCAGCACAAGGTTCAGCGTCTCCAGCTTGTCTTTTCCCACAAGAACCTTGTTACAGGCTCCAGCTTGGGCACTTCTGTCACAGCACAGACTGTAGCTCCAGCCTGTCTCTGAGCTGACAGAATACAACCCCATCCAGGCAACCTTCAGCCTCAATACTAACCCCAGTAACATCCCAAGCCCGGCCCTGTTGGGAAGAGCCTGGCTGCTGCCTCAGCTCTGCCTTCCCAGCCTGTGCAGGCAGGTTCTTCTTTAGGCAGTTCAACATTCAGCTCACTGAACTAAGGACACATTTCAGGCCTGAAAGAAACAGAAAAGGACTTTTTAAGCTTGTGGTCAGAATCAGAACCAAAGATGAAACTATGCAAGTTATGACACAGCACATTGACAAAAGGCATTTATTTGCTGGAAGAACCATCCCAAGGCAGATGTCCCACATCCATTCAGCACCATAATGGGGTTCAGCTACACCCCCTTCCCGCTGAAAACTTCTGCCTTGCCTGATTTGCAGCCCTTTTGAGAGTTTTCCTGTACAGCCAGGTGAATGATTCAGGAAACTCAAACTCCAGAAGAGAGAGGGTAGCAGCACAAGGATTATTACYAATTATTTAATCAGCCATTTGTGGGGGTTTCTGGGCTTGTGCCAGCTCTACCTTCAGAGTTTTCGGACACACAGTGTGAGGGGAAGGACTCCTGTGSACTCTCTCAAGCTGTTCCATTACACCTGATTTATAGCATGACACTACTTGTTCTAGCCCATAACCTTGAGCTTGTAAACTGCACAGGGGAAAATTTACTAACTACTGAGTTCATCTTAATGCACTATTGGGAATCTTAAGTGGGGAAMGGAGAAGACAAGGAATTGGGCATCCAGAGGAGCTGGTTTTGAACAGCAATCMTGCACTGGCCCAGTGTAGGGCATCTTACTCTGCTTTCATTTAAATAAAGTTTTAATTTACATGGCCAGCATACAGTAAGGACCTATGTTTGTCTTGCTTTGAAGGTGATAATCAATAGSAGAGTTGTAGACACATTTCCCAGCTTATTAGCTGCACACATGGATGGAGTTTCCCACAGCAGCAAGTACAAATGCCTTTACTCCACTCTCCGCTGGCATCAGAGTTTGATTAATAACAGAAGCCAGAAAACTGGTTTGTAACTTTTCTATTAGGATAGAAAATTGTCACTCACACAGCAGACAAGGAGTCCTCATTAGTGTAAACAGGAAAGCACTCATAGGTGGAACATGGGTGCCACAGGTCCTTTACCACACAAAACCTGAGGGCTGCACTCCTGTGCAATACGCAGGAGCAGCACCCACAGATGCTGCAGTTATTCAGATGCTCTGCCCCACATTTTGTCTTTATTTTCAAGAATGCTTTGTTCAAGTGTATTACACAGACTTTCAGATTAATTTCCTCAGCTGAGACTCTTGAGGTGAATGTCTAATTTGCTCAAGGTAAAGTTAGGCTCTCCTTGGCTCATTCCCTTCAATGGCAGYCTGCCCTCCATACTGACATACAACTTCCTTGAAACAAGTGGAGACTGTTGATGGTATAGAGCAAATAAAAAATGAGCTCTGCATGCACTGACTATTCCCAAGAGATAKCTTGCTCCTTACTTCAGTCTAAGTACTCAAAAGTCAGTTCATGAAACTTTCCCCTSAAGTTATTTTCCTCATGTAAGGCTCCAGCAAACAGCAACTTGTGTGATTATTTCTGCTATGGCAGTCTCTTATTTTGTTCAATTTTTAATTATTTTAAATTACATGGCTGAAGTGCTGCTGGGTAGATGTCATTCAGCAGTAAAGGCTTGTTCTTTGAAGAGCCTGAACTAGGGGCCTTTTYAGCAGAACTGTAGCTCATATGCTGAGGAATGCCACACTCTGTTTCTGTGGTTCATTGAGGACATTAGAAGTAACCTTATTTCTATTCAAAGGAGAATTCTGTTTGCAAATGACTTTCCAGCATCCCAGCAGTGGATTTTCATAGGGACTGGCAGAAGGCAGCGATTCCTGTAGTTCCTTCACTGCCACCCAAGTGGCAGTGCAGTGCAGAGGAGGCAGGACTGTCACACGGCTCCTGTTTGTGCCCACAGCTACTCMCAGGATGCATGACCTTGGTCAAGTCAGGCTCACACCGGGTACAGCAATGCAGCTGCAGCACTGGGCAGMACACACCTGTCAGTGCCCAGGTACCAGCTGAGCCCTCATGCAACACACATCACCCAGGCAACTCCCAGTACACACCTGGCCAGAACCAGAGGTGCCCAATTCTCCAGTCATTGACTCTCTAACAGTCTTGTTTATCTTCCATGTTTTAACAGAGGCTGATGATCACTTTGTAACTGCATTCATGAGCCTTTCKTACTCTACCTTTGATGAACTGCCTCATCAATAACTGCCCAGGAGTTTTGAAAAGGAAAAAAAAAAAACACAAAGAACCAAACCACATACATCCAAAAAGATATTAGGCTGCTTCACAAAAGTACTTCTCGTGTCTCACTCTATACTTTAAAATGGTTATGAACAAGCCCAACAGCAGGTTTGCAAGTTTTCCTCAATTAAATCTCACATTGCTGAGCAGAGCTCAGAGTTCTGCTCTCTTCAGATTTCCCTGAGGTGTAGCCTCACTACACCTTCCCATGTACTTGCTCCTTCTCCCTTTTCTGTAACATCAGCACAAGCACACACCAGTGGTGAGTTTACAGTGCCCCCAGATGTTACTCATGAAATCAGCACCAAGGCCTCACTGCCTCTCCCTCCCTTCTGGTGACAGYTCATTTAAAAACACTCCTTTATAATAAATTATCTTCTGCTAAGGCCTTGTTGCACTTAGCATGGAATTTTGTGTCTGAATCCATATCAAATACCTGAGGTGCAGATGTACTAATTACCAAGAAAGCACAGTAGAATCAAACCCCTAAAATTTATATAAATTTATATTTATTATATAAATACATTTTTTTTAATATAGAATTTGCCACTATAAAGCTTTATCACTGGATCTTACTGAATTGGAAAAGGTTCAGGCAGGTTCCCAACACTCTGATGCATCTACCACAGAAACCACTCCAAACATTCTTACCATTCCACCAYGGAAAGGCAGGGACCAAGCTAGTCCCTCACCTCAACCTGCAGCAACCTTGGGTTTTGACTGAAAGTTCTTTCAAGCCCAGGTCTGTTTGTTTGAAGGAGTTTCAGGGCCACCTGCTACATTATAAAGATGCTAGAAAATACACCAGTCACATTCTCACTTTTCTCCCTGTCTGCAGATTCATAATCAGAGTAATGGTATCTCTAAGGATACAGCCTTCTCTCGAGGTCCAGAAAGGATCTGGAGCAATATCTAGAGCATGCAGGAGAAATAATAGGTACTGGAATAAAATTCCTAGAAGCCAGGTTTTAGATATTTACATGTGTCTAAGTGTAATGTAAGTGAGCTTATTAAACTTGGATTATTTTGTGATTCTTTAGTCTTGTCCCAGATCACTGATCCCCAAAAAGATTAAACAATTCAAGTTTGCTACAACTTGTAAGAGATTCACTATGACAGAGGAGTTTAAGGGCAGCTGGCAGAGCCCAGCACAGCTGTTTATCACAGTACAACAGAAACACTTCTTCAAACACACATCAGGGACTACAGAGATAGAGAGTTTTATCAGAACACACCTTTCAGACATGTTACTAAATCGTGGCTCTACAGCAAGTCATGTGTTTGACACTGCACTGCAGCAAACCAGACTGGAAATAGACCCCCTTTAATGGTACTGAGCTCTAAATGTGCTTCCTGTGTAACTTCACCATCCCCTAATAATCTTTAACATCATGAGACCCTTCCTTTGGTAGCCAAAAGAAATCACTGTATACCATCTTCGTTAAGACAAGATAATTTATTTCCTTACAGGAATTGTCCCTTTGCCATCATTCATGTCCTGATCAAAGTAAACACATGTAAGAAAGGCTACCATGAGYTGGTGTGGTGAAAAGACCCAAATGAGGTGAGCAATCTAACTCCCATTCTRATGTTCCCAGAATGGAGAAGAAAGGTCTAAATATCAGACACTGGCATGGACAAGCAGCTGCTCATTCYGTTTTTATGCTGATGTTCATGAACTCTGGCCATCTTGAGAAGAAAATGTGACTGAGATGAGATTCCCCATATCGATCTCAGTCTTCTTCTCTTCAAAGAAGTAATGATAAAATGGGATTGTTTTCAGAGAACCGAAAGCCTGATTTGTATATGCAACAAGCAATTCCTTATTAAATATGTGGAGTGTTTTGCTTTCCTCAACATTACAAAAGCAATTTGTTCCCAGACAGCGCAGAGTAATTAGTTCACTCTTCACCAAAACAAGCTTTTCTCCATATTTTGCCTGTTACCCACACTGAGTTTCCAGAGTGCAGCCTGAACTTCATGCACATATCAGATTATTAATGCCATAGGCACAGTTCAGAACAGAGTTTGACCAAGCTGGAAGTTTTCACTGCCACTTCCTCTCTGACAAACCGAACACTGCCACCTACCGACTCCCAAGGTCTGAACTTTGAAGGATTTCTTTATTTCCCACTCCSAGAGACAATGCCCAAGATGCACAACAAAGGCTGTTACAGCCCAGATAAACCATAAATTGGATGTCTGATATTCTCAAGTATTATTGTTACTTGTTTTGTTCCACTGTTGTAAGATGTCAAATTTTAGTTCAAGGCTTGATCTTGCAACACGACTGTCAAGCACACATTTTTGCAACAAAGGACTCACTGTACATACCAGAGACACCAAGTTTTATAACAGCCCCATATGTTCTAGAGTTGACAGTCCAGGGCCGATTTTGAATGCTGTGGTCCAAGTAACTCAGAAGAAGTAACATCTGCTGCTTCAAGATTTTTCCATACCCATAGCTCGATAAGTAAGAAAAAACCCTCTGATCACTCTCACATCATCCAGCTCCAGCAGCACCAAAGATAGAACTAAAACATGATTTTAATTATTCTCTTATATAATTACATTGTCTTACAAGAAATACCTATACAGCCCCAAAAGCGTGTCACAGTGTATGAACAAGGGTTCTGCTTCGCAGCTGCTGCACGTATTCCTTTGCTTGGTCAAAGCCAGTCCTTGGTGGCTCTGGGGGAGGAGGAGGACCTTCCACCAGCTTCACAAAGTAGTGGCACCTGCTGATTTTCATGACCCCAAACATGCCCTTGCCGTGGCACCGAATGCGCTTCACGTAGCGGCCTCTGCCCGTCAGCGACTCCGCTGAGGAAAAAGGAGAGGGGACACAAGGTTATGCAGTCAAGAACAAGCTGCTACAGCTGCAATAGAAACACCTGTCTTGCCAGGGTATTCTTCATGGCTGCTTCTGGAAAGTTAATTCTCCTGAGGATTCTCCCCTCCATCTTTCTTCTATTACATGGAGCAGATCGCTGCTACAGAGGAACCCGTGAGCTGCATTAACGCTCTCCAGGAGCACCAAAAGGGTGAATTGAGAAAGCAGGCACACCAAGATAAATATGTGGTAAAGGACAAATCACACTGAGCACTTACTAGATTATACAGCTCTTCTGAAGGTGGTATTCATTTCACTGCCTTTCAGCAGTTTGTCTCATGAATTCCTGTAAAGTCTTACAGACTTCATTTTCCCTCCTTTCTCCCTTTATTGCATTCATCACAGGTATTTTCATTATCTGCACATCCAGTCCTGCACTGGCAGCTGAACCTTCTTGTGGCAGAGGCCTGGAAGGCTCCAAAGAATTCTAATCAAATCTGCTCTACAGTCCAGGTGACTTTAAGCTTATGAAGTCAGTTTAGTAAAATTTATAACATGCTAGACAAAATGGAAATGTTTTTCTTTGGGCCTAAAAACACCTACAAGCAAACATTTCTCTAACATTTTTCTAGGTTACAAAGTGGCTTAATTATTACAAGCTTATCCTGTAAATCATCTCTAGCAAAGTCTTTTTATTAAGAAATTTACTGACAATACCCATTTACTTTTATACTGTTTCTGATGGAAGTTTAACTTTGATCCTGCAAATCTAGTTATACCAGCCACAGACAAAGCTTCCAGCATCTCTGTTCACTGGCAACATTAAAAAGTAGTAACAGTTTGCTTCTTGTTGTCTAGTCCTTCATATTCATGTCAAGCACCTTCCACTTCAGGACCTTTTGTTCATATAGARGGCAGAAATTCCACTCTCAAATGGATACATCCATCTTAAAAATGATGCAGATGCCAAAACACCACCAGTCAGACACCAATGACAACAAACTGATGGCTGAAGGCTCAAAACCCACACCAACTTCAGCTGTGCTGCAAACATGTGCCTTTCATGTTTTGGTAAAGTTAAGTTAAGCAGAAACTATCTTCTATTCACTTCTGCTGATCTGAAACATCAAAACCTTATTAAATGTAAAACATTTTCATAGAGTTGGATGACATTTTTCAAATGCACTAAATTAAAAATGTACCTATATGTAAATTTGATTTGAATTCCACATTGTGCTTTCTTACAGCCATTTCCTGTGCTTCTAACAGAACCTGTAACAAAAGAAAAAGAAATGGAAATACTGAGGAGGAATTTAAGCAGTGCTATTTCTTATCTCTAGATAACATGGAAGAAATTGAAAGTTTAAGTCAGTTATAGAAAAAGTATTTTATAGAGRTAAGAATTGTTAAAAGACAAGCATCTTTTACATAAGGATGTTTCTTGCATAGATTGAAAAAGCCTCAGGACAATTTTATTACACTTTTGGGGAAGGAAAAGAAGTAGAAAAGATGGTTTCCACAAGCATTTGTCACCCTTCCATCCATGGACCTTTGTGTAATTAGACATCATACTGGAAATAAATTCCAAGGTGGGCAAAATGAACTTGGTCCATTCAATATTTTCAGTTAATACAGGACACTGCTTTGCCATTATTAYGCCAGAAATCAAAGCTTTGGCCAAGAAAATAAGTAATTGGGGAATCCTAACAACTACAGTGTATTCAAAGCTTTTGTGCCTTTTCAGAACTCAGTCCTCTCCTTAACAATATCCTTCATCTCTTACAGTTTAAGAACCAAAGCACACAGATGTAGCAGCCATTAGTGACCAGGATTCTGCATCATTTACCATGAACTCAACACCAAGCACTGCTAGAGAGGACACCCACATGTCATTTATCATCATGACAAATTAAAACAGCCAGCACAAGTGACCCCAACATATTTATAAGTCACAACATTACATTACTACAACAAAAATATGTTGTCAGAATGTGCTCCCAACAGGCTTACTTGAAACATAAACCCCCACAGAAATAGAAACACCTCCAAACTTCTGGTGACAGGTATTGATTTTAAAGTTTTCTGGAAACCAGGAGTGTTGAACTGCTACTTACCTCTTTGATCACCTTTGCTCCCTTTTTGTCACTGAATTCCAGCTGAGCAAGAGCCTGATCAATGGACATTCCTTTTATCTGCAATTAAAGTGTTAAAATTAACTTCTGCAATTACAAATATGTCCTTTCTCTTATTTTGAAGACATTATTTAAATTTTACTGCCATTATAAAAACCAAAAATACTCTCGTTTCCTAAACTAMCATTTCTTCAATGTAGTATCTTACAGCTAAACCAAACTACAAACAGCCATTCCCTGTCCAGATCCATGCTCATCCCCAGGACTCTGTTAAAAAGATGTTGACTAAACTGTGATTGAGTGAGGCTGCTAAGACAAATACAGCAATTAMATTTTGCATTCTCTCAAGCACAGTACAAAGTACTCTTTGCTTACCAGTTTTGCCAGATACCACATCTTATCTTTGCTGTATTTTATTTCCCTCCGACAGTGATAAATTTCCTAGGTGCAAAATGAAAAAAGTTAAAAGGATGAGTAATTTTGCAGTGAAAACAAGAATTGAACACCCATGTCTGCTCCACAATCTTTTTTACTAGGAATAAAACAAGCATGGCTCTGCCTACTCTGAGCACACCAAACCAGGCCTAGCTTTGACATTTGAAAATGAAAGAACTAAAGAAAAGTCGCTGGTACACASGAAATTTTAGCACAATCTTGTGACAATTAATTTATAAACACAAGTCATTGAAAAGGATAATCAGAAGATTTTTCACCATCTTTTCCTCTCATCCCCCCACCTTTAAAAGCAAAGATTGACATGCCCATTCAGCCTTAAAAATATTACTCCGCCGTCGACTCAACTTAGTGGGAGAGCAAGTAAACAATATTACCAGAATGAACTTAACTAGCCCTTCAGAAATGAAGGGGGCTTCAAGGTTGATTGGCATGAAGAGCTGCCTCCACAGACCCATTTAACATTATTACTAGCTGGGACCAACACCAGCTAGTAGAATTTGACATCAATACAAATTTGAAAGAGATGGCACTCTTTATAAAGAGGTAAAACACTTATTTAATAAACCAGTCAGTCAATAGCTGCATTTTCACACACACTGCATCAGTCAGCACAGTGCACAGCAGGGATTGCTATGTCTTAGGCCATAATAGTCACAGGAACAATCAATAAATGCTTGTGGTCCAAAAAATACATGCACAAAAAAAATCCTTTTCTTTTGAGTTGTAAATACTTTGGTGAGCAGTGTGTCTAACAGAGGCCACAACACATCAATTCCCAATGAGGAAAAATTAAAACAATGGAATTCTAAAATATTAGTTCTTAACAGTACAATTTCTACCTCCCTGTAGTTCAGAGACTTCTACAAACACAGGATGGGCCCCTTGTAGCTTGAACCACACATTAGGCAGGTGATCAGCTGCAAGCACCATGAGGCTCCAACGCAATTTAGAGATGGAAAATGTTCCCAGTGATGTTAACTTCCACAATACAGCCAAACTGAGTAAAATCTTCAATAATGAGCAAATAAGCAATCAAACTAGTGCCTTGTGCAGTCACCCTGTGCAGACAGTGACAATCTGTTCAGAAATTGCTAAGCATGCACAGGTAGGGACATTCACGGGGGTATCCTTACAGCTGGTCTGCGAGGCTCTCCAGGCAGCTGCGGGGGGTAAACAATCCTGTTCTTTTTCTCCCACTTCCCAATTTTCTGCAGAGATGTGCTTGTGTGGATRCATGACAGAGGAAAAAGGCTACCAGAGGCCAGCCACCTGCAAGAAAAGACCACAGCCTCAGCTGCTGAACACAAGAGTTCTTTATCCCTGCCCAGCTTATCTGGAAAATTGTGAACTTGCTGACTTGATAAAGAACCGACACATTTGCCTACTCTGTTCAAATGTTCTAATGGGGTTCATGAATCACACAAACCATTTATACCTTTCCCAAGGTACTTTCTATACTTATTTGACTTTTACCAACATTTTTAGCAGTGAAAGTTTCTAGTTTTTCAAGGGGCTGAGTATCTCAGAGCATTAGAAGTTTATAAACACTGTGAAATTTGAAAGGAGAGGTGTGCTAAACTACTTCCAAAACACAGTCAAGTCAATATAAAAAAAAACCAGCTGATAGCAAAAAATTAATTTTCAGGCAGTTTGCTCACCTCAGACTCTGAAAAACCAAGCTACCTTTTGCCCCCTGCTGACGAGATAAAGCAGCACTGGGCAGCCACTCCTGACTGCAAGAAACAGATGAGTTCAAGATGAGATATTGTGAGTTTTACTAAACCTTGAACATCTTTGTGTGTGTGGTCAACCTGTGAAAAGCATCTTAAAAATGATGAGCAAACAGGACATGCTGATTAGTTTCAAAAAGACACTGTACACCCTAAAGTTTTCACATCCTATCAGCAGAAGTTTGCATGATACACATATCGAAATGTTATGGAATATGTTTTCAGATATTTGCAGGGATACAGCCAGCAGTACCAGTGCTCCCACAGCACAACTATGTGATTCCTCTAGAATGAGGTGAAAATTCAGCCACTATAGGAAAGCAGTGACTGGGGACAGCACAGAGGGAGCACAGGTTCTATGTTACTCCAACCTGAACCATAAAGTTGGAGAAAATATGGATGCCCAACAGAAGGAAGTGAGGAAAGAGACACCTCCATCATGGCACAACCTCTAACTACACAGAAACACACCCCAGGGGCAGAGAGTGACCTGTTTGCCACAGCTCCAGGGCCGGGTGAGAAGGCAGTGAGAAGTTCCAAGCCAGGTGACCCCAGGCCCTAGTCCTGAGTACACCCGAGCAGGGCAGTGCATGTCCCACCGCCCAGGACACCAAGGGACAGGTGACAGAGCCAGACTCACCTCTCTGGCCGCGCCCAGCTGAGAAGACCCCTCGCCCAGGCAGCACCTGAAGGGAAGGAACAGTAACCAAGACATGAACAGAATCATAAAATCACGGAATGCTTTGGGTTCGAAGAAACCTTGAAGGCCATTTAGTTTCAACCCCCCTGACATGGAAAGGGACACCTTCCACTATCCCAGGTTGCTCAGACCCCCGTCCAGCCTAGCCTTGGACACTTCCAGGGATGAGGCAGCCACAGCTTCTCTGGGCAACCTGTGCCAAGGCCTCACCCCCGTCACAGGGAAGAATTTTTCCCCAATATCTAATCTAACCCTACTCTCTGACAGTTTGAAGCCATGCCCCCTTSTCCTGYCACTCCAGGCCCTTGTATATWCTCTCACTCCATCYTTCCTGTAGGCTCCCTTCAGGCACCGGAAGGCTGCAAGTTGGTCGCCCCRAAGCTTCTCTTCTCCAGGCTGAACAACCCCAGTTCTCCCAGCCTTTTCTCATACGAGAGTTGCTCCATCCCTCCGATCAACCCGCTGGCCTCCTCTCAGGCGAGACCCTCCCAAACCAGCGCCGCRTCCTCTCAGTCTCACCCGCGCCCAGCGCCCAGCGCGCCGCCATCTTCCCGGCCTCGCTTGGCGGCAGCGCCCTGGGCGGGCGCACGGAGAGGCGCGCGGTTTGCGACCGTTCGCGACAGCGTGCGCGGCGCTCGGCGGCAACGCCCGGGGCACGTGGGGCGGCGCGGGGGCACCCGGGGCGATGGCGGCGGGGACAGGGACCGGGCTGGGCGTGCGGGGGCTGCCCGCCTCCCCCAACTGGTACAGCAGCCGCTGCAGCGACGCCAGCAGCGATGGTCGCCTCTTCGGCTTCGCGGCGAGGCACCGCGTCTGCCTGCTGGATGTCGCCGCAGGCGCGCCCGTCTTTTATGGTAGCGTCACGAGCCGCCCCCGCGGGGGTGTCCAATCCTTCCTGGCCCCCCGCGCTGTACAGRGGGGACGTGGGGCCTCCCCGCCACCGGGAGCCGTAGGAGGAGGCGGCCCCGGGGTTTGGGAGCCGGGAGGTTCAGGTAGGCTCCGGGTGTCTCATCGCGATTTCTCGCTGTCGCCGCAGGGGAGCTCATCGGCCACACGGACAGGATCTCCGGGTTCGCGTTTTGCCATTGCCCCGGGCAGAGCAGCCTCTGCGCCAGCAGCTCCGACGACGGGAACGTGAAAATCTGGGACACCGGGACGCTGGCGCCGGTGYTGGAGTACAGCCTGCACCAGGTGGGACCGCCGGAACACGGGCATGGGGGGGCAAAGGGAGCTCGTGGGWTGGGATGCGGTGTTCTAGGGCTCGCACACAAAGCAGGGTGAGGCTGCCTTGCCCAAAGATAAGTTTCGAACCCGGTGGAATTAAACCCGTTGAATGTTTCTGGCYGGCTCTTTGTTCTTAGCCTGCAGCGCTGTTACAGCACCTCCGTTTGCTTTGATTACCATAAAAGCCGCAGTAAAACAGTGCTCATGGTTTGGACTCATTGCCGCTTAACCTGGCTCGCTTAAAACGATCTTAACAAGTTACTGTTGCCCACAGGWCAGACTAAATATACATTTGAACTGTTACTGTGCCTCAGGACTCCACATCAGCAATTAAATGCATCATCTAAAACCTAAAAAAACTGAGACTCTTTGGAACAAACCAAACTGATGCTGGGGAGTGCTCACAGATTATTTTCTGCCTGCCGTTCTGTGTTAGGTGGTGGTAAAAGGGCTTTAAACGTTTTCAATCCTCTTTCTTCAGAAYGCGATCTCGGCGCTGCACTGGTCACCTCTTGTGAAAGATCTGGTTGTGTCTGGTGATGAAAAAGGTGTCATTGTTTGTTACTGGCACAACAGAAATGACAGCCAGCAGTTCTTCCCAGAGCCTCGGACAGTTTTTTGCCTCACCTGTTCTCCTCATCATGAAAATCTGGTGGCCATTGGGTAAATASTCATTAGGAAATATTCAGTATGTTTTGTTTTCCACTCTTCTGCAAGAAATTTATTGTGAATTTTTCCTGCATGCTTGTAAGGTTAATTTTAAGAAGTTTTGGTGGCAGTTATTTTTCTTCTGGAATAAAACAARTTAGAAACAATATTTAGATTTGGTAAACCTGCAAAGACAAAGAAATGTGTAACAGTGTAATGGTCCAGGTTGGTTTCTCTGTAATAGGGTGATAGCGATCCTGGAMAGAGCTTGGAAATCACCTCAGTTATTAGTCCGCAAGCATCCAAGAATCTCTTCATTAATTTAAATCTCTGCTTTCAGCTACAAGGATGGCATGGTGGTTATAATTGATATCAGCAGGAAAAGGGAAGTTGTGCATCGTCTGAGAGGCCACGACGATGAAATACATTGTCTGGCCTGGTGCCCTGTGCCTGGGGAAGAAAGGTTACGTGCTTGGCAAGATGAGCTCCAGGGTATGTAGACATGAATAATAGTTTGTGGAGTAATTTTTAGTTCATGTAAATGTCYTTATAGAGAGTTGAATTCCTTGTAGAAAGTTAGTAAGTAGCTAAGCAAAGGCAACTGATAAGTTCAGTAAAATATGTTCTGATACAAATCAGTATAATTTTCAGTTAATTTTTATAAAGCTTTGCATTTTAAAGCTTAATAACATGACTTCAATGGTATTCTGCAGCTCCTTCAGAGGAAGGCAAAGTTCCAAATGGGGAGCTGACACAGGACACAGCCACAAAGAAAGGTTGTTACCTGGCTTCGGGAAGCAAGGATCAAACTCTCCGAATATGGAGCTCCACCAGAGGCAGGAGTAAGTAAGATTAATCATGAGAGATAAACAGCAACAACGTGTGGAACAGCTCTGCAGCTGCAGCCTCTRTGTGCTAACTTGATAGTTTAAAGCAGGGGGAATGCAGTTAAAGCTGCAAATTCACAGGACTCCTCTTTCTGCCCGAGGATTTTGTTGTGTGAGGTCCARATGATCCCTCTTGGTTCCGTAGGTGTGGTGACTCTGAAGCTGCCACCCACGAAGAGAAGAGGTGGGGCCGTGGATCCAGCTGTCAAGGAGCGCATTTGGCTGACTGTGCACTGGCCTGCTGGCCGTCCCGCAGAGATTGTGTCCAGTGGGTTTGGGTGAGTGGGGCACTCAGCAGCCTGGGGACCAGCAGCAGCTGCACATCCATTTGTTGATACTTCAGGAAGTGCTGAGTAGAAAAGACACTCCCTTCCTCCTTTCTTTCCAGTATAACAAGAGAGAACAGGTCAAGACTCAAAGTGAGCATTCAGGCTTTGAGAAAATGACTGTTTGTCCCATAACCTAGCTGAAAATTGATTCTAATAGTACTAATTGTTTTTTTGCCAATCTGTTGGGGAAAAAATGACCTGTCAGTTTTCAGGGGGTGTTTGTGTGTGTAGCTCTGTACAGGCACTGGATGTCCGCAGAGCTGCATTACTCCTGTGCTTGCAGTATGAATACACGTGATGTAGTCTGTATAGAGCCTGTGTTGCTCTTCTGAAGTGAAAAACTAGATGAATTTATATTTTGCAGAGGAGAACTGCTGCTTTGGAACTTGACCCAACCTGGGAAACGCAAGTGGACTCTTCTGGGATCTTCAGAAGGACAGAACCACTCACGCATTGTGTTCAATCTCAGTTCTGTGAAGCACCAAGACACAGAGCTCCTTTTTTCCATTTCAATGGACAGAGATGTAAGAACCATTTAAAAAATTAACATAGGAATGCTTGTACAGTGCGGTTTGTCTGAGTGAGACTGACCCTTTTAGGGGCACAGTTCTTCTCTTGAAGTGGGCTTATTGCAGCATTTTATAACATCAGTGCTTAAGATTTGTTCTGAGCACAGGTTGTGTATGTTTTCGTTAGTTTATAACCTCTTACCATGGTGGAGTGAATGCTTATGACATTCTGGACTTGAATGATGAGCATTTAATAAAAGGTGTTTACCACTTCTTTTTCTCTACATTTCACTTTTAAAAGASCTGGTTAAAATCATTTAATTGTACAAACTAAAGCATCTGGAGTTTATGTTTATTTTTTTTAAATCTTTGGCCTTTTACAGGCAGCAGAGTGACTTCTATTTTGAAATTAGAAGAGGACCATAGTAAAATATATTCATTGTGTCCATTCCAGTCTTCCAACTAGTGCAGCCCTGTTTGTGACATGGAATCCTCTGGGTGCAGATCACATCCTAACCTTGAATTTGACCCTTTGATTCCTCATTTCGCTTCTGGTTTGTTGGTCCTTATTGTATGTCAGTCTATATTTAAGTATTCCTCGTTCCTTAAATATTCTCCAGGTGAAATGCTGGGACCTGTCAACTCTGGATTGCAGCTGGACCTTGCCCTCCCTGGGAGGCTTTGTCTATAGCCTTGCCTTCTCCCCTGTGGACATGGGCTGTCTTGCCATCGGGGTTGGAGACAGCATGATCCGCGTGTGGAATACTTTGTCCGTCAACAATGTTTATGATGTTAAAATCTTCTGGCAAAGCATAAAGTCCAAGGTTACAGCAGTAAGTGTGCTTTGGATTCCTTTCTTCTTCCCCTTATCTCTTCTTTTCTCTCTATTTTTTTTCGAGTATGTTTTTCTCTCTCTTTCACTCTGAAGGTTTTCTGTGACTAAAACTAGATAAAGCCAAGTTATTAATTTTATAGTTGATTTTTTCTGCATACAATACATTTTAAAATCTGGCAMTGTATTTATAGACCTATTTACAGCCTCTAGATTGCAATACATCTAATGGAAATCATCTCAAGTCCAGCTGGCTGTTACATTACTTTTTCACTTTTATGCTTCTTCATGATACTTGCTGCATCCATGGTTGCCCTTGCTCTGCTAGGAAGTTTGACACATACAAAAAACAACTACAAAAACCAACACAACCRACACAGGTGTCTTCAGCTGGGGTTTAACCAGTGGTTGGTCAAAAGCCACTGCCTGGTAAAATAGCTGGCAGCAGTAAAACCTAGATTTTCCATTTCTCTTTTGTAATGTAGGTGTCAAATAGCATTTTAATGATTTTAGTCCCTTTCATCTAATCCCACCATACCTGGTAGAGGGAGAGCCTTTCACACTCAGAGCAGAGTGATCAAATCGAGTGGCTGCAGTTGGAAGGGTGGGTATAAGGTTCTTGCTCATCAGTTTCAACATTTTCCTTTTGTTTATTATTTAGCARTAAAGTGTCTGTAGTTAATGTCATCATGTGTCTCTTTCTGTTTTTCTTGAAGTTATCCTGGCATCCAACTMGGGAAGGCTTCTTGGCATTTGGAACAGATGATGGAAAAGTTGGCATATTTGACACGCTGTCCCTCAGGTAAAAAAGTAGCTCTGAAATTCATYAGTGTCAGACCCTGCTGGTGTGGTCTTTCCTGGAGGATACCTTTGCTGTTAGACAAGAGTAAGATTATTAAACCTAGTCAAACAGTTGGATTTTCTGTGCATTGTTTCATCTGCATTATGTCTGTGAGCTTCTAAGGTGAACTTGCCTTCAGATAAACTTCAAATTGCATGACCAGAGATCACCTGTGGGAGATCATCAGCTCAGGAAGACTTTAGTCAGAAAGACATTTTCAGGAAAGGAGGAGCAGCAAGGATGGGAAGGTCACCAGGACAGTTTTGTTACAATTTTAGTAGTGTCCTACAGCAGATGTTAAAGCTTGGTTGAGCCATGGCTTTAGTATGTTAAAGCACCTGGTGTCTGGAAGTATGTTATTTTGATTTTATCTTTTTTTAATTTCTGTCTGCTGAAATCTGACTGCCCCTGCTTCCTTATCTTCCTGCTCAGTGCTAAGACTAAGGCACCTCAGGTCTCCAGTACTTACCACAAGAAGACTGTGTACTCGTTAGCCTGGGGGCCTGCAACTCCTCCTCTCGCTTCTGGTGAGTCTTCCAGTGCCTTGTGACAAAACAAAACATCCATACAGAGCACACAGATGCCATGGAGCTGGTATGCCTTCCCTGCTTAGGAGAAGGAGTCCCATTTGCTTGGYGGGAATCCTCTGTAGCAGCTGAGARTGTGTTCTGTTTGAGGAACTGTTTGAGAGTTTTGCAAGGGTATAAAACTCTTGTAGTTTTTGAATTCTGGTACCTTCAGGAAATAGGTGAGAGTAGTGTGCCACACCTCTGGGCTTGCTTCAGAGTGTTCCAGACCAGGAACTGCACACAYTTCCTGAAGCAACTGCACCACATCAAATACAGGTTCCTGAATTTCTGCCATTTGAGCTAAACAGAACTGTTCCATTAGCTCTTCTTACACAACTTGGATTTTTTTTTTTTTTAAGGACCAAACTTTAAAGGGAATTTTAATGTTTGCAGTGGTTTTGCTATGAAGGATCTGTTGGTAGAAATGAGAGCTCCTTTCAGAGAGTTGTACTGTGAGAATTTCCTGGACTACAGGCAATTGAAGGATRTATACTGCTTTTTGAAATAATGTTTTGATTTATAGTGGGAAGGATTACTTCTGGGAACTCTAATGAAGAACAGAGTATATTTAGCTCTTTTTCTTTGTTGGATAGGAGAAGAAAGTGACCAGCCCTCTGTAACTTTATATAGTTGTGCTGGAGAAGGAACTGTTTATCAACACAATCCCTGGAAGCTTAGTGGAGAAGCAAGTGACATCAACAAACTCATCAGAGACACCAATTCAATCAAAGTGAGTATGAATTTGAGGGGAGTTATGGATTCATAGTAAMCATGCCAGAGTTTCCATGGCCTTATAGTTGCAAGTTTTTGATTTTGCCTTGGTGATATATCTGTAACAAAAAACTTGAAGCCCTCAGTCTCTGCTGATGAACTTCAGAGATACTTACGGACTCAAACTATTGAAACAGCCTCTGAAGAGGGTGGTTGGGGTTTTTTTTCCTCCCAGATTCAACATGGCACATCTTTTTCTGGCATCAGTTACTTGATTTTCTACACTGTAATGTCTACTTAAACAGAACAGCTAAATTGGAGGACAGAGATTGGTTTTAAAACTGTGTGTGGCTGTTTAAAATAATTGGCTCATGCAGAGCTTTCCAGTTTCAAAGCACTTTAAGTAGTATCTTGAATCATGTCCTAGCTTAGATCAGTGGTGGGCATGCATGAGTTATTTACTTCAATTCCTTTAGTTCTCATGTTTCAAACATGAACTTTTTAACACGAATTTTTCATTAAAGACAATTGGGATTTTGCAGGAGGCTCTTTGCATTTATACTGCAGCCAGTGCAGAGTGGTTGGTGATCACTGAGTATCTTCTCAAGTATGATCAGTCATTTCTTAGTTGAAAGTATAAAATAAGTGAAGTGGGTTAGATCTTCAGTTCTTTGAAGTCAGCTGAAGTCAGTCAAAGGGTATTGATTTGTATCAGCTGGGGTTTGGCTTCTTCCTTGAGTGAAGACTCACTGAGGGTAAGAGAGTAATGTCACAGGCATTGAAATGATCATATTTAGGCACCTAAATTGTAAATTGTAAGTAGTTTTTGTCTGAATTAGAATAAATAGGACAATTATAAGTAAAGTTTGGTTTCTTTTGAGATGTGATAGAATTTGCTTGCAGTGTCTTTCCAAGGAGACAAACTCCAAGATGTTTCACAGAATTGATAGAAACGATCATTGGTTCTTGCATCAGTTCATTCAGTCTTAATTGCTCAAGTTTATGTCACTGCTGCAAAAGCAATGGACAYTTTTATGGCTTTCATTTTGCAGACTAATTGCAGCTCTGTCCAGTTGCCAGCCTTGCTCTGTTGAATGTATGTGAGAGAGATTTAAGAGCTTTTGGCAATAATTGTGTCTTCTTTCTCCAGCACAAGCTGCCTGCACGTACAGAGATCAGCTGGAAACCAGATGGCAAACTCGTGGCTCTTGGCAATGAGGATGGGTATGTTCCACGTGCAGGTKAAGGTGGTGTCTGTGCTGATCTTGACTGAAGTCTCTGTGGTGAAGCAAAAGTACTTTTTGCTGCCCTGGTTTGTCTCTGTTCTTTCACTGCTGATGTGTTTGAATTATGATAATACAGCATTCCTTGCTGTTATTTGTTGTAGCTGCTCCTGGCATGGAGGATCCTTATTATCACATTAAATGATTTTTCAAGGATCCACTCATGGTTGAAATGCACTTTTGCTGATCTGATAAACCAGGGTTTGAATTGAATACAGAAAGCACAAACTCAGTGGCTCTAATTCACATGCTCTGATTCTGCTCATGCAAGATAACAAAAAAGTTCTCATTTTCACCAACTACTGGAATTCTCACGCTGTTGTTCTTACGTTTCAGCTCAATTGAAGTATTTCAGGCACCAAACTTGAAGTTGCTCTGCACAATCCAGCAGCATCACAAACTGATCAATGCCATTCGTTGGCATCATGAGCACGGGACCCAGCCAGAGCTGAGTTACCTCATAGCTTCAGGCTCCATCAATGCCACCATTTATGTGCATAGTCTGAAGAACGTTGTAGGTAACAGTTGGCACATTATGTTCCAAGTTCTTGGCATCTTTTTTGGGTTTATTTCTGGTTTGTCATTCTGGCCATACCTAAAAATGTTTTTTTTTTGTTTCAGAGAACTCTTCAGAAAGTCCTGTGACAATAACAGAGCCTTTTCGAACTCTGTCTGGGCACACAGCTAAAATCACAAGTCTTTGTTGGAGCCCCCACCATGAAGGAATATTGGTTTCTGCTTGCTATGATGGCACTGCACAGGTATTGTCCAMAGCATCTCAGAATTGTATTTCAAATCATCCATTCCACAGCTGACTAAAGAGCAAATCCTGGTTTTGTGAGATAAACTACTGAAGTACTGCAAATTTATCTTTGGTAACCATCTCTTGGTTCTGGATACCYGATATGCAGGTGTCCGTATTATTTTGTGATTTGTGAATTGATTTGTAAGTCCAGTCATTAAGGTTTTCATCTTAGCACTTTTGGATCCTTAAAAAAGAAAGATGTTGTTCACCTGTATCAAAGCAAACAAAGGAAACCCTGAATTCTCTCCATTTGCATGCTGGTGTTTGAAATACCCCTGCAAAACCCCAGAAGAGAAGTTCCTATGAGTGCAAATCATGAGAAAATGCAGAGTATTAGGGGAAGAAGAGATTTTCTGAGTAACTGGATTTCTTTTTTGTTGCTGAGGTGTGGGATGCCATGAAGGAAGAGCCACTCGGCAACTACCGAGGGCACCAGGGCCGCCTGCTGAGTGTGCAGTGGTCACCAGTGGATCCAGATTGTGTTTATACAGGAGCAGATGATTTTTCTGTGCACAAATGGTTCGTCTCCAAGCAGGAGCATACACGGCCCCCTCAGGGTGAGTGTGTTCAAACAGAAGATCTTTCCTTAGGGTGATGTTGGAGCTGGGAAACGAGGRGTTGCCATGTGGAAATGATGCAAGTTCTTGTGCTGAATTCCAAATGTGCTTCCTCTTCAGGAATAAACTGTGTGTAGGTTTAAATGGAGTTGTATCTTTATTTGGAAATTAAATTTTGATCTTGAGAGGCAGGCAGCTAATACACTAAAACTGCAACCTTTTACAGGCAAAAAGAGTATAGAATTAGAGAAGAAAAGAAGTATGCAACCAAAAGTCAAAGCTAAGAAGAAGAACAAGCCTACAGGCAAGAGGCCAGGCAAGCAGGATGCAAATGATGCCGTGAATGGAGATGAGAGCATGAAGGAAATGTTGCTGGAGGAAAATGGAGTGTCAGACCATGAAGGAGAAAAAGAAGCTCAGGAGGCAGAGTTGGCTGATAAAGTCTCTGTGACTGGTAATAATCAAATCRTCTTAGTTCAATGTTTCCCAGACTGCTCAGCCCTCAGAGCATCAAGTGTAATTTTCAAATGGTTTTTCTGAAATTGTTCACTTGAACAAAATATGACTCTGGAATGCCTTTCATAATTTTCTAAACTAGTTTGGGACTAATTATCTTTAAATAAGAGGATTCTGACCCTATGAACAGAGTTGCTGTGTTTGGCTTGAAACAATGTCATTTTTGATCAGCATTGCCTTCTGRTGATAAATCTTATAATACTGGTGGACCTTCATTAGTGTCTTTGATGTCTTATTTAGCCTTCTGACAGTTCTCTAATGTTTTTTGATATTTCCTTTCCCTGAAAAGCTGCTAAGTTCTATGGCAAAGGGAATCATGGTTTCTGTATGTTTCAAAATTAGTGTAGCAGAATGTGCATATGTGAATTCTTCTGCTGTGTGTGTTTCCATTCATTGTTTTTCCTTTTTTTAAATCACTTGACTCCACAGTGTGCAAGGATACATCTTCATCTGCCTGTGATTATGGTTCATTCAGCTTGCCAAGGCCTTTTGTGACCCAGCAAGCTGCTCCTGTGAAAAAGGACCCACCTAAAGAGAAACCAAGTTAGTATGTTTCAGGGATTTTTAACAGTCCTGTATCAAGGCAGAGTTCCCCATTCTGAGCCTGTTTGGCTACAGCTTCCCTCCCTAACGTGATACCAAATAAGTGCCAGAGAAAGAAGAAGGTGCTTTTAAAATATATTGAGGAGTTCTGCTGTAACTTCAGCAGCGACTAAAATGTGTCTGGTTTTTCAGTTTCTGATTCCTCTCTGAAGAAGAGGAAGCCTCGTTCTATTCTGCCCTTCAGCACATTAATGGATCACAGATCAAAAGAAGAATTGCATCAGGACTGCTTGAGGCTGGCTGCATGTCTGAGAAGTAAAGGTATAAGTATAAAACTAAAATACTGAGAGGGTATGTGCTCTCAAGTACTCAAAATCATGTATCCAGGGACTTGACTTTGACCACAGGACGTAACTTTTTTAAATCCATACCTTTATCAAAGACTGTGACTACTTGTGGTTTCTGATGTCACTTCTCATGCAATGCTTCAGTGTACTCAGCCAGGTTTTCAGGATCATGTGTTGTGGAGACAGGGTAGAATTGTCTTCATGTGTGCAAAGTGCTTTTCACCTTCAAAAGTATAATGTGAGCAGAAGAAAATAGGCCATGAGGAAGATGTTTGTATCCTCACAGTATTTTTCCTTAAAGCATACAAAGGAATGTGCTGTGTTGAGTTTAGAATAAATGTTCTGTGCAAACATCATTCTTCTTATCAAGCTTAGATCTAAGTGCTGAATTTTGACCAGCAAATTGTTAAATCTGCTATACAGGAAAGAAAGTAGAAGAACATAAATATTTGCCAACAAGTTGAGTGGAACAGAGTGGTGCAGTGACTTGGCATGTTCCAGTTCCCAGTGTTGTACCAAAGCTTTGAAAATTCGTTCTTCTTATCTGGTTTAGATTATAATGAAGATGTGTSCCCTGACCTCAAGGAGTGCATCCACTTGGGGCTGTTCACAGACAGGGATTCTCTGCACAGGATGATTGATGTGGAAGGTAAGTGGAATAATGACTATTCCCCTTGTAACTGTTAACATTCGAGTAGAAAACAAACTGGGAAAAATGCTTGGGTTTTCTTTACTGTGGATTAGTCTAGAATTAAGAATGCAGTGAGAAGAAGAATATATATCTTTTTCCTGGATAGTTTTTCCATCTTTCAGATGCAAACCTGCAATACCTTAAGCTTGAATGATCTCACTTTTGCCAAGCTATTTAACTGTGACACATAATGCTACTGCACTCGTGCTGATGGGAAGTGTGTTTGCTTCCAACAGGACAGCATCACTTGGAGAATGGGCACGCAGAGCTCTTCCAGCAGCTCATGCTGTGGAAAGGAGACATGAAGGGTGTCCTCCAGACAGCTGCTGAGAGGGGGGAGCTGACAGACCAGCTCGTGGCAATGTCACCCATAGGTACGTTTGCTCTGGTACCACGTGAGGTGGAATTGGCTGCCAAGGGTCCCCTCATTCTGGTTCTTCTGGGACAGAAATTCAAGARTTGGTTCTTTGTAATGCATAACAATCCTTACAGCTTGCTGCTGGTTTAAATAGGCTTTTAAGTTATTTTACTGGCAGTGAGGTACAGTCCTGTTCAAGCCCTAGTTTTGCCCCATTTCATTGCTTCATTGACTTGTATTAGGATGGTTAAGAAATAAGAAACTAAYGTGGGGCAGAGAAGAGGTACATGTTGAAGAAACCAGTGATGATGTCATCCCACGGGAATTCTTCCAGTTTAAAACTTTGCCTGCAATGGTTTTRCCTTCTCTTTTGCAGTTGGATACCAGGCCTGGCTTTGGGCAGTGGAAGCCTTTGCCAAGCAGCTGTGTTTTCAGGAGCAATATGTGAAGGCTGCCTCCCATCTCCTGTCCATCCATAAAGTGTATGAGGCTATTGAGCTCCTGAAAGTGAACAATTTTTACAGGTTGCTGTATATTTATGTTTAGCATTTTATCTTGTGGGGTAGATTTAACRTTTTGGCTCACTCTTGGCACACAGTCAAATTAACTTTTCTGTCTGGTTTCCCTTATGTGCATTAGGGAAGCAATTGTAATGGCTAAGGCCAGGCTGCGTCCAGAAGATCCAATTCTGAAGGATCTCTACATCAGCTGGGCAGCTGTGTTAGAGAAAGATGGTCATTATTCCATGGCTGCCAAGTGGTGAGTGTTACTGGGAGAAGAAGACAAAATTGGTTGCATGCCTGAAACAAAGGAGGTTCTTGGTTTTGTAGCAGTTGAAATCTGTTAACTGGTCTGGTCGTTGGTTGTATAAGGTGCTTTCTGAGCCTGATCTCACTAAATTCCCTCTAATGCAGGTGGGAAAAGAAGCTTCAGAGAGCAGTTCAGAGCAGAAGGTCCAAATGCCATATTACAGTAGAGCCATCTCTTTCCATAGACATTACTGGAAGTTTTTGAAAACTAGTCTAGCAAGACTAAGATTAGGTTGTCTACGAAAAGACTGTAATATTTCCAGCCTTTCCTTTGCACTGGAAATGTGCAGTGCAGCAGTTCATCTTGAGTTTCTTGAAGCTGTAGTTGATATCCTTGTCACTGGGTTATCCTGCTCCAGCTGGAGTGTTTTAACTTTGTGACTACCAAAATTACTAACACCACTTGAAATATTTGGGCTGGAGTAGGGTCCTSTGCTTGATGCTGATTTCAGATTGGGGATTTTTGTGGGTATTCACTCTTATCAAAGGATTCACATGAAACCCATAGAAATGCAGTAGGGGCAAACAGCCATCATAGAACCTTTGTCTCTTTAATCTGTTCAGTTTTATTGCTCATCCCASTTGTGTGTGGGATGCACACCACCAGAGATTTCAGTCCAGACTTTAAGGCTATGTGACTTMCCCTTGTAGTTTTGCATCAGATTGTTCACCATATGTCTCTAGTAAACTTTGGTAAGAAAAAGTGGTGAGAGCTCTGAGAACCTGTGGGAAATACAGGTTTGTCTTCATTTGTGTATTTGTGCTACTGTCTTGCAATACAATATAAAAACTGTATTTTAGTACAAATCAACTTGTTTTGCTTTTATATTTTTCAGTTATTTGGGGGCTGCTTCACCCTATGATGCAGTTAAAGTATTGGCAAAAAAGGGAGATGTGACATCCCTTAGAACTGCTGCTGAGCTTGCTCTGATCTGTGGGGAGGAGCAGTTGTCAGCAACTTTGTCTTTGAGATGTGCCCAAGACCTGCTGCTGGCCAGGAACTGGGTGGGAATTCAGGAAGTCCTTCAGCAACATAAAACTTTATTTGTGAGTCTAGTCCTTTCCACTTTCTTTAGTATTGTCTCTCTCCAGATAAACTTAACTTGGCACCACTTTCCATATGTTAATAGTCCACAAGTGGTCCTTTGAGCTGGTTTTGCTTCAAAATATTTTTCTAGGAGTATATTGCAATGACCCTGTGGAAAAGCATGTGCCTTTGCAGAGGACCACGGTGGGGAGGTGTGTAGACTCTGTGTTTGTTATATGAGAGGTCATTGAGAAAATGGGATTCTTTTTTTAAGCATAATACTGATCATGAGAAGAAAGAAGTAAAGCATTGGCTGTTTACATTAAAGGAACAAATGAGCCAACTGTAAGTCCAGCTGCTGRAGGATTAAACTTGCAATCTCTTTTTGTGGACTGAGCAGCAGGTGGCTGCCTTGGCTTGTTCTGACGTTTCCTTCTGACTTCCCTTGTTCTCTGTCACCAACAAGCTGCCACCAGCCATGATGTTTTTAAATCACTCTACCTGCTGTGGTCAGCAAGGGGTTGTTTTTCTTGTTGCAACAGCTCAAGTGCTCTATTTTTTTCTCCTCGTTAAAGGGACAAAGTCTTGTTTTCTGCCTGAACGAACTGCTCTGCAGGTGCCTCAGTGACAGAAATCCCACGGAGCGGAAGAGTTCCGTGCCCCCCTGTTACCACAGCTGGGAGCTGAACAGGGAGGCCTCGTTTTTTGACATGGTGATAGGAATGTGGCAGGATGTGCTGGGCATGGACACCGAACAAGCCACGTGTGCATGGGAGCAGCTGCACAGGGTTGAGCATCCTCCTTCTACCAGCAACACACACCCAAAGCAGGTAAATGGATTTTGATCTGACAGGCACAAAGCCTTATTTGGTACAGGCAGTAAAAGCAGCCACTTTTTGATGTTGTACCAGCCATYCTCTGGGGACTGATGTCTGCACCCTGCTGCAGGATGGGGTARTAGTCTGGGAGAAAGAGATGATCAGCAACTGGGACAGCTTTGTGTAGCCACCAGTTTGTTTCTGCATTTGTGTCTGTGCAGGATAGGCACTGACATAGGGTGTTGGGGGTCGGCACTGAGGTCACTGAGATGTGCTGGCTGAGAGTGATTGACATAGCTGAGAAATCTCAGCACTGATTCACGGGTTTGTATTGGACTGTCAGGGGAGGCAGGGCTGCTGCTTGTCAAAATATCCTGGAGTTTACAAGGTCTGTCCATAGACTGGTGCTCCTGCAGCTCTTCTCTCTGACCCCAGTGAGTCACTGCCCCACTTCTCATCTGTTTAGTAGGACACAGGCAAGCACAGTGGCTGATTTTACAGTTCTAAGTGATGGAGAAATGCTCTATCTCCTGCATGAAGGAGACTGTGTAAATTGCGTTGTCTGTTAATTGTGCTCTCTSGTGTTTCCTGTAGGTGCTTTTCCATGTCTCCCATGACCTGGCCCTTGCAGCCCTGAGCTATCACTCTGGTACATGGGATGAGGCAGTGAAGAGTATTCTTCGAGCTGTGAGCCGCAGTTTTGATGCTGGAAATTTCACTCTGCTGCAGGAGATTTGCAGTATAATCCTTCCTGAGGGTAAGTCTGTCTTGTGTCTCTTCTGGCACTGACMGGGCTCTTCTCTGCCAGCACAGCTAGGTGTCCATTAGTGTTCCTAGGCTAAATAATGTTTGGAAGGAGTAAGACATACCCATATCTGTGGAARCTTGTGGAATTTGGCTAGTGCAAGGGCCACTGGGAGATGAAAATTCCTGCCTGTGGAAGAAAGCTCAGCTGGGTCACCTGGTGTGAGCGATGTAGGATACTGAGTGAATTCTGTTCTGCAAGGGAGATGGGGAACATTAGAAAGCTGTGTTCATCTCATAGCTACAAATCACTCCAACCTGTCCTTCATTCTCTTTAGAGTATGCAGTGCATTTAGTTTGTGGCTCTTTATTATGTGACTCTTGTGTTTTGCAGCTTGGAACCAAGGGAAATTTGCTGTAGCTGCTGAGAACATTTTAGCTAGAAAAGAGTATTGTGTTCACAAAGATGCCAGAGATGTCTTTGCTTTCATACTTCCCTGTACTGCTCTGCCAGCATCTGAGTAAATCCCTGCTTTGAGTTTCCAGGGTTTCCTGGTTCATTTACCAGATCTGCTCTTTGTCTTTGGAAAGTTCTATGAATTATTTGTAATCCTTTTCTCATTATTAGGCTGTGATGACCTGAAACACAAACTGGACAGCACAAATTGTCAGAGCATGGATGCCTGCAGGAGTTTGGAGGGCTTTGTGGCTTACAGACTGCTCTACAATCTGTGGTGGAACCCACCCAAAGACTCCGTTGGCCTGCAGAAGGCTGGGCCCTGTCCCAGTGAGCAGACAGCTCTTGAGAAGAGTTACATTTCAGATGATACATCCCCTGAAGAAACGGTTCAATCTGCAGCTGAGACAGGTGAAAACCTCTGCAACACAACTGAAGTTCAAAAGTGTGAGACACAAAGTGACTCAAGAACTGACTCAGTCGATTGGGTAGAGAGACAGTCAAAACTGAAGGGTTGCAAAGTGCTCCTTTCAGAAGAGATGGCTGCCTTACAGAACGCCCAGAGAGACATAGCTGAGGTCCAGGAGACTTTAGCAGAAATGATCCGCCAGCATCAGCAGCAGAGGAACAATCTCCAGGAAAACACAAATGGAGACACCGAGGGAAGCAACCTGGAGCAGAATTCAGACACTGAATCAGACAAACCATGCTCTGACAGCAACCAGATGAATTGGTAAGATTCAGCACAGGAATGAGTGAATTGAAAAGTGTTGCTATTTTGTGTGTTGGTGCAGCACATTTCTTTTTTGGCTTAGATTGCCTCTCATCTCCAGCTCGTCACCCAGGGACCCTTGAATGTAGAGCTCAGAAATCTTGCATTTCCCTTGGGCTGAGCCACCCTGTGCATAAGCTTAGTGCAGCTGAATAGTTCTGTGATGCACGAGGTGTGCTGTTACAGTGAATAAACAGGACAGCTTGAAAAGGGGAGGATAATGAAAAGGCTCAGCATGATCCAAGAGTTCTGTTCCTTTGTTGAACATTGATTTGGGACTTAGGCCAGAAGGAGCTAGAGTGTAAAAATACTTGTCCAGTTTTCTTCTGTACTCCTTGTAAAGGAGGTAGGCTACAGMGTCATGTAAGCAACAGTTATTCATGACACCTGCTCTTTTCTTGACAGCAAAGATGAAGTAAAGCAACCCATTACACTTCCTGAGCTCACAAAGCAGCTTCTGAAAGCGAAGCAGAAATTAGCTGAATTCCCAGACAATTTAAAGGTAAGTTTTCAGAAGAGCCACYGTGGTTTTGAAAAAAGACAGTCATTCTGTAAGGGCAGCCTCATTACAGAACCCCTTTCATACAGAAATGAACAGTGATGTTCCTTGGGATCCTATGGCAATTTTGAGAGAGAACTGATACATGGTGTCAGAGTGGTATTTTTCTTTCAAGTATAATTTTCCCAGTGCAGTTGGAAAGCATAGCTGAAGCTCCTATGTGGGAGAACTCAATGGGATATCCTGTATGGACCTATCCCATGCATTTTAAAAGTAATCCCTTGCTACTTATGTATGAAAAAAAATTGATAAATACTAAAATCAGAAATTTAAGCTATAAAATGACCTTTATAGATTAGGAACTGTAGAAGCACATCACGTGTTTAAAAACATGTAACCATGSTGATTGTGCAAGAGGGGGCAAACCTGGATAAATGCGAAGAGGAGAAAAGGCATTTGTCTCCTGACTGACTGTTCTGAGAATACTACAAAKCAGTGTCTTTAGAGAGCTGCCTGAATATGTTGAACAACTATAATATAAAGGGTAGACATCATCTCATGTTCCTTTTTTTTCCAGGTCTTCCCATTCCCTGACGTGCTCGAGTGCTGCCTTGTACTCCTTCACCTTGGATCCCAGTGTCCTCCTGAGCTGCAGGAAGARGCTCTGGATCTCCTTAGGAAACATGGTAGTGCTGCTGTTTACAAAAAGGCCGTCAGGAGCTTCTTGACATGACATTTGGAGACCAAACTGTCTCCCTTGAGCTGCCTCCAGCTACTTAATCAAGGCTGTTCTTTCAAGTGAAGCTTCGTTTGATGGCTGTGGCTGTTACTGATACAAAACATCAGGTTTATACAAACCCACTTGTGCTCATCCACTAATATTATTTAAGGAGACTGTTAGAAAATTGAAAAGCAGTAGAGTGTGGGCGTGAAGTGTTATAATGGATTTTTGTATAGTTTTTTTATGTGTTGGACACTATGTTAGTGAAAGCTCGTGGTCTTTATATGTAAGAGACAGTTTTGAGCAGCTGTAGTCTTTTAGCAGAGGAGGAAGAGTAGCTGCTGTCAGAAAATCAATGGTTTCTGTAAACAAACTGACCCTTAAACCAGTGCTGTTCCTGAAAGCATTGTGAGTTTCTCTCCTTTAAATAAAGTGTTCTTTCACCATGAATTGGTATTTAATTTGATGTGTAGAAATCAATTCTCTAGAACGGTGCTTTTCGAGAAAGTGCCAAAACCAATCTTGGATTTTGCAGTCTTGAACATGTAATATTTTGCCCAGTCTTAGAGCTTACCTAAAGGCTTTCTCTGTCTTGTTAGGAAAGTAACTTTTCCTATGAAAAGCATAAGGCTGCATAAGCCTTAGTGAACRTGGCATCTGTCTTAGTCATTTCTAGAAGCAAGATTTGAAATGCAGCAAAAAAGTTGATGGGGGAAGTGTGTATCATGAATTTGGAAAGTTTTTAAGTACTGTATTGTTTAAGAATTAAAAGGAGGAATGATGGATTTTTTAGACCAAAAGCTGTTCCAGAGTCTTTCAGCCAAAATGCAAACTTAATCCTGACAGATTTCCTACTTCAAGCTCAGTAAAGCCTCAGAACAACGTCGAGAGCAGCAGGTTAAAGCCAGAGGTTAGACTAAAACAAGATCCTGCCGTCGATGTGTTAATCAGGAAAAGCATTGCCACCAATTTGAATTTGCTAAATTCTATACAAAGTACCCAAAAACCAGGTGGGGGAGCCAGTGCTTAACCAAACTGCCTTCCTGCACTTGCAGCAGGAACCACTAGAGTTTAGATGGRGCAGGAAAACTTTACACACAAGTTTGTTAACTAGTCACACTGCACTGCAGGAATAATACACGATACTGTGAACTGTGCTGAGAGACCAGCAGGCAGAGAATACAAGTCCCCCAGAAAGCAGATTTTCCTAAGAACTACCCCCATAGCACATCAGAAATGGCAAAAGAAACAATTTTGAGCATCTTTAAGCATGTATCTCCCAAATTCAGATTCCAAAGCCTCAGCTGTGGAAATTTTAGTGCTTGATGGAAAATCCAAAACAAAGCCTGGTTTAAAAAAATTTATTTTACAAAAAAATAAAAACTAGTCTTTACAAACATTTCAAATACCAGCTCTAAACCTCAACTCTTAATAATGGATTAAGCTTGTTCAAAATGCCAAAGTCTTAAAAATTTTGATATGTCCGAAAGGATTCTTTAAGAAATGTCATTACAGAGCTGTTGAAGAAAAATACTATAGAATGTTTTTCAAAGTCAGAATCCCAAGTTCTTCATCCTCTAACTACTTTTCAGGTGTTTATAATGAAAAGGAACAGTTGTTTTATCTGTTAAGCACACTGTAAAATTAGGGTCTGGAGAAGCAGGGGGGAGAAGAGGAACAAGTATTTGTCCATCTGCTGACCTAGCTGTGTTGCAGGAGAATAAAATAATTTGTAGGTTAAGTTGAAGAAAACTGAAGTCAGAGTATTGGTCCAATCCCCTGTCAAAGGTGAACTTTTGGGCCTCTGGATGTATTTCCAGAACAGTTCCTTAATACCCGTAAGAACAAAGCTGAGGCTTAGTATGGGTCAAACCTGTAACATAGAGAATTAGAAACTAAGGACTGCTGATCAAATCAGCTCCATTAATATCCATTCCCTCTGTTGTTAAAGCAAATCTCTGAATATTTTTAGCTGCAAGGATCATTTTTAATGTCATCTGTTCCCAGACTTCTGCAGTGATCAAAGGGAGCAATTTCCACAGACTACACAAAGATAAAATAAGCAAAACATGAGGTGGAGCTGTCACCCTCACAACATGCAGAAGTTTTAAAATAAGCTTTATAAAACACAAATTACAAATTTGTGTGCATGTCTGTGTCCATTTTCACTGCACTTCCCAACCCTTAGCTCTACCCAATATTCTACTGTTAAATCTTCCTTGCAGATTCTGTACAGTATAAAGAGGAAAAAACCAGAGGTATACACAGTAGATTCTGTCCTTTGCCCTTGGTATTAAAAATATGGCAAACCACAAATGCTGGCATTAGGAATTCAGTCAACTCTTCTGGGTTTCAAATGAAGATAACAGCTCTTCAGCAAAACTCCAGGCCTTGTGCAGCCTGTGTACTGGAGACACTGTTTAGGGAAAATGGTTGAGGACAGCAGCTGCCAAAATGGTAAACATGTTCTGCTGAGGGGCACCGCTCATCACGGCTGCATGTTTTTGATAATGGCCAAAATGCTCATTTTCTCTGGAGCTGAGTCCACATCTTCATTTTGTTTCTGAGCCACCCCTGTGCCAAGGCCATACAGTCGTCCGCAATACTTTGCATCATCAATTGTATCCTCAAAAAATAACTGCAGATTAAAAAARAAAAGAAGGAAGAGAAACAGGTATTGGTTAATTATGCCTCTGAATCAGAAAACATCCAATGTTAATTAAACAGTTCATTTGAAATCAGCCATATCTAAAATAGACATGCAAATTAAAATAAGCACATGAAAGAGGAGTAAACAGAACCAGTCTGCACCAATATCAGCAACTCCTATTCCTGACAGTTTGAAGTGTGACGGCCACAAGGCTCAAAAAAAMCCAAACCAAAACAAAAAACACATTGTACATGTTGACATTTATGGACAGGACGTGGAGAAAGAACAACACTGCATACCTCTTTCATTCTGAAGAATGCCATTCCCGTGAGAAGAGAGTCTGATCCTGCCTGGTGCTGTCGTCCAATTCGCTGCAAATCCAACTGATCTGCCACCTCCTGAAGGCCACCCTGCAAAGAGAACAGAGAGGTTTTATTTTGGAAGATCCATCTCTTGCCAAAATTGCCACACTCCTCCAAAATATGAGGGCAAACACAGGCTATGATAAACCAATGCAGATTCCAGCAGCACACACACTCCAGCTCTGAGTGAAACACAGTGGTAAGTAGTGTTCAGGAGTGCATAAATAACTCTTCTCAAATTTAGGTGCCTTCCTTTCCTGCTGCAGATACTTGAGATGACTGTGGGTACATTCATAGGTTACAGATGCTGGGCCTTTCCCTCCCTTTACTCAAACAAGGCTGTGATTCAGTAGATAAATTACTTTAAACCCTCTTACCAGTTATCAAGTCATGGAGTAGTTCATGTAAAAGAAATACCCTTGCATAGGAAAGATAAATATGCTGGATTGTAATTAGCCTCTGATACACAAACCAGACCACGAGAATGTCTCCTTTATAATAAACACATTGATAAGTCTGAAAATGGGGAGGACTGCATYGATTAGATACACAGTGTGTCCTGGGTGGTTCTCTGTCACTACTGGCTTTTTCACATGCTCCAGTTTTAAGATAACATATGCAGCACTTGTCTCCCTGTACATGTACAGGGTTGATGCCCATCACTTGCTTGCTGGGGAGATACAAGTACCTTGAGGTTTTTGCAGCTCTTCATTAAGTACTTCACATCATAGATAGATGGGAAGAAAAGATTCAAGATATGGAAAAATTCATGTTCCTCTTCTGGTAATCTGGAATCTGTCAACAACTTCACCATGTAGCCGAAGTCATAACCACTGAAAACAAAACCATGCAGAAACTAGATAAGCAGGCAGCACCTATAACTCAATCAAGTACTAATATCTCCTTTTTCAATAGAATTTTACTTGCTGTACCTTTCAAGCCTTAACATTTCTGACATTCATAAAATTSCTCTGGATCCCAGCTAGAACTCATCCTGATCCGTATCAATGTAGGACTTTGGAATGCTCCCCAAGTGCCTTCACTAACCTCCTGCMGAACAGCTAAGCCATTGGAAAGAATATACATTTCTTCCAAACACTGTACATTTCTGCAGCTATGGGCAATACAGTAAAGCAGGAAACCCTGCTTGAGGGAGGAGGAGGTGGTGTCAAGTCCTTTGATTTGTGATAGCATCAAGGACCACAGCCTCCACAAGCAAGCTGGTTGAAACACTACAAGAAAGACATCTTAACGACACAGATGGAAGCTCAGAGCACCACCAACATTGTAAGGAAGAGGAAACAAAATCCTTACTTTACAATGCATTTACTAAGTGTAGAAATCACGTTTCAGCTTGTAACCTCTTCCAGAGAGGGAGACTCTAACAGCAGAAGGATTCACAAGCAGTGCATGCACAAAATTCAGACCATGAAGTGCCAATGTCCTTACTTCTTAAACTTGGCCTTCGTATCTTAAAGCTTATTTTAAGAATTGCAGGACTACTGACTTTTCTCCTTAAAATCTGTGTCAGTCTCCATGGAAAATGCAGAGAATCAAGAAGAGATTTAACAGGGTCAGTGACCATCTCAGACCCACCTGTGGAAGGACAGCCATTTCACACTGTCACTGAGGACGACTCCAGAGGTCATCAGCAACTCCGCAAAATGCAGGGTATCGATCCCTTCTTCTTCATGCTTTTGGAACTGCAGCCCAGAGCTGGCAAGGAGGTCTATGGAATCCTGAGAGTACATGTCTTCCCTGAAGGACAAAGAGCAGGTTTGCACTCAAAGTGCTGCCAAGACAAGCTTGTTTTAGAAAAATTCTCCCCACACTGTATGGCAAGGATTGGAGTAACCAGTAGGATACCTYTGGGTTCACATTTGTCTCTCTAGAAAATTCAAACTGACTCAGTTTTAGTATCACCACTGCRGCCTCCTACATCCGTGACAAGCTGTTCTGCAATCGTAACTAGTTAATAACTCCATCGCTAGTGCAAATTCCAGAGATTCCACCTCCAYAGAACTGAAACAGACAGTTCTGAAAAACGTCACTTCTGCAAGGCGAAGGGAAGCACCACAGCTGAGGGTCCAGAGAAAAGGGGACTTCTCACAAAYAGGAAGATGTGCAACTCTAAAGCACTGAGCACCATTCCTGTCTACATTTTTCCTTTTCACTCCAAAGCATGTACCACCTTATCATCACATCCACTTCCATCTCTGGGAGTAAACAAAATTGCATCATCCTTGACTCAGGAAGGAGCACGAAGATGATGTGCTTTGTGGAGAGCTGAGCAGGAACCTGACCTCTTTACTGGTTTGTTTCATTTGAGGGGGAGGAAACACAYAGAGCAAAGTTCCATAGGGTAACTCATTCAAATGAAGTGATCACACAGTGAAAACCACTTCGCTCGGATTTCAATAATTTTAAGAGRCTCACAAATTGGTGGAGTAAATAGTTCAGCTTTTGGGTTCAAGAACTGTATGATCTGCACATAGTAGCTACAAATTTTTGTAATGCTTTCCAATGACAGTTTCATAAAAATGGACTGATTTCCTACACATGTGTGGTTTTGTCAGATAAACCCTTTCTTTATTTCCAGACAGCTCTAGTGGTAATTATGCTGAGTTTGTCTTCATAATTACAGGGGAAGGGATAATGAAACTTGTTTCAGCTGCAAGCCAGGATATTGCAGTGTGGAGGAGACAAGAACTGCCACACTCCATTTAACAAGATTCATTCTCCTGAACAGATGTGATGATTACACCAACATGTTTTTAGACCTCAGTTTACACTTTATCATGGGTCTGTAAAGAGGTCTTTTTCTTTTTGATGAGACCAGCACATCCATTTATTTTTAGCAGAAAGAGATGGATTTTTACATATATATATATATATATATATATATATAAAGTTTCAGACTATAACATTGTTCCAGAAAAAAAGAGCATATAAAGTTATCAAGGGTAATAAGGATAGCCATTCTAGCATGGCTTTGACTTCCAGAAACACTGTTAACTCCTGGCACTCCAAAACAGCTTCCCACATAATCTGTATTAGAATCTGAATTCTTATTGCTCAGAACCAGCCAGCAGTGATGAACACACAGACATCAGCATTTGCCAAAGGAAAGCATCACTCCAGCAGAAGAGAACAGGAAAATATTCCTTAGCTCAAGAGACTCACGTAAGGTTGAATTTGAAGTTGAACTGCCAGGTGTTGATGCCAGAAGGATATTCTCCTTTCTCATTTGTGAAAGTCAGGCCCAGCTGGATAATCTTCAGCAGGTCGACGTTACAGCGAAGGAGCTGGTACTGATAATCTATGGAACTGCGGAATTCACCGATCGGCCTGACAACAACTCCAGGGAACTCTGTGTCCTAGGAGAGAAGGGAAAATTTAGTTTCACTATGTACTCTGTTAGGAGTCATTACTATCCCTCTGTTAGGAGGATAGTCCAGACAGTAAAAACCTTCACAGTTTCTGAGGAACAGTCAATGCCTACATTAAAAACTACTGTCAGTCAAAAGAGACCTTAACAACAGTAGCCATCTATTAGATGAAAAACCATCTGTTAGGTGAAAAMCATTTTACTTAGCCTGTGATTGTGTGCTATCTTTGCTGAAAACCAAACTGCTGTACTATTTTTACCCTCAGATTAGATCACTTAGCTTCCTTCTACTGACTATATGCAAAACCTTTCACAATAAAGCCAGTGCCGTGCACCTGACAGAATCTCTCCCTTGCCCAAGRGGTTTTTGTGTCCAGTCTTACAGCACAGCCACTAGAACAGGCCTTAAGCACACTTTCAGTGAAATCAAAAAGAAGCAAAAAAGTTTGCTTCCCACTGACATATGTTAACAAAAAATCATATTCATTTCCACAACTGAATTTGACACCAAAATCCTATACACTCTGCAGAGGCACCTGTCTTTATGCCATACTTTTAATAAGGACTTTTCAGATCTTGAAGTTTAGCGTTCCTAAGCAAAGTTGGCAGAACTTACAGTATCACAGCTAAAACCACTTCTTTATGTAACTCACTGGGTGCTGCCAACCAGATATAGACTTGTAAGAGCAGGAGGAGATACCTCCCACCCAGGGGAGATTCTGGTCTTCTTATACAAAGCTTTCTGAACACTTGGTCTTATCTACAACCAGAATATTTTTCTTCTCGAAGAATCAACATCTACCCTCATTAAAAAAGAGACAGCCCAGCCGAGTAGCTGTCACTTGCAGGCCTTTTGACCTTCAGTCTCATGGCATCTCCCATAGCCAAAGACAGAAAGACATTCAAAGGACAAATACACCAGTGGAAAAATAGGGATTTAAACCCAATTGTGACTTGTTTCATTTTCCTGTTGCACAAATCAGTACACTATGAATGGCTAAGTATTAAATTAATTCATGTTTTTAAGGTGGTCTCCCTCTTCCCCTTCTTTCATTCAATCCATATTCAACACTGCTTGTATTAAATTCTGGAAAGCTACTGAACAGCTTTTTAATTTTCCCTCTCTTCTAGCTCAATTTGACTGGGGGTAAGGAGAAATAATTTCTCACTCAAGAATCAACTTATTCCCCTACCCAAAAAAATCCCCAGACTAAGGCAATTAGGTCAAGTATAAAACATTTACCATGGCAATGTAGCTGTAACTCAAAACAATCTCCCGAATTTTCCTCATCTCTTCCTCCAGGTTGTTGGCCCATACTTCACAGATAACCTGGCTGTTCTCTGCAAGGGCTGCTGGCATCTTGCAGGGACCAGAGGAAAGGCAGCTGATGCTGAACTCAAATAACAGTGTAGGATCACAAGCTGTGCAATCTTATCAGTGTGCTGCATTAAAGAGATAAATAAATAATGCTTTAAAAGAAGGAAGAGTGACRCATGAATAAACGCTCTGTAGGAGTCAGGCACATTTCCATTTTCACCTTCAAATAACCCATTTAAAGTTTGCRCCAAGTTTTTTCTTGCTTTTGTCACTCTGTAAACACGCTGAATGAAATCTAGAGCATCCGTTCACAATATAAGAGCAGATGCACAATTAACAGTCCAGTTATTTACATAAAGAATCATCATCCCTATCTTCCTTTTCCTGGCATAAGCTTTGAAACTTTGGGCACAAGATGTACAGGCAGGGAATCCTCACATTTAATCCTCAGCTAYTGCCCCATCTCTGKCAGTGTTCAGGGCCAGGCTGGATGGAGCTCTGAGCAACYTGGTCTAGGGAAAGGTRTCCCTGCCCATGGCAGAGGGATGGAATAAGATGATCTTTGACGGTACCCTCCAATCCAAACCACTCTGTGATTATATGATGAAGACAATTGTTTAAACACAATAACAGAATGCATTAGGGACAACACTCATTGACACGAGTGTAAGTCTGCATGAATATCTAWAAGGAGGGGTGCCAAGAAGATGGAGCCAGGCTCTTCTCAAAAGACAATGAGCAGAAATTCATGCACAGGAAGTTCCACCTGAACATGACGAAGAACTATGCAGTGACCAGGGATGGGAACAGATTGCCCGGAGAGGTCTTGGAGTCTGACTCAACGGAGACATTCCAGAACCGTCTGGATGCAATCCTGTGCCATGTGCTCTGGCATGACCCTGCTCGAGCAGGGAGGTTGGACCCGATGACCCACTGTCGTCCCTTCCAACCTGAACCACTCTGGGACTCTGTGGTTCTCTGGTGTAACTCGGGACACACTGCAGCGGGGTATTTCCGCTTAAACCACCGGCAGCGTCAGCAGTGCTACAGCTCGGACGAGCCACCGGCTGGTGCCCCGTTCCCGCAATAACACCGGCGAACCGCTCCCAGGCGCCTGCAAGGGGGCTCGGCTCAGCCCAGGGCCGGGCCCTGCGCCACCAGTTACCCGGAAGGACCGAGCGCTCCGCCACAGCCCGGCCCGGCCCGGGGTCACCTCAGGGCCCCCCTCACAGTCCGGGGGCGGCCGGACGCGACTCATGGGGGCCGTGAAGAGGAAGGGCCGCTATCCCCGCCGCCGCACCCTCAACCTCAACTTCAACCCCAGCCCTGCGCCCCCCGCTGCCTGTCCCGGTGCCTGTCCCGGCCCCTGCCCGCCCGTCCCGCTCCCCGGTACCTCCCGGCAGCCGCGGCCGGGACGCGCCGCTCTCGCCCCGCGCAGCCGCGATGGCTCCGAGTCCCCCTCGCCGCGAGGGGCGGTGCTTCCGGGTCTCGCGCCGCTTTGGTTCTCGCGAGAGACAGCGAGAGACGGTGAAGCCGGCGGCGCGCGCGACGGGGCGGGGAGGGGAGGGGGGAGAGAGGGCACGTTAGTGCGCGCGGCCGCGGGGCCCGTACTGCGCATGCGCCCAGCCCCGGCTAACTGGTGTTTCTCTTCCTTCCGCCCCCCGCGGTGCCGCTAATGGGCTCGTCCGAGCTCCCCGCCCTACGAGCGGCGGGCGCGTCCAAAGTCCGCGGGAGGGGGGAGAGAGATGAGGGAGCTGGGCGCCTCCGCTCCCTGAGGGAACAGGCGCCATAACGCCCACCGGGGCTGGGGTGGGCTCCCAGCATGGGGAGCCCCCAGCATCCCGATCCCTTGGGACACGGGCCGCGCCGGGCCCTGGCTGAGCGTCCCCGAAAGAAGCAGCGGCCGCCCCTCCCTCACCAAGGGGAGGTGAGGGGGTCCCCGGGTCGGGGTTAGGCCCGAGCCCCCCCTGGGCTCCCAGGCCACGGGCGCGCAGGGTGGGAGTGGGATGAGGGTTTGTTTTGCAGGGGGAATTTCCTAACCCCAGAGAGCAAACCACTGCTGTTCTGGCACGCGTTGCTCCTACGGTGTAGTGCGTATCGAGCTCATTAATTGAGGGAGTTCTACTTCTTCCTGCAGGAGCTTAGAAGTCATTTAAATCCGTACTACACCTGCAGAGTTTTAGTCTGGCTTCTCCTGTTCCAGGAATGGAATTTAAATTACGTTAGCAACAGAAGGTTGTAGCTGGTAAAGCAGCATAATCTTAACTGCCTGTGTAACACGGTTGCCAACACTTGCTTTGCTGGCTGATACTGATGGCAGATAGGCAATGTATTTGGAAGCGTGTCTACTAATTAAGCTTAGATAGCATTTCCTATCTTTCAGACTGCCTTCCTTCTGGACAGGGTTGCATCTGTTGTAAAATACATACGTGCCTATATATATATCTGTGTGTGTATGTTCTAGTAGTGGCTTATCTGCCCACCATGTGGGAGTCTTTCCTTTCACTGAATCTCAGCTACTTGCCCAGCATTTTGATCAAAGTATCTGGAGAAGCAGATCTTCTTATCTCTCACACGTCAGACATCATTCAGTGTCTCAGGTTTAATGTTTGTGCCTCAGCAGAAACATAACATTTGGAAAAGAAGAGGTTTTTTTAAGTCCTCCTCTGTCAAGTGACCTTGGTGCTGCCAGTGTCTTATGACACYCCATTATTGAGCGTTATTTTGATTCAAAGTTTATCTTCAGAGATGATAATTACCATTTTGCCTTAGCTCAGCAGTCTCTGGCATTGTGTAATTTGTGCAATATGCTACATTGGCAGAAAGTAATCACCTTTCTTCCTGTGGTCACGCGAGTTTGGGATTTTGTGCAAGGAAATCTATGTTGTTAGCAGGTAAATTCAGCAGGCTGGATTACAGCAGCCTGTAAATATAAGGTTAGATTTTTATTTCCTGAAAGAGTTCAGAGTAATTTTTCTTGCTCATAAACCCAGCACTTGAAGGGATGTTGAATCCAGGGGAAAAGGGAAGATGCGTCTTCTCAGGCCACTGTAAATATCTGTGCCCTGGTACTCTAATAAAAATGTGTGGCAGGCAATAATCGCCTGTGATAAATTACACCTGTAGTGTTTAAAAATTTGTGTGTAAAAAAAAAGCTATTCAAGGATGTTTGCAAGCACTGGKGGGGAGAGCTGGAGACACGTTTTGCTCAACGAGAACAGAATTTGTTTTTTCAAACATGACTTGGCTAATAAAGGTTAAGAATAGCTGGAAAAGGCACCCTGCTCTTTAAAAAAGTCCTGTCATTTCTGTATTTGGAAGTTACCAAGCTTGCCTGCAGGTCCAGCACTCCAAAGCAGGTTTTGAAGAGTCCTCACACCTACACATGAGTGTGTAGAGCTGCATTATAAGGTGCAATAAGGGTCTTCAGCTCAACATTTTCACATTGTGCAGCTTGAGCTGCGTGTCCTGGATCGTGCCCTGTGGAAACAGTTGTGCCTTTCCTTTGGAGCTTAATCACAGCAACACAAGAAAACTTACTTGTGGGAATCCTGAAACGTGAATTTACATTTTCTTGACCCTTCTGTTGTTCCACAGATGCTTCCAAAGCAACCGCTGCAGTGCTGGGTGGTGGCACACGTGTGCCCTGGCAAATGGTTAGAAGGAAATCTGGTTCAGAATGCAGGGAATGAGGCAATGGGTGAGGTGTGCCAGGCTCAGATTCCTCTTCAACCTTAGAGGAACTATCAGTATRGGCTTTGTACAATCCTGAAAGATTTTCTCCCKATGTTCTTTTCAAACCTTGAAACARCCAGTGACTATTACAAAAACCGTGGAGAGTGAACAAAGGTTTTTTATGAAGTGTCTGATCAAAAAGCTTTTTTGGTGAGAAGAAATCAGACTTCTTGCATGGCTCAGCAAAGATTGCACCAGCACTGGAGTGTCTGTGGTGGAGACACCAGCACAGGGCACAGGGCAGCCAGAAGCAGCTGTTAGRTTAGTGACAACCTGTGCTAGACACAAAATTGCAGCAGAAGATAAATGGCATTTACAGCCCTATGACTAATGTGCTGAGCTGTCCTTATGGGTATGAATATTTTAGAGATCACCCGTGTTGGAATTGAACACTGCTTAAAAAGGAACATTGAGGTCTGAAATTCACTGTCTTATCACCTACTTTTGGCTGTTGGATGAACAGCCCTCCCCCTGCAAGCTCAAATCCAAAGATCAGCTGAGGACATTATCCTTATGGCACCCCTCTCTTGAGATGCTCATTTCCACTTCCTCCTCTGCACGTGAGTAAATAGTTTGAAGGAATCACATTCTTCCTTGTTGAGTCTGCTCTGTGTGGTAAATACCAATTAGAAGAAACAGCTAAGAATTACAACTTCTGTCCCTACCAGGGAATAGTTGGAATTAGCCAAGAGAAAGTGTCGATGGAAACAGTAACAGGATGTTAAATCGTGCTCTCTGCAGCTCCAGCTCTGCTGGCTTGAAATGTTGCTTCCCGCGAAAGAGCATGTGTTGCTTCACCTGTGGAGGACCAAACAAGGCTAACTGTGAGGCAGAGGTGAAATTCCTTGTTTTTCCTCTTGTGGAAAAATAGATCCAGAAAGCTATGATAGTAACACCCTCAGTTCTCAGAGCTTAGTTTGTAATGGGGCACTATTTATTAAGTAAGTAACAGATTGGGGCCACATTTGCATAAGAAAGACCAATGATACTGTAAATTACATCTTGCTCTCTGCAATACCATAATTACAGACTTGATGGTCTGTAAACATCATGTTTAAAGGCAACTGAGCCCAAGCACCTGCTAACCTATATGTATCTTCTCCTGAGCCATGGAAGCAAAGCCTGTAACTGGTTGAGGGCACTGTGTAGCAACAGAGCTGGTGTGATTTATAGACTTGGTACAACAGCATGAAAACTGGACTGCTGGTTTGTTGACAAATTCCGCAGTAACCCTTATTGCTTTTAACGAATACGCCTTTGACCCATTCTGTTGCACTGGCAGTAGCTATTTTGTGCTCCAGCCACAAGTCAGTGAATTATAAAAGCTACTTATCTTTAGGGCGTTGGTGGCTTTTTTATTCTCAGGTACAGCGATGAACCCTTGATGAAAAACTTACCTGCAGAGATGTATTCCACGTGTTTGACTGAGTAACAGCGTGCACATACACACGGGGAACACTGCCAGCACTAGCAGTGACATGGCACTGGCTTCACATGACTTGTCTGGGAGGGGACAGCCAGCTCCTGCCTGGAAACACACCCCCGTCGCCTTTGCCTAAACCCTCATAAAGTTTCGACAGCAGTAGTGAAAAGTGAGGAGTTGAACTCTAAGCTCTGAATAGACACAAAGGACCTCTCCTAGGCTACCATCAGCAGGAGGTGAGCAAAGAACGGGCAGGCAGAGTTAAAGGGTGTAGTAGCTTGAAAAGATACGATAGAAACTTTGAGGAAGTCATTAAAAGGCAATGTCATGTGTCTGTGTGAAGTCCATTGTCAGCTTTTCTAGGAACGGTGGTTGCCCTCAGAGCCGTGCAGTGCTTGGTAGGACATCAAACACATCTAGTCCTGTGTCTGTCCACGTAGTGTGGCTGATATGCAACTGTTCAGGTGACCAGGTAAGTGGTCCTATGCTTTTTGTTCTATATGTTTTGTACTTTCCTGGATAGTCTTTGTTCTCCCAGGAGCAGTTTTCCACTGTCTGTGCCCTATGAAGGTTGATTCCAGTGAAGTAAGGTCTACAACAGAAGGTTCAAGGAATACCAAGGAGCTGTRGTGGGCAGCCAGTCCATCACAGCAGATGTAGCTGCTGCTGAGCTGCACCTGCCATGCAGGACTGGCTGCCTGGTAGCAGAAGGATGCACTGCAGTGGGTACAGTACAGGGAGAAAGGCACCTGTGCTGCCTCAGCTTGGGGTTGTCTGGGCATCAGAAATGTATGGGAATGGCAGAGATGGGGCGGAAATAATAATGCACATGTTAAAACAAATGTAAAAAATACAGCAGCATTGGGGTTTTTTTCAGACTATATTCAGATTATATTGAACATTTTAAAACATGACTTAGACAAACTAGCTTTTTTTGATACCTGAAGTGGAAAAATCAGTGAAAACAGATTTGTGACTTCATGAACAGTAGTTGGACAAATGAAGTTATAGATGGAAAAAAATTTTTTTTTGAATGTATTAGAATTCTTTTTTGACTAGTGTATGTTTCCCCTTTAATGTCAAGAGACTGATTGGAAAAGCAATTACTTTTACTTAAAGTTGAGAATTTGGTTTGGATCAAATTTTGTGTTAACTAATTTGAAGTAACTGGAAAAGAACTTTTTTTTTAAGCAGCACTAGTTTTAGCTGAAATTTGGAAATAGCTGCAGGCAGCTGAGAGCTTCACTGGTTGATTCAGTGTTGTAAAATATGCCAACATGAGAACAGTGCCAAGCAGCTGAATGGCTTTTTTGTTTGCTGAAACAGCCATGGTTACATGAATGGTTTTTTAATGTATTTGGTGTATTCTGAATCAGGAGAGACATTATGCAACAAAAAAAGAGTAGGTAATGAGATGTCAGGGAAAACCTAATCCATCCAAATTTAGCTTGGTTTAATGTAAATAAAGTGAAATTTTGTCCTGAAATGTGGCTTAATAAAGGTAGCGTTCTGACATTTTGGGGAGACAGAGGGTAAGCAGACATAGCAGCTCTGTTTTGAACTGGAAGACTTTGCTCAAGCAAACTTTTTGTCATAAATTGACTATTTTAAAAAGAGTACTGCTAGAAATGTGATTATAATTTTAACTCTTTCCTAAATGCACAGAATATGTGACTCAATCAAGCAATAGCTCCTTTTCCTTCTAAAAACTCAAAGCAGAGTCACTTTTTCTACTGTGCTGCTCTTTAGCTCTTCTCATGCAAAGGTTCAGCAGGTTTGAGTCAGCAGTGCTGTATGGAGGAACCTCTGGAGCATCTGCCTTTCAGMAAGCAGCTGGCTGAGGTTCCCTTTTACATCTGCCTCTCCTAGATCTAATGGTGTCTGCTGCAAACTCATCAGAGCRGAATAATCTCTGTAACCACAGAAGACTATGGCCAGCACTGTTTACTGTACTGTCCCAGCAGAATAATTGGATATTGCTGTTTTCAGCTCCCTACTGGGTGGTTCTAAAGATAGGGATGTGCACAGGCAAAGGGTAAATAATAGGAGTTATAACCAGGAAAATTCTGAGGGAAAAAAACTTACAGTGAAGCTTGTSAAATACTGGAACAGATTTCCCAGAGAAGCTTGAAATCTCCCTCTGTGCAGACACTCAACTGTTCAAGGCTCTGAACAACCTGTTAAGAAAGCCAGAATGGAGCAAAGCCTCAAAGGAATGGATTATTCAAGCCTGACATATTTCAAGCATTAGTARTGTTTTCTTGGAGACAGTGGGCACACCTGTCCTGAGAGGACCTGTGTGACAAGATGGGGCGGTGCATGTTATGTAACAGATGTGATTAGAAGGTCTTTTAAAAATTAAGATAAGATCAATTTAAATTTGGCTTGTGGCATGTTATTTATGCTGTTTAGTTCTGTTCAGGCTAGCAGGTTATTTATGATTTATTGTTATGGGTATTCTTCATCAGGTGTATTAGAATGCAACTGTATTTTATCAATACAGTTGTGGTTGGCAAACAATATATGAGAGGAAAAGAAGATGCCACAGATTGGCTCTGGTAGCTCACRAAGTCTGGTAGTGAGGAGCTCTAGGTCTGGGGAAAGACAAGAAGCCCTGGGACACTCTGAGTTCCCTAACACCTTCTCATGTTAAGCAATAGCACCTATGGGCACCTCTCACACCACCTTTTTTGGCCAAGGGAGACAAAGTGAACTTGGGTTTGGTATATTCTTCTTGACTGCTACCAAAAGTTAGCATCTAGGAGTACATCCAACCATAGTATTGAAACACAGGGTTGGGAGTTGGGCTGAGGGTTTCAAGTTTCAAATCCCTTTTTGTCTTCTTTTTACCTTCTCAGAACTGTTTAACATCAATTTCTTCCTTTAAAGTGTGTAGTGTGRTGGGCTGGCCTTGTTCTTTTGTGTCTGTGAGTAAGCAGGAAGAAGTTGTCTAATTTTTCTGTCTCGTGCCCTTTAACCTGCATACTAATATGTAATGTAGGGAACCAGAGCTGGGAACACCTGTAAATAAACAGAGTTGTATTTGTAAGAACATACCCAGAAGGCTGTAATTTCAAATCTAAACTATAAATAACATCCTGTCTAATACAGGACTTCTTTTTGGCAGTTTATTCCTCCTTTCTGAAACTGCAAGAAGAGTACTCCCAAGAGACTTCCCTACATCATCAAGGTAATAGAATATCATCTTCTTAATGAGTAATTTTCCAACTGTTTGTACCTTAGAGGAGCCTTTGAACCTTTTCTGTGCTTTCCTTTGTACTTTAGGTAACAGTTTGCCTGTGCTTGAATATTCTGCTGAGTATAAAAAGCAAAATGGATTAAATTCTACAATCCTCAGTAATCTGGCTGTCATATTATTGGAATTTGTGTGTTTGTTCTTAAAGACCATGTGAAACCAAGAAAACATTAAGGAATGTTTTGTTAGCTTTTGCTAATTGTATTTGATGATAAGAGTGCAGCAGTATAAAAACAGCTACACAATAATCCCTAGGAGAGGCAGAACATGGCCTGAAATACAGAACCCTTCATGGCCAGGGCCAGCAGTGAAGCCCCAGCAGCTACTTAAACTTTGGGTTTATTTTTTWAATTTCTTTTAACAAAACCATCAACAAATGGCCAGAGCCAAATGTAGGGAGATTTGTTATGAGAWGGCCACGTGTCCATTTAGGACTTTAACCCTCTAACTGACATAGCAGGACTTGAAGCAAAGATGATTTTCTTACTTACCATGTTCTTAAGTTGGAACTTAGAATTTGAGTGAAGGCTGGGAAGCTCTACTGTGTTAATTCTCCATGGCACAAACTCACTGTGTTTTCATTGCTGTTAGTGTAACTGTATCTTGTAATTATGGAAGAACACATGTCCCACATCTTCATTTCCTCACAGCTTGGGAAGGGCTGGAGTAGCTCCTGGGTGCTGCAGTGTATTCCTGGGCCAGATTAAGGGAGGCAGTCTTACCAAAACACACCAGTGCCACAATCAAAGGCTTTGGTTTTGGCTGTTCTCCCATTTTGATTTGTTACCCCTGCATCCCTGTTAATCTTCTGGGACACTACTAACTCCTCAGGAAATCAGGGTATTTTTCTTCTCAAGAACTCAGCTTTGCTCAATGGCCAGCATGTGAAGGATGGAGCAGGACAGGACAGGGCACAGAGAGTAAATATTTTACCCTTTTGTCACTGAACTGGAAGTTGAGGGGATTTGCTGTAGTCAGCATCGTATTCTTCTCTCCAGCTGTACAAGGTTCACTTACTTAGACCACTTTTTATTTCAGATGGAAAGAGACTCTGGATATTCCACCACTGCTGAGCTGCAGAAGCAGGTAAAGGCTCAAGGTCATCTTCTAAAGGAAGCGTTATGTAGGTGCTTTAGAACGCTGGATTGTTGAATCATCTTCTAAGAGAAGTGACAGACACATCCTCATTCCGAACATTTTAGCACAATTAGGAGCTCATCTCTTATCACTAAAGCAATATTTCCCCAGCATTTTTCCCCTTCCAGTGGACTGCAGCTACAGGAGCAGGTGGGGAAGGGCCTGGTATTTTTGTTTACATGGCAAGAACCCACAGCCTCCCCCGTAACCAGAAGCTGTGCCATCTCACTGSGCCTGATCCTCAAAGTGGTTCTGCTAAACACTCTTTCCCTGCTGATGTGCCCCAGTCTCTTTACCTTGCTAGCAATAACCCTGTTCTGCACTTAAGGAATTTGCCAACTTCCAGAAGCTCTTTAAGAGCAAGAACTCTAGCAATCCATGAATTAGTTTGGAAACTACKGTGCTGTAGCCGTTGGCATGAAGAGAAACAGGGTGTTAAGCATTAGACTTGATGAACAAGATTTTTTATTTTTCTATGTAAACTTCTCTGCTGCACAGTAMTTATAGTGTGTGGGATTTGTTCATGTAATCACTTCATAACATGCAATAAAAACACGGCCTCAAAACAAGACAGTTTCTAGCCAAAGGGCTTTTAAAATAGCTGAAGTGCTGAGTTTTAGTTCCTCTCTGTCCTGTCTCAAAGCAGGACATGTACAGTGTCTGTGGGTATTAGGAGTTACTAATTTTTGAAACTCTTTTGAATTCTTCAGCTGGAGGATGCTAAAGCAACTGAAACTTTATTAGCKCTAACTAAAAATTGTGACACTTGTAAGACAGAATTTTTGTTTGGTATGCTGTTTCTTCATCCCAGGAGAAAAAGGATTTATAGGATATGAGTCTGTTAAAAAGCTCAAAGCTTTTTATAGCTTCTGTAACCTTTTTTCCTAAAGAATCTGTAAGTGATAAGTGATGGTCCAGGGTCTAAAGATTAAGAAAGTCTTACATCAGCATACATGAGGCATAACATGGATGCAACTGGACGTATGAAACTGCTAAGAGAGCAAATCTCTGGTCCAGGATCCAGCAGGCACTATCTGAAGCTGGAGTAGAGGCTTTTGCCAGCCTGGCATTTGCAGTTCAGTACACCCAGTGATAACACTGGCAGCTGATTGCATTTCTCTCATATAAACCCATAGGGTTCACAAACATCAAGCTGTAGGGCAAGAGTCCTGTCAGTTACTTCCTCCTTAGCTGCTTATTTGATTAAATAAAAAAAAAAAAAAAGAAGGAGGTGATAGGAGGAAACAGTTGCTTGTTTGTTTAATAGTGAATGTTTCAGTGCTAATGAGCAAAATTATCTCCTGGAACAAATAAATATTGCTCACAAATTCCCTGGGCCATGTTTAATGTTCTGTAGCTGTTACACACTCTAAAAGCCATGTAAAGAGGATTCCTTTATATTGCATTACCCTAAACCACCTGCATTTGGCATTTCTCAGAGCTGCCTCTCTTGTTTGTCCTCTCTGACAGGAGATGAGCAGGACAGCAACTATGAATCACATGGTTTTTACTCCAGTGTGTTTGTTTAGCACAACACCACAGTTAAAAAACAGGAAGGACAGAGGAATGAAGAAGATAACTGGTTATTATACTGTATTGTTTTAGAATTGCATTGATTTTTTCAAAAACATTTATCTTGCAGATAAATATAATTCATATTAGCTCAAGAAAACCCAAATTAATTGCACTCCAGAACCAATTCCAACTTGGGCTACTCTAAAAGACAGATCATTAATTATAAATTTGTTGTATATTTGCTAACCAACTTAGTTTTGAATATTTAAACATTCAAATATATTGAATACTGCTTTTTGAATATACTTATTCCAGGAATCAAAAGATCTCACTGGTAATTTTCTGAGCCTTGCTGTTGCTTTGTACAGTTATAATCTTCACTGAGATAAAAAAGTCCTGCTAACAACACAGCTGCCCTTATGCTGTACATAATACAGGAGTATTTCTTCAGTAGATAACACTTTGGTGACTGAGAGCAGGGATTTAGAGAACTTTGTAGTTGTGAGAAGCTGAGTGTTTTAGCTCCCTGTGCTAACATGCAGTTCTGTACAGATGGTATCTGCAAGCCAAGTTGTACTCTCAGCATGAGAGCTGAGCTGTACCTGTGATGGCCTAAAGGCACGGCAAAGTGAATTATGCAAGGAAAGCTAATAGCCTGTATTAAACTCCTGTTACACTTGGGGAAAAAAGGCCAGTTTCTGGGCACACGAGCAATGGGCTTCACAATGGGTCTTCAAAGCAAAGAGGAATGTTCAGAGGAGAGGTTCTGGATTAAGTGGAGCTGTTAACCAGGTCATCTGAGCACGGCAGTTCTTGACTACTGTGGGGAGAAAACACTGCATCCTGGGAGGGAGAAAGTGCTGAGATGGAACCAGGTGTTCCTTTCCCACTGCTCTGAGTTATCCAGAAGCCCCTTGAATTATAGCCCTCCAGGTACTGAGCAGAGTGCCAAATAAAAACAAAGAGGGAAAAATCAGTGGTCCTTTCTCTCCCTTTGGTTATTCCAGAGAAGTTCCACATCAGTGATGTGTCAGGTCTCTGTAAGCGTGGCAGATGGATGTGTGTGTGTACTCCCCCCTCAATTACACACAGCAGCTTTGTTATTCTGTTCTTTAGAGTGTGTGTGATGCAAAAGCACAGGACTGCCTGCATCATTTCAAATACCAAAAGTGCCAGGGCAGGACACAGCAGCACGTGCTTACTCTTGTTGCTTCTCACAGGGAGAGAAGCTCTGGGATGCCTTGAGGATCAGTGCCTACGTCTTCAGTACAGGCCTGCTCACGTTCACTGCCTTAGTGAACTCTGTTTCTTGGTAAGATGGTTCAAACAAAGCAGCTCGAGGAGAAACTTTTCTGTGGAAAGGGGGGGGAAGTGGATAAGAAGAAGATGGGCAGTCAAGAACTCTTATTCCTACAGGTTTATGCAGAATATAACTTTAGGTAATTTCTGGCAAACAGCATGGCTGAAGTTCTACAACCTGATGGAGGGAGATGAGTGGACAATCTTCCTGCTTGGTGAGTTTTAACAACACTCCTCAGTAGGAGAAACAATCCCTGTAGTACATATAAAAGGGGATCATGGACACACCTTCCTCAACTCACTAATCCTCCCGCTGACAAGCACTGGCTTGGAAGCCACCCACAGGTGATGTGGTGCAGCTGTTCTGCCTTTGAATGGGGTCACCATCAGTCAGATGAAAAATCTGATTTTTTTGCTGCTGCTGAAATGGCTTCCCTGTGAAGACACTTTGCTCCTGTGAGAATGGAATGTCTCAGTAGAACTAGTTACTAAAAATTTAAGTAAAATCAGTGGATTTTACTCTTGCTGTAGCACCTATAAAACTCTTTTCTGTGATTAACAGCTGGTGAACAGAACTGGTAGGGACCTTGCAGGGTTGTAGGGATCAACTCAACCTTATCCTACTCATATTCATAAGCAACCTCCCACAGAGACCTCCCAGCCTCAGTTAAAAGCCTTTTCTTAGCTTCAGTTATGTCAAGTTTCAACCTATGAGACATTTGTCTGCTCAAACCTTCTTCCCATTCTTTAGTCTTACCTGGATGTCAGAACTTACCCATATTCCATTTTAAAGCATCTTGGGGCAGTGGACACGCACTTGGCACATCTGGGTGCCAGCAAGGTCCTCTGGATACTGTGTCAGTGTATTTTGTTTCTGATTTAGCCATAGCTCCCAATTCATTCGCACATCTCTGCCCTTTCCTCACACCACAGGGGCTGCATTGGTGCCTGCACTTGCTTTCTGGGGCTTCAATGGAATCCTTCTGGTGGCTGATATAACAGGAAAGCCAACTTTCATTACTCGCTATCGCATTCAGCTGGGCAAGAATGATCCTGTAAGTACTCCTCACGCTGCCTTTTCCGCTGGCTAAACACTTCCTGCAGTCTCTTAGGCCAGGAATGGGGAGAAGAACCTGTTATGCTTTTCTCTTGCAACCAGGTAGGATGCCAGGAGAATCAAGCCAAGTCTTGTATACCCACTGCAGGGAGGAAGGCAGATCCTGTAATTAGGCTACTGATCAGATCTGCATTGACTGCTTGTTAAAAGGCTGATCCCAAAACTGACTGCCTACAAATCTTACAGCTTTTCATCCTTCCAGCTAAAGCCGCATCGCTTCTGACTTAGCCCCAAGTCCTGACTCCTCTTTTGCAGGTGGACACAAAGAAACTGCGCCAAGCCATCTACACAGCGCTGGGTAATCAGTTCTTTGTCTCCTTGCCCATGCTTGTGCCCATGTTCCACGTCATGAAATGGTGGGGCAACACCTTCAGCAAGGAATTACCCACCTTCCAGTGGTTTCTTGTGGAGCTAAGCATCTTTACTGTAATAGAGGAAATTCTCTTCTATTATACACACAGGTGAGCTGAGCACAGGAACTGGGCTCTTATTTTCCTCCATGCCTTTAAGCTTATACTCATATCCTACAACAGCAATAATCCTAGTCCCCCTCTTACACCAATCTTGTATTTATATGGGAAAACTTACAGGTCCTGAAATTCACCCCTTACAACACGAGGCCTTGGTGCTGCCAGTAACTGTAGTAAACAAAAATGGGTAGAATTATGAAGGTGGACCAGCTTAGAAGCTAAGGAAGAAACAAAACAGGCAGTTTTGCACAGAAGCTGTAATCCAGTGTTCTTTAAAAAGAACAGGACTGACTGTCCTGAAAAAAAAAATYTCAAGGGTCAGTGGCTGATCTCCCATTCCACGTACAAAACAGGGCCTGGCTCCCAACACTGCAGGGTTTCCAAGCACTGACATGAACTCTAGAGGACAGAACTAAAGCAAGGAAGACAAAAACCTGCAAAAGCCCATGCACAAGCAAGCACAGCACTTTCAGATATGTGTAGCTTTCCCTTTAGGACAAATGCACCCAAAAAATGGTAAAAGTAATTTTTTACAAAGGACCTATGGAACTGAAAGTTCTGACTCTTGACAGTTGCCAGTAGAAAAAGTCAAAACAGTGAAAATATAAAGTAAGTCTTCCCCTAAGTAGTACTTCCAAATTTGAGTAAAGCGGTCATTCAGGGACTTTGATTTATGGGATTTATTTGAACTAASTTTAACATCAGCCAGTGGACACATTAACTGAATGAGGGCTCAATACTACAAAGAGAATGAGGGAAGCTGTGAGCCCTACACTCCTATTCCCAGCTGCTCTGAAATCTCTGTGTTAGAGGAGATACGAGCAAGTCCCCTGCAGAAATTCTGTGTTCCGTTACTCCCTTCTYGGAGAGCTCAAAACCTGCCTTTCTCTGTTTGCTCTGCCTAGGCTTGTTCACCACCCAGTCCTGTATAAGCACATTCACAAGAAGCACCACGAGTGGACAGCGCCCATCGGTGTGGTCTCCATTTATGCTCACCCAGTAGAACACATAGTAAGTGGATTCTCCCGTGGTCACCCTCCAGTTGCTGTGTGGAGTGTGATTTCCATGGGATGAGGTGGAGTGGTAAGAGAAGAGAAGCAAATGTGCCCTTAGAGGTTTCTTCCTTAGGAAGAGGAAGCTGAGCTGCATTGCCAAGAAGCTTGGCTGTAGGAGGGTTGTAGTAATGGTTTATACTGGACTCCAGTAGCTTTAAGAGCCCAGATCCAAGGGCCTCCTATAGATACGGAATTGACTGGACAGGGCTTCCGTGAGCCCAGGGAGGACTGGGAGCACAGACAGAACTTTCAGCAAGACATATGACACATATGAAATTCAGACCTCAGACTCCAGGGTGATTTACTGGAATCACAGTGCCCTCCCACCCACGGTTTGGTCTCATGTCTAACTTCGACTACAGGCTTAGGGAGTCTGGGCTATGACTGTGGTTTACAGTTAGTAGAACTCTTAGCTCTGTTACTACTTCTTGGATGGTTATGTAACYTTAGTGAGGTGTTCACAGAGGCATCTTCCCTTTACAGTGTTTGCACAAAACTAGTGTGATGGATCACCAGGTGACACAATTCAGCTCCTAGAGGAGAGTCTGCTTGTTGTGGACCCATTAATGAGGTAGTTTCTTCTCATTTCCAGCTCTCCAATACGCTGCCTGTCATGACTGGCCCGATGGTCATGGGATCTCATATTGTTTCAATCTCAGCGTGGTTCTCCCTTGCTCTTGTAACAACAAGCATTTCTCACTGTGGCTACCACCTGCCCCTCCTGCCATCTCCAGAGTTCCACGACTTCCACCACCTCAAGTATGTCCGAGCACTGCTCAGCTTCCCGTTCTCYTTCCTCTCGTGCCTGTGCCCCAGCACTACTGACAGGAGAAGTTCCTTTCTGAGGGTCAAGTGGGTTTGCCCAACTCATGCACAAGCAGAGCAGCTCTCCAGTTCACCTGAATGCTGCCAGTTCTTACAGCAGTTAAACAGAGATCAGGATTTCAAGGGATTCCAACCCTGTCAAGGACAGTCCTTTGCAAGGCTCTTCCTAGAAGTTAAGAAGACACTGCATATGATCCAGACAGAGCAAGGGCACGTCACACTGGTGAAATAAAGGTGCAGGGAGCCTGCCTGTCTGTCCCTCTCCCACAGACTGGGATTAGTAACACYGATCAGATAACACCTTGCCCAGACAACCACCATTAACCTTCCTGGCAAGAGATTCCCAGCCTCCCTCTGTGCTGGAGAGAGCAGTTGCAGCAGGTTGTTCAAGGATACATACCTGAGCAGTGCAGAAACATTCCTATCTCCTAGATGGCACTAGATTCAGACACAGTCCCCAGAAAATCTGCCCCTCCTGCAGAACCAGCCCAGGAGACAGTTCACTCACCACCCAAACCCTGGTGCCACCCATAACCATGGTGCCAGTTTTTACCAGTCATTTCCTCTGAAGCTCAGCTCATGCCACGACACGGATCACTGCAGAGCCGAGACGCTCTCTGGGTGGAACAGCTGTGCCAGCTGGAAGCACATCTGCTCCATGTCCCAGGGCAGCTGGGTCTTTAGAGCGCATGGACACGGCAACGTGGGTGTCCAACTGGTCCCACAGCTCTGAGCTGCCCAGGAGAGACACGGCTGCTGCTCAGTGCCACTGTTTCTGGGCAGTGATGGCACCAGACGGAAGCTGCACAAGGTTCACCCAGGCTTYGACAGAGCTGCCAGGGAGACTGGTGCAGGGGCAGAAATCACATGGACAGATTACCAGGGCTCAGAAAGGAATGGAAATAGGAAGGGCGAGGTAACCTCAGTAACTTCCAGTGATGTTTATCTCTGGTTCCCAGGTTCAACCAGTGCTACGGAGTCCTGGGAGTGCTGGATTATCTGCACGGCACGGACAGAGTGTTCAGACAAACCAAAGCCTTCGAGAGACACAAGGTCCTGCTCGGCCTCACGCCGCTCTCCGAAAGCATCCCCGAGGCACCCAAGAGTGCTGAGTGAACCAGCCCAGCAGCTCTTGCCCAGCCTGGTGACAGCAGAGTGAGAGACAATGATTTAAGCCAAATAGTATTTTAATTGGGAAACAAGTTATTGTCCACATATAAGAAAACACGAAACTGAAGTTGAACATGCTGCTTGAAATGACTGCACTTTTGCTGCTGTTATCTTCTACCTAAGACACACATAAAAAGAACTTGCTCTAGACATCTATTTTTAAACAAAATGTAATGGTTTGTTTCTCAGTTCCTTGTGCTGTCCCTTGGTTCCAGCTGCCTGTGCATGAAGCAGGGGTGTTCCGGGCCACGTGGGTGGGTCTCCTTATTGAGGTTTTAGCACATTTCCACAGGTGATGCTTTGGCCTCTCAGCAGCACTCACTCTCTAGAAACACCAACCAAGTCACCCTATCTACATGTGATAGGGTTAAAAACACTTTTCTGAGACTCAGAGCACCTGGTATAGGGGATGCAACCCCACAGAAAATCACTGGGGCCACAGCTTTAGAAATACTCCGCTGCACATGCAACAAGGGCCTGACTTCCCCTGAGAGTTGTTTTCCATGGGAGAGGTCAGTACTGGGCTGAATTAGGGCTGCCACAGCCTCATCTCTGCTCCACAGAGTTAACATCTGCAAACAAAGTAAGTTTCCCCTCGTAGGACATGGAAGGAGAGCTGGGAGCTGATGCACTACATGGCATCACCTCCTGTTCCTGAGCCTGACTTCACTCTCAGACMCAACCAAAACACTACACTATGGGAAGAGACTTTCTCCCTGCTGTCCTGAGCTGTGTGAAAAATCAGTGAAAACCTATTATATAGGACCCAAGAAAGCAGCCTCCAGAGCAATATGCACATCCCCAAGTACCTACAGACCATTCAAGACATACTGTGAATTTTTACAGCATCTGAAGTCTCAATCCTGCCTGGGGGCCTGGAACAAAAATGTCAAATTTCTCCCCCCTGGTAGAGCAGCCCTTCGAGGAATGGGCACGCAGGGCTGATGTGTTCTGCAGTGACCCACAGGTGGTCAACCCAGCTCTACCTGTGGAAGCCAGCTCGCTTCCCACACTCCTCTCCAGTCCCTCCAGCTACACCAGGATGAACCTGGCCCATTCATCTACCCACAGCTCCTTGGGGAGGGCAAGTCAGCAGAACAGAAAACCCAGGCARCATTTGTCTTTTGAAGTTTTTATTTTTATACATTTTTTTTTGTATTAAAAAGGAAAAAGCATAATTACCACAAATTACAAAGGACTAAAGCATTACTAGAATAATGAATCACATCAGCCTAGAAAGCAGATACTCTGAATAATATTAATGTTATAATACAAGCTCTCATTCAAGTATTTTACATTTTTCTCTTTTCCTTTTATACGTGATGATGATCCTAGCACATGGGTCAAAGATTATGTTCTATCGACAGAGRTGGATCATGTACAGCGGGCCGTATTAACAAGATTTTCCTCCCAAGTGATACATGGTCTGTGATGAGTCATTTTAAGTTTGTCTCTACGATAAATGCAGCTGAAGAAGGTTGCACACACTTTCTAGTTTTGGGAAACAGAAGGCTGAGGTTGGACACGCAGGGTTTGAGAAGGGCCAGCACATTGAACCATCACCCCCTTTAGCTCCAGGTGAGCGAGCAGAAGCTGCACTCGCTGGGATGCAGCTCAGCAGGCGTTTCTGAGCCACGGATCCAAAGGTTTCCAACCCCAACGGGACCAGGACAGGCTGGGGAGGAGGAGGGGGAGCAGGGCTGCACCAGGGAGGCTTGAGGGACCAAGTGGTGCCAAGCACCCCCTCCCACAAGGGGCACCACAGGCACAAGCCACCCCGGTGCAGGGCTGACACCTGAGGAGAGAGCAGGGGGACAGCGTGGGGAGCTGGGGGGACCCCAAGACGCTCCACAGGGGCCAGCTGGCACCCAGGGCACTCCCCACTCCTCTGGAGCTTCCCACCAAGGGGATGTGCTTGTCACAGATACATCGGTCCTATGTTCAAGTGTCTGCAGAAAAGTGAAACTGTAAACTACTCCTGGAAATGCTGCCCTCCAGCCACCCACTCCACGCCACCGAGATGAACATTTGCTTAAAAAAAGAGAATTCATTTATCTGTTACCTGTATTGGAAACTTTAAAAAAAGTCAGTGAGGCATTTAACATCAAGTGTAGCAACCCTCTCAAGAAGAGCCCAGCATCCATTTCAAACAGTGACAAGTGACATAACCAGCCTCAGAGGAGACAGGAGACAATAAACATTGCAAACACAGCTTGCTACATTTACAGTTTTCCTTTTTTTTTTTCCTTTTGATAAAGTAACTGGAAAGGCATTAACAGCTAGAAGGCCCCCTCTGCACTGCCATGTGGAACGTGTAGACACGTGGCAGGACACTGAGGTGAAACACATCAGTTTGTTACAGTACAACGACCAGTCCCGAGCAGTTGCCGAAACTCAAGGGACCCAAGGGCTACAGTGAGAAATTGCCATCGGGGGTGTCAGGGGGGCAGCAGAAGAGAGATGGACAGGCAAAAACAGAGCAGCAGCATTATTACTTTTTTTAATTACTTTTTTCCCCCAAATGAGCATGGCAAAGCTACAAAGACTCCTCCGAAACACACCTTTCCACTCTGACCCCACACCAGAGCTCTGTACCTGTTGCAGCCACCTGCATGCCAAACATCTCCTTGACAAGGAGCCCTAAGCTCTGGCAGCCTGGAGGACCTCCTGAGAAAAGAGGCAGGATGGGGAATGCTCCCCTGACTCAGCCTCTCTCAGCCTTCCCACAAGCAGCTGGGGCTCCCCCCAGGCTGTGGCAGTGGCTGGATGCCAGCATCACACAAGCCTCACGAGTTGCAGAACAATCAGCGCTCACAGGAGCGCGTGTGCAACAACCGCTCAGTCGTCTGAAATGAAACAAAGCACAACACATGGGGGAGGTGAAGCATCCAAGCTAAAAGCAAGGCCAAACTGCCTCCTCTGCAGAAGGGCAAGAGCTTCCTCAAATGCAAACCCCCTCTGGACAGCTGTGCCTTTATCCAGCAGGACACAAGCCGCACGTGATGCCTCCTGCATGCAGCGGCCTCGCTGCGGCCACTCCCAACTCAGCCAGGCACTGACCACACACCAGGGAAGCTCCCTGCCCYCTGCCAGCACCCACCCCGGCACGAGCAGGAGTGAACAGCTTCGTGTTCCCTTTATCTGGAGGAAGACAGCTGGGAGCAAGCAACAGCTGCCTCAGGCTGTCATGTCCATCTTTCCTTTGTTCTGTCCTGCTCGCTGCCGTCCCATGGACAGCAAAACAAGGCACACGGTCCGCAAACCTGGAAGGCACTGGGACCGCTGGGATTGCTCTTCTGACCCATCTTCCCCTGGGTGCACACACTCATGTGACAAGCCACTGACTTGGCAGAGGGGAAAGGGAAAATTCTTCCATACCAGGACTAAAGTCTCAGGCTCAGAAATTAAAAATTATTTAGAATAAATTCGTATTTTGAGAAATTCTCTGGGAAATGTCCTACCTCTTCTACCACSCCAGCAATTCCACAGTCTGCTCCACAAGCAACAACTCCACAGCAGCAGCTCATCCTTCCTCATTTCCTATTACATTTGTTGCTAAAACGCAGACAATTGGCTTCAAGAGAGAACACGCACCGATGAAAGGAGCACAGGACACAGCAGCAAGGATCACCTGTGGCACATCCAGACCCGCCTCCACTTGCAAACAACGGGCAACACATCTCCAATATCCTCGATCAACTCTCCAGCCTCCTCCTTCCCAAATCAGGGACAAACCTGGCTACATCTGTAACCTCAGAGATCTGACTCCGGCTCACAAGAGGGGAAATCCAGAGATAACAGTCACGGCCGTAGCACTGTACAAGTGATACTTTTGCCCATCTTGCCCAGTTCCCACCCCACAACCCCAGAGCACTGCTGCCATAAACAGAGCATCCACGGCCTCAGACAGGCTGGCCTGCTGGAATCYGGCCTGTGAGTGGTACCAGCTGCAGGGTGACACGGCAGGGGTGGACCGACCAGGGCAGGATCACACCACCAGGAAACAGCCAAGTAGCAGCTCCCCAGCCTCTCAAACCCAGCTGTGCTTTCAATTCTAACAGCAGTTCACAAAGCCGCTCCACTCAGACCAGTCCACCTCCCCCACCAAAGCAGCATCCTCAAGGCAGTGTCAGTTTGGGAAGTGATAACCTCAGCCAGGGCCCCGTGAGCACCCATGGCCACTGATGGACAGCYTGGCCGTGCTCCCACTCTCAGCTCTTGGCTGCTCTCATCCACCTGCCCCAGAGCGCACAGAAACAGCCCTGGAGAGATGACAACTCCTCCCAGCTATGAGATGCAGCTCTGGATCACCTGGATCCTTTGGGAAAACATTGTTTGGTATCAGCTTGTGACCTTGCAGAGAGGGCAATGCAACGAGATGCACCTTTGGAGTTGTGCATTGCACGCCCACTCCACACAGGAACAYGCCTGCAGCTCATGGGGATGGAGCACCAGAGCCACAGCCAAGCCAGGCATCCCAGGGACCCAGGACACGGAGCACCGTGGCAGCAAGGCAAGCAGGACTGGCTGGAAAGGAACACGACTTTCCAGTGCTACTTCCGGAGCATGTCCAGAGGCAGCAATGGACAGGACATCTCAGAGATCTCACTTCTGACACATGCCCCTTGCAGAGGAACCAGCTCACAGGGTGGAGAGGGTTTGCCTGCCAAAGCCCACCCAGTCCTGGGTACAGGCATCAATCAAGTAAACGCCACAGCAGCTCTGCAGTCAGCTCCTGCCTCAGCCAAGCAAGGAGCTGCATGGTGTCATCTCAGCCCTTGGAGATGCACAGGGACTGTGCCCTGAGTGGGAGACTCCATGCAGCCACCTGGCACGACACAAAACACAAGGAAACCCAGGCAAGAGCTCTCCTGTGCCAGGCAGGGCTCCTGCTCCTGCACAAGTCTCCCCAGCAGCCCTGAGCCAGTGACTGCTGTGGGACAGGTTTCCCAGGGCTGCTGACTCCCTGTCAGGCCACAGCAGAAGCAGCCCTTGCTCACAGCCAGGACCAGTCCCCCCAGCTGYGGTGACGATCTCCCTGCTCACTCCCCGACCACGCTGGAAGCACAGTCTGGAGCRGAGCTGACTCCTGCCCAGGGAGGGCCAGGGGCGCGAGCAAGGCCGTGACAGGTACAGTCGCTGTCGTGGGGACAAGGCTGCCATGGTACAAACACAGCAGAGCAGCTTCAACTACTGCATGAGCACGAGTCTTGGATTTGACTGCCCTGGGCCCCTTCCCCAGGACACTCAGGCCTGGCAGGGAGGCTCCGTGTGGARGGAGACATCCGAGCGAGCTGCGGGGTCAGAGGAAAGGCCGCAGGGAAGATCAGCTGGGCAGCAATGCCGTGAGGAGTCTCTGGGCCCGGGGGGAGCCAAGAGCCCAGTGCACCGCAGGGTGCAGGAAGCCAACAAGCCTCCCCGGTCCAGCTCCACCATAAGGCAACTTTTTTTGTGTGTTTTTGGGGTTTTTTTGTTTGTTTTTTTTTTTCTTTTTTTTCTTCAATAGTATTTCCAAGGAAGAAAGCAAAGGGAGATGTGTCTTTTTAAAGAGTTTTTCTGTTGTTGTTTTAGAGGGGTGTGGGGGGGGGGGCAGTTTATGTCATTTTTTCCAAGGGAAAAGGAAGAGAAAAGCTCCTTCGGCAAAGTCCTGTCTTTGCATGTGATGGGCATTCCTGGGGCAGCGGATGCACCGTCCACGCAGGCTCGAGTCCAGGTGCCTGCCAGCCTCCCAACCAGCCATCCTCGCAGGAAGGAGTCAGAACAAGCCTATCCTTGGCAAAGGTCCTTTGGTTGACTTCCAAATTGTCCGTGACGGAAGGGAGAGGTGGACAGAGGGAGAGCCAGACCCTCGGGAAGGTGAAGACGTTGGGGCGAAGGGAGCGGGAGAACGAACAGGGCGATGCTCCTGTCGCGGAGGTCGGTGTCGCAGCGGCACCGCCGTACGTGGAATGGGAGACGTCAGCCGGGTCATGGAGATCAGAGGCTCCGCAGCATCGTCACACGCTGTGGCTTCGGTCCCCCACTGGGGAACCTCGCTCCTCCGAGCTTCCTGAGCGGCTGCCCCGCGATCCGAGGGGGGACACAGAGGGGACTCGTTGGGGCCACACAGAGCAGACTTGTTTTGGTAAATCCAGACGAACTTCTAGCAATAATTTAAAACTTGATATATATATATAATAATAAAAAAATCTCCCCTTTCCAACCCAGCCAGAACACATTTTTTTGAAGAGACACTAAGACATGAGTGTGTGCACAGGAGGAGAGGGAAGGGAAAGGGTAGGTCTGCCGGGAGCGGGTCTGGCTCTGGTCAGGGTAGTAATAGCAAAATGGTGTTTTAGATGCAGATCGTCTTTGCTTTCCAGCCACGAGAGAAGAAGATCGTGTGCGTTGAAGTTTCTCCCAAGCAGCCTATTCCTGGGAACCCACCTTCCAGCTCCCTTCCTGTCCCACCCCCTCATGTCTGCCCTCCTCCGAGCCAGTCCCCCACCAACCCACCCCATCCCCCGGAAGAAAGCAGACGCTGCAGCCTCTCTACTTCCCCACTGTCTGCAACTCTGCAGCCGATGGGGCAGGGGATTGCTGGCTCAGGTTTTTGGCATCCTCTTGTGCAGGCTGGCTGGGTGAGGCGTGGGCTTGGCTGGAGGGGCACTGGCTGACCGTTTTGCTGGAAGACTGGGATGGGTAGCGCTTCCTGCCATCTCCCCCTGACGTCGAAGGGTATCTCTTGTGTCCACCTTCCTCCCCCATGGGTGGCTGAAAGAGAAGCACATCAGTATCAGCACAGCCTCCTCCRAATGCAGGTGCCCTTCCCTGGGAGCAGGGAACAGCCTTCCTGCAAGCCTCCAATTGCAACTTCTCTCCCTGACCCACAAGGAACACACATACTCACCCCAAGCACTCAGCTGCCCTCCTGTCCAAATTTCCTGCTGCCAGATTTGCTGACAGAAGGACTGACTGACTTCCAATCAAGCACAACGGGGACAACTTGCTCTTAGTCACCTGCTTCCCACCCAGGGGCACAGTCCAGAAGCTTGGGAGCCAAAGCCCCACACAATGCTGGCTCTACTCAAACTATCAAGGCTCCTTTTCCTCCTCCTCCCTCACCTCATCAGGGACGACAGGCACATCCAGCTCCCTCATCCCACTCTGAGCGGATTTGCCATATTCCAACCCACAGCTTGTTCCCCGCCTGGCTGCAATGACTGGGAGTGACAGTAGGTGTCACTGTCCCCACCTCCTGCCACTACTTGGGGACCCCCAAAATCCTCCATCCTCRGAGGGGCCATCAGCGTGCTGCAGGGACTGTGTCTACTCACGTCTACTCGGAAGTCCTCGAGGCGCTTGAACTTGCTGAGGTATTCTTGCAGTTTGCTGTTAATGTCCAGATTTTTGGCTTTGGAATATTTTAAGAAGGCCCAGAACTTTTCCAGCCCATAGAGCTGCCCTAGAGGGGAAAAAAAACGAATCAAATGTCAGCAGGACAAAAACAAACCTAGATGTCAGACACCTTTCCTCCAGGCTTCCCCACAAACCTTCCTGTCCTGCTGGTGGGCACAACATAGGCAAGATGGAAACCCTGGAGGGAAGCAGCCTGCATCAGTCCTGGGCAGCCCCTTTGACTTGGGATGTCCCCCAGGCTCAGGTGACCTGGTGGTGACAAGGCTCTGCCACTGCAGGGCCTTGAGAAATCCTAGAGGAAGTGGTGCATCTAGAGGAACGCTTTGGGAGAGCTGCAGCCTCCCACTGCCCTCCTCCAACCCCCAGCAATCTTCAGGATGGTGAGCATCCACTCAACCCTCTCCTGTGAAATGAGCAACAGGAGATCCCAGTCCCCAGCGTACAGCACTATGTGGCTTCCCCAAAATGATGAAAAGAGGCCCAGGGGCAGCCATGCAGCTGAGCTACACCACTGCCAATCCCAAGGGAGGCCAAAGGAGGCACCTACCAGCTTCATAATCTTTGATGGTCTCTTCTTGGAAGTCCTTAAATATGTCTGGCCGGAATTTCTTCTCCAGCCCATAGCTGTAGTATCTGAAAAGGCACTCCAGACCGTACCTGGGAACGGAGCAGCATGTGGGGCTCAGACACTGGTGCACACAACACAGGGCAGCAGCAGGTGACTGAGGACAACCCCAGACCCACCTTCAAGCAMGGCAGAGGCACTGCCTTTATTTGCTGTGAGCCCCGTAAAGGGCCAAACCCTTAGAAAAGGCCACACTGTCACACCTCTCCTACCTGTATCCCTCCTTCCCGTCCTCCACAGCCAGTTGCTTGAACTCCTCATACATCTTCTTGTTGAAGTGATCTCGGAGGAAGAAGGACCAGAACCGGAAAAGCGTGTTCATCTCCTGGGACTGACCAATGCCCAGTCGTTTCCGCTCTGTTTTGGGAAGAGGGCCTGGTTACAAAGCAGATCCTCTCCCAGGGAGTCAGGGGCTCGTGTGCAGGAGGGCCCTGTGATGACACCCAGCCCCAGTGCTGGACACCCTGAGCACAGCCCACACTCCTCACAAACCATGGGGAYACACCAGCTGCCAGCAGGGCTGCCCTGTAGGACCCTGCCATGTTCCTGTCTGGGACAGGGAGGAGCACGGACACCCTGTCCCACCCCCAGTGCAGTGTCCCTACCGTTAAGGCAGCGCCGCCGGTACTTGTGGTAGACGTGTTGTGTGAAGCCGTTCTCCTTGAGCAGCTCGTGCGAAGGATGCTGGAACTTGGGCAGGGACTGCGGGGTGCAGCCGTAGCTCCCGACGGCTGGAGTGCCCTCCGAGGGGCTGGAGCTGAGCACGAGAGACTCTGTCAACACCCCTGGCATCACCCAGCACAGTGGGGTCATGCTCCACCCCACCTGTCTGTTGGTCCCACCCACTCCCTGTGACTACCCTGGGTTTGGGACATCAGCCATGGGGCAGCCCACTAGGAAGGGAACCAATGTTTGTAACCAAGTCTCATCTCGCTGCTCTCCAAGGCTTCAGACTTTCCCCAAGTACTTCCAGGAAGGGTAAGTTTGGTCCCCATCCTTTCTGCAGTCACCCAACAGGAGACTCATTTCTGGCCCCCCCCCGATCCCACACGCCTGTCTCTGGTACCTGATGGAGGCAGTTCGGGGCCTGTGCTCCCGAGAGTCCATAACCCAGCCCACGTGGCACTCCATCGGAGGGTTCGAACTGTGCCTCGTCTTCCTCTTCCGCGGAGTCTGCAAGACACGGTGCATCAGGGGTGAGTTCCCTTCCTCCCTAGGTCCCAGCTAGGAGACCCCTCCCCCATCCCAGCCCCGGTCCCACCTTGGCATCTATCGTCCTGCCCTCTTTCACCACTGGGTAGAACCGGGGCGTCTGCGTGGGGTCCTTGAGCTGAGGCGTGCGCGGGGTGCGGGGGGTCCTGGCGTTGCGGTAGTTGGGCGATTCTGGGACGGTCGTAGGCAAAGACCGGGCGATGGTGGAAGGCTCAGGGACTCCAAACAGCTTGTTGGCCAAAGCGTCTGTAGGTACTGCAGGGAGAAACCCCCACCCCGCGTCAGGCTGGGCTCTGGGCACAAGAGCGTCACTACCACCCGGCAGACGGGAAGCAGCAGGGGCAGGAATGCAGGGACACTTCCCAGCTCTCCCACACAAACAGCTACAAATCCAGTTTGGCCAGAAAGCCCAAATCCTAGCAGCAGATCCAAAGACTGAGCTTGCCACAAGGTATCTGCTTCCTAGTGGTTAACAGCAGCAACAAATCCCTGTCCCCAAAGGCACTGGTGTCACACATGCAAACAAGGCCCTGCAGGCAGCTGTCTTCCAAGTACTCAGAGAGGGTCCAAGAGGAAAGTCACATCCAGGGAACTACATCAGAGTCTGCCAAGGTTTCCTCACTCCACTGGGACACCCCTGCTTTTGGGCCTCCTCTTCTGGAGCCCCAAAAYATTCAGCTGGAAGAGCATCATTGCTCTGGGAAAAATCCAACTCAGAATATTCTGTAAACTCTGTGAACAAGATAATCCCACACACCTGTGACCCCCATTCCTTCTCACAGCTGATACCCAACCTCCAAGAACCTCTCAGCATGAGGAACAGGGACAAATCCAGTCCCACCCATTTGTGCCCCATGTCTTACCTTGCTGGAACCTGGGGGGGCCAGGAGGGACTTCCTGGTTTGGATCCACAGGGGGCTCTGGGGTCAGGGTGTCAAACTGCTCCCTGCTGATCATGTTCACCTTCTTGAAGTTCTCCACCTCTTGCTGCATTGGAGGAGGAAGATGGTGAAGCAACCAATTGCCCTCCTCTCTCCTCACCCATCACAACCATGGCTCCACTTGTCCAACAGCCACAACGCTTGGCCCTGAGTGCAGCCACAGGGCCTGGGTGCCCAGACGGCACCTGCTGCACAGGGGTAGGAAGGTGGATGCAGCAGACAGAGAACTGGGCACTGCACAGGCCAGATATGAGCCACTTGCTGCTCCCAAGCTTTCATAGACCCCACGAGGCAGCTTTCACTAACCAGCACCTGCTTCTTTCAGGCTTTTACCCACCCAGGTCAGAGCCAGTGCAGTAAAGTTCAAGGTGAGCTCAGTGAGCCATTCTTGGCCAGGACTTCCCTGTCACAGCCTTGCATCCCTAGAGCCCTCTTTCCACAACCTCACAGCCACGATGGCAGTAGGGCACAATGCTCCCATTGATCTGAAGGACCCACAGCCCAACACACACTGTCCCTGTCACCTGCTCTCCCCACACCCTCTGTCATCCCAGAGAGCTGCACTGCTTCAGCAATGGGCCAGGTACCAGATATGAAAGCATGGCACGCAGCTGGGAGCTCCAACACGTCATCCCACCTCACCGCCACGATTTCTGCCACAGAATGAGTCTAGGCAAGTCCCCGAAAGTGAGAGTCACCAAGTTGGGACTCAAACGTTTCAAAGCAGCAGATGGCCTTTCTATAAAAAGCCCATGTCTATGCAAACTGACACCAAAATGGAGACGAGCACGGGCCAAGCGCAGCCCAGCCATCTATAAACCTGTCCCCAGCACGGGTAGTATCCAACAGACTGTGCCGTGAAGCACAGGGCACTATGAGCAGTGCAGAGACACCCAGTTCCCCTCCCAGATCTGGCACTGCCAGCCAAGGTCCTGACAGACAGCARAACAATGGGCCAGACGTTCCAGGTCACCTCACTACTGGCACTTTGTGTACCTGGCTGCAGCCTTACGTCTGGTTACAGAGCTGTGTTTATCCCCGATACGGCAGAGCATGGTGCTGGGAGCCAAGAATCCCAAACACTGCAAGAGGACTAATCCCAGCTTAGCTCTACCCCACGAGTGGGCTGTAACCCGCTGCACTGCCCTTTTCACCCCAGCCCGGCAGCCACTGCYGCACACGAGGCTCCCCGCAGCCCACACGGATCCCTCCCTTGCTCAGATCTGCCACTCTCACCTTGATCTGCGAATACTCCGGCTCAAACTGCTCTGTCCACAGGTCCTGCTCATAGTAGTACAGCCCATCGTTGATCACCTTGGCCAGCTCCGAGCTCATTTTAGCCCTGGAAGTGTGGTTGCCAGTCCGGTCCCCGCCGGGATGCCGGCGCAGGTACGGCGGCGTCTGCGTCACGATGAGGATCTTGTTCACGTCGCGGTCGTCGATCTCGTAGTCCGAGTCTTCGTCGGACCAGTCGGTGAAGGTGTTCTTGCGGCCGTCCATCTGCTCCATCTCCTCGTCGAAGAGGAAGTCGAGCTCCTCGGGTTCATCTTGGTCCTTTTGCTTTTGCTGCTGTGGTGTCTTTGACTCCTCTGGTTTCTGCAGGTAGGGGGAAAGGGTGACACAAGGTAAAGACCACACAGTGACACAGGACCCAGCTCTTGCCCCTTGTTTCTTCATCCCAGCCCAGCTGGGGAGAACACCTCATTTACACCACTGAGGAGCAGCTCCACAGGGGCTCAGATGGAACCTGAAGAGACTGGGACATCACAGCCAATAGCCCCTATTTGATCTGAAGTCTGCCTACATATGATTCAAGTCACCCCAACAGCTGGGACACTCCCACTCCAACAGCTCCTACACCACCTACCTTGGGCCTGGCTGGGGAAGGCCGAGGTCTCTTCTTCACTTCAATCCATGTCTCTGAATCCAGATCTGGAAGACTTGTAGACAGTCCCTTGGGCATTGTCTTCAGGTTACTGACCTCCTCTGTTTTAGTGGGGACCGGGCTGGCAGGGCGTGGGGAGCCTGGAGCAGACTCTGGAGCCAACAAGAGCCACAAGATGCTTTAGAGGGAGGGAGGGAACCCAGAGGGGTTGTGTAGTTACAAATTACCCAACCATTCTGGCAGCATGGCACAGCTTGCAGGACTAGCTGGCATCCAGTGGACAAGGCTGACCAGCACAGTGCCCACAAGTGCTGAAGTGGGAATCTCCAGGTAACACTGTGATGCCAGTGGTGGCCACAGAGTTTTGCAGGAGACAGTTTCCCAGACACACAAAGCCCTAAAGCAGGTGCGCTGTTGCTCTCTGGGAAACCTTCCCAAGACAGTCTGGAGCCAGTGGGAACAGCTCTTCTCCTGCCAAAACTCTTATGACCGTACCAAGAAGTTCCTCCACTTGGGCTCTCAGGCCCAGCCTTGGGCTCCTGCCAGCCCCTGTGGGATGGGGTGACAAGAGCAGGGGCAGCCCACGAAGGACAGCAGACTCTTCTCCCACACTTGGCTGAAAGCTCCACACCTGCTGCCCAATTTGTGCCCAGTATCTCCTCAACCAGTAAGGGAAGGTTAGATTCACAAGTGTCCTCCACTCTGCCCAGCAGTTGTAGACTATTTCCAGGCACAGCCAAGAGACTTTCAACAGGACTGACCTTCTCGGAATCCCTTCAGCCCCAACAGAGGAAAAGCCACACTCAGCCTCTCGTATTTCCCCATGCATGGAGGCAGCAGCACTCTGGGGGTCTGAGGACAGAGCCACACCAGCTCCCACCACCAAGCAGAAAGCCAATGGCAGAGCCCAGCCCTGGGGAACACTCCTGACTCTCAGGGTCTCAGTCCTGCTGCAGTCCCAGMACAGCATCCCATGCTTCCCTCCACATTCCCCCAGCGCTCACCTGTCTCCTTCTGGAAGCTCTGCCGGGGCACAAACTCAGGGCAATTGATGAACTGTGAGAAGTCAGTCTGTGTGTAGTCTGCCATAGGAGGGCCAGGCAGAGCCCATTTTTCTGGCTGCTCTTTTCTCCTGATCTTCTCATCCACGATTTCCACCACCTTGCTGTCCTTCAGAGCCTGGAACCAAGGAATACTTGGTTAACTTAGGGCCTTGCCTTGGCACATTGAGGGGCTCAGCTCAAGCCGTTACTCCCCGGAAGGACAGGGAGGCAGGAGCAAGTCAAAGACAAGGGAAGGCTCCACTTGCACCTCATCTATAGCGAACAGGCACCACACAGGGGTGGTGAGAAGCAGAACAAGCAGGAGAAGTCCCCTTTCCTTGTCCTCACCTTGATGATGAGGCTGATGTCGGTGGTCAGTGCCTGCACTCGGTGGAAGCTGGCGATCAGGGTGATGGGAAGGAAGCCGTCCGAGTCCATCTTGCGGCGCAGGAAGAAGTCTCGCTCCAGATTGTCCACACTGAAGTAATATTCTCTGTATGGACAACGTGTCAGTGAGAGGCAGCTCCAAGTCACCATCCTCTGGGCACCCCCAAGGAAATACCCCCCCCACACTAAAGCTACTGAAGGGAGCAAGCCTGGTTGAGCCCAGACGTGGGCGGTGCTGGAAGTGAGGCAGAGAGCTGACACACTTGGGCTCTAACCCTTCCCATGGGATTGGCTGCACAGTCCCCACCACCCAACACTCGGACAAGGACAAGAGGTGGTGCTCACATCTGCCTCTTGATGTAGTCCTTGAGCAGCTCCTGGTCCACGCTGTAGAGCTCAGCACTGCTGATGTTGTCGAAGTAGTAGGTGATGTTGCTGGCGTACTTCTGGGTGCGGGAGCCGTCCGAGCCCTCGAACTTCCGGTACCCATATTGGTAGTCAAAGTGCCCTGGGGGACACCAGGAAGGGTCAGCACAGAGGCCCTTCTGCCAGATAGGGCTGGACTCCTGCACAGATAGCTCCCTCTGCACTGTTCCTGAGGATCCCCCAGCAGCCCCCAATGGGGCACCCACATCCCTCATCCTCCTGCTCTCTGCCTTTACTACAGAAGAGGCCAGAAACCCTCTTATCCAGGAGGAATTGGGCAGCCCAGCTGACATACAAAGGCCTTACACCAAAGCCAGCCAAGTGCCAGGGCAGATGCTCTTCCTTATCCAAGCAATGACTCCTGCTTGATTCTCAACATGGCATAAAGCCTTCACAGACCATCAGTGTGCTTCAACTCCCRCTCACAGAGGTATTGCAAGGGGCAGAAAACAGGAAGAAGAGCTTGGCCTGAGTAGCAGAAAGACATCTGCTGTTATACAAATACTAGTATGAATTATTTGCTTTGTTAAAAGCAGCTCAACTTACCAGTTGGGATGACCTGCCACAGTATTTCCCTGTATCCCTACAGTGCTCTGCCCTCCCCAGCCCCCTTTAGAGCCCCAAGTCTCTCATGCACAYGGACACAGAGCTCTGCACACTGTGTCACTCTCCCTGCCGCCACAAGACCACACACACAGTGCTCACCTCCTCTGCCACGGCCRCGGCCSCKGCCCCGGCCMCGGCCTCGGCCCCGGAAGGTTCCTCGCACGGCCCCTCCCTCGCTCTTCACGCTGGAGGTCTCGTCGTGGTCCTGCCAGCTGCGCTCGTGCTTGTTGTCGGGGTGCCAGCCTGCAGCACACGGGGAAGGACAGGCAGGAGGTGTGTTAGGGCATGAGAGCACCTGCCTGGAGCAAGCCCGCTGCACCCTGAGCCCCGTGAATGCAGGAGATGTGCCCACTGGGCACCAGGGCTTGCTCTGCCCCACGGCCAGGCCGGGAGCGGGTCCCCAGCCCGAGCCCCCACCTTTGAGCTCGCTGCGGTTGTTGGAGGGGTGCCTGTGCTGCTCGTTTTGCCGGTTGTTCCGAGAGGCCGTTTTGTCCCTAGGCACCTCTGACTTCATGTCTATCTGCAAAGGGACCCACTTGTGTTTGTTGCCTGCAAAAGGACAGGGGTTGGGTGTGACACAGGTTCAGAGAGCGTCTGCTTCCTCCCCCGCAGCCCCCTCTTGCCACACAGTCCCCACACGTGGAGGAGAGAAAGCAGCAGGGCCTTTTGGACAGACCCTGTCCTCTGACATCCCTCCAGGCCTCGCTGGATGCAGAAAGGCTCTGACCAGGACGTTCAGGCATGGAGGGACATTGTCACAGCACTCATCCTTCCTCTGCCCTTTTCTCCCTACCCAGGCCCAGGCCAGAGCGAGCCCACGTGCCAACCACAGCTGATACAACGCAGTCAGGGGCTGTTCTGTGCCACCATGGAGCACACGGGAGGGCAGACTCCTGCCCTGCCCCTACTTGGGCCCTGCTCCACCTGCTCCCACCAAAATGACACTTTGCCCCCCTGAAGCCTGCAAACACCTTTCACCACAGCTGTCCCTGTGCTGGGATCCTGCAGCAAGGCCCCCAGTGAAAGCAGTGGATGCTTCCACCTGCCTGTGGGTTGTGAAGGGGAAGATAGGCTGAGCCCAGGGGACTGCCCCACCAGCTTCTGCCTTACCTTTCTTCTTCTGGGCTGACTTCTGGTTGTCATCGTCACCATTCTTCTCCTCCCCAGACTCATCAGATTTGGTTTTCAGGCTCTCTTTGCCATCACTCCCATCCCCCTTTTCCTGCTCTTTCATGTCTTTCTTGACAGGCGGTTTCCGAAGGGACGGTGCTTTGTGCGGCTGCTGGGGACACACCAGTGCAGGAAAGATGTGAGAGAAGTGAAGAGCTGAAGGAAGACCCCAGCTGTTGCAGCAGGAACAGAAAGACCTTGCCCTAGGCTGGAAGCATCCCTGGTCAGTTCCTYCCAGAGCTGTCCTGCTCCTGGGGAAGGGCTCATGGCTGAGTGGGACAAGGGCCTCTACAGATGCTGGGAAGTGCTCAAGCTGAGACACTGAGATGGGCTGCCAGGGAGACCTGGTGCTCCTKGATGGGATTGTCCTATAAGGGACCAGACTGCCCCAGTGGCAAAAGGGTGAGTGACCATCTTGCCCTGACAGCCAGCCATAAGCTGGCAGAGCAGCATCCAAAAATAGAAAGGTTTCAATGACACCCATGTCCTTAGAGAAGAAGGGCCAAGCCCTTTGGGCACACCAAACCRTTCTTGTGCATTTTCAGTTCCTCCTGTGGAAGCCCAGACTTTGGCCCAGGCCCTTTCCTGCACTGAGCAGCCCTGAGGAGAGTGGGTCTGGGAGCTGCCCTACCTGCTTCAGCCAGCCCAGGGTTTAGTCTGGGCTCCAAGTTCCCAGAATAGCACTGAGGGAGGGAGTCTGCCACATGGGCAGCCCTAAAAGGAAATTCCCTGCACGCTATTCCTGGCTGCCTCCGCACTGACGCTCAGCACCCCAAATGGCCTGGTTCAGCCAGTGCTTCCAGAGGGACAGGGAGGTCTGCAAGGGCCTTATCCTGCTCATCACAATGGTTCTGTGTTCTTACCTGGACGCTCTTGTGGGCTATTTCTCCAGGTGTTGGCCAATTCGTGGCATCACCAAAGTCACCAACCTTGTACSAAAGAGAAAGGTCCCGTTAGTGCACAAGCTGCAGGTGCTGTGCCCTGCATCAGGGAAGAATCCCTTCCACCTACCACTGTCCCATGAACAGCTGTCCCCAGGCGGGGCTGGAGGATGACACCCACACTGCATATACACAGCCACTCTCCCCACCCAAGCAGGGTCCCTGAACTCATCCCAARTAACTGCAGACAAGTTTATGTCTATCAGGGACTGTAACGAGGCTGCCACCAGTCCAGTAAGCTCCCAGCCTCYCACCAAACATGCTGCCAAATGCTGCTGCTGGGGCAAAAAGTTGCCCAGGGTAATTCACTCCATCACAGGCACCATCCCTTGGACAGGGAAAGCACTCAGCTTTCAGCATTCTAAATCCACCTGAAGCAGCTACACCTCATTAAAGAAGCTCTTCCACCTAGTGGCAAGTCACAGCCTGGCAACAACAGCCCCACTGAAGCACCCAACTACAACCACCACGTGCTGCCAACAACAAAGCAAGGGGATGGTCTAGCAGTGGGTGGAAGAGTCAAGCAGATGATGGGAGCTCCCTCATTCCAGTCACCCTGTGGTCACACGGGGGAACATTGATTACTTCTCTACTGAATAAACAACCTTGCCACTATCATAATTTCTACCTCTTCCAGGTTTTGGAGAGGGCCTGCAGGACAGAAAGGAGAGAACCCAAACAGCTGCTCAGGCATCCAATGAATCGCAGCTAGGCACTGAGTTTATGTGGGCACAGAACTCTTCCTTGCCCTTGTAGRGTTATTTCTGAACTAATTTGGAGTCAAAGTTATTTTTTATCCCTCAGGAGATCACATCTTTACACGCAGGTGCTATGCTCCTCTGCCCAGGAGGCAAGTTTCCTGCGAAAACCAGTTCCAGTGCAGGGCCATGCCTGTTCCACACAGAGGAGCACCTTGCATCCCCACAGCCCTCCYCTCTCCAAAACAGAACAGAGGAGGAAAGTCCTATGAAGTTGCAGATACACCAACAGCCGATGTCTCCAGCTGTGCCCCAGAAGTAACTGTCCCTCCCTCATCCGTTGATCCCCTGGAACAAACTGCCCTGGTTCCTCCAGAGGAGTCACTTTGTCTGACGCCAATCCCCCTGGCTCTCCGTGTGCCAGGGAGGAACAGGCTGCACAGGAAGGACAGACCTGCAGACACAGCACTGTCACTGCCCTGTCTGAGCCCACAAGGAACTTGGGGTGTCCTTGCAGTGGGGTGAGAGGTCTTCTACATTCAGGACTGCTCTAAGTGCCTCCCTGATAGAGGGGAGGTGAGAAAGTGTCCCCGGACCTAGCTGGGCAGAAAACAGTCAAGATAGCACACAATATCACTAAAATGCTAAAGAGGAGGTGGAGAACCAGGCCAGCACATCAGCTCCTTCACAGCCAGGCTGGTAAAGGGAGAGCTCTGCTCTCAGACCCTCGAGATACTCAGGCAGCACTGACACCTGCACCAGAAGCTGGAGGCCAGCAAAGGCAGAGCAGACACAGCCTTACCTTGCTTCCTTTCCGCTGTCTCGGGTTGGCAGCCCTCACCACTTTCGCTGGAGTTGTAAGTTCTGCAAGAGAAGGAGGACAATAAAAGTGTTAAAGCACAGCTGAGGGCTGTGGGAGTGTTGGCTTTGGAGAGAAGTGGGTAAGAAGTAAAGCAGCTCCCCCTTCTGCAGAGGAGGACTAAGAGGAAAAGGTGAACAGAAAACAGCCAGCTTCTGACTTGAGTCTCACAACAGCCCTATTAAGATCAGAAAACTCCCAACCAATCCAGGTGGCCCAGAGATGGACTTTTAACCCCATCCTGCTGCAGGAAGGCACTCCCTGCCTCAGCTCTGCCCTCCCTACTTGGCCTTGCCAGCTAGGAAGGAGGGGTAGCAAGGAGTCCAGCTCATTCTGCACAGCACCCACAGAACTTCATCTATTATGAACRGCAAAACAAACATGCCCTTGAAGAGCCAAGGCCCATCACAGCACCATGAGGCCAGTGCTCCCCAGGGAGCAGAGCAGGGCTCTGACAGAGGAATGCACAAATCTGTGGCACACAGGCACTGCTGAATCCTGGTTCGACCTCCAGCATGCCAGCACGGGACAGCAAGTTCACCACAGGGAATGTATGGAGAGAAGCAGCCAGATGCATGGAATGCCTAAATTCTACTACTGCCAAAAGTATTTTAGGCACTGAAGTGCCTCTGGGGTGTTTTAATGTATGAGAGTTTGACTGCTGGAGTTCACACCACCATGGACCTCTCAGCAAGCCAAGACCTCAACCCCACCATGAYCCATCTTGGCTCCTACTCACACACCACCTCCTTACAGGCAGAAACAGGAATTCAACTTGCTTTCTCCCTCCCAGGTTTGGCTGTAAGGTCTTGGGATCAGGCTCACATAGGGCACACAGAGTCCAACCAATGGAGCAGCACAGCACTGCCTCTCACAAACCAGCCCCACAAGGATCACGGATGAGGGTCTCCTCCAGCACATTAGTGCTCCACAGGGAGACAAGAGCCTGCTGGCCCCTGTGCCTTGAGGGGCAGCCCGTGCCAGGTGCCACGCTCAGAGCAAGGATTGCTGCTGACTCACTGGCTTTGTTTAGAAGAAAAGCAGCCCTGACTGGGGTAGGGCGAGGGTGGGAGGATCAGCAGAGGCTATCTGGGGATGCCCCGGGAAACACCCTGAGTAGCCTACTCAGCTCTGCTCAAAGCTGCCTTTGATCTCCTGCACAAGGCTGGACAACTTTGCCTGGATGATCAAAACCGGTCCCCTTTTGAGCCTCGAAACCAGTGATTCATCCTGGCCTTGCTCAGCACTGGAGGCTTTGAAGTGTCAATAAGGCAGAGTCAGACACGGCAGGACAGAGCCATGTGCACTCCCCTTCCTCAGTTCCTTTCTCTAAGGCTCCTGCATAGGGRTTTCAGCTCCAGGAGAGCCCAAGCTCTCAGCTGGGTCCCTGCATCCTTCTCTTTTCCCCCAGGACCTCCCCAGCCCACCTGCAGTGCCTCCCTTCATGAGCAGCGCCAGTCCCACGTGTCCCTCATTTGTCCCACATGTCCCTCATTTATTTCATGTGCACTTCATTGAGAATCCTGGCTGCACGGCACAAAGCTTGCCACAGGGCTTTTAAACTTCCCTGCTAGTGTTGGAAGAGCGAGCGCTTTCAAAACAGCCCCCAAAATCCTCCACTCAACGCCCACAGATGTCACCAACTAAATATAGCTTCAAAAGGCACCAGGAGCTACAGCACAAACCCACAGCCAGCCCAGTTTTCCATAGATACAGAGCACCCCTGCCTGCTCCAACAGCACTGATGGACTGGCACAGCCTGATCAGGCTCCGATCTCCCAGCTGGGGGACAGCAGGGCTCTCTCTCTCTCCCTGCAAGGATCCCACCACAGCACAGCCCCAGAGCTCACAGCAGTGGCATCCAGCCCTTTCCTCCAGCTGCTTCAGCTCAGGAACCCTCAGGGCCACAGATGTTCTTGTGCTTTTTTTTGGGAATCAGTCACAGAGGTGCCCTCACAACCAGCAGTGGAAGAGGAGCAGGGGCACAGGGTGCAGGGGCAGGTGCCACAGGCTCCATCATCTTTGCGGGGGAGGGAGGAGATTGTTTGAAACAAGTTCTGCCGCTTTTCTTATCGGCAAGATATGAACAGGGATCCCTTATCTCACTGAGGTGCTGAGAAGACTAATTAGCATTTGCAGAGCACTGCAGAAGACAAAACACAAAGCAAAGGGCTGCAGCCCGGCAGGGAGGGAGGGAGGCTGCTCCGGGCAGTGCAGCAGCTCCACGGCATGGGCTGTGGGCGGCTCTGGCCAACGTGGAGTGTGGATGGAGCCGAGATCCAGCAATTCATGGTGGAGACCAGGGGCTGTGGGCAACTCTGCCCAGCATCGAGTGTGGATGGAGCCAAGATCCAGCAATTCATGGTGCAGACCAAGGCAGGAGACCGAGAGGGCGTGACTGTGCTGGCGGATGCATGGCCAGATACACCAGCTACTGAGCCGAGAGCACAGCCAGCAGAGGCTGTGCATGCCTGGCACCCTCCAGGGCACACCAACCTAACCAAGAGCACCAGTTCCAGCCCACCAACGATTCTGGAGTCAAGCTCCTGGACAACAAACCCACAACTGCTCTTCATGTTCCCTTTCAGAGACTCTAATAAACCCAAGTGTTTTAAAAAACAGGCACCACCCACACAAAACACATTTAATCCAGGAGCTCAGGCTTCAGAAGAAAACCTTTCTACAGGGACAGCAACACATCTTGTGGTCCTCAGCTGAAGAGACCCCCTGCAGGAAAAATACTGCATCAACCGGGAAGTGGAGAGCAAGTTGATGCTGCTCATACCACACAGGAGCTCAGGACAGGCAGCGACAGACACTGGATACTGCCCTGGTTCTTAGCTGAGCCCTTAAAAGCTGCTGACAGATGTCTCAGACCTCTGGGCGTCTCACAGCTCTCCTTTTGCATCTGTCTGGTGGCAGCAAGTAATTTCAGTCGCACTGGCACTGCCTGACCACCTCCCGAAAAACAGGGCCTCTCTGTGTGAGGGGACAGACAAAACAGCTGCAGCAGGAGCCAAGGCTTTAGCGGTGTGAGGCTGGCAAGGGGACAGCGGGCAGGGAAGCAAGGAGCAGCTTTGCCTGCGGCCACAGAGCAGATGCTGGCACAGCCAGGAGCACAAAAGCAGGTCTCAGTTTTGATCTGCTGCCTGCAGCCAGAACCTGATCGTTTGCCCAGCCGTGRGGTTGCCCAGCCACGAGGAGATTATTTCTTAGCAACCAAGGGGACGAGGCACAGGTGGGAGCACCCATGGCAGCCCCACTGCCAGTGTCACAGCCAAACCCTTCCCGTGGCCATGGCACAGCCAAAGCACTCGCTGGCTTTGGCCACTCGCTCCCCAATGCGCCCCACGAACACCAAAGGCACGGCTGTGGCAAAGCCCTCAAGGGTGAGAAGCCCACAGGGGCATCCAGGTGAGCAAATGCCTTGTACCTGGAAGGAAAAGGGCCCTTGCACAAGGACCAGACAGCCAGAGTGACAGCAGATCCACACATAAATGTCCTTCCACCCCGACAGGGACATGTGCTGTAGRACCACTGAGCTCAGCCTAGGAGATGTATTTGCTACCTTACCTGGGAAAATCAAACCAAGCACCCCACAGCCTGCTTTCCTGCCTTTTCTTGCATCCAATACAATTTGTAATGGAATTTTAGAGAAGGTGGATGAAAACAGGGAATAAATCTGTATTTAGCATATACAGCAAGAATGCTGTAGTGCCTGCTCCAGGGGTACCACTCGTGCAATGCAGACAAGGGCTCAGAGAACCCCAGCACCAGCTGGGACAGCCTCAGAGGGCAGCCCAGGCTGCCAGCAGGAATGCAGAGTCCTCAGCTCCGGCACACTGTCCCTGACACAGCACCCCCTCCTTAGCCAGCAGCCAGGTCGACAGAGAGGAGCCATCCTGCTCCCTGCTCCACAGCCTGGCACCTACGAGAAACTGCTGATAAAGGTGGTTCCAAGCCAAGAGCTGGGACTTTGTGCTGAAGAGGCTGAAGCAGGGGCGCATGCTCTGTGATGCAGGTCCTGGTGGGGCTGAAAGAGTCAAACCAGTACACCCAGAGCCCTGGCAAGAGCTCGAGGGTGCCGTGTAGGACAGACGGCCACGTGCCCTGCAGTCCACCAGGATCGACTTCACTACTCTGTCTCCAAACGATCCTCCCTCCTTCCCACACTCCACAGGACAGGTCTTGGCACTTGTGAAGACTTTAGGTCATAACCAACCCAACAGCTCCTGCAATGCTCCTTCGAGGTTTTTAGATGAGAAAGAASTGCAGTTTGGGCAAGGGTGAGCTGAGAAAAATCTTTCTGCCTGGGATTAGCTGTTTTCCCTGTAGATAGATAGCTCTTTTAGAGTTGCTCTGTGAGAGCAGGACAGCCCCTCCTGGGGTACTGACACAGAGGAAAGATGTGGTGGAACAGCACCAACCTGCAAAGAAATTCCCTTAAGAGAGACCCAGCGCGCAGCCAGCCACAGCCAAGCCTGCCAGGACCCCACAGTGGCTGCACGAATCCCCTTCYTGGTCTAAAAGAAGACCTAGGGAGCCAACAGAGAACAGCTCCAAATGGGTATCCCCAACTGCCAACATGGGAAACCCAGGGCAGCAAGCCTGTCCCTGTCCTTGCTCCAGGCTCCAAGCAAGCTCTCTCCCAGGGTGGCTTGATCTGCACAGCAGCAGGGGCAAGACATGGATTCAAAGACTCTCCTGTGGCAGTCAGCACTGTCCACGGACTCASCTCCAGGACTTAGTCTGAGCCTGACCAAGCCCTCAGAGGACACAGCTAGTGAGCTTCATGCCCACCAACAGCACASAGAGACATTTGCAGGATCAGTCCTGCAGGCCAGATGTGACCCGCAAGCCAAAAACAGCCCCCGCTCCCACCAGCCYGTCTGCTGCAGACAGTGCCAAAGCTCCTTCTCGTTGAGAGTCCATCCCAAAGAGGACACCCTAAACTTACTGGCAGAGAGGCCTTGAGGGATGTGCAAACACTTTCTGTCCCTTTTGTGGGTTTTGCTCCCATTTCTGCATCTGCAAGTGGCAGCACACCCCTCCTGTAAAGGGGGCTGGGAAGCACAGGCAGACAGGAGGGGACCTCAGTCCCCCCAGAGAGCGATTTGGTAGCACCCCTGCGTGCAGAGAGGCGCAGATACCCCCAGAGACAGATCAGCAGATCCACCTCTGCCCTGCCTCCCAAGGAGCTGCTCCCAGCCCCGCCTCAGCCATGTGCCAGAGCTAATGCCAGACTGAGATGGGAAACACTTGTCGCTGCAGCTCCACACACGAGCGGAAAAGCCTGGGATTTATAGCACTGAGTGCTTGGCATGCTCACATTTTGCTGAAGGCATCACAAGGCACACAAAGCCAGCAAGGTTCAGGAGAGATTCAGCCCACAGACTGCACCTCCTGTAGGGTGGCAATGTTTTACAGCTCTACCTCCCACCAAATCGCGGTTGCAGCCGGAGGCGCGTGAGTGCACRGAGGGGGAATCAAGGGAGCACTGGATGGAGTTCTCTGACAGCTTTAAATGAGATGTTATCACAAGGACATCTTCCAGCATAAAGACTGGGTTGGTGTCTCCACAACAGGGGCTCCCACTTGCTCCTGGAACTGTGGAGAACCACAGTTGGCCCCACCACTCGCAGCACATGGTCTCACAGCTCCCAGCTGGCAGCGTTTGGCCTTGCTTACAAAGGTAAGAGCAGTATTTGCAACACCTCAGCAGTACCAAAAGTTTCCTGTACATGCAAGAAAAACTGCAGTAGTACGGACAAGGTCAGGACCAAGGAGAAGACTGGATTCTTAAGGTGGATGGCTGAGCAGGATTCAGGCTTGTAAAGCATGTGGGAAGCCTGTTCAGCTGGAGCAGGAGATAAGCTGCAGGCACCATAGCTCAAAGCCTTCCAAGCAATTTTCCATAGCTCCTCAGCAGAACCTCCACCGTACAAGCCCTACTGTAACAGCAAAGGAAGCAAGGAGCTGCCTACACCTCWCTGCAGTGTAAGCTCTGCAACTGCTGCAAAGATCACTCGCTAAAAATAACTTCAAAAAGGGCATCTGACAGCTCCGCAGAGAGCATGAGAACACTCCCACCTGGGTGTCCTAGGCAGCTCCGAGAGCTCAGGAGTTTGCCCTGGAAAAGGGCAGGGGGAAGGCCTGGGTACAGGCAGGTAGAGCCAGGACAGCTGGGTGTGGGCACAYGAGTTATAATCCCAAACTCTCACATCCCTCAGCTGATAGTCCTGGAAGTCCCGGAATAGGGGGAGCAGCTCAAGACACATGCAGAGCCCATCTCTGCTGACAGCACAAACCTGCACAAACCCTCAGAGTGAGCAGGGGCTCCAGAGGGACCACAGCCCTCCTCATGGAGCTGAGAAACTGCACTGCTCCTTTAAATGCACACAGCTGCTACAAGCTTTACACATATGAGTTATCTACAGGGTCTGACTTTTATTTCCYGGGCAAATGAGAGGCAGGAACGGTCTGGACTTACCAAAAATGCATGATCATCTTCCCTGCAGTCTCTCAGTCCAGGACAGAAACGCTTCAACTTGTGACCAAGCTATACTCCAGGAGGAGCAGGTTAAGGAATGCCGACAGGCATTTCTAACATTAACAGTGTCAGTGAGGGCACCCTGGATTCTTCCTGGCACAGACAGCTACTATTAAAGGTAGCAAATGAACCCTCTCTTAAGGGCAAGTGACATCTTTCCACTGCCTTTTCAAGCAAACCTCTTCCCTGAAGAGGATTTCTAGGAAACTCCTGACACACAATCCATGCTCCCAGCACTGCACACGATCCCTGARACGCCAGGCACACACAGAGTGAGATGGCACATGATTCCCCCCGAGTTTTCTACAAAAAAAATGAATCCCAAACTAAGGGTTCTCTCCAAGGAAAGCCAGAGGTTCCCAGAAACCAAGAGGCATTGCACAGGGGACACGGCCAAGGTCACACAGCTGACCAGACTCCAGAAACTGTCAAAATGAGGAAGCTGGGCTGGCTCAGGCCCCTGCAGCTGCTGAGCCATCCTGTTCTCTCTGAGCAGGGAAAAAGGCACCCACCATCCCTGCAGGAGAAGCTACTCCAGCACCAGTGCCTGACCCAGCATGTCTGGTGCAGACACGTGTCCAGCCAGCAGAGCATGTCACCAGCAATTCTTCTGCCAGCATGAAGACAGAAAAGCCTTCAAGGACACCTATGAACACTCCGTCAGGTTACATGGTTCAGGGAGAGGGGCTGGAAAAGCCGGCGGCACTCCGGGGAAAATGCCGCGTCAGTCTGGGCCCCAGAGAAAAGGCACGAGTTGATCCAGCTGCTGCTCGGGGCAGCGAGGCACAGCAAGGACACCTCGGCACTGGGACAGGAGGGCACCTGAGGCAAGGCTGCAGGGGCCCGGGGCATGCAAGTGAGCCAAATGGTGGAGGAGACAGAGGGCCAGGCCCTCCTCCAAGCCAGCTCAGAGACCAGCTGATAGTTCATGACCTAAAAAATAAAATCAGTGCTGGGGGAGAGGGAGGGCTGACATGAACAGGAACTACAGGACAGCAGGGACAGACAAAAGGCGAGACTTGCAACTCCTTATAAAACAGAAAAAAAACCAACCCAACCCACTCACCTTTGGGGACAACTGATTTGCAAATTAAAAGGGGGTGTCCACCCTCCAGGAGGGACCAGGAGCAGTCTCCTCCACTCCCGCTTACCTCTGCTGCACCGTTCTGCCTGTTCTGCCAGGCTCTAATGAAAAGCTAGTTAACAGTTAATTATTACCCATTCAGACACACGATCCTCTACTCTGACTGCCGGCCGGGAGGGATAAGACAGTCACGTGATGCAAAAATCCCGACCTTATGAAAGCACGGGCAACTATATTTAGTTGGAAAAACGATGACCTAGCGAGCCTGCTCCTCCCCRCTCCCGCCCCCCTCAGAGGGGCCAACCTGCCACCTCCCGAGATCCTACCTCCAATGCACCCAGGAAGATCCTCATCCAGCAGGAGTCGTGATACTGAGACAKGGACACCTGGCATGGGAGCAAGCCCTGTGTGCATGTACCGGCTGTCCAAGGGGTAGTCAGACTAGCACATAGCCCGGACCGGGGGGATCCTCCCTCCCCATCCTCAGTGCTCTGCAGTGGGTCACCTTGTCAGCAGCAAAAGCTGATAAGCACCAAGAGCAACAAACRGAGGCCTAGCCCAAGGTCCTGGACCTTATCTTGAAAGCGGGAGGCACACTGGGAACCTGACCAGTGTGACCAGCACAGGAGTGGCATTCAGCAGCCACGCTCCAGCTGCCCAGAGCCACTGACAGGAGTTTGCCTCCCTGGATCAGCCCACCCCTCTCTCCAAGGGTAGCTGCGTGACCAAGACAGACACCAGCATGCCAAGAACAGAGAGGGAGCCAAGGCAGCACCACTGCTGCGGAGAGATGACCCCGGAAAAAAGGTGCTGCAACAAAATCCAAGAGCATCACCCGCTCCCTCTGCCGTGAAAGAGCTTCAAAGGAGAAGAAAAACAAAAAGCCTGAGGACCAGACATCATTAATCTCTTGTCATCAGCAGAAGGGTGCTCTCTGCCTGCATCCCACTGYGGCTGACGAGACAGCACGACCGGCGGCGCCCGTGGCACGAGCGAGAGGAGGTCACCGCATTCGCCGCCGAACCCAGGGCGCCGCGCTGACATGATCCCTTTAATGGCCGTCAGCCTCTTCTGCAGCTGCATCTGGGGACTTGGAAGCTGACAAAACCCTTCCTGGGAAGCATCTGGTACGTCTCACTGTAAATATTTAACAACGAAGAGACAGGGATTGAGAGCCAAGCGCCTGCAGAGAGACCCTCCAGCTCCAGGCGTTCACACTGTCTAGGAGGAGACTGCACAGCTCCCACTGTGCCAGTGCAGGGGGTGAGGGGTCGTACAAGGCAAAAGAGCAAACTCTGCACAAAATATGCCTCTGGAAAACCTGTCATTTCAAAGAAGAGAATGGGTTTCCAGAAAGGAGACTCTGATGTAATTTAAATAACATCATTCCAAGTTCCTCTCGCTGTGATTCCTGTACCTGACTGGCTACTTTTGCAAAGGCATCCCTGCAGGACCAGAGTGTCCCCTGAGCAGTGACCACTTGCTAAGTGACCACTTAACCTCGCCCTCAGCCTGCACAGCTGCAAACCTGCCTCCCTGACTGCACAGAACAAGAGGAGACTGAGCAGCAGCTCAGCCTGTGAGGCCAGGGAAGACAAAACCAGCACTGTACAGAAATCCAGCCCCATCTCTTGGGGCAGGGGAAAGGAATAGTGATTTCATGGTAGGAGCAGGTGCAGTAAACATACCCAGGAATTTAGGGAGGCCAGACCTAGGTCACCCATCAAGCAGGGTGCGTCCAGAAATGAGCTGAAGAAATCTTACACTCCTGTAACCACCTGGATTAAACTAAGCACAGGTATGGGGGCTTCCTCCTGTTGGCGAATCCAGAGCATTAAACTCATGGCAAGGCACACAAACATCCCTGTGATCTTCAAGAGCAGGCAGAAAGGCTTCTTTTTTTGCTACTTCAGGATTACTGTACCCCAGCTGAGCTGATTTCAGGGCATGCTCTCCAAGCACAAGACACATATTCACTTATGCCCCCCCCCACCTTAAGCCAGATGCAGTGAAATTCCAGGTTTTTCTAAAGAACTTTGATGTAACAAATGCTGCCAACTTCCTTCCTGGGTTCACAATCATATGGATCCTGCTGCATAAACCACTCTCTCCAATCAAGGTAATTCCAGTGCTACAGGTGGCTGCCTCCCATGTCAATACAGATCATAAAAGAGTACAACACTCTAATCAGAGTAAGTCTTCCCAAAGGAGTCGGGAATACCCAATTACAAAAGAGTGCAACATAGCACTTTCCTAATTTAAAGATCCACCTCCCCTCCTTTTCTTTATAAAGGATTAAAACCCACTTCTTTGCAGTGGTAGCATCACCCTCATCTCTTTATGGAAAACTTCACAGCGTTTARTTCAAAGGGGCATTTATAACTCAAGAAAGATATCTCAGACACTGCTGACAACTGAACAAAATGATCAGGTCAGGGTGCAGCAGATGAAAAAAAGTCATCAGGAGTAGTGAAACCAAGACAGAGCATCACTTGCTGCTCTGTTGAACACCAGTGCATCCACAACCGCACCCTGCAGTCAGCTCTGGTCTCTGGAATTCAACAAGGGCACAGGACTGTTACAGTTGCTCAAAGCAAAGCAATTAAACCACCCAGAGGCAGCACCTCCAGAGGTGAGACTAAAAAGGCTGGGATCCTCCACCACGGAGGGGAGGAGGGCTGGCTGTAGCACAGGAGGCCAGGAGGGCACAGGCAGAGCATACAAAGCTAGCAGGAGATCCATTGAAGTGGCCAAGTATTCTCTTCCAGAACAGGCAGCACATTTCACCATCACACACGGCAGCAAGTCCTGGGAGCAGAAGAGCATCGGCTGCCTCGCAGAGGAGGTTGGTGCTCCCAGCAAAGTCATCCACGGACATCCAGCTGCAAACGTGCCTTCCCAGTCCTCCTCAACAGCAGAAGTGGGAATACGAAAGTGTGTCCCTCTGCCCACCAAGCCCAGCCTGGCATCTCTCAAGGGTGCTGAAGTCTCTCAGCTTTCCATCTGAACTCCACATCACATGGTTTGAAGTGGCTTCTTCTGAAAAGCACCCCAGCGCTGCCAAATCCTGGCTGTGGAATGGGGGAGAGGAGAGCACTGAGGAACTGTTGTGCCAGACACAAGGCAAGTCCGAGGCCTCTCTCCAACAACTGCTTTATTTCCAAACACTATCAGGTAACTGGGATGCAAACGCTGCTGCCCTTCCACCTCCTCAGTGTTCTCACGTGACACCGGGATGATGCGGCTGAGGACCCAGGCTGAGGGCAGGATGCCGCCGGCAGCCCTAGGCTAACAAGCAGGAACATGCTCTGGGGCACACTACACCTATTGTGCCTACAAAATGGCTGATTTTTGGCTCAGGCTCCCCACCTATGCAATTCCCAACCCTATTCCTGCAACTCAGCATCCTCYGTCACTCTGCTAACCATTTCCTTGGGAGAAGAACAACAGACTTATAATCCAGAGGGGAAACCAGCCATGCAGACCCACCCGACCTTACAGGATCAACCTTGAAAAACAGACCCCCGACATAGGTATGGGAGTCCTGGTGACCTGAGCAAATTAACTCATTCAACAACCTCAGCTGTGAAAGGGAGGTGAGGGAGTCAAGCCCAACAGCCTCAGGAGTGCACAAAAGCTCCGATGGCTGGAGGGGTGCTACTCTGTCTTCGCCTCCTGCTCTCACACTTCACTGTGTTTCGAGATACCAGGGCTTCCAGATAAGCTTAGTGCATGGGAAGAAAAAGCATGGCACCCACCAGCTTTAAGGCTTCTCTGGAGAAGGTATGAGAAAGACTGTGCAGTGTCCTGTGCAGCTACCATTTACACGAATCCTCTTTAACTTATCTCCTAAAAAACCCCAAGAAAAGCCTCAAGCTCTGTAGGTAATGTTTTCTGCAACACCACTGACATGTAACAAACACTTTCTGAAGCGCTATCATCTGCTGCAGACACACACTCATGCCCCACCCTGGAGGCAGCTGTGGAAGGTCCCCAAACAGCTGGGGAACAGAGGATGGAGTTGTGCCAAGCACAGGACAAACATCTCAGTTTGCAGCACAGGCAGACAAAACCCAACACCCGATGAAGACACATCTTCAGCAGGGTGGAGAAAAGCGTCCTGTGAACTCAACAGATGGGAATGTACCTTTGGTCCTTCAAAACCAGTCTTAATATTTCACTCTCACATGTTAAGAAAGCAAGAAAAATCACGAGAGACTTGGAAATGTGGAATCAAAGCCTTAAATCCAGTGGATGCAGTTGTTCATCACAGCCTCACTGGCTGGCTAGAGCTCTGGAAACACATCCACAACCTCCAGCCCTCTGTTCAGTTCAGGAAGTTAARTTACACTGCTTAGTGTTACACCAGACCACTCTAAACCAGTGAKTTATTTTGACTGACATCAGCTTTAAGACAATGGAGCTGATGTCCATACTTCCAAATCCTGATCATGCAATGCCTCCACAATCAACTGCGATTTATCCTCACACTATCCACGAACTGATGAAACATGATCCCATGCAAAGCCAAAGATGGAGGTCAGAGGTGGACAGTGACATGCCTGGGGTGACACAAGGCCAAGTCAGGCGTGGACTCCCATTCCAAGTGCCTTTGCTACGGGACATCTCCACATGGCACTACAGCTCTGAGACAAGGGGCTCTCACTGACTGATCCTGGTATCACTGGTTAAAACACAAACCTTTCCTTCAGTCTTGGCAMTTTTAACAACATCAACTTGGATGAGGAGCTTCTGGCAGTTTGCGAAAGGCAAGAATTGAGAACATCAATATCTGCTTCTAAAAACTACACTCCTTTTTTGATTTGGAACCTTCATCCAGAGCAAACTCCCTCCCTCAGACCCCAATCCATTTTTGCAGGGTCCCTCCCAGCGAGGCTGCACATACCACTGGGGCCAGGAAGTTTTCTGCACCGATGGCAACACAGTGAGTACCTTGGTTGTCCTTAACAGAAATATTCGACAGCAACACACAGACTACAAGCCACAGGGGAGGTCTGTGTCTTCCCAAAGTATTGCAAATTCAAATATACATCTTCAGGTTCATAAACACATCCAGTTGTATACAGGTAACATATAAACAACAGCAATCTAAGTTACATTTGCATCTTGACATGTCATTATGTGTGATGACCAAGACCTACAAGTTCCTAAACTCTTTCACCCCAGACATCCAAATTTGCTATGCTACAATGTATGGGAGGAGAGGTCCTTCCAGCAGTTTAGTCATCACTACGTGAAAGCTTAAGATGTTAATGCCACACAGGAATGGCCAAATATTAAGAGGTTTGTATTTTCTTTAGGAAGCTTATTTGTTTTGGTTTTCAGATGGGTTTTTYTGGGGGTTTGGTTTGGGTTTGTTTGTTTGCAGGGTTTTTTTGTTACAGTGATGTCCATTGCATATTCCTGTACCAGTCTTCTAAATGTGGTTAGAGCTGACTCTGCAGAAAGAGAAGTGCAGGGAAGGCAAGGGAGAAGGAGATTTGAAGAGCTCCACTTTTATTTAATACATACCAGACTGGCAGTCAGTTGGAAATATATCTGTAAAAGAAAAAAAAAGAAAAAAAATCAGTATTGGTTGCAGCTGGAGTGCAAATCATATTTAAAAGGTCTCCTCTCTCAATTTGTTTGCTTTAGCTAAACAGAGGAAGTATTTTCTTAGTATCTCAAGTTAAACATCAATCCAGCTTGGAACCCACCTCAATTCAACCACTTGTTGTGAGAAAGATTTTGAAGGAGTCTGTGTTTACCCGAATGCATTGCTCTCATAAACAACCTTCTGTATTGGCTTCTAACAGACAGCAGTGAGCACTAAAAAAGGTTGTTGAGATGTACAAAGATCCACACAATGAGCTAGTTGGTGGCACCTTCCGCTCCCCCTGAGCAGCAATATCAGATGGAAACCTGCAGAGAACATCTAACAGAGAGTACAGGTGGAAGCCAAGGGAGCATTTTCCTGATGGTCCTTGGTTTTCRCAGCCACGAGGGACACAAGCAGCTGTGCCTGGCTCTAACACAGCACCTACACCACAGAATAGGCAGCCAGACACACACACCCATCTCCGAATGGTCACCCAGTGCCTTGGCACATCACCCATCACACCAGGAGAACCCCTTCCCCTTTCCWGCTCAGGAGCCTCTGCCAGCAGGCATAGCATGGCTGGAGTTTGGGGGGTTCAGATCCCAAAACAAATTATTCAACTTCCCCAGCCCCCCAAGCTCTTTCCAGTCAGAGGTACAGGTCCTTCTCTTGGAGGACCCTATGAATTGCTAGGAAGGACCAGATGAAAGATTTTTCACTTGAGAAGCACACAGGACAGTGTATGTGGAAAAACCCTGTTGATAAAGGCTCCCCCAGAAGCTATGAAAACAGTACTTTTGAGAGAGCAATACATTATGTTTTCTTCAAGGATCCTGGAAGAGGAGGGGGAAGGAAGGCTGCCAGCAAGGCAAGGTCCTCCTSGGACAGGGGCAGGCCCCTGGCTCCTGCTTATCAGCTACCCAAAACACACATTCAGCTGGAAAGTCACAAGAGTTGCAGCAAGGACTACCCCTCAGGCAGGGCAATGCTCTCTGGCCTGGGTTCAGCTCATGCAGAAACAGCAAAAACCCCCCTTCACCAAAATAACTTCTATTTCTCTTCCTTTGACTTGCACCATGTTCAAACCATCCTCAGGCAGGGATGCTTTCATCCCACGTAGGAGCAGGAAGAGGCAAGTGGAGCAAAAACCCCCAAAAGTTATATCAAGACTCCCTCCACCATTACACAGTTATGGTCTGTGGCCATTTGAAGGCACAATATCAATGACAACCCAAGCACATCCAGAACAGTGTCCAAGCACCAGCCTGGATCCTTTGCAAGCTGCATGTTCTACTGCAATGCTCCACCAGCCCACGTTCCAAACGCATTGAAACATCTTGTATTTCTGTGATGGTCACTGATGAGTTCAGGCTCCTACAACAGCAAGTCGAAACACCTTGTATGTCATAGAATCATAAAATGGTTAAGTATGGAAAAGACCTTTAAGATCTCAAACAAGAGACAATTTCTTTATTTCCCTACTTGGGCTTCTCTGCAGAGGAACAAGGTGGCAGCACTGGTATCCCACCCGTTTGGATCAGCTAGCTGTTCCAGATGTTACCAAAAACCAAACTAAAATAACAACAATACAATGGATGACAAAAGAAATTCCTTTGTGCCGGTCAGGAACTACAGGCCTTGGCAAATGTTCCCTTTCCTATATCCCAATGGGTGCAGTTCTCCTGTTTGCATTCCTGCTAGTCTGTTCCACCAACTCTTCATCAAACACATGCCACAGCAGAACCAACCATTCACAAGAGGTCCACACTACCCACCTCTAGAAACCACAACTACCACCGAACCAGCAGCTGCAGGTGACCCCTCACAGCATCTCCTATCAGATATGCCATCACCACAACTCCACACTTGCATTCCCTCAAGGTCTCCTCTCAGCTCACTGCTGTGTTCCCCACTGCTCTGTCCCGCTCTAGATGTGCAGCAAAGCTTTCCTGGCTCCTCTTGAGCTCAGCCACAACAACTCTAGAGCAGCTTTGCCACTACATTTACTAGAAAAGCAATGAAACTCCTCAGTGGCTGAGGTCAGTAGAATGCAAGGACCACGTGTGATGGCCAAGGGCAGATACAGCTCACATTCACCTCAAGAGGTTTGCCAGTCTCCTGTCAAGGAAGAACACTTGCATCCAGTGCTCAGACCTCCTGTCTGGGAGAGGTTGGGCTTATCCAACTCATCACACCTATGATTTATGCAGATTTGACTCCAAGCTCTCCAGAGCAGAGGCCTAGAACAGTGGCCTTGCAGGCAGCTTTCCCCACAGCTGAGAATAAGCAGAGAGCAATCAGTCTGCAGGACTTGTTCTCCTGAAAAATGGGGTTGCTGGGAGGACACATCTGAGGCAGGGCTAGTCAGGGACCAGCAGGCACAAAGACTCTTTGGGACACCTTTTTCCCCTGCAAGCACAAGTGACTTAAATTAAAAATTAGCCTGCCAATTAAGGGCAGCACCTCAGGTGCTCAAGAGAAATCTAAATCAGGCAGCACTTTCTTTTCCCAAGAAAGCCATGGTAGGGAAGGAGGCAGAAACACATGTGGCCAGCAGGTAAAGCCCCAGGCTGCTCTCCTAGGAGTCCATCTAGTACACTGCAAGACTGAGGCTGCCTGTCCAGGTCAGCTCCCTTCCCAGCTCTCCCAAGGCTAAAAATCAAACAACAAGGACCCAGGCACAGAGACCAAAGCAGGATTTTCCTCGAAGTCCTAACACAGAAAGGTGAAGTCAGCAAACCAGCCCCACCAATTCCCCCCACCACACACAGCTGGCTACCTTCCTAAGGCACTCTGATGCCAGGTATCCCAACACAGGCCAGATGCTGCAGGACAATGCTCTGCAGCAGCTCTCCACCATCCCATCAGCCACCTGCCTGGCAGCAGGCAATCCCTACATGGGATCCAGGCAGCTCTGCCCCTGCCTGGATCACACCCCCCGGCCATGCCCAGCCTGCCCAGCTGGGCCAACACAAAATAGCCTCCAGGTAGCCCAGTGGGAAAGAACAAGAAATAACAGTATCACAATGCAAATGAGCAGACCCCATGAAATTTGGACCCTGTGGTCTCACATTTCCTTCCCTTTCTTGCAGGCAGACACTTTTGTTTCTCAGCACACGCCCAAAATCAGAAAGACTTGGTGTCTAAACAAAGGGATTGTAAATACCACGGGAAGCAGTGATCCCTTCACCAAAGCACCAGTCTCAGCAAAGCCCCTGACCATTCTCCTCAGCCCTGTACAGTATCCATACAGCCTACAACATCTCAGCAGAGAACACATTCCATGAATCTTCCTGTTATCAGTAAAGGGGGGTGGAGGAAGGAGTGAGGAGGTCAAGGGTGTGCATGGCAGCTGGCAGGATGTTGGGACAGGCACAGAACATCCATTTCAGGACCATCACGTGAGGATGCAGATGCAGTACAGGGGTGCTTGCTCTGAGCACCTACAGCCAGAGCTGCTGCACAAAGAGCCCAGGAGATGCAACTAAATTGAGGGCAGTTGTCCTTATTTTAGGTGGTTCTGGGGGTGGATCTCAATTTCAATTTTTGCCTGATGGTATTTTTACACAAAGGAGGAGACTGTATGCTAAAATGGGGCATTTAAAGAGAAAAGCTGATGCATCCACACACATAGCCCCTCCCCAGGGGCTACTGGCTACTGCTGCTATTCAGGTATCTGGGACAGGTCCAGAAAGGTTACCCCGTTTACGAGCCCCCATCTCCCCTCTGCGGAAACACGTTGCCAACCACGCTCATCCACCAGCCACGCTTAAGGTGCTGAATCCAAAGGCCCTCACAGGAAGCCTATCTTCTCTCTGCTCAGGAGCTATGGCTGGGAAGGGACCTCCACCACCCACCACCTGTCCCCAGCCCCCCTCTTCCACTACGGACACTGCTTCCTCCTGGCAGGGCCCGGGAGGCAGCGGCTGAAGAGCAGCTCATTATCCCTGACGCAAGAGAAACGCTGACTCGTTATTACAGCAACCTGCAGCCGTAACTGCTGAGGGGCCGCGCGGCCGCAGGCCGAGTGCCAGCGGGAAACAGCTCCCTGCTGGCCCCCCACCTCCCATTACCCTTCTGCTCTCCAAACAGGGGGGAAAACGACCTCAGAGTGCTTTATGTCACCTGCCAGTCACCAAAGCGCACCGGCTGGGACCACCACAGCRGTGTGCTGGGCAAGGGCTGCGCCTCTGCACGCACAGGTACAAGCACAGAGATGACAGCCAGCTCCTCGGCCGCTCCCAGCAGGACACGGGGCTCATCCACGCTGCCACAGGAAGACACCAGCTGATTTGTTCTGGCTTTCGACCCACGAAGTTGTAACCAAATCATCCTCCACGTTTTGCAGACAAAAGACTCGGACGTCAGCGAAAAAAAAATGACCTCTCCAAGGTCACGCGAGGACTCAGCAGCAGAGACGTGACCAGAACTCGATCACAAGGGCTCGAAAGCTGCAGGGCTGCACTGGCTGCCCAGGAGAGGGACTGGGGAGGGAAATGCTGGCAGATGGCAGGATCGATTGGTATCTCTCCTCCTAATCTGACCTGCTGCCCAGCAGGGACGATCCAGGTAGGAAAAAGGTCCAAATTACACAGTTCAGCATGTACTGCAAAGAGACCAGTGCTGCTTGAATCTCTTTTCCGGCCACATGCAGCATTTCAGTTGAAATCTCTGTCACCTGGCTCCCCCTTAGAGGCCAAGGCAGTGCCTGCACAGGTTCCCAAGACAGTTACAGGCCTCTTCAAAGCAACCCTCTGCGGAGAAGGGGGCGAGGTCTGCTAGGAAAAAGTAGCAAAGCAAGAAACCCCAAACCCAAAGATTAGCATGGCCAATTATATCCCTCCCGAGATCTTGTTTGCTTCCTGTTCCCCTCCTTTGTTACCTGCTGAGCAGGCTCGGGGAGGGTCCAGCTCTCAACCACCCAGATCTTCCCAACCCTCTCCAGCTGCCAGGTCCACGCAAACACCTCCCATGCCTCTCAACTTACTGTAGTATCTTTATCCCCTCAAAGAGAAGCTGAAGCATGAAACAGATCGATCAATCCTAATATGATGCTGGTTGGGTCCCAAGACAACACTGAGGTCTGTGCAAAAGGAAGAAAAAAAGCTATGGAGTGTTTTATCCCAAATCAGTCCTCTGCAAGGGTATCCAGACCACCAGATCCCAGTAAGCGGTTTTTGGTTCTCTATTCAGAGGAGGGGTTTGGTTCTTTCTCAGATACTCCCATCACCTACACTGGCTCAAGAGCCGCAGCCAGTGAGCTCTGACATCTATTTCCCACAAACCACACAGAAACAAATGCTTGAAATAGGTTTTCAGTGTATAAACAGCTGTGGGCTTGGTGAAGCTCAGCTGTGCTGCCCCTGCTATCTCCATGTACTTGAAAAGGAATGAAGACTTCCAGCATCACAGAGTTGCAAGATGAACAACCCTAGGGGAAAAAAAAAAATCACCTACTCCAAATCCAGAGAATTATCTGAGATACTTCCCTAACTAACCTCACACCACACACTAAATCAGTACCTCAACGCTGATGTTCAGTCTCATCCAGACCAAAGGGGAGCAGTGCTGACCCAGCAGGGCTGTGACACCGGCTGAGCACGYGGTCGGTCACCGGTGGGACCAACACCGTGCCTGGTAAAAGCACCTTCCAGAGATCCACACGGAGGAGGGTCCAGGTCTCTTCTCCAAGCAGCAGAGATACCAACAAGGTTCTGGGGAACCTGACCAGAAGAACGAGAGCTCTCCAAACAGACAGTCCTGTGAATCCAACACTCACATATGCACAGGCACACAAGGAATAACTGGAAGGTCACAGGCTGTTGTTTCTCCCATCCACTTATCAGTGCTTGCACCAGAGAGAACAAACATTGGGTGTTCTCTCCCTTTAACCCCTTCCCCTCTGCTCCAAAATGGAGAAGCACAAAAGCGCTGCTGCTCCAAAGCATGAGTTCTAACATTCCTAAACATGAACCCAACAAGGAGCTGCAGAGAAAGTACAAAGCAACTTAGAGGTGCTCAATTACTGTTCCCATGGAGCAGCTGCTGACCCAGCTCTCTGTCTCACATCCTTTAATCACCAGCAAGCCTGAATTGACACCACTGGAGGCCTCAGACCTTCCAGGAGGACAACTCTACATGAGTATGGGCCCAATGATCACAGTCACCTTCCCCAAATGGCTCTTTAAGCCACTGGACACTGAAAAGGCAGTAAAATGTCAGGAACAATCAAGCGAACTAAACATGTCTCAAAGACTGTTGTTGAAATACAGGAACCATTTTGGTGCAGCCCAGAAGCCACCTGGATCCCACATGGTGGAAACTGATATAGGACGGTGTTTCCCTCTGACAGGGCTGTTGTGCTCTGTGCTGCAATACCCTTTTCTGCACGCAGACCAAGGGCAGACCCAGACTCCACAGAGCAGCTTTGCCCAAGGACAGCTCAATAAGCAGCAGACAGGACACATCCTTCTCCCTACAAAGGAGAATGCATTAATGTACCCAGAAATCCAGTCTCTATAAAAGATGATCCCACCCCACCTCCTCAAATGCACCAGTATCATGGTTATGCCCCATAACAGCAGACAAGGATGCTATAAATCCCTGTGAAAACCCCAGAAACTGAAAATTTCAAGGCTCTCTCCACCTTTGGCTGTAGGCGGAGGGCCAAGCAGGGGGCTGTAGGATACACAAGGCAGAACAGCGAAGACAACATAATTAAATCTCTTAACTGAATTACAAATCATCAGACTCACAGTCTGAGGCGTTCCCTCCCTCTGGTCCGGGCTATCTGCTTGGTTTTAATCAAACACACAGCCTTTCCAATCACCCTTCAAACTCCATCCTTGCTTGGTTCCACTCTGCTGGCAATTAGATCAACTCAGATTTCACCTCCAACTGAAGTTAAGAGGGTTATCTCACTGTAATCTGCCACGTCTCCTCCAAATCATCTTCACAATTGTTTTTACAGGTTTAATTTTAAAATTTAAAACCATGGCTCATTTACAGCAAACTCCTCCCTGCACAGCATGCAAGTATCACATCTATCATTCCACAATTTAAAAAAACCAAAAAACCAACAACAGTGAGCTTGGAAAGCTCACCTGAGAATGGGAAGCCGAAAGAAAACAGTACCCTTTTTATTCAGCTCTGTGCAAGACCCTCTGCAGTGGCAGAGGATTTCTGAGCACTCAGAAGATGCATTAGATCATAGTCGGTATTCCCCCGAGCTCTCAAGGTTGAGCTGGGAGTTGGGAAGTGAAATTCAATATGATTACAGACAGTGAAGTCTCATGCTTTGTCATCTGAGCACATGGTGGAGACACCTCCGTGATTTGCTTTTCTGCCTTGCTGGGTGGAACCTCATGCACAAATATCCCATCACTTCTGTTCCAGTCAGAGTAAAAACCTCCCAACAGCATTTTTGGGATGTGTTTCTTCACATTTCAGCATCTGCTGCTACAGACACATAATTTCTCAGCATCACACATACTGGCGTCACTCCTTACACTTAATTCTTCATTCTGTTTTCCCCTCTACTTTCCCGCTTGCACAGCCTTGCAGCTGACCTGCCAACACGAGCCCTCCTGGAGGTAACACAAGTTCAGTGAAGTGCTTCGGTCACTCCTTTAGGTGTGTCTTTTTGTGCTAGATGAGGCCAAGAGCACTGCTATTTGTTATTGTGGTAAAGTCTTTATTTTCAGTAGGCTTGTTCTGAGAGGCCAGGAGAACTGACAGAGACTTTGTGACTACTTGGAAGTGTAACCCTTCCAGTTACAGCACAGGTATAAAAATCATTGCAGTGAGAATCCTAAGGGTCTTGCAGAAATAAACTCAGTGCTTCTTCTGCAACATTTAATACAAAAAAAAAAGGAAGGTCTGACCTTGGGAGAATCTGAAGAAATGAATTTCCTGTAGTCTGAAGTGAACACTGGCTTATCAAACATTTGAGTGTTGCTTACTAACCGTAAGTTCTCACTATTTTATTCCGTCGCAAGCTTCATCATCTGCAAGTGTGCAAACCAGATAGTTTGGTAGCTAAGACTTGGTAAAATAATCACTCATTTACATCACTGACAGGAACTTTCAAAAGCACAGTCATAATGAAAAATAAAAAAAGGGCAATGTGATTTAGTGTGAAGGCCGAATATATCTCACAAATAATCTGCTTAAAGACAACGCTCAGTATTTAGCAACATACCCACCTCTGGCAGCACCTCTGAGTTACCAGGCAGGTAAAACACCAATCCCCCCACGCATCTTTTCTCTCACTTTCCCATCAACAAAACTCTGCCCTTTCCTCATTTTTGTGGTTTTTCCAATTTCATACTTGTTTCCCTACATATTTAGTCAGGAAGAAAACTCACCTCTTCTCTCAGTTTTTTCAGACTTCTCAAAAGCTACGTTATCTAGCCCTGAAACCCCCCTGTCCCTTCCACGCATTCACGCGGCGGGCGAGCCAAAGCAGAGTCAAGCGACTCCCGGGAAAGGAGAAGCGATCAGAGCCCCCCGCGCCCGCCCCTCTCCGCGGTCCCTCCGGCGCAGCCGTGCCCTGCAGACTGCAGAGTCACTCTGCAGGAGCGCGGCACACGCCGCCGCCCGGCTGGAAAAACGTGCTCAGCGCCGTGCCCGGGACAGGCTCCGCTGCCCCCCGCGCCGCACCCCCGTACCTGGCCCGGGAAGAGCGGAGCAGCGCCCGTGTCCCACCTGCCGGCCCCTCCCGGGCTCAGGCCGCCCCTCCCGGCCAGCAGGAAGGACACGCAGCACATTTCCGCCCCCCGTCCAGCTTTCCAATCGCGGTTTGACTCTGCCTCGTGTGTCAAGGACACGTGAAGTGCACAAGCCCCAGCCGAGCCCCGTTTCTCCAGGTTGCTCCCCGGTTGTCACGGGTCACCAAGGGATCTCTGCAGAGCCTGACAGAGATCAAACGAGGGACACTGTGGAGCAACAGAGGTGCTTCTCCTCCGACGCCTTCCTCGTGGGGCAGGGATGCCTCTCCTGGGCTGCTTTGGGGAGTGAGTTGGGAGTGGAGAGAAGCACCTGCTACAGCAGCAGGTTACAGACCTGTTTYAGCCACTTCAAGGGGTGTCCGGCAGGAAGCAAAGGTGCTTCCCCAGGAGCACAGGTCAGGGCAGGCTGTGCCCGTCAGCACATTGTGAGTGTCACACACACTCTGGAGGAAACCAGAGTGCCATTTTCTAGATCAAGCAAACAAAGGGCATTTGTGTCACCTCTGAGTGTCACCAGAACCAGACTGAGCAGCCTCGAGACCTCGGCCACACCAACAACCACCTCCACTGACCATTTCTAAAGCCAATGGAGGTTTCCACTTGGCCAGTTGTGATAGAGCACCCAACCCAGCCAGGGCCACCATGGTCACCTCCAACACACCGTCAAGTCTGCAGCAGAGAACTCTACCAAATCTTACGGTTTGTCACCACATAAAGGGAGAGGGTGACTCAAACCCACAACACAAAAATAAAAATCACAACCACTGTAGAGTACTGAACCCTGCTGCGTGTTCCCATACCACACTGAAACACATGGAAGCGTCAAGGGAAGCTTCCGCTCCCAAGTCAGCTTTGCTCCAGAAGGACAGTGAAGGTAACCCACTGATAAAGCAGGCATTAGATCAGCCAGTTCCCGGCCCTCCCTCCCTCTCCTTGCATGTCTCAGCAGAACATCCCCCAGCACACGTAGCTTTAATGCTGCAGGAAGAGCTCTTGATCCTGGCGAAATCCACAGCGAGTGTCGCACCAAAGCTGGGCTGAATGACTTGCTAAGGATGGCTCCGGCATTTTAACCCGCACCACCAGTCTGGTGCAATACTGAAACCAGCAGAGCCACAACACACCAGACATCAATTTGCTTGGGCAAAGCAATCCACCCAGGAAGCCCCCAAACTGCAGCACAATTGCGTGCTTTGATAGAAGTTCAGTTAAGAGGATCTTCTGGGAGCCTCCAATTACAGGACGAGCCTCCCTTTAGAAACATGTTGACACTTGACCACGGTTTCCACAACCTTTCCCAAAACCAAAAGTTTATCTTGCACAGCATTAGAATTGCTATCAGCAAACCTATTTCCACCAAACGCCTCGTGCCAGTTTTAACTCCACAGCTGCGGGACATCCATGTGCACACCCACCTCTCCTTTCTGCCAAGCAATCCAGACCGACCCTGACCCAAAACTTTCCCCACAAAGAAGTCTGGTAATTGATTTATTCAAGGCCAGATTCAGCTGCCATTTGTTCTGGTCACCCACTAGCATTACCTAAATACACAAGTAGCTGTAAATTCTCCCAGCACTGCATTAACTTTGAAGCCTTTCTTTTCCCTCTCCTCTGACCTCGTSAAGTCGTGCAGCTGCATCATTTGATACAAGATATTCAGATGAGCCAGTTATTTCAATGCAAGSAGATAAGTCTCCCAACTCCATTCAGAGCTCACTAACAAGGACCTGGACCTGCAGAACGAGTTTGGAACAGAAGTCCAGTCTCAAGTGAAAAAAGGAACAAATACAGAGCTGGCCATGCCAGAGACCAGAGATCGAAAGAATACCCAGAGCTTTAGCCRAGCCCAGGAGACAACTTCTTCATCATGAAAAGCTCCACCTAGACGTTAATATCACCACGATTGCATCACCTCTTTCCCCAAGCTCCCTGTGTGCACAGCAAGCCAAGGATTTGACAGAGCCAGCAGTGTGGAGACTCAAGCCCTTGGTAGAAGTCAGCAAAGGTTTCAATGCCAAGATGACCAGAGGACAAGTAACATATTAAAGACCATAATGTAAATGCATATCRCGGTTGGGAATGAACAAAGCTCACCAGTCCCAACTGGACTGAAGGTAAGAGCAACCATAATAACTGTAAGGGTTAAAACATTCAGCCTCATCTGAGCAGCACAGCTTTCTACTAAAATGCCTGTTCCTTATTTTGCCAAACAAGCACAACCACTGAGGTGGTGTCAGAGATTCATTACAAAGTAGTCTCAAGTATGTAAAGAGCGACCTAACTCTATCCAAGTCGGCATTTGGCATTGCCCTGAGGATAATTTCACACTGTTGCAGCACAGCAAAAAGATCAGGTGTCATAACTTGGAAGGGAGAGCAGAGCACTGCAGCCCCAGTGCCCCCATTCCCAGACATGCTTTTTGGACTCGATCTGTCTTCACATCTGAACCAAATCCGTCTGCTGCCCAATCCAGTGATTCCCAATGCAATCCTGATGCAAACCTGGTGGCACCATGAGCAATAAGCAGTTTGAAAGAAGAGCTGCGAGGKTAAGGGGATGACTGGAGAGAATCTTCCAGCAATGCCTTGGACCTTGCAATCTGGAACCGGAGGTCGCAGCAGAAGCAGGCGCTGAAGCCCAGCAACCAGGGCCAGTGAGTCAGCTCCCAGGAGCTGCGCCACATTCCCCAGCCTTTTCTTCCCGAAACAAACAGTGCAGAACAGGGCAAAGGTCCAGCACAAAGCTGAAGGGCAAAGGTATGCGGGGGAGGGAAAACACTAAGCCTCACGTTTTTTYGGAGCAACAAGTTCCAGTTACCCTCATCCTCCCCAACAAGATGGGAAGAGTTACTCAAACGTGAGTTGTGGGATTGGAACAAAACAGTATTTCAGAGAGGAAACTTGGGGCAGTGGGGGGAGGCCTCCTGCTGCGATAGCAGCTCTGTTGCAACAGCCAGAAGAGCTCCACAATTACGTGCCACGACAGAGCGAGAATTGCCCAACACTTTGGAAATAGGTGTGTGCAGCACTGCCGAGCTGGATACCCGAGCAAGCAGATGTGAGCGTCTACTCTGAACGCAAAGAAATGCCAAAGGTAAAATAAGCTTCCCATTCACCTTATCTCCTGCACTAGAGGCTGGTTTCAAGGAAAGCCCTATGGCGAGTTAGTCAGCGAGGGGTGAGAAGCTAATGAATCTTCCCCTGCCTTCTCCTCAGTACCGGTAGCCAAGTGARCCTCTGCTCGGGCATAAAGCAACACGCGCTCTCTCTGAACAACAGTCAGCTCACCCCTGGTGCTTGCTGCTAGCAACGAAGGTGTGCCTTCTGGAAAGTACTGCTTATCCGCCCAGCACATTTGYCAAACAGCATGCAGGAAACTCTACACTCAAATCAAAGCATCTCCTACATCTCCACTAGGAAATACACCTGCTTTCCCTGGCCGAGCACTTGCAAGGAGAAAGAAAAATGGCATAAAAGTTAGCRCAGGCAAAGCTCAGCAATTGCAGTGCCGGTCATTAAAAGCTGAGTGTTCTTACTTCCAAGATGTAAATGGCTTTAAAAATAAAGACGTGCCAGGTGCCTTGATGCAATATTTCTTGAAATACATCCAGGAGGTTTTCAAAACGGGGTGCTGTTAACACCTGTCCGCACCAACGCTTGCATCAGCACCAGCCCTGGTGCAGGGCACAGCGGAGGAGTACAACATGTTCCAGAAGGTCGAGCTGTCTTAACTGCAAGTCACACTTCTGGTCTATAGAAAAACTGGAGAAAACATTCTGAATTTGGTTTATAGCCAGTAGTGCAAAGCTGGTTTTGCCAGAAAATGTTTCCTTCACTACCGCAGACACACACACACACTACCATCATGTGTCAGTCAGGCTGCTGGCTGCATTTATTTACATGATAAGAAGAGAACAKGTAATAATGAGGGCATGGTCACACAGACCTTGCTACTAGATCATTAGAGAGTAAAAATGAGGCATCATTACAGCTCTGCAGCGTCCCTCACAAGCAGTCAGCAGTGTCAAGTACAAGCCTTGCCACACAGGACAGGACCTTGTGTATCTCAGGACTCAAAGGATCCTCCCTCTGCTCTCTGCACCTTGCACCCCGACTCTGAAACACACATGAATAAAAAAGTAAACATGCATCTTGAAAACAACAAAAATTTTCTGGTGTGCCACTCCAGCTAAGCCTCAGCCTCCGCTCACAGCATCAGCAGTATCACTGCTGTCTACCTCGACCTAATGGTTGCCCCACTTACTGCCATGCCGTTGTGCTTTTAGGAGGTTAAGAAGCAAGGAGAGACTTTGCTTAAAGAGCCCTTCTTCCGGAAAAAGCAGAAACATTTGCTTGAACACCATATTATATTACAGGCTTCACTGCCAGCCTCAAGCATAAAAATACTGCAGCAGGTAGGCAAGACACAAGCTTCTGAAGGTAAATCCTAAAAGAGGACCCTSTTCTTCAGTCCCTATGTCAGGCCCCCAATGCACTCAACCTGCCCAGCTATGCTGAGTCGAACAGTTCAAAGCAATCAGATGTGGACTTCTGAAGCTCTTCCCTCTCCATAGTCCAACACAGACAGCAGAAATTCACCAAGATCTTGCAAGTGGTTCTGTTTTTCCCGGGCCAGAGCTCAATGCCTTCAGTTTTATAAGCACCAATTCCAACACAGGCCATTACAGAATGGGTGAACACCTAAGGAGTAGGTCTTGTCCATTAAATCTGCTCYATGGGTCTATAATTAACATAATCATTATTTTAAAAAATTAGGGCTTTTAAAGCCTGTAAAACAAGTCATAGAGGGATCCCTTTATCTTTACAGAGCTGTCTTCACTACATYCCCTGGTCTCCTTGCTAGCTCTGGTTGATGAGGGCTGGAAACATTTAGTATCTCCAGCACACAAGCACTGCACTGGGAACACTGCTRGATTATGAGCCAAGGCTTTCTCAGCTCTGCTAAGAAACCAAAGACTTCCAGCAGTGACTTTCCAGAGTTTAGAAGCTCTCAATCCACTGCAAGCATAGAAAAAAGTCGCTTTCCTTGGGCGATCCTCCTGGAGGTCGCTACTASACTACAACATGACAACTCATCTCACCACCTGGTTCTTTCACACAAATTCACACTCCACATCTTTTTTGTTAAGTGTCTGCCTAAAGAAATCCTCCACCCAATGATATGAAGATACAACGCGAGCCTGCAAACTCTACAAGAAGGTACTTGGGTGCACGGCTGCCAGGCAAGGTCAGCTGCCAGCCTGCCTCTCGTGGGAGCTCACCAGCCGTGTTTATTTTACACGTTTTCTCTTCTGCTAATGAACAGGCAGCAAAATAAACAATGCCCCAAGAGGGGAGAGCCAGGCAGCAGCACTGGGGGCACTGCTGGAACCAGTCACTGCTGCCAAGCGTCCCAGAACACTCCACTAACAAATTCCATTTTTTAAACGCCTTTGGGAATAGAGAGACAACTGTGCTGGGCCCAAGGACAATTCTGAGTGTTGCAGCATTACTCCCTYACCCTACAACTGGGTGGACACGCCAATGACACACTCTCACGGTCTCCCCCAAAAAATCATCCCAGGAGTTTCAAGGGCCTCCTGCTTGTGTTGGGCAGCTGCCTCGTCAGTCTGACAAATCACACACTTTGTGACTGACTGACTGGCCTGGTAATGAATCTGGACACCCTTTAGACAGGAGCCTCAAACAGGAATGTTCAATCCTGCAGTTTTGCATTTTTTAGTTTATTTCCAGGGATCATTATCTCAGAAGGCACCACAATGGAGTGCCACCTTCACACAAAGGAGCGATGTGACCAGTTTTGTGTCATAACGCACGAGGCAAATGCAGACAGCGACGCTGCCCTGGATTGCCTTAAGCTTTCCTTATGTCCGTGAATACAATGACAAACCACCAAACAATCCGAACACAGACTTTTACCTGGCACGATAAACTTGTCGTCTATACTTCCCATTAAGATGACAGCTTTCCAGGTGGAAATTGCAGAGCTGTCCATCTCCCAAAGATCAATAACTCTGATGAATCATCATGCTAGGCAGTAACAGTTCTTACAAAACACTAGCACGTACAGTAATCCGGAATCTGATGTCACATCTGGCAGTGTGATTTCAGAGTTAAGAGAGTCAGGTACAAAAAGAATTAAGTCTTTCCCAAACAAGACGCTTAGTGAAAACTTCTGTGTTTTCCTCCTACTCCCGATTCACTTGAAGCAGGTACGAGGGGAGCGCAGCACCCTTCCCGACAGGCGAGGAAATGGTGTTCTGCAGTTTCAGCCTTTGCTGACGACAGCAGCGGGTTACAAACGCGATTTGGACAGCGCAGCCCCTCCGCTTCCCTTTTCGGGGACCCCCCTTCCCCAGCCGTGCTCCCAGCCGGGGCAGCGACCGCGCCGGGCAGAGCCGCGCTCGGCCGCGGCCCCCGGCCCCGCCGCCGCCATGAGTCGGCAGAGAAAGGCGGCGCGGCCTGCGCGGGGGAGCCGCGGCCGCGCACACGTGGGCAGCGCAGGCCGCGGCCCGGGGAAGGGCCCCCGCGGGGGCGGCGGGGCCGCGCTCCCGGGGGAGCCGCACGCCGGGGACCGACCACGTTGCCGGCGCTGCTGCGGCGGAATGCCGGGAGCGGGAGGGGAGGGGAGCGGAGGGGAAGGGGGGGGGCCGCGTGTCCGCCGCCGGGCGGGCCCGCCCGCCGCCGGGCCCCCTCCGCTGCCCGCCGCCGCCGCATGGCCGGGCCGCGCTGCCCTCCCCGCCTCGTGGCCGCGGCCGGCACCGCCGCTGCCCCCTCCCGGCGCGCCCCCCGCCCCGCCGCGGCCCCGCAGGCCGCGGGCGCGGCCCCACGCCGCGTGTGCCGCATGGCGCGGCCGCCCGGGGCGCGGTCGGCGGCGCACCCGGCCCCCCCCGCCCCGCTCCCGCCGACCCCCGAGCACCCACCGGGAGGCGACTGCCCGTTCACGGCCGGCGCGTTCTTCGTCCAGGGGTTCACCTTGGGCGGCGGGGCCTCGATGAACTCCCGGCGCCCCGCGCCGCCCGCCTCGCCGCCGTCCTCCGCCTCGCCGCCGGCCCTCAGCAGGCTCTCCTTCTCCTGGTTGTTGCTCTCCTCCTTCTGCTGCTTGGCGCTGGGCGGCCTCGGCGCCGCCGGCCCGCCGTCGGGGCCCATGGGCGGCTCGCCCTTCTCCCGGCCGCCGTCCTGCGGCGGCTTCAGCACCAGGGCGCGCTCCTCGGCGGGCAGCAGCGGGGCCGTGCCGGGCAGCAGCGCCTCCACCTGCGTCGCCATCTGCGCGCCCCCGAGCCCCGCCGGGAACCCCCCGACCCCGGTGCCGCCGCAATATGGAGCCGCGCGGGGACCACGCGACTGCCGCGGGGGCGCGCACCGTCCGCCCGTGCGCGCCGCCGGCGAGGGGAGGGGCGGCGCGGGGCGCGCCCCCGCGGGGCGGCCGGCGGCGCGCGCGGGCCTGATGCAACGCCCGGCTGAGCTGGGGGGGACGCGGAGGGAGGGGGTTTAAAGGGCACCGGCCCCTTCCCCGGCATCCCGGCCCCGCCGCCCGGCTGGGAGAGGCCGTGCTCGGGCCAGGGGTGCCGCTGCCGGCTCGGGGACTCCGGGGCTCCGTCGGTGCGAATGCCCCGGAGTCCCTGAGCCGGCTTCGGCAGAGTCGCCCCGGCCGGGATCAACGAGGAGCCGAGGGATGGGGATGTTCTCGGGTACCCGCGCCCGGGGGTAACGGATAACGTGSTTGGAAAGTGCAGAAAGGGACTCGGTGCGTGTCCTGGGGAACCTCAGAGTCACAGAAATGGGCAGGTTGGGCCATCTGGTCCCACCTCCCTGTGTAAACAGGGTCGTCCCAGAGCACATGGCACAGGGCTGTATCCGGACGATTCTTGAGTATTTCCAGTGAGGGAGACTCTGCAACCTCTCTGGACTATCTGTTCCAGTGTGGGTCACTCCACAGTAAAAAAGGTCTTCCTCATATTCAGGTGGAGCTTCCTGTCAATCAATTTCTGCCCGTTGCCTCGTGTCCTATTGCTCAAGACCACCAAGGAGAGCCCGGCTCTATCTTCTTGGCACCCCCCCTTTAGATATTTATACATACTGATGAGGTAGAAACCACCTCCTGTCTCCTGAGCCCTGCAAAACCTTTGTTTGAAGAGGTTAAAATATTTAATTGATTTCTAGCTGATGGGACATCACTAGCTTATAATCATCACCAATATCCCCAGTATTTATCCCCCAATTCTTGCAGCCAGCAAGACAGTGAGTGCGGACCCTGTGTGTATGTCCACACAAATTATACACATTTAAAAGGCAGCTTGCATTGCTGATACCATTTAGCACAACTCTGATTAACAGCAGCCCTTACTTGATGCCTTTTTTATTCAATGCAAGCCTCTCCCAGCCTCTTCCCTCCTCACAGCAAGCACGCCACTCCGGTTCTGCCCAGAAAGGTTCATCTGGAAGTCCCGGCATGTCCTGCAGCCCCAGAGACGCATCTATGCAATCCCTGCAGGAGACCTGTCAGCATGACAAGGCACTGAAGATGTAGCTCCCAGCTGCTGATGCGTGGAGAAGGATGAAAAGCTGATTTCACTGTTGGAAGGAAAGAAGAAAGTGAGAAATAAACATGAGCTCAGCACAACATTTGGAAGGGCAGCAGYGTCAGGGGTCTGGCAGATCCATAGAGGGGGTCCCAGGCTGTCAGGGATTCTCTGCTGAGACCATCTCAGCTCTCTGCATCCCCCAGTACCCAACCTCTTGGCTCAGAGAGTACCCTCATGTGCCACAGTCTCAGGGATCACCAGCAATGACCCCAAATCATTCAAGAATTTGGCCAGTAAAATTCCAAAAGAAAGTTTAAATAAAGCTCCGGTAGAATTGGCCACTGGCCTGGCTGCCTGTCTGGACACCCAGCAGAGAGGCACCAATACTTGAGTTGCAATAACACAACCTCATCCTGTGCTCRGTATAGCCCGGTTCCAGATGTGCCAGGAGTCCCTGTGCTCCTTACAAGCCTGACTTGGGAGCTGCACAGCTCCCGGCCAGGCTCCCACCTACACCCTCTCTAGGAGCTGGTCCTTGAGTGGGGAACACAGCTGGGTGAGGAAGGTGGCTGCAGCCCAGTGGTGTCCCTGACCTGTCCCCCAGCCAGGGTGCAGGGTTCCTGCTGCTCGGTCCATTTGGGTCGCTGCTCTGCTGCCACGTGAGCGGGAAGGAGCCCGCGGTGGCCGAGAGCCAAGCTGGCTCCAGAGCTGCCAGGCAGGAGGGACCTGAGCGAGTCTCACCCTCGGTGCTCAGCCGGGCCAAAGCCCAGCAGGGTTTTCAGTGTTAGAAAATAAATGCAGGGGCGAAGGGGGGACAGAGGGAAGTGTCCGTGCAACCTTCCTGCGTCAGCCGTAGGGAACATCACCTTGRCAGGTCAGCTCTCCAACACCCATCCTTCACAGGAAGGGAAGCGGAGTGTGCACCACCTCCAGCTGGTGTAAACACACCGGCCATGTCAAGCAAGCTCCGTGTGCCCCACTCCTCCCTCGGTGTCCTCACCTCTGCTGGACCCATCTTCCCCTGCTCTGCCCAGCATCCACGGCACTTGGATATTCTGCTCCTCGCTCCCGGGACTTGCTGAGAAGCAGCCAAGGAGTCTCCACATTTCTGCAGCACAATTCACTGGGATGTAATCCATCTCCGCTTTCCCCAAATTCAACGAAAGCACCTGACCGGCATCCCCAGGCCTGCTTCTCCGCCTCATCCTTCACCCCAGATGTGTCCCTGTGCCTGCCCAGACCACATCAAGCAGCTCCGGGTGCTGCCTCCCAGCCCTGTGCTGGCCCTGCGCAGGCTCTGAGGAAGCAGTCTCCAGGGAAACTCCTCTGCCGAGCAGTGATTTGGGCAGGAGCTCCCCACCTCCCTTGCTCTGTGTACAACAGCTTATTTATTTCTCCCCGACTGAAGCGTGGCTTGCATATTTATCACAGGCAGCCAGCTGCTTTAGTGCTGGCTTGGAGGTTTAAAGATGCTTTGATGGTGGCCATTAGTGTCTTTGAGCATCTCTGCATCTTGCTTGGCTGGAATATCCCCAGCTTCATTTCTGCTGGTCTGGCAACCTCTCCATGGGTCCTGACCTTCCCCTTGGGAACAGCTTTAGTTCAGTGGCCTGGAGCAAGGCCTGTGCGTGGTGAGGAGCACAAAGAAGCCAGTGTGGCTGATACACTCCTTAACTTCACCATCCTGTTTGGCCAGTAGCTCAGCCCCTTTCTCGGGATCCACTTGCCTGATTTTGTCCAGCACTGGGGAGAGGAGGTCACCATTAGAAGTATTTCATACACTTTTGCCTTTCATCTACTCTGGTCCCGAATGCCAAACAGTGTCTGCAGCACACTCGTGATCACACCTCTTTTCCCTGCATCCAGGGGCTGTGCAGACCTTGCAGTCAGCTCAGAGCTGAAGTGTGCTTCCCAAGGGAATTTTCTCTGCCCAGCACCTCCAGACCAGTTTGCTTGCTGCCAGTGCTGGTCACGCTGTTCCCTGGTGAGATGCCCAAGCTTCACACGTGGATGGCAGAATATTAAGGCTCAGGCATCTTTAACGCTTTGCAAAAGAGAAAGAGGATTTTGCCAAGAAAAGTCCAAGCTTCCTATCCTGAGTCATATGCTTTGACTTATTTATGTAGTTGTTACTGCTCTGTGAACCCTGCCAGGCAGAAACATGGTCAGGGACAATGCACACAAGGTTGGGCTGATTTTCCTGCAGCAGCCCTGCAGTGCTGCCCTCCAAGAAAACCCGACTGCCCCTGAGAGGTGTCACAGTCCTGCTCCCAAAGGACTTGCACAAACAGCATGACCATCAAACTGCTGGCACCCACAGGGAAAAGCTTTTCAAAGGACACCCAGAATTCATTCCTAGAAGAGAAACCTCTTTGCTGCAGAACCATTCCCAGGACTCTGGGCCACCCATTACAACCCTGGGATTGAAATGGGAATTTTCATTTTCAGAAAACCTGACAGTTTCCCATTGAAAAATACTCAGCTTGCCCTAAAGTTCCTCATCAGGAAAATCTGACCCAATCTTTTCAGTCTGGGTGAGATTCTTACCCACAAGGCAGTGGAAGCCCAAATGCCAGTCCCAGTTTGCTGCCCCAGCGGTGAGTGGGGCTGAGGGCAGACTGCCAGCAAATCCCTGTCACCCTGCCATGGCAAATGCCTCCCAACCCCAGCAGACATCTCTTAGTGGCACACTGTGRCCATTGCAAAGGACTCGAATACTTTTAAAATAAAACACCCAAACCTTTTATTCTGCTACTCAAAATACCGACATTTCGGTACGCTTTAGCTGAGGACCAGAAGAAAGTGCCCATTCCTGCAGGTTTTGGCTGGAGAGACCTCCAACATCCCCTTGTTTAACCTAGATTTTAACCTCTCTCTGTTTTTAACCCCAGAGCTCCCACCCCTGCTCTGGAAAGAGGGGACACGCACTAAAGCACAACACACAGTCAGAGCAGCAAACTCAGCTTCTCCCCTCCTGCTGCCAGGGCAGAGGGGTGAGAACACACAGAGTGCTCCCAGACAGTCCTGTGGGCTTTTTCTATCCGCAGCCATGGCACCCAGAGAGATGGAAGATCCTCCTCAGAGGCAAATTCACTTGGGCCCTTCTAGCAAAGCATATGAAYGAGCAGCGTGAAGAGTGAGCGCACTCGCACTAATAAGTAATTTTCAACCTGCGTAATAAAACAGCGGACACTAACGAGTTCCATTACATCCCCATTAAAAAGTGCTTCCTCTTAGCAGGACTCCACAGCTCAGGGGCTGGGGCTCGGTGGTTTGATGCTGCAGCCCAGCCAAAGGCACTGTGCTCCCGGGGCACTCGTGCCACGCGTGAGGTAGGAACCAGCTCCCGGAGCCGCCGGCCCCTCGCTGCTTCCACCCATCCTCTGCACGCTGGGAAGTGGTGCTGCAGACGTGTTTGTGTTGAGAGTGCACTGCATGGATTCTCCTGGTGTTAGGAAGTTGGATTGAAATGCAAGCAAATATCCTGTAATTAAAAGTCTGAAGTCTGCTCTGCAGCTTTTGCATGTTTTTAATAAGCGGATTGGAGGAGGGGATATCTAATGATACATAACTGCTTTTACCATCACGAGTTTTCCCTCCAAAAGCCACAGTATTTGTAGGACTCCCCCAAAGCCAGTAAATAATCTTTACTGCTTGAGAAAAGTCCCCCCATTTCCTAGTTATTGATGACATTGGTTTTAGAAAGCACTACCTCCTCTAGAACACAATTTCTCACTTCGTATATTTTTCTGGAGATATATTAGCCCAAGGTTTCTTATGTCCCCGAAACCATTTCCATTCCCGGGAGCTTGTGAAAACATGACATAAGTTGACAAGTGAATCTGATATTTTCTCTGAAGGATATTCRCTTTCCATGCCCCACCCCTCCACCATCAGGAATTTCAGCAGAAATATTTTAGACACCTCTAGAAAGAGAAATGAGATGTAAGAGCTGTACCATCCTTGTTCAAGATGTCTTAAGCTCTCTGTGCTTCAGATGAGACATCCTGCATCCTTCCCGGGTCCCAACTGCCCACAGCAGTGCTGGAGGTCCCTGACTCAGCCCACCCAGGGATGTGCCATTCCCATGGAGAAACAAAGCACGCTGGCAGTGTGCTGTGATTCCTGGGAATTTGTGTTTCTCTGCCATCAGCTCCTTGCACCAGCACTGGCCATACATCTTTCTGCCTCGTGCCTGATGTGCAGGGAGGCACCAGCCAGTGGCTGCTCCACGGAGCTCAATCAATTCAAGCAGTGGCAGCTTGTGCAGGTGCCCTAAATGCTCCTGAAGACTCAAGGTGAGAATCAATAAGATTGATGGGTGGAATTGCTGGGATATTCTCCTCTAAGCACCTAAGGATAATTAACAGCCAAAATGCTTGGAGTCAACCACCAAAGTTATGAAATACTAAATCAGAGGCAGCTCCCAGCAGCTTTGCTCGCTCCCTTTGCAGGTTGTACATTCATGATAAAGCCATCAGCCACGCACGGCCGCAAATTCTCTCTTTTCCCATGGGACTTCTGCTCCTTTCAGTGGCTGGCAGTTATTTAAATATTGTTTTACCCCTCTGCAGTCAAAGCAAAGCCCTGGGCTTTGCCATTCAAATCCTAGCCTGACCCACAGCACAATGACACTGCTGCCGGGTGTTTCCCTGGCGGGCAGCACGCTGGGATCTGTGTGTTGCACCAGTATGCACGGATCCAAGGGGTGCTGCTCTCCTGCCTGGATAGCCAGGGAAATGAAAGAGAGTGAGAAGTTAAAATCATTTTGTTATTTTGTGTGCAAGAGCTCAGACTTCTGCCCCCCAACTTTTGAGGGCACCAGGCATGCTACCATGATATTTTCCTTCCTGCTTTTCCAATCACATTGACCTTGGCACCAGGCACAAGCAGCCAGCAGCCTAGACTCCAACAGGCATCTTGGGGGTACCAGAGGAGTAAGAGCCAGGCAGGAATCCCATTGAGAGCCGGTCTGGAGTGGTGGGGCCGAGCTGCCTGGCCAGTTGTCCCGCAGGGAGTTCAGGTCTGCTCCCGGGACCCTCAGCAGAAGGTCAGTGCACACCYACTCCCTGCCCAGCCCATCCTGGTTGCCAGCCCTGAGCATCAGCCATCACACCACAGGTGACAAGGACCCCAGGAGGGAAGAGCACATCTCTGTGTCCAAGAGCAGCTGCATCGTGCACATAAACAAAGGGGCTGAAGCAGAGGCAGCTCCATGCCTGACTCTGCCTGACCCCTTTAACTTTGAGAAGTGCTGCATGGTCCTGTCATGCTCCTGGTTTCACAAGGTTCTTCCTCCACTGCATACGTTTCTGCTCCCATCCCTGCTTCCATTGCAGGGAAGTTTCTGTGCTGAGCAGGTTTTCCTGCCTTTCCTCCCCATGCTGTCGCCTGGGGAGAGCTCCATCCTGCACAGATCCTCCCCCAGCAGCCAGCACAGCTCTCCCATGCACTCAGCACCCTGAGTGCAGAGGGGGGACATGGCTCTGTGCTCGGAGCATCCCCTCCCCTCCACTTGTGCTCTGCCTCGAGCCAGGCCCTCTGGCTGTAACTCCCACTCAGCCTCGACAGCTTTGTGTTTGCTTTCCCAAATATTTTGCTGGTGCAAAGGAAACATCAGCCTGCTGAATCGTGAGCTGAGCCACCTCCACCTCCTAGCTGAAGCCCAGGAAGTGGGAGAGATGATAAATCGGAAGCAAAGCGATGCCAAAGCATAGAGCAACGTACACCAGTCCTCCTCACCCCCTGGCAGTCTGCCCTGGTGCCACCAAGTCAGGCTGGGGCCAGTCCCCGTAGCCAGGGCTCTGGCATTGCCACTGCACCCACGGCAGCCTCCTGATAACACCCTGTCAGCAGCTGATCAGCGAGTCAGAGGTAAAAGGGCTTCAGCAAAGTGCAGTGCCAGCACCCAGCCGTGGCCACCGCTGTACAAGCATGGCCCGTGGGACACAGGCAGGGGGATTAAGAGGTCTGTGTCAGCAGTGGGCCTGTGTACACAAACACGGCAGCTAAAAGGGCTCATGTTCATGCTTTGTCCCCGGGGAGGTCACTGGGGATGGGAAGGGGTCGTGGAGGGCTGGACGTGCAGTGTCCATGTCAGTCCACTCAGCCAGAGGAGGACGGGGCTGGGGATGGCAGAGGGAGATCGGCCTCAGGCAAGGGGACTGTGCCCCAGCTCCCCTCCCTGCAGAGACCCGGGCTGGGATGTCAGATAATGCTGTAGTGCCTGGGAGGTTGCAGGGAACTCCCTGGCTCTGTAGTGGCCCTCAGGAGGGCTGGAGAACCTTACCTCGTTCTGGAGAGGGGAGCAATGGAAAGGAATTGTTCCACCAGTGGTTTTAAAAAGTCAGCCCAGAGCTGTTGCTGTAGGAAAGGGTCATTGAAATCAGCAGCTGCAAACGCATTAACCAGAGTATCTGTAAGTAACCCTGGAATACAGCACGTCTGCTTTCCCAGCTCCAGGATGCAGGATGCTTGTGGACACGCTGCTGTAAAGCTTCCGGGAGGATCTTGAATCCACCACCCACAGAGAGCTGGTAGACCAGGAGTCCAGGCTACAAGATACTGTATTTTATGACTTTGTATTTTTGCCCTTGCCTTTTCTGCCCCTGTACTTCCCAATGAATTTCTGAGGTTCTTAACTGCTGGACGAGCAATGAGGGGAGAAGAGACCCACCCCTGGGACCTGAGACATCCTCTGCCTGCAGTGCTGTCAGTGGCAGTTAATGTGGCATGAGAAGTTTAATTGCAAATCTGGGGATGCAATGGCAGTGTTCTGCATTGATGCATTTGTTTTTACAATTATGTCAAGCAATCTCCATTATATCCCGTGATTGAAGAAGTCCTGAGGATTTTAGTTGATGGAGATTGATGCAGGAGTGACAATGACTGACCAGCTTGAGCCATGTTGGGTGAAAGGATCTCAGGCCAGAAGTGCAGAATTTGCAGGTGGATTTTGTTACGTTTTGGCCGCCCAGTTTGGCAGTGATACGAGAGCTTTCCCTCATCTGGTGAGAGGAGCAGTGCTGACCTGTAAGGGAGTCTGTTCTCCTGCCAGGCTCGTTGTTAGACTTTGAAGTTAAATCATGAGCAAAATAAATGCAAAGCGAAGCTGTGTGCAGTCAGAGGCAGGATTTCTCGCCTGTGTTTCAGTCTGTTCAATTTTCATGCTTCTCAGCTAACCCCGTTTGTTCCTAAATACATTTGCATCTGACAGCAAGCAAGGCCAGGACTTCAGAGTGGAAACAACAGGAGCCAGAGAGGAGTTTATCTTCTTCAGAGAGAGACACCTCTCAGGTCCTCTCCATCCTCAGAAAAAGAACAAGAAGAAAAGCACATATTGCCCCTCTCCACCCTAGCAAGGTACTTCTAAGGTCCTGTTCCCACAGTGAAATCTTGCCTCTGTTTCAGTAGAGCCAGCACAAGGTCAGCACATGACTACCCCGAGGTGGTCTTTCCAGCTCTCCAGAAACCCCTGACAGCAATTTGTGTCCTAAACCAAGATCACCCCGTAAGTCTGCCCAGCAGGAGAGACCTCTTTACTCTTGAAACAGAGGTTTTTTTTGGGCTCGCTTCCAGTCTACAGCCTTATCTTATTATTTTGTAATTCCTCTCCTAAAGATGCAAAACCAAAGCTCGTGCCAAACCAAAACATCCCCGCAGTTTATCCGAGCAGGGAGGAGCATGTGATGGTGGCCCAGAGCCTGGAGCAGGACGGCAGCTGGAGCCTGGAGAGCAGCCAGGGATGGTTAAAGCTGGTGGGCCACGAGACCTCCCCAGCACAACACGAGAGAAGGACAAAAGCCATGTTAGTGGCTGCTTTAGACTTTCTCTCCTTTCTGGTGGGATGGGAGCGCCAGAGAGGGGAGAACCCACGGCAGGGTCCCTGCACACACGTCTCTCCCTCCCTGCACCTGCCAAATCCAGCTCCATTGCTCCTCCCAGCAGGCCCCGAGGTGGTTTTGCCCGAGCGCTCCCTCCGGCAGGCACGAGCCATCCTGCTCCGCGCGGCGCTGCGATTCCCGCGCCAGCGCTGGCCGTGGCTGCAGCTGTACTGTCTTAGCTGTTAATTTAATAATTTACTTTAGCAAGCCTCATTRAGGCACCTCCTGCCTTTCTCCACATGGCGATGGCGTGTTAGGAGTGCCGATAATCCTGGCAGAGGCCAGAGCACCGAGCCTCTGGCACCCGGGCACGCCGTCTGCTCGATCCTCAAACACGGATATGTCCTCCCAGGGCTCTCCAGCCTTTCTCCCCCTCCCCACGCTCTCTAGGGGCCAAACACTTCCATGTTGTCCCCTTTCCAAACACGGGATCCTGTGCAATGCAGTGACCCCAACTGCTCTTTGAGGATTATTTGGGATGGCATCATCTTTCCACTGGGCAGTGGAAGATGCTCCCATGGAGTGTCCCCAAGTGCTGCTGTTTGGGATGCTTTACCTAATGAAGCTGTTCTCCCTGCAATCCCCCTGGTGTGGTAGCCCAAACACCCGGAAAATCCCCAGGAAATTGCAGTGAGCTTGGCTGCTCACATTTAAACATTTCCTAACACACTGCATAAGCATTTTTGTCCCATCCTGAAAGTCTGCCGGCTGCTGGAGGGCAATCCTGTCCATTCATCCCACTCCCAGGGACAGGACAGGGTTTGGAGCCRGCTCCTGGGCTGCAGCTGTCCCAGGAGCAGCCGCTGGTGTTCGGGGGTTCGCAATGCCGGCACCAGAGCAATCAGGATCCGTCCTTCTCTGGAAGAACCAGTTCCCCAGGTAGCAGCAAGTGGCGCTTTCCCTTGGGCAGAGGCCAGGGACCCTGTGCTGCTCGGCGGGGCTGTTCAGATAGGCAGGCTGCAGGCGTGCAGTTCACGTGGAGAGGGGAGATAGCGCAGCCGGGCTCCCAGCACTGCGCCCTCGGGGAGGCCAGAGGGATGGAGTGAGCCAGCAGGGCTTTGCCCACGATAAAAGCTTCAGCACCCCTGCGTGTAATCAGGAGAGGGCAGCCCCAGCTCTTAACTGCATCTCTGGCGAGCCAGGCTGGGTGGGGTGACACAGACACCCAGGACAACAGTGCTGGAGATAACTCGGCGCCCCAGGAGACAGAGAGGGAGGCGAGGGAAGAGGGGCTGCCTCTGGCGGGGAGAATTTCCCACCGGGGCAGGTGCTAGTGCAGCCCAAGCAGTTGTGCAGCTGTGGTGGGCTTCCCCTGCATGGTCAGTGCTTTGGGAGCTGGCAGTGCCAGTGCTGGTGCCCTCTCCCTCAGCCTGGGCCTCTGTAGGAGAAATCCCCCCATCCCTGCTTCCAGGGAGAGGAGATCCAGGGAGTAAAAGGGAGATATTTGGGTTGGCTCAGCACCGCCAGCACCCCCAGCTGGTCCCAACCACATCCTGTTCTGCTCAGATGCACTTACAAGTTCAGAGATTCTCTACTTGCTTGCAGCAGCTTTCATGTGCCCCTGTGGCCAGGCTTGGGCTTCCTAAAATCATATAGGTCCAAATCAGGGCCTGATCCCAGCTTTGCAGCCCACACCATGTCTCTCAGGTCAGCTTGTCCCCATTCCCATGTCCACCCTCCCTCCTGGCGGGAGCTCCACCAGCAAGGGCTCTGCTCTCAAAGCAGATTTTTTTCCTCTCCATGTTTTTAATTTATTTCTTTTTTTCAACCAAGCAAGGTGTTAGAGGAGCATGGCAGTCTGAGGAGGATGCTCCCAGCTCCCTGCCAGGGGTTACAGTTTTTTCCCCCACTATTTATTTGAGGGTGGCACGGCCCCAAGCCTCCATCCAGCTGATGGTGCAGCTCTGGGCACTTGCCAGCCCTGCCCCGTGACTCAACAAAATCACCTGACCCTGTAAACAGGCACCCCAGAGCACCCCAAGAATGAAGGGGGATGTCCTTGGCCCCCTCCCGGCATTGCACTGGAGCCAGCTACCAAGAGAGAGCTTTGGCTGGTGCCCTGGCCAGCCATGCTCTGCCGTGGGTTCTGGCTGAGCTCCCAGCAGATGGTAGATGCCATGGAAAACCCACTGAAAAACCTGGATATGGCTCTCACAGCCTTGTGCTCTGCTTTTTCTTATTTTCCTAGAGAGCATTTGGGGGTGGGAGGAGGTTCCCCCTTTCCCAGGTCCCTGGGGCTCTCTCTTGAGAGGCAYTAGAAAATGCCACTCRATGCAGTGGGAATTGCTTATGCTTTCCAGGAGGGATGAGGCCCCAGGATGGTGCAGGGAGAGTGATGTTTGGACTGTCACTGTGCCCGGCAGAGCCCTGGCAAGGTCACGGTGGAAGCTTTGGGACGGTTGAGGATGGGGAGCAGCAGAGAGCCAGCTTGAATTTGCCTGTGTGCTTCCCCTTTCCTGCTGGGAAAGGAGCCAGGGCACGGCACAGCCAGGAGAGAAGTTCCTCRCCCCGCGAGGAAAATCAGTTCGGAAGGAAATGCTGCTGCTGCCTCGTTCCAGGACCAACCTGGGAGCAGGGGAACTCCGGGATCAGGGGAGCCCTGGGATCGGGGGAGCCCCGGGAGGGGAGCGCAGCCCCGGCCCGGCTCTGCTGCCACCTGCCGCCGGCAGCCCTGCCCRGGGGGAGCCCAGAACACTGCTGTTCTCAGCCCTTTCCTCCAAAAACCATGAAAACCAGCCCTTTCTCTCGTTCCAAAGGAAAGCATTTGTCCTGCGGGAACAGAGAATTTGCTTGAAAAGTAGCTGCCCGGGGCAGGGAAGCAGAAAGCCTCCTCCTGCCTGGCTTCATCCCAGAAATAAACCCCAGGAACACGCTGGGATGTTTGCAAGGTGTCCTCAGCACAGTACGGGTTGATACGCCCCGGCTCTGKCTGGGGCATCCCCGAGATAAGATCTCAGCTGCCAGAGCCAGCATCCCACGGCGCCGGTGCCAGGCCAAACAGCAGCGCTTCGGCAAGAGCCTGTGTGTACAGAGAGSTGCAAATATCTGTATGTGCAATAAATTTATGTAAAATCCCATTTCCCGAGGGTTCCCAAAAGAGGCAATTTTTTGTTTCTTTGTCCTCTGGTATCGGGGCCAGTGAGAGCCAATTCCTTCCCCTCATTTCCCCAGATTTCAGCTCCACAGACAACACAGCTGCTTCCAACCCCAGCTACACCCTGAAGGGCTGGGCTGGCAGAAACSCGAGGTGAAAAAGCCCAGAGGTTTCGTGCTCTTTGCAAATTTGCAGATAGTYTAAGGTAACAGTTCCTAAAGCCTTCTGCTCCCTGCGGTGCCCCGCACTCCTCAAGGATGGGAGAACCAAAYCCCCCCAAAACGGTGAGAGCCCAGCTGGGAGGATGCGCTGTYAGGGCTGTGGTTGTCACCCCACGACACCCCTCGTCCAGAGTCCCGTCTCTGAGCTCCGCTGCCCCTTTGGGTCCCGCTGAGYCAGGAGGAGAGTCCCAGGAGAGCCAAACATCTCCCTGTCCCGCCGCCAGCCAGCAGCCAGACCTGGAGGCTCCTGCCGCGGGATGGGAGGTTTCCGGTCGGTTACTCGGAGTGTCCAGGGGGTGGCACATGTGGACTGTGGCTCCACTAGGGGCTTGGCCCGATCCCGCCCTCCTGGGTCCCGTCCCGGGTCGCCTCCTGCCTAGGAATGCTGCTGGCCGGGTGACGGTCACCTGTGGGAGGGAAATCCCTATGGCACGGTCAGCACATGCATCCTGCATTGCTCCTTTGAGTTTTTCCCTCTGCGGATGTGCAGGGAGATAGATGGAGCTGCAGACAGGCCGGGATGACTCTCTTGGCCATCAGCTCCCRTCACTTATGGGACTGGCACTGTCCTATGCTGCACTGCAGGCACCACGGGCGGGAAGCAGAGCCCTCCATCCCCGGGAGTCCTGCCTCCCCACCACGCCCTGAGCAGGGATGCGCCGTGGAATGCATTGCTGCCATCCTGCCTGCACTGCCTCTGCTCTGGGAGCCGTCCCCATCCTGCCCAACACAGCACTCTCGCTCCAGCAGGGTCCTTCCCATGGCCAGCAAGGATGAGCTGCCAGGATCATGTTCCAAGTGAGGCAGGAGATTCATCAGGTCTCCAGGGGTGTGGCCATCTCTGAGCAGCTACCTGAAAGCATGCCCAGGTGGCAGTGCCAGAGTGGCAGCACACATCCTCTGTGCTGGGCTGGATACTCCCCTCCTGCCTGCCAGGAGGGTCCCAGGGGCAATTCCTGCTAAACTGGAGGTGGCCGTGGATCACAAGAGTTCAACCTGGAGCATCCATGCCTGGCTGCCTCACACAGGTTTGCTTGTTGACTGGGCAGGGATGGCCATTTCTTCCTCTAAGGAAGCTGTTATAGCTGCAAAAACGAGATGTTTCCCCTTAAAAACACCCTTGAGCTTTCCTCCAAATATCAAACTACTCTGCTTGCTCAGGGACCTGCCTGCAGGATGTAACAGCTGCTCTTGGTGTGTTCAGCAAGGCACCACAGCATTAGCTGTGGCACATCCAGCCAGCTCCCAGGGCTACCATCACTCTTCTCCAAAGTCCTGGTGCACATTAATCATCTGGGGCAAACTGTGTGGCCCAGTCCAATTTGTGGATGTTGGCATTGCCCAGGTGGGACAACACACTGCTGTCAGCCTCGGTGGGTGTGATCCAGCACTTGGCACTGGAGGGAAAGGGCTAGGCTGGAGTGCAGGATATGCAGGTTGGACTAAAAGGAAGGAGGAACTGCACAGGTAGCAAGTTTATAAACACRCTGGATTGTGGAGTTTGTCACTGCCGGCTGCTGCTTCTCATGGTAATTGGGAAAAGGTTCCAAAGGATCATCAGCAATAAGCATTAGCCCACGGGATGGAAACCATATGGGGGGAAGCCTCATACAGGGCTGTAATGCCAGGGACATGCTCTGGTCCCAGGGAAGCCTGCCCCCTTGCATCCCTGCACAGCAGTGCCTTGCACCGCATGGAGCCCATCCCGCGGCTGGGCAGGATGGGGGGCTTGGCAGTCGGAGTGGAGTGGCCACCCCATTCCTGACCTGTCCCGTGGCCATGGAATGAAACATCCCATCTCCCTCTGCACATACAGCGGTGCCAAACAGACACCCAGCCCCGACGGGATCTGGTGCGGGACAACTCTCCCAACTCCGGGAGAGCAGCCCGGAGGAGGGTGATGGGTGACAGTGGGAGCCCCGAGGCTGGGACAGGCAGAGGGGTGCCTGGAGGGCCCTGTGCTGGCTGGAGGAGCCAGATCTCGGGTCTTCTCCATCGCCGAGGGTCGGGCTCCCCGTGATTAACGGCTGSGCTGTGCTGCGGATGAGCCGCGCGGCCGCTGCGTTTGATGTGTGGAGCAGGAGGCGGCGAGGGATTTTCCTCCCCTTCTGGGGTTAATCCTTCCCTGCCTATCGCAGCCCTTTGATTGCAAAGCCCCGCAGATAAACCTCCTTAGTCACCGGCAGACTGCAGGCACCGACCGAAAGGATGCGGGCGGGAGCGTGAGCTGGGRAGATAGAGGATTTGGGAGTTTTCCCGCAGCAGACGGCGACTATGGAGCGTGCGTGCTCCCTGCAGCCTGCAAAAGGGGAGGAAAGTGCTTTTCTTTTTATTAATCTTGATTAATTCTGCTTATTTAACCAGTGATCTAAAGTCACATGAAAGGAGCCACGAAACCCCAAACGAGCACCGCTCCCCACCCTCTCTGTTTGAATGAAACCTTTCCAAAGCCGAAGCGCTTCAACARATCAGTAACACACCCGTGAACATGCGGTTTGGGATATGGCAATAGCCACACCACTCTGCCGCTAGCCCCAGCCAGTTTTCATCACACACAGGCAGCCATAAAAGCCAGCCTGGAACAAGCAGGGTTGTTTTTGCAGGAGTGGTCGAGTTTTGGATTTTAATAAGCCTCAGCCTCCACATAATTTTTTCTCTTTAAAATACCAAAAGGCACCAGCCCAAAACAAGGCTTAGAAAATAGCTTGAAAATTCCTGTAAAATAGCTTGTAAGTGTCTAAAAGCTGCCGAGCTTCCCTCTCTTGGCCTTAGAAATGCCACCTCCAGAGCGGAGCCTCAGGGTGAGGGAGGGCTTGGGGAGGTCTCACTGGTCCCTGTCCCATCGCAGGGCAGGAGCTGCTGAGGGCACATTGAGTGGTCCAGGCTGTGCTGTGACAGAGGGATGGATGGTTTGGTCAAGCCTGTCCAGCCAATTAGGAGAGAGAGCTGCTGGGATGGGAACAGCCAGAGATGTCCTCGGTGCATAACACCACTGTGCGTCCCCTGTGTGACCACCAAGCTCAGGGAATTAAAGCCCTCCTRAACCCCACACCTGCACCTGACTCTCCTCCCACGGCCTTGTCCAGCTTGGTTTTAAAACACCCATCACATAACCTGGCCCAGGCTTGGACAGACAACTCACATCTGCATGCACATCTGCACACCCAGAGCCACATGCTGCCTGTCCAAGGTTTTCAGCCAAGGATTCTCCAGCCTGAGGGTGGAGTGAGCCATCCCAGACTGCCCGGAGGATGCTGTGCTCTGCCCAGCTGCGTCTTGACTTTACTGTTCCGGGTGAACAACACCCCAAATCACAACATTTTTCACCCATCCCCCTGCCAATCATCCTCCCCTTCCCCCTKCTCTAGGGTTTGAAGAAAGATCCACCGGGCCAACAGCTCGAAGCCGGCACCCGAGCAATTAGGAAAGTGCTTTCTGCCAGCTGCCAGACTGCTCGTCACCAGTCTGATGGGTAGACTAAACAGCAAGGACCTGGGCTGATCCCCCCCTGCGCTGCTCCGGCCTGGAAATGGGAGGGGGCTTGGGAGAGCGCAATGGTTAGCATCAAAACTGGCAGCAGCGTCCTAACGGAGAAGGCCAAGGGAATCCTGCGGCTGCCTAATGGMGGTGGGTGGGAGGAGGCGGAGAGAGGGCTGGAGGGACTCTGGAGGATGGAGCCCAGGCTGTGGGAAGTGGGGAGCCCCTGGATTGGGGTTACTTTCCTCCCTGGTCGCAGTCCAGCTTTGCATCATCCCTCTTCCGTTGCCAAACCTGTGTGTCCAAGCTCGGCGTGCTGGGGCTGGGGTTTCAAAGGTGAATTTTTTTCCCCTTTCTGTTGCCCAAACCCTCCTCTTCCTCTTGCTCTACAGGCAGACAACACAGACAGTTTTCCCCAGGGGCCAGGGGGCTCATCTGCAGCAGCTGGCGCCATTATCAGGGAGTCATTCCCTTATCTGGCAGCTGATTTTGGCTCCGGGGAGTCAGCACCTCTCAGGTGAGGAAGGCTGGGGCACCAGCTGCCCGTGCTGTGTGGTCAGGGGGAGTTATCAGCCTGGCCACCTCCTCACCTGGCCAAGCCCCATCAGATGGCGGCTCTCGGACATCCCTGGGGTGACGGGGTGGAAATGGGACATTGCATCTGGGGAGCCCTGGGAAATGCCTGCTGCTTCCTTAAAAATAAGGAAAGGAAAAAGCGTAATTTGGGCTCGGGTTCCTCTTTCCATCAGTTTGCAGCAATGTGTGATTGTGCCAAAGCAAATGCAGTGGCGCTGGAGAGAGCTCTTGTTTTCTTTTATTGCTCTTATCTCTCGGCTTCTGGAGGATCCCTCTGCCTGCGTGGGGGTCTGGGCAGGGACACGGTGCACACGCCACAGGGAGACCAGCTCCCCCCTAAATCACAGCCTGCCATGATTTACACAGAGGCTCACAGGTTAGGTAACTGCTGTAAACAGAATAAACAGACCTCCCTCTGGATTTATGGACTGGCAAAAGGACCTTTAACCACAAAAGAAATGTGCTTTCCAGCCCTCTTCTATCACCAGATCCCAACCAAAGGCTTAAATGCTTATGTCAAGCCCACAGAGCTCAGGATCTGGGCTGGATTCAAACTGTTCCTCCATCTTCCCTGCTATCCGAATAAGTCATCTCATAGTTCATCTCCCGTTCAGCTCTCAGCTGCCCACTGACACACACACACATGCCAGAGGAGCCAGAGGGAGCAGGGAGAGGATTTTTCTCTTTGGGGCTTAAAATAAGTGACTCATAAATGCACAAGCAGGCAAAGGTGTGCAAGTGCTCTGCAGAGGGGTTACTTTATCCTSCAGCTGCCCATTCCTCCCCAGTGGCTACCCCCGGCCAAGTGAGGAGCTTTGGCTGCTATCACTGAGCTAAACCTTCCCAGCACGAGAGCTGCCRTCTAAAGACAAATGAATGGTGGTTTTTTTTATTTTCTTGGAGTAAAAGAGGTGTTAGATTTTGATGTGTTCTCAAATATCTCATGAGTTTCCCCCTGTAGACGTGGAAACTTGTATAATGATGGTATTACTGATGTTTCATGCCAAATCAAAGAGTGCAGAATGCCTGAGGAGTCCTTTGCTAGCAGCCTTGAGACCATTATTTTTAATGTGGCACCCCTGAAAAAAAACCAGCTGGAGAAGAGGAGTCTGTCCATCCCCAGACAGTCACAGCTCATGCTTGGGGAGCTGGTCCCACCAGTGGCAGGAGCACTGGGAGTGTCAGAGGTAAGAGCAAAACCAGAAATCAGGCTGAAAGACTTGGGAAAATTTGGCATTAATAGGACTTCTTGCTTTCCTATACTCATCAGCTGAGTCAGCCAAAGCATCAGCCACACAGAGCAGCCCAGAAAACATGCAGCTACCAAGTTCTCAGCGCCCAGAGTTACCCCTTCCCTTCATAGCCAGAGAGGGGAAAGCATCCAGGAAAGTACTGCTTTCCCTCCATCTTGCACATCTTTATTTAATTCCATTGAAAGCAAGCACACATTTTTGAAATGGAACAATTTAAATCCATGAATTGTTCTAAATCCAGGAGAATTGCCAAACTCTGTGTTTTAATACATTTTCAAATTGCCTTTTCCTYCTGTCTTGGGGAGCCAAGATATGGCTATTTAATTACAAGCACAACCTCCATTTAAGAAAGCCTCGTAATGAGGCTGGCGTGGAAAGGCATCCAATTTTTCCATTGTCTGACTGAGGYGCTGGAATTAGTGTGTTTTATCCCAGGTTTGCATTTGGCAGGGCTCGGTGAGTGATGCTGTGGGGAATGGACTAGCAGCAACCTCTGTGCTCTGAGCTCTTCGTTATCCTGCCTGTTAGAGGGAAGCAAACCCAGACTCCRTCCAGGGGAAGGGGATTTGGGCTGGCTGCTTTCTGCAGCTCGCATCTGGGAGCAGAGGCATTGAGTCCTCTGTGGTGCAGGTTGGGAGAAAAGGAATGGGAAAGAAATACTAAAGGGAGGGAAGTTTGGGTCAAGGGGAGGCAAGGAAAACTCGTGGTGAGGGAAAGAAGCAAGAACAACATTGCAAAGAAACTACAACATGGGCCTTGCGGTAGCTGCACAAAAATGTTTCCCTTGGCTTGCTTTGAGTCGGGAACAAGAGCCGGCCCTCCCTGAAGGGAGTAGCTCCAGGTATTTAGAAGCAGTTCAGCTCTGAAAAGCACTGCAAACGCCTCCCTGAAGGCTGAGGAGACCCAGATGTGAAAGGAAGTCATGCACCATCGTTTCCTGGCTGGGATGCCCTAAACCCAGGGTAGGGACCTCTCAGTGCTGGAGCCGTCACACGTTCCCAAAGGGACCAAGGTGTGCAGAGCCCACTCAGTCCTGCTCCCAGCCCAGGAAGCTTAATTTAAACGAAATCATCTCCCTGGCACAGCGAGCAAGGACCATCTTCTTGCACGTGTCTATATGCCATCAGGCTGCTGCCAACAGATGTGGTGTCACCCTGGCAGCACGGTGGCAGTGCCCTCCATCACCTGCCAAAGCCACCACTGCCCTCATCCCATGGAGGGGACCAGGGTGAGCTGCAGAACCACCCTGGAGATGATGGAGCAGGGTGGGAACATCTCCCTGCTGCCCCCCGACCAGGCTGTGGATTTGGATCTGCACTGCCCACCCTGCTCCATGGGCAAGGGGRTATGGAAAAGACCTTGGCTGATTTGGGGGTGCACGTGTGGTACCAACACCCACTGTCAGGGCTGGCGGAGGRCTCAGCATCCCGTGCTGGCTCTCCACTCCACGAATTCACATTCCTCCAGGCTCAGGGAGCGCTGGGCCGGCTCTGGCTCCCAGTAAGCAGCCGGCCATGGTGGAGCCAACCTCATCCCCATCCATCATCCTTATCAGGCGGCGCTGGCAGCCCGGCGGTCCCTGGCAGCGGCGCTGCACGGACGGCAGGCCGGAGCCATCGGAGAGACAGGCGGGAGCATCGCGGCGATAAGCGCTCACAAACAAAAACAACAACTCCCCTCCTCGGCACTTCAAAGCGCCGAGCTGAAATTTATGTGGTCACAGAGCCTGCGTGGGTGCGGGGAGGGTGGGGGCAGCCCGGGGTGGGGACACGGGCAGGACGTGGGGAGGGGACCACGGTTCGCCTGGATGGAGCTGTGGATCTGACAAAYGGAATGTAAACGGGATGCAGGCGAGGAGCAAAGCAGGTTGCCCTGCACCGCTATGGGCACAACAGGGTAAAAGCAGCAGCTCAGCCCCAGGTGGGGTCGTGTTCCATGGYCGTGGGCTCTCTGTGCCCGCGGGCTCCCCAACCATCCCATAAAAATGTACTCCAAGTGATTTGCCAGGAATGATGAGGGCCATTTGCTTTTCACGTGCAGCCCTCTCACCAGGCGCAAAGTAGCTTTGGAGACGGGCTTGAGGGCTGCCAGGAGGAGATTCAGGGCTGCTCCCAGGGAAGGTGAGGGCCCASACACAACCGCACTCCACCTGCGTCTGAGAGGTCTCACGAGCGTCGCTCCTGCTTGCATTAACCGGGATTTTATTCCTCCGACGGTCCCGATGAAACCCGTGAGACCTCTTGTGGCACGAGCCGAAACTCCACCCGCGTCCATCAGCATCACTCCAGGGCACCGCGCCCTGCTGTCCCCACCCCGCCCGCGCCGCCACCGCGCCGCTGGGGACGGCATCGGGGCGGCACCACGGGAGAAGTTGTTTCGGGACTGACCGGAGAGAGAACTGAGTTCTGCTTAGCGCGGGGGTGAAAGCGTCTCACACCTGAGGTGGTGTCTGGATGAGCCACTGCTGAAAGCTCCGGGGAAAGAGACCCAGACGGGAGATGCGAGGGATGTTAAAGCCGGGCCGTGGCCTTGGGGAGGATGGGAATGTGGAATGGAGGGATGATGTGCAGCGACAAATATCCACGCGCAAACATGTYTGCACACACGTGTGTTCATACACTTATTAACTCCCAGCTGTAGATACACACATCTTAATTTACAAGTGTAATAATGCTATTAAAACAAAATGACACACAACTTAACTGGCAATTGCCTCTTTTTATAGGATTCCCTTTCATTGACCTTTGCCTGTACCCCAAGTCATGGTGAAAAATTAATGACTGTTAACTTTTTTTAAMGTTTCTTTAATTTATATAAACGTTATTTATCAAGGCCTCTTTATTTGTCCACATAATTACTCAGAACTAGAATTTTTATTGCTATTTTATTTACTTTCCTTTCCCCCAAATTTCAGGACTTGTTTTTTCTGTTTCCTTTTCTCYTCCTTCCTCATTTTCAGTAAAGGAGAGGAGACGTAAGGGGTAAGGGCATCCCCATCTATTTCACTTGAGTAGCATTTAATTGAAGTGGAACTATTACTTATCATTTTATCAGTTCATCACAAATTAGACCCATTCCAGATGAAGGAAGAAGTGTTTATTTCACTTTGTGCTTTTTGTGAAGTAAAAGCCCTTTTCCTCAGCTGCCTCCACAGGAGGTTTGGTGGAAAGTTCCCATCAGATACACTTTGATGAAAGGCATCCTGATGCTGGAAGACTCCTATTCCCTGCCTCATCTCCTGCATGGGGGCAGCCCTTCTGCCATTCTCTCCCTCCTGTGACCATGGTCTCAGCCTCCCTTGTCACGCTGCCACCTCTCCAGTGCTCTGTACTTTGCTTCCAGCAATGACATTGCACACCAGCCCCACGTATGGGCATCAACTGCTGTGCACCAGCATCATGGGCATGACCAACAACCATGAACCATGAGCAGGATCATGGATATGACCAACCACCGTGCACCAAGATCATGGATATGACCAACCACCATGCCCCAGGATCATGGATATGACCGACCACTGTGAATCTGGATATCAGGCATGACCAACCACTATGAACCAGGGTCACAGACATGACCAACCACCATGAACCAGGGTCATGGGTATGATGTCAAACACCATGCACCAGGATCATGGACATGACCAACCACCCTGTCCAGCCACCACCCAGCAGAGCTCAGTGCTTTTACCTTTTATAGCAGCAGTAGTGAAGTCACAGGTGCCTGTCACAGCCTGACTGGCTGGCAGGTGCTGGAGGCGTGGTCTCCCTGCTCAAGCACCCCTTAATGGGCAAAACCTCCCAGCCCAGGATGGTCCAGTCTCTGCTGGGAACAGCCTGGCATCATCCTGCTCCTTCCCTGCTGCCTGCCAGGAGAGCCTGCCTGCACATATACATACTTACATACATTATGGTATCTTGTTTTAATTACATTAGAGCAAATGACTCCTTCCCCTATGGTTTATATCAGTGCTTTAGGTTTGTAATTTATCTTGGCGCAGTCTAGACTGGAGCCACTTTGAAGCTGTTTCAAACAGGATGAGAACAAACAATTTTTCCAAAGTGGCTGGATTAAGAAAACTGGCAGCCATTCATCTTTGGGGGAAGGCTTGTGGCAGTGCCGTGTCCCTGCTGGAGTCCTACCAGCCTCCTGCTCCCTGCCSTGCCAGGAGGCACAGGTCCTAACCCTGCAGAGGGTGGGAAACGGCACTGTCAGCTACCGTGTGCGGGGGGGCTGACAAAGGGCAGGGGGCGACTGCAAGGAAAACCTGATTTATTACTAATTATTTACACTTAGTTTATCCCCAAGTGTTAGAGATGAGGGAGGCTGAGCAGATGGCACTGCAGCAAGAGGTGCAGCATCCAACATTGGGAGCATCAGCTGCAACCACTGCAGATGGGGTCCGTGGTCCCCCGTCCCAATCCCAGAGCACGGCTCCTTCGCACATTCATCGACACCAGCACAGAGCTTTTTCTATAAACCTCATTGACATCTTTACTGCAGGAAATCTCTGCGTATTTTCGTCAGATAAAAGTAATCCTGAAAACGTGTTTACTACTTCTGTAGCTTCCCCAAGATATTTCTTTCTTTAAAAAAACAAACCCACACCAAACTCCTTCATTGACTGGAAATGGTGGTTTTCTTCTAGATCGCTGTCTTCAGGCACCCTGAAAGTTTTAGGGCTCGTCTTAGGACATGAACAGTAAGGGGAATATGTCTCCCTGAGCCTTGCATTGGGCTTATATAGATCCCCCTCCGTGGGCAGGGTGAGGGTCCCGGGGGGTCCTCAGAGCCACCCAGACCTAATGGTGTCCTCAAGCCCTGCCAGGGATGGCTCTTCATCACCTGGGACCTGCCAGGCTCCCCAGCTGCCCTGCACTGCCACAAAGCCAGCGCTGCGCAGCAGCAGAGCTCGCATGGAAACACACGTGTTTTCTATATTTTTCCACCCAAATGCTGGGGTTTTAACTATTCTAGCAGCACTGTTTGCTCAGCAAAAGCTGCCAGGGTTTATGACAGATTCTTCCTCCTTGAGGCTTTGAAATAAGGCTGTAAACATGCTCGCCAGGCTAAAGTGTTACCTGTAAAGGGAGTTGCTCCCCTCGTGATGTGCCTATTGGCTCCAATTAGCACTGGCAGGAGTCAACCACAAAAACAAGGCAGAGCTTATTCTGGGAGTGAACTGATTTATTTACAGCCTTTTCAAAGCAAGACGAATATGGCTGTTTTTTACTTTTTCTTTTCTATATGAAGCTACTCATTTGCAACAGGGAAAAAAACCCCTTTGACTGTCTCCTAAATAGCTGGAAGCAGGAGGATGCTGTCTGCTTTCCCCAAGATGGAAATTTGGCTTTGTTTAATAAGGGTGGGATAAGATCACCTGGCATTTTATTGGCCATCACCAGTGGGGACAGGGAATCCTGCCCAGCCGTGCTCAGAGCAGGAGACCAGCACCTTGACACCATGGGGTCAGTAGCTGGTCAGAGGAGCTGAGTTTCCTTGGGATGCCGCCGAGGTGCCATGAATGTTCACTTAGGCAGGAGCTGGAGGAGTTCAGCCCAGACAGATTTTGGATGCATCTTATCCAACCAGCCCATCATGGATTTAGCATGTTGGGAAGCAGCAGCTCTGCTCAACACACTCTCTGGGGCGCCAGTTCCAGCTGCTGAGCTGGGGTAAGAGCCACCCCAGGGGAAAATCTGTGGTAACCCCGCAAAGATACAAACCTCCTCGTGCAGGAGAGCCAGGGAGTGGGACAGGTGAGACCTGCCCATGGAGCTTTCTGTTGCCATGAGAGTGTTCTCAGGGAGAAGCAATGGAAGGAAAACTGTGAGCCCATGGGCTCAGCCATCCTCCCACCCCACAGCCCCACAGCCCACTGCTGCTTCAGGTTTGCTTGGGTTCATCACCCCTCCAGCACACCCAGGTGCCCGCCTTCATCCTTTGGACTCCTTCCACCTCTGCTATTCTGCAGCCTGAAGCTCCCTTCTCTGTCCAGCTCCCTTCTCTCCCAGCTGCTTTCTGTCACGGTGCGTTGGGAAGGGGCTGGGCAAGGAGGTGTTTGTAGGGGTGGGAGTTACAGCCACCGCCTGCTACCGATGGCACCTCTGATCCCCCGGCAAGGGCCATAACTCAGTGCTGGAGCTGCCCAGGTGAGGGGGCAGCTGACAACGAGATTTATGGGCTTTGGAGGGGACTTTGTTAGTGGTAACATCAGGGATATTTGAGGCCAGGAAATGCTGAAGATGGTTGTGACCATTAAAGGAGGGGAGGAATGCAGTCGGCAAAGGTGGGTGCGCTACTGAGTTCTGCCACTGTGTCACGTTCCTGCAGGTCCCTGTGCCATATTCCTGCAGGTCCCTGTGTCACCATGGTGGGAGGCAGCTCCTTTCTTCACTGGGGCTCAGGGTCCTCYGAGAGGACCAAGCCCTCAGCCCCGTTTCTCATGATTGCCAGTGAAAGAAAGGGTGAAGCGCTGAAAGAGGATAAAATCATGACTCCTTTGGTTTGCCCAGGGATAACCTGTGCCTAAGTTTCCCTGCAAAACCTGCTTGTGACACACTGCTGCTCTCAAGATAGAAGGGCAGCTGGAGCTCGGCTCTGCCTCTCRGGAGACAACAGGCGATGCTGAACCCCAGCACCCCAACACTGACAGCAGGAGCATCAGCACCCTAGTGCTGACAGCAGGCAAGGGCCAAGGAAGGCCCTGCTTTGGAGCCGGGCTCTGCTCAGCAGCTGAATCAGCAAATAATTAGCAAGCCCAGAGCAGAGGGATTAACATCCCTCTCCTCTCCAGCCGTCCAGTCCGGCTTAACCCTTTCGTCTGAGTGTTTCCGAAGCCCTGCAGCTTTGGGGTCTCCCAGAGGGAGATGCTGCCGTGGGGCTGGCTCCACCGGTGGGGTGCCCAGGGTGTCACAGCGGTGTCCCCTCGCTGGATCGGCGTCCCTGTGGCAGCAGCAGCCGGGGAGCTGGCGCAGGGTCGGGGCAGCCGTCAGTCCCGTGGCTGGCGGCTCGTTTGTTCACCTCCGGGCAGCCCGATGACAGCGCTTCCCTTTACTACCAGCTGCAAAAACCTGGCAGCTGATTTAGGAGAGCTCCCGGGGCCCAAAATGTAAACCGTTTTTCACCAGGAATGTATAAGCAAGCCATAAAATAAGGGATTTGAGTCTGGTCACATGGGACAGGCCTCCCATAAAATTGAAGCATTGATCTGTATTTTAGTGAGCAGCTTCGAAACTGCCCGGATGATTGAAGACCTGAGCTTTAACAAACTCTGTAATCTCCCACCATACATCTGAAGTGGCATGTTTGAAGTCCGAGGACGAGTTATTTATATTATTTGTATAATACACGGTGAAAGGACATTAGCCACAGCCTGAGCACCAGGGGTGGGTATGGCTGCCAGGCAGAGGGGAGCGGCTCCGCGAGGCATCGCTCCGTGTCGGGCTGCTCCACACGTGGGCACATGAGAGTGACAGCTGAGGTGTCCTGTCACCACGGGATCTGGCCGTGCTGCTGCACACCAGTGCCGTCCTGGCTGCCTTGTGCCACCTGCAGCTGCTGGGCTGGGACACGTGGTCTTGCCCTGCTCTCCTCATGGACATCATGCCCTTTCCGGCGTGTGTCACTCTCTTCTCAATGTCTGTCACTTCCTTCTTAATTCCATCACCCCCTTCCTAGCAAGTGTCACCTGTTTGTGGCGTGTGTCACACTCTCCCSAGCATCTGTGTCACCACCATCCTGGCTTGTGTCACCTCCTTCCCAGTGTATGTCATCCCCAGCCTGGTATGTGTCACCCTGTTTGCAGTGTGTCACGTCTTCCTGGCATGCATCACACCTTTCTCAGCATATGTCACTCATTTCCAGCCTGCCACCCTCTTTCCAGGACGGATCAACCTGCTCCCAGTGTGTGTCCCCACTGTGGGTGCCAGAACACACCACTGCTCATGGAGTTCCCTCTTCTTGGCAAAGCCCTGCAGGGAAAAAATCCCATTGCCACCCTTTCCCGTCCATGGCCCAAACTGCCCTTGCCCATCAGCAACCAAAAAATAGTAGGAGAAGTATATATTCACTATAAAAAGTGTAAATTTGGAGGTAAGCAAAATTATTCATAAATTCTAATCAAACTCCTATCAGCTCAGGTGAGGCTGGATGCCTGGAGCTTGGGCTGAGAAAGGCCAAGTGCCATTTAAAAACATGACTTGGTTTTCCGTGTCTGGGAGATGCTTCCTCTCTGCCCTAAGTTCACATTCTGTGATTTGAAAGGACTCAGCAAAAAACGGTGAAATCTGGAAAGTGTCTCCTTCAAAACCAAATCAAACCAGTACAACTGGGATCACCTAAAACACATTACAACCTTTAAATGAAGCTTCTTCATAGCTTTCCTGCACCAAAATCTCCATATTTCCCCACTATATATTTTTGGGGACAGCTGTGAAACCCAAACCATTCAGTAAGTGTGTGGGAAAGGGAAGCTCTCAGTTTTGGTGGCAGTTCCCAAAATGCTGAGCTTGGTGAGACACTGCCTGTTTCCCCACTCTGCTGGAAGAACCCCCCCAAGGGTGCTGTGGAGACACACAGAAATCCAATTTTTGTCTTTCCTGTTTCTCTCTCCTGGATTATCACTAATCACAATAATTAGTGATGTTATCCTCCAAGTAACCAATAACCCCTGGAAAACCCTACAAGCCCCCCATCATGCGAGCCACAGCTGGGGCAGGTGCCACAGCTCGAGCTCAGCCTCTGTTTCCCTCTGTGGGCCCCAGGGGTAGGTGGGAAGCTGTGCAATACTCAGCCTCTAGAAAGTATTTTGTGGTGGCCAGAGCTGTGCTCCCGTGCCCTTGGCAGGACGATGGGAGGCTGTGATTACTAAATCCCTTCCCACTTAAGGCAGGCTCGGTGCTCCAGCCCACGGCGAGGCATATTTGAAATGCTTCGGGCCAGATTCGGACTCCTGTGCTGTTCAAGCTTCCAAATGGTTGCCCAGGAAAAAATCCTCCCCAAAATAACCCCTGGCCACGGCGCTGAACCCACAGTGTCAGGGGGTACTTGGGGTGGGTGCTGCTATGCCCACGGCAGCTCTGGGATGGAAAGGACGGCAGGGACAGTGGGGTCAGGGTGTGTTTTGTGTCATGGAGGCAGCCCCGAGCAGAAAGAGCCAGGTGGGACAGCCAGGGCCGGCTGCTGCCAGGGCTTTTGCACCCTCACAGTGGGGTCCAGGCACGGAGGGGCTCAGGGGGGCCACCACGACCCTCATGGGGCACATCGCTCCTGCCAGAGCAATGCCCCAGGAAAGGGAGCCAGTTAACTCCGTGCCACTTAAAAGAGGGATTAAGCACACAAGCCTGATAAGGGACTAGGAGGGTTATTCCTCACTCCCTCCCCAGTCACCAGAAAGAGCTGGGGCTGCCACTGATGGGGCTGAGCTGTGGGGTGGGCAGGGTGTGCAGCCCCTCGTGCTCTCTCGAGGGGAAGGTGGCAGAGCAAAGCCACAATAAATGCCCAGCATTTCACCACATGGGGAAATTGTTAGGACAGAATTTTGGCAGAGGTCAGAGCATCACTTTAATAGCAATGACTGTAACATGCATGTGTGTGTTTGCAAGATGCCTGTTAAGTTCCCTTGTCCTGGGGAAAATGCTCCAGTTACCTGCTTGGCTTTCATGGGCTGGGAAAATCTGGAAAGGACCAAGCCCATTGCTTCATTCATCCTGATGAGCAAAACTCCTCACAGTCACTGCTTGGCCAGAGTTAAACGTCAAACTGCATCTTGTAGGGAAATAAGACAAATCAGCTCTGGGTCTGAACTCTTCTGCAGGAAGGCACAGCCCAACCTCATCCAGCCAGTGTGTCCTGCCCTCCCTGCAGCCAGCTGAGGGGCAGGTTTTACACCAAGACTGCCAGAGCGCTGGAGTTCTGTTTTCTGCATGAAAAATCAGCTTTTCTTAAAAAAAAAAATAAAATCGAAAGGCTTTAAGTGTGATCACTTAAAAAGGGGTGTGTGCGCATGTAAATAATTTTAAGTCAGTCTCAAGAGCTTTGCTTGCCTGACTCATGATCAGGGGGTTTTTATATATCACATCAGAAAGTACTGTAAAACATACTTTCAAAGCCTCAGAGGACCCTGGCCTCCTTGGAGTATTCAAAAGCATCAATTACACGAGCATTACGGGCAGGATAGTTTGTACGAACCCTGTTAAAAAGTCAACCTGAGACTTGTGCCTCTAAATCCCCTCACTGCCCCCAGGGCTGGAAYTGATTTTTGCCCGGGCTTCGGCACTAGGAAATGTTTCAGTTTAAAAAACGTTGAAAAACATTAAAACCAGGCCGTATGCACTTATTACTGAGAAAATCCCACACAGATGGACTGCATTGAACCACGAGCAATTATTTTCTGCCGTTCTCGTGGCTAATGAGATGATCAGAAGTCCCCGGCGGCCTTCCTCTGCCGGCAGTCCCGTGCATCAACCTCCTCTTCTGCAGCTTGGGGCTGCACAGCTCTGGCACCAGCCCCTGCCAGCCTGGGSCTCCCTGCCAGAGGGCTGAGAAGGCAGCGAAGGCAGATCCTTGCTTTTCAGCAGCTGTAGAACCCAGGACCCAGGTTTTTTTGGTCCTGAACGTGTTCGGGTGTGCCCGTGCATCAGGGACCCACGCACTGGCAGGAGCTGGTGCCCCGTGGCAAACCCACGGCTGAGCGGGAGCTGCCCGGGTTTGGCACGGCACGGGTGGCTAAGGCAAGGAAAAAATCACTTTTTTCCCACTATACTAACTCGGGTTTGGCGTCATGCTGCCAGCGGGGACGTGTCTGCCAGCGATTGCTGAGCACATCCCACTTTTGCTGAGCACGGGGTGCCGGTGCCGAGCCGTGGCGGCGATGGATGGAGAGCCCTGGCCGTGGTTGTTTACATCCCCCGGTGCCTCTGCGCCGCCGGAGCCCTGCACACCCCGGGCGTGATGCACACTCACTGCTCTGGCATGAGCAGAGCCCAAGGTGCCTGAGCTCTGCACCCTTATCAGCGCCAGAGCCCTAATTACCGTCCGAACCTCTAATTCTCCAGGCTCGGCCGGTACCTCGCGGCCCCGATTCGCTCAGACAGAAGCTGTTATTGTCCAGATGAGGGGTTTGAAGTCTTGCAAACACAAACCTACCCTCAAAGGGAATTTCTTTCGCTGACACTTCCCAAGACAAAGAAACATTTCTGCCTGGATTTTTGCAGATGGATCTGGCTGTTTCTTTTCCTCCCCTCCCCTCTGGATATTTGCAGGGCTGCCTGTGTCTGCTTTCAGYAAGGAAGGGATACGGGCAGGGGTCAGGACCACCACCCCAGTGTGGGGCAGGAGGGCAGACCCCACTGCCAGAGAGGCTGCAGCCTGTTTTACCGGAGTGCTGGGCTCCATTTTACTGGGATGCTGGGCTGGGATCCATCCCACAGCTCTGGGGCTGTGAGCTCTGCCACYGTGGGGATGCCATGGGCTTGGGGTGGCAAGCATGGGAGGGGGACTGGCAGCAGACAGCTGCCAGTCAGAACGGCCAGGAGCTACTCCACGCTGCTCTTCACAAGGCATGGAGCTGAAAGCACCACTTCCCTTGGTGCCATCACACAGGTGATGTGGCCCCGGGCAGTCACTTGCCAGCCCTCTCCCAATATTCTGTTTATAACTAGGAAATGGCTGGATCCTTTCTTTTTACCATCCACCTGCTTCCAGCAGGATGGGACACTGCCTGCTCTGGCCAGGGCTGGCTGAGCAAAACAGTGAAGGGAAACACCGTGGCCTTCCTGCAATGTGAGTTAATCAAATTGTGCCTCGTTAGCGGCACATGAGGTGAGAGCCCAGAGCAAAGCTCCTGCTGCCCGTGCTGGGCTAAGAGCAGGCTCTCATACACCAGTGGAATCAGCGATTTGAAGAAGTAATCTGATCAGATGTAGCCAGTTATTATAACGGCCTTGGTGACTTTAATGAGCTCCTGCACAGACTGGATTACCATGGTCACTCATCCATAGTTCATTAGAGCCTCCGAAAGGAGATCCACAAGAAGTCATGAAATATGATCTCCTAATCTCGCCTAAGTAGGAGAAGCCTAGCTATAAAGAAAATGCCTTTTAAAAATACCCGTGGAGTGAATAAATCTCCCTTGTGCTAAAAGGCAACGACAGCGGACCCGTGAGAAGGGGATCTGCTCGTGGGATGTGTTTTCCATGTGTGCAGTTAGAGAGACTAACACAAGGGTGGTGTGCTTGGGTGGAGGAGCAGAAGACTTTCTAATGGTTTTCTTGGGACTCCTGGGGAGAATAAATAAATAAATAATGGCTGGGAGGAGGAATGAGACAGGCAGACCTGCCATCCCCATGGGCAGCAGTGGGCAGAGAGCCTGGATGAGGAAGGTCTGCCCGTCTTGGAGGGATGCCCASTTTCTGGAGTCCCTCTCTGTTCCAAATGCCCTAACCCAGTCTGGGGATGGATACATCATTCATGGGCAGTGAATGGCAGCCAGCTGGCACTCACTCCTCTCAGCCTGTTCCCAACCAATCCCTTTCCCAGGAAAGGTGGGCTTGGCATCACCCTGGGTGTCTGCTCACCAGGATAGTTTATTGGGTTGAGGATGCTCTTCTGAGTGTGACACATCACCCGGTGCCATCAGGTCATGTGTGCAAGGTCCTGAGGCTGAGGGCATCACCCACCTCAGCTGGCATGGCTGGATCCTCTCTGTGGAGTGAGGTGGTGGCCCAGGGCCATTTTGGGGTCAGGAGGACAAGGTATTCCCTGAGACCTGGAGGAAGTGGGATGGAGCAGCTGGGACAGAGCTGTTCCAACAGCTGGCAGTGATTTCAACAGCTGGTTCTGCTGAGATGAGCCACGTCCAGCCCCACTCCATGGGCGATGAGAAGTGGAACATCTCTATGAATGGAAGAGAAAGCAGAGCTCCAGAAAATACGGGAACAGAACCACAATCCCTGCACTATGGCGCAAGCATCTCTCTCAACATGTGGGGGAAACCCACACTGCTCCATGGGCAGAGGAGTTGGCAGCAGGGATGCCAGTATGGAAGGATGCCCATACAGGACTTTCCAAGCAGGACATGCAAAGAGAAACACCGAGAAGATTCCCTGTCCACTGTAAACTACCCTGGCCCTTATCACAGAGAGCATTCAGTAAGCGATTAAGTGAAGACTTTATTAATACTGCTGCAGCTGGGACTGCTCAGGGGCTTAACCTGAAGCATGTGCTCCTCTGGCTGAGGGTCTTAATGCCCTTAGTGAACATCTGGATACAGCCCGCCCCTTCCAGACCTTTCTTCTCTCCATGGGCAATCGGGTTATCTGGAGGGGAAGGAAGCCTGAAAGCTGACTCTGTCCTCCAGGGCCGCTCTCATTCCTCAGCAGCCCCGAGGGACAATTTGGCAGTAAGGAGCGTCGCGGAAAGGAATGTCCCGTGATGGACGGCGCTTAATGGGACACCTCCACGTGCAGCCYGGTCAGAGTGGCCACGGGTGCAAAGCCTGAACTGTTCCCAGCAGCCTCGTGGTGTGGAGAGATGACGCCGAGGCTGAAGGATGCCCACGCTCACCCTCGCAGCAGGGTGGATGCTTTCCCTGCAGACACCTCCGCGCAGGCACTGGTACCTCTGGACGCGCAGGCTCTGCAGACTCCAAACGCCGAGAATTGTTTGACAGAGCAGTGTACATATTCCAAACATTGTTTGATTCATGTTTTAAAGTCTCACTTGCAAGCATACTTCCCCAGCTCAGACATCAATCACTGCAAATATGTTCTTATAAACAAAGCAACACAGACTGACTGTCTCTTCCACCCTCAGCATACGCAGGTCACTGGGCAGCACCCTGAGGAGAAGCGCTTCCCTGCTCATCTGAGCCCCCATGGGGGCCACCAGCACAGGTAGCTGGGGAAAAGCAATGGGAAACCTGTTAGCAGTGGCACAGAACCATCCAAGGATATGTATCCCAAAGGAAGGCAGTTGAGTCCATTGCTGTGCCGGGGATGGCTCATTMTTGCCGCACAGTCGCTGCACAAGGGTGGCTGTCCTCAAGCTGTCACTTCAGCTCCTCATCTCCCTCCATGCCCCACCCAAACACACATCCCTGCCATTACAGGGATGAGATCTCCCCAGGCAGGGACAGGGGATGAAGATCCTGATGGYCAGGATGAAGCATTTCCCAGTTCCTGCGTGCAGCTGCACACTACACGGATAACAAGAGCAGGCGCCTAATTTCATTTTATGTTTTAACCCTGAATGTCTGATTATCACATCTAATATCTACAAGAGACCCCACTCCTCAGCACTAGGGACCTGCTGTGTGTGATGTGGGCATGGGCATGTCATGGTTGGCTGCTCCCCATTGTCACTGCACTGTCAGCAGCAGAGTCTCCCTGTCCCCACTGCCTGCAGGGACACGGGGAGRTGCTGGGACATGGTTGTACCTGCTTCCTCCATCACCATGGACATCCCAGACCCTACAAGCCCCAGCCCTTGCTACCACACAGCAAGGACCCCAAAGCACATCCAGCTCTGGGGCCAGGCCTGCCACCAGCCAGGCACCCCTAGAGTCCTGACAAAAGCAGTGAGACATGACAAGGACAGTGGAAAAAAAAGTCTGCTCCAGACTCACGGGTTTTGGAGACGTTTTAAAGCAAACTCCCTTTCTTTAGGATGCTCCAGCAAAGCGCAGGATCCTGCTGGTAGGTGACTCTCACACGTCTCAGCCCTCTGTTTAGGAAAAATAAATAGGAAAGAATCCAGCGGCAGTGCTTTCCTCCCGCTCTGCGAGATGGATCAGCGCTTGCCACTGCAGGAAAACTGTCCCACCGTGATCTAACCCAGCGCTTTGTCCTGAAATGCTCTGCTACGGCTGAATACATGACTCCTCTGGAGCAGGGTGACACATTCCAGCCCCAGACAGTGACACTGACAGATGCAACCAGCCTGCAAGGTTTAATGGGAACATGGCGCTGGCGGAGCCAGCAGCGGGAAATTTATGAGGGATTCAAGAGAGGAAGAGGAAAATGAACAGCGTTTGCTGGTGCAGGAAGGAGGAAGGTCCCAATGGGGCAGCAGCTGGGCCATGGCATGGTGGCATTTACTGTGGGAGATTTGGTGGCAGGGTCCTGGCCATGGGGAGGGAACAGCAGCATGGTGGGACATAAAAGGGGTCCTGGCCCTCAGCCATAAAAGAGCAATTGGGAGGCAGCACTGTGACCATCTCCCGCATGGGAAATGATGAGCCCTGTGGTCCCATCACTACTCCTAAATTGAGTAAAGCCCATSCTGCTGCCAAGCACATCCAGAGCTGCTTTTTCAGAGCAGCAATGCTCTTTCTGCCTGGCTTTGAGCAGGCTTAAGCTCTCCCAGGASAGGAGCTACATCTAACAGGTGACTGGGGCTCATCCAGCCCAGGGCTGAGCACCAGCCTGCTGATGGGAGCCTGCTCGCTGTCCAAGCTCCCTATTTCAGCCAAAGCACTAAGGCCAGAGACATTTTGGACATGTCTACTCCAGGTTTTCTTCCTCCACTCTTGCCCTGCACCCTGTCAGTCGAACAGAGGGGCTGTATCAGTCTGCATCTCTCCTGACCCAGCCCAGCACCAGCTGCGATGGCCTGAGATAGCAGTGAGTGGCTCAGCCATAGGGCTCCGGGGGCAATTAGAGAGGAGACAGCTCCTGCCTGCACCCAGCTCCTTCCCGCTCCTCAGGGCAGGGCTCAGAGACCTCTGGAGCCTGCTGGGATGCTCAGGGGGCTGCATGCTTTGGGATACTTCCTCACAGAGGGGTGAGGAGGGCGGCCCCACCACTGCTCCCACAGCCAACGCTGTCTGACAAGGCTGTGAGGGAAGGAGAGGGGGAAAAAATGTCTCACTGCTGTAGGGAGATTTACTGGGCTTGTTATCAGCACAGGAAGAGCCAGAGCTCAGGGGCAAATGGGAGATGCTTTGCCTATTGCGGTATTTTTTCCTACTGTGCTCTGAGCCGGCTCACGCGGCGCAGGCAGGCGGCACGCTCGGCTCCTCTGCTCCCTTCCCAGCAAGCTCCATGTGAGCCCTGTTGCCTCCAGCTTTCTGCTTGCAAAGGCAGGGGCTGCTCGCAGCCCAGAGAACCCGTGTTCATTAAAAAAGYGCTTTGTGTTTAGGTGCTGGTGTACATTAACCCAGAAAATCCTCTGGCATGGCCAAACACTGCAGCCGAGCTCACCTGGCCAGTGGCTCTTCTCCACATCCACCACATTTAGGTCTCAGCAGCTGCTTTTAACCAGGAATGAGGTTTATAACCACAGCCAGGACCAAGAGATGGGTGGTTATGGGGCTTTTGTGGGGCTTCCCGATCCTGCTGCCCACTTGCACCTCACACCAGCGTCACCACACCGCTCCTGGGTCGGATCCTGAGGCTTATTTCTGTGAGATCTCAAGGCTGTGGAAGGTTGGAAGTGAGGGTTTTTATCCTGGTGAGAAGGAGGGTTGTGCTTTGTGCTTATTTGAAGCCCCTGCATACACCCAGGGGAGCACATGTGTGCTGGGGAGCCAGTGCATTACAGGGAGCACATTCATCCACTATGGATGCATGTGGGAAATGGGGAGAAACAACCTCCTCACCCCATGCGCYGCATAATAGCATCCACGGAATTAAAACAACGTCTGAGCAAGAGAAATGCACCCTCAAAGGCCTTTATCTGGCAGAATCAGAGCTCAGCAGCGGCGCGGGAAGYAGCGCGCGGCTCGCAGGAGACCCAGCCCATCTAGAGTTTCGGCTCTGGTTAATGACACAGCAAATCGAGCCTGTCATCTTCAGACATGATGTTTCTTGTCTTTTCGGCTCGGGAAAACAACCACCACCCTCAAAAGCCGTGGTTTCACAGTGGTGTAGCCTCTTCTCCCCCTGTCCCCTCCAGAGGAAAGGCGGAGGCAGCAGCTCTTGGGGTGGGAGGATGCGGCACTGGGTGCTCACCACCCTCCACCCCGCAATTCCGGCATCCCACTGAGAGATGAGGCCGAGCCAGCTTCCTCCTGGAGAGCCACAGCGAGGAGGAGCGCCCATCCAGAAGGATCCCAGTTCCCCTCATAAACTGGCGGGTTCACGCAAATCCRTGACTAACAACTTCTCCCTAATTCCGTGGGTGTTGGGCTCCCGGCAGGGCCTCACCGGGCTGGGCTTGCTGCACAAGAGGGGCAGCTGCACAGCAAAACTTCACTGCCAAAGACCCTGGGAAAGAAATATTTGTGCTTAAACCACAGACTGATGCCACTAGCAGAAAAAACAGCACCATATATGTATATATACACTATATATATATTTATCTATATTTACAATTATAATAATTATTATATATGTACCTATATGCATTTTATTTTTATATATTAAAATATTGATTTATATATGCAAGGATATTTATCTATAATTTTTATATATGTTGGTGTTTATATTGCTGGCTTAGGAATTAGTGTCCTTTATTTTTGTGCTCTAGGTGTAACATGGAGTAAGTGAAAAAAAAACCTTTAAGAAGGGCTTTAACAACTTGTTGGAGAATGGTTTTTTTTTGTCCCAGGGTGAATGTTCTCAGATCCTGCATATGATGGGCCCTTTGGAGCCACAGGAGCGCTGGGGGAAGAACAGAGTGGGGCTGAACTCTGGTCCAAAATCTCTCCCTGCCAGAACTCACCCCTGCAAGCCTTCATCCTGATGGGAAATGCAGTGTGCTGGAGTCAGAGATACTCCAGCAGCTGGGATAATCAGCAGTGAAGTGCTGGTGGTGCCCTCACCTTGCCAGCATCCAACTTTGTCCGCGTCCCACAAAACATCCCTGGAGCCGCTCCACCGCCAGTGCGGCGGATTTCACAACGCTTCCCCAGGAGTGTTTGGATTCACGGCGTAAAACAAACCACTTTTGTCCAAACAAGATGCTTCTTGCAGAAATGGCTATTTTGGGCTGGGTGTTTTTTATTTTAATGGCCTTTCAAAGAGCAGAACTGGTTCGCACGAAGCTGCTCCAAATGTTTCCAAGCAAAGTTTAAGAGAAAACTGGAGTTTCGCTTAAGCGCTTTTTAATGGGGAAGGCTTTTTTTTCCCTTCATGTTCCCTGCTCTTCTTGGAAAACCAGGAGCCACGAGGAGAAATGTCTTCGGCTCACAGCAAACTATTTTATTTCAGTTTGGAGAAGTAGGGAGGGATCAGCATTTTTATGGGAGCAATTTATTTCCTTCCAATAAGCTCCATTTCAGACAGTTTTTTTCTCCAGAGCATGTTAGGAGGAGTCACATATTTACTGTATGTATTGATATACAATAAAAGCGTTATTCTTTGGAGGTCTGAAATCACTTTTTCCAGCACATCCCCATCCTGTGACTCCCTGAAAGCAAGGAGGTACAATATGCATGGTGGCACCATGGACCATACTGACAATAGGACACCCAGTGTCTCTGTCCCTTTTTCCCCCAAAATACTCCCACCTCCCCCCATGCCCATGAAGGCAGCAGCACAGCCATGCTGGGTGCTGGATCCCAGCTTGGGATGGGGAATAATGAGCGCTGGGGAGGCTTCTGCCACCTCCCATTTATAAAACAGGGGAAAAAGGGTGGGGAAAAAGTACTAAAATTATTTAAAACCCCCAACTCCCAAATAATTTTCAGTTGCAAAAAAAGTATTAACAGATGCTTGTTAATTCTTAAAACCATCTCAGTCTGCAAAAAACCCAGCCTTGGAAAACCCATCCTGAGAGTCTTGCTGTAACCTGACAGCTGSCCCGGCAGCTGCACAGACATCTCGGGGTGCAGTGGAGGAAAACAAGGGAAAATCAGTCCCTCTGCTCCTGCAGAAATGAGTAGTAACTCCTGCACCTGAGCAGAGAACAWACTTGGAATTTTGAGAGAGCTGAAGATGACCAGGATAATAAGGCACCACTAATTGTCCTCATCCTTGTGTCCTGGCACAGCTAGGAAGGCATAGCCAGACCTAGCATGAGGCACTGTGTGATGAGAACTGGAATTGCCCCGAAATTCTTAGAGACAAAATGAATTAAAAACCCCAGGTGCACCTGCATGGAGCAAGGATGGGAAGTATGGATGCAGGGACATGGTCCCACCACAGGAAAACATGGATAGGATGCTGTCCCTGGCTCTGGCTGCTCCCCAGTGCCAGCACATCACACCGAGCCCTGTTAAAAGCATCCTAACCTATTTCGGTGGCCTGGGCCACTGTCAGCAGCTTTCTCCCACCATAGAGCCATTTGCCTGCAATGTCACACACATGGAGCAGGACAGGAGCTCAACCACCRAGCCAGGTCAGTCCCTGTGCCAGGCAGAGTGCCAATGGGACAGGAGGGAAGCCCCTCTTTCAAGGACTGTGGGATGGCAGAGTGAAGAGGGACCAGGGAAATCCCTTAAGCATAATGGGGCATTGTGGTACCTGGGGTTGGAAGGTCCCTGAGCTTCTGGAGCTGGAAGGAATGTGAATTCCTCATGGTGTCACCACCAGGATGAGACGGAGAACAGAGGGAGAGGGAGAAAGACACACCCCATGTCATGACCCACCTTCTTTTCTACATCAACACATACGAGATGACCCAAACCTGCACTTATACCTGACCAAGGGAAAAGCTGGAAGCAGCAAGCTCAGCTCTACCCATCCAGACCCAGCAGTTTGTCTCCAGCTATGCCCCAAACCAGATGCTTTTGACGAAGACGCCAGGAGCTGCCTTAATAAGYGCTTATGCAATCCTTCTCCACAGAGGAAATGTCTTTCCCAATCCCCAGCCATTAGCAGTTGGCTGATGCCCTGGAGCAGGACATTTTAGAGCCCTTGTAAATTTGCTTCAGGAGTGGAAAGTGGTTCGAGGAGGGAAAGGCACTGGTTTCTGTCAGGGACCTGAATCATCCAGGAGCTCTTCTCCACTACTCCCCATGAGTGGAGAGCTGTGCCACCACGAGCCAGCAGCCAAACCCTGCCCCGAGCCAGGGAATCAAGGATGGGAGAATGATGGTGGCACCTTCTACCCCAGAGTCAGCATCCGGCCCCGGGGCTTTGGGGGTCAGTGTTTGTCTCAGCAGGGAATCTGAGTGGGGAAAGAAGAGGTTTTAGGACAGGAGCATCACTCCTGCTCCAGTGCAAAATTTCCTTCAAGAAGAGAGGTCAACCAGGGAGCAACTGGAGCAGCTCTCCATGCACCTGGCTCACCTGGGCTGCCAGTCAGAGCTCATGGACTGGGCTTTTCTGTCATCTCTAATTATGTGTCTGTGACAGGTGATGTAACACAAATAGAAATTCCCTCTATGGCAGGTAGAGCCTCCTTCCACCGATTTCCACGGCAGTGAGATGGGGGAACAGCACTGTTCTAAGTCAGACCCGGGGCACCCATGCCAGCCTAGAGCGACGATTTTGGGGCTGGTTCCAGCAATAAGGCTGCCCTTACCTTCCCTTTGCCTGTTGTTTGCATCCCAACCTAATTGCAAATTGACATGAGCCGTCTTTGGGGAGCTGCTGCTCCGTCAGCACAATGAGCCATTGTTGATGTGGCCGCAGCAATTTTCCAGGTTAATTTATGGCCGCCACACCCCATTAGCRGCAATAAATGTGGAGCCCGGTTTTGCCGAAATTGTGAGTTACGATTTTTCAAATAAATACATTTTCCTATAAACCAGTGCTCTGTTTAGTTTGAATGTTCCTCACAGACACATCCATCTACATAAAATACACAGGAGAGGAAGCTGAGCTGTGACTTTGCTCTGATGACATAAAAACTTTTGTAAACACAATGTCACTTACAGTACTAGCAAAGAGAGAGCCCGAAAAATAAACAGCGAGTGCCTGGCCCATCCCTTCAGGAGCACATGGAAAATTTAATACTTTTTTCCGTAAAGCTTTGTTTTCCTTTTGATTTATCCACTCGAGACAGTGGCTGTTTGGCCATAAATAGATGGTATTTCTTGAGGGGCAGTGGTTGCAGTCATCCTGTGTGTCGCCAGAGGGGCGGTGCGGGAGGGGTGTGGACAGAGAAGATGCTGTGGGTTGCTGCTGAGAACAGGAGCATCCAGGCACAACACTGTGCTCACCCTCAATTCCTCCTGCTCCTTTGGTGGGGCTTTGCCAGGCTGAACCCCACTTGGAGTTGCTTCTGTGATGCTGATGTAGGATCAAGCAGCCCAGTGATGTAGTTTGGGGGACTCAAAGCACAAGCACTGGCAAGCGTGAGCTCTGCTGCACCCCAGCACATCCCACCCCTGTAAGACCTGTCCTGGTGCAGCAGGACATGTGTGGCAAACTCTCCTGAGGGGGAGGGATGCCCTGAGTGGGCTTTTGTAGCCCAACCCTGGCTGTGAYCCCAGGGCTGAGTTCACTGCTGATCAAACTGACTTGATTTCGTTCACTTCTGCAGGTTGTCTCCCTGCTCACATCACCAGGAGGAAAATAATCCCCCAGAGCAGCTSCATGCACCTCTCCTTGAAGCATTCTCTGCTCGTGCCTCAGTTTCCCAAGGCTTTTTGCCACCATCCCCCCAGGCCTCCGCGAGCAGAACTGTTAGGAAGGTGCTGAGTGATTATTATTGCATTATTTCAGGCAAGTGCTATAAATACCCAGGGGCACCTTTAGACACAACCCAGCTGCCCAGGGGAGCTGGCTCAGCCCTGCTCGGAGCCTGCAGTGGCTGAGGAGGGGATCGAAGGCAGTGGCTGAGTGAGGAGGTACCTTGGGCACAACCTGATAGGGGACATGGTGTGGGGCTGTGGGGTGGCAGGGCTGGGACCCTCCCAGCTGCACCCTGGGGCCGCAGTGGAGCTCGGGGCAAGGGGGACGTGGGTGCAGGAGGGTGCCGGGATGCTGCAGGGAGACGCTAACAAGGAAGACAAGGGGAATATTTTACGGGGCTGCAATGTAAACAGAGCTGGAGCAGAGCCCCTTTTTATGGAGTCCCTGTCCTGCCAGGGCATCTGCCAAGGCCCTGATTTACGCTCCTATTTAGATAAGGGAGCCGGAGGGGGGGAGCAGAGCTGGCGTCAAAGTCACAGGACACCCTGGGCTGCCGCTCGCTGGGCGCTGATAAGGAGGTGGCTGAGGGGCCGGGGCCAAAGCCTCAGCTCCCGTCCCGGGACAGGGGATGGCTGCGGAGCTTGGTGGCTCCTGCTGGGTTTGGGGTGCTGGGGTTCACGGAGACCCGGGATAACCTCACTCCCAACATGCAGCATTGGCCCCCTCGCCATCGCCTGGCCGTGAGGGCAGGAAATCTTTCTCTGGGAAGGATTTGAAGGAAAACAGGTGGAGAGAAACGTGGTTCCTCCTGCCATGCCAGCCATAAATCGCCTAATCCGAACTGCTTGGCGTTTTCCCCCCATCCGAGTGGGGAGATGTGAAATTAAAGAAACTTACCAAAAGTTTGAGAAGTGCTAAATTTGGACGCCATGACAAAGGCAGTCTGGTTTGATTTAGAAGGTGTCGGCATGAAAAGGGCTCTGGTTTTATTATTTTATTAAAACACGAAAGATTAGAATGATTTTCCAAAGGAAAACCAACCCTCTGGTCCCACTATTTGCTCAGCTGAGCACTTCCAAACTCTGCGGGGTCCAGGGACCTCCATCAGGGGGTGGATTAGGCAAGATAACGCCCAGGCTTGGGCTGGACTTACCTGGCTTGGCAGCTCGAGGTGGCTCTGGTGCACGGTGCRAGGCGATGGCTCCCAGCTCGCTGTGGCTGTGAGTGGCCTGTGCAATGCAGGGCTATGGGGATGGGAAAGGGGTATTTTTGAGGGGTTTTTCTAGATGGGGTTTGGTGGCACAGACTCCAACCTGGCAGTTTGCAGGATTGAGGAGAAGCCCAGCGAGGAGCCTGGCTGGTTTGCAAGAGGGATCAGGGCTCCTCAGGTGATGCTCTGCCAGCATAGGGGGGTGAGGCATGAAGTGGAACCCCTGAACCTATCCCAGGCGGGCACTGGCTCCCACGGGTTCTGAGCTGGGCTTGRGGATCCCACCCAACCACGGCTGTTTTGAAGGAAATCGGGGACATGACGCCCTACCCAAGCCCTGACTCTAACAGGAGAGTAATCACTAGCAAATGTTTGCAGGGCGCTTGTTTAAAGGGGGTGGGGAAGGGGGGTCTTTGCAGCAGCTGAGAACAAAGCAGGGGGGAACAAAGCTGGGCAGATCCGGCACGGCCGCTCCCCCCCAGCCGCCGGGCCCCGGCAGAACCGGAGACCTGCTTGCACCCTGCCCCGGCCCCCCCAGCCTCCTGCCTTTGCAACTCGCCTTGTAACAACTAACGATGGAAAATCCGAGGCATTTAAGTGGCTCCCGAATCCGCCCGGGAACCGTGATTGAGAGAAGTCAAATAAAATTTGTCATCTTTAAAATGCAGGAGGACGTTAATGGTGTGTTAGCCCGGATGATTAATACAAGCGCCTGCAAACAACCCTCCAACGTTTCCACCCTCCGCTGCAAGATGAATCGCTGGAAAGCGCCGTTAATCGCTAACATACCTTGGGCCCAAAGCCCCTTCCTGCCCTGCCGTGCTGTGATCACCACTGCCCTGCCCAGCCTGTCCTCACTGGGAGTCACTGCAGCAAGAGCAGGGGTTGGCCCCAACGTCAGCCAGCCAGGCTGGGGGYGAAGCCCACGGTCTAGGAGACACCTTCCTAGGGATCTGTCTCCCATGGGTGCAGGGGCGAGCAGGATGTGCTGTCCACTTCAGGGCCCCATGCTGGGCTTGGGTTTGGGGGCTGTGGTGAAGGACAAGATCCCAACCCCAGCAGGCCCCCCCTGCCCTTTTGTGGCCAGRCTGGGACAGGGAAACGCAGGGCAGGTCCCCACTGCCCTATCATAGATAAGTTTGTGTGCATGGATACTATCATTTTTATATATTTATGTATCTATGCAGTGYCTGTGCATGGGTGTGCAGCACACACATGTGTGTTTATAAGCCACGCATGTGATATGTGTGCATGTACAACACGTGTATGCAACGTACTTAAGGTGGCATTGTGTGTGTAGCATATCCGTGCTGCTGCTGTGTGTAATTTATATGGGTGCATGTGTGTAACGGGTTTGTGGTGTGTGTGTACAGCACAGAGAGTTGTGTGGTGTCTGCAGCAGCACCTCTGTGTTTGTGGTACATGTGGGCAACGTGTCCAGTGCATTGGTGTGAGCAGCAGTGCGTGGTGTAACCACAGACACGTGCAGTGTGCATTTGCACACTTGGGCGTGTGCTGTACATGTGTGCAGTGCACATCTGTGTGCTCCTGCGTGAAGCAGGCGTGGGCCAGGAGTCCCACGTGCAGGGAGGGAGCCCACACCCCATCCCTGCCATCCTCAACCGCAGGGGTGCCCGGCCCGGCCTCACTCCGATGCCTTCACTTCATCTTCTCCCCATGACCCGGCTCCCCCGGCTCCCGGTGCGGCCCCGAGCACCCCGCACTGCCCCGCTCCGCTCCCACGGGGGACCTGCCCTGCCCCGCGCGGGGACTGGGCTCTTAGGAAGCAGAAAGTCCCCGGGTCACTGCGGTCCCGGAGCGCACACGGCCCGGCCTGGCCCGGCCGTCGGGGGTCCGCTCCCCCTTCCCGCTGCCGCCTGTCGTCCCCCGGCCGGGCGCGGAGGCTCCCGGGGAGCTCGGACACCCCTGCTTCGGGAGCGGGGAGGCAGCGGGGATGGAAGCGCGCCGGGACGCGGGCTGGGGTCCCCTTCAGGTCTTCCTCACCCCCTTCTCCCTGAAAGCAAGGAGCAGGCGGGACCGAGGGCAAGCGGCGGAGGTGTGAGCCCAAACCCCGGAGCCCGGAGCGCGGCGCACGCCCCCTCCGCCGCCCCGCTCCCCCCGGGGCCCCCGCGCATCCTCCCCTGCCCATTGGCTCCACGGCGGGGGGGCCGCGGCCCTATATAAAGACAGGGTCGGGAGGCTCCAGAAGGGGTTAAAAAAAACACCAAACAACAAACTCAAAACCCCAAACCCCGACCGGCCCACCCCAAACCCCACAGCCGCCTCCGCCACCGCAGCCCCGCGCCGGAGCCGCGCTCCCCGCAGCCCGCCGCGCCCGCCCGGCGGGGAGCGCCTCCCGGCCGGACATGGAGCGCTGCTGAGCGGCCCCCGGGGCCAGCGGAGCGGATCATGAACCTGGTGGGGGGCTACCAGCATCACCACCACCACCACCATCACCACCACATGCTGCACGACCCTTTCCTCTTCGGGCCGGCGGCGCGGTGCCACCAGGAGCGCGCCTACTTCCCCGGCTGGGTGCTCAACCCGGCCGAGGGCACCCCCGAACTCGCCGGGCAGAGCCCCAGCTACGGCCCCGCTGAGTACGGCCCGGCCGGCCCGGGGCGGCTGGAGGCTCTCAGCGGCCGCCTGGGACGGCGAAAAGGTGTCGGAGGACCCAAGAAGGAGCGGCGGAGGACGGAGAGCATCAACAGCGCCTTCGCCGAGCTCCGCGAGTGCATCCCCAACGTGCCCGCCGACACCAAGCTCTCCAAGATCAAGACCCTGCGCCTGGCCACCAGCTACATCGCCTACCTGATGGAGGTGCTGGCCAAGGACAGCCAGCCCGGGGACACCGAGGGCTTCAAAGCCGAACTCAAGAAGGCGGACGGCAGGGAGAACAAGAGGAAAAGGGAGACGGTAAGAGGCGAACCGGGACGCGCGTCCCTGCTCTCCGTGGGCCGGGAGCGGGCGGGAGAAGCCCCGGGGCCGGGGGGGAAAAAAACCTCCAAACTCTCCCGGCACCGCTGGAGCCTTTTATTTCCAGCGTAAAAATAAGAAGAAAATAAAATTCCGTGAAGGGAACCTCGGAGGAGAATAGCCCGTCCGACTTGCCCGGAGGGCTCCCGACGGGCCAGGTGGGCTTCCGAGCACTTTCCGCGGAGGTTGAGCCCCCGTGATCGGTTCTGGCCGCGGCGGAGCCTCCCCGATCTGTCCTTCACCTCTCTCGGGCGCTTTCCCAGGACGAGCGGGCGCAGGAGCGTTTCGGAGCAAGGGCGGCCGCTTCGCCCCCTGTTGCAGCGGGCGGGTGGCGGGTTGGGGACCCCCAAAGCCCCCGGTCTTTGTCCTCGGGCTGGCAAAGTCGCTCAGAGCCGCGGGGCCCGGCTGCAGCTCTGCGGCGAGCGCAAGGGTCGGGCGGGCGGGCCGGGACGCCGCTCCGTTCCTGACCGCTCCTTTCTCCCTCCTCTCCCCGTCTCCTCTCCCGCAGCAGCCCGAGGTCTACTCGCAGCCTCTGGGTCACGGCGAGAAGAAGCTGAAGGGCCGGACGGGTTGGCCCCAGCAGGTCTGGGCTCTGGAACTGAACCCCTGAGAGCTGCCCCGCCGCCCCGACGGCGCTCCCCGCCCGCCCCTCCATGTGCAATGTCGGAGAGAGCCCAGCCCGGCCCCGAAGCCCGTCCAGGCGAAGGATACGGGAACCCGGCCCGGCTGCCCSCCCCGCCCGGACGGATGCTCCGCGGGAGAGAGGCGAGAGCGCTTTGCGGGGTCGGGTCCTGCCCGCGCCGTCGGCCGCGGGGACCCGCCGGGCTCTTTTCCCCCTGTCCCCTTTCCGCGTTTGCAGTAATCGTTGCTCCTTCCCGCTGCCAGCAGCGATCGGCGGCTCCTGCCCTGCCGGGCCGGACTGGAGCGGTTCGATTCGTTTGCTGTTGTAAATACGAGCCCCCGACTCCCCGTCCCCGTCCGCTGCCTGACCGACGTGTGGCTGCGGTGAAACTACCTAGAGGTGCATTTGGGAACACTCCTGTGCCGGGTTTTCTACCTCAGATCTGCATGACCACTTCCCGAGGGACCGAGCGCGCCACACCACGTATTTAAAACTGAATAGCTAAAAAAAAAAAAAATTTAATAAAATAAAATTTAATCTTTATGCAAACGGCCTCGGGTCCGAGCCCTCCGCCTTCCCCTGCTCCGGCAGTCGCGCTGCTGCGGCCGGGTCCCCTGCGCTGCCCACAGGGACGAGGGATGCTGCGGGATTAAGGACTCTCCTGATGTCAGTAGCCTGCTGTGGGGCCCATCCATGAGAGGGAATTCCTCTCTGGGGGGTTCGAGCAGCTCCGTGGGATTCTTTGAGACTTGTTTATGCCGTGCTTGCTGGTAGAGCTCTGCAAACGTGTGCCCGAAGTCTGCCCCAGGGCACGAACTCTCCCCCTGCCCTAAAAACCCCTTCCCTCCCTACCCAGGAGAGGTGTTAGAGGGACTGGACTTGTATTCGGCTTGGGGAAGGATGGCAGGATCAGGCCTTTACAGAGTCTGGATGGCACCGTGGAGCTGTGGAGCCCTGGTTTTTCTGCTGCCACGCAGAGAGCCAGGGCTCGGCTCCCCTGCTCTGCCGGGGCAGCTCGCCCGGCTCTGGCACCGGCAGCACTTTCTCACAGGGATCCCCTGTTCGGCGCTGCCTCAGCCACATTTTGAAGGAGCAACACCCCCTCATCTCCATCCGAACGCGATGGATACCACCAGCCTCAGACACACCAAGGCTCACGCAGCCCAAATCTCTGTCACCTCTCAGGCGTAGATCCTCAATAATCCTTAGTAGCTAAAGCCAAATCCTCATTCCTTTAGACTGTGCACACACGGTGCTCTTACCAAAGGCTTCCCAGACGTGCGTGCATGGGCTCAGGGCCTGATCCTGCCGTCCCAGCCTGGCCACGCTGTCGTTCTCAGAGACCYCGGGATAAACCCTGACACTCCGCTGGCTTCTTTGAGCAAAGAAAACCAGCACGGGGTAAACTTGTACATTATTCTAGGGCTAATCCGAGGGCTCAAGCAGGGAGCTTTACATTTTCTATTTGAAACCAAGCYTTTAATTGCAACTAAAGGTATAGAAATAATGATGCAACATCTGTAAAATACTGACACAGTGATCAATTTGTGCTTGTGCAGCCACACACACCAAAAATACCCCAGCTCAGCCGTRGGGAAGCAGCTTGGGTTTTATAACCACTTTGTGCATGTTGTGTACAAATACAGAYGGAGGGACACACAAACATTTGGGGGGGGGGAGTACAGCCGGCATAATTAAATCTCGATGAAGAAGGATCCGGCTGTGTGAATCAGCCTTCCCTCACCTCGGAGTCGCTGCACGGCTGCCTTCCCAGTCCCTGGTCTATTTTCCGATCTCTTTGAGCGAGGCTGAGATGAAAATTGACTGCCCGAGAGGAGCAATGCCCGCAGTGGTATATTTTTTGTTTGAGCTGTAACAAGTTTAGCATAATACCAATGCCATGAGTGAAATAGAATAGGGCATTCCTAAAAGCAAACACATTCAAAGGGGAAAAAAAAAACGTACAGAAAGTCAGCTCCAACTATCCTATGTGTAAATATCCCCCAAAATCCTATTTTAGTCTCTTAATGGAGATTTTTATGGGAAAGCTCCCAAGCCGTCACTAACACTATAATCCCCATTAATGCGTCCAACCCCAATCCTGTTTACGTGTGCCAGCCGGTATCCCTGTGTCCATACAGCACCAATCGGGGCTGCTCCTCGGCATTAGATGAGGGAAAGGGTTAAACGGCGACCTGGGATTTGCTGTGAGACAAGGGCGACTCTGTGGGAATCGTGTCCTCGGTGCCGGCACAGCAGGCTCTATCTGAAACATCGCTCACAGCCTGAGGACCTTTCACCCCACCAAAAACCTCCGGTGGTTTTTACCTTACGTGTTTCCAGCTTTGCTTCTGGGCAGGCGCACCCTGCACAGCCGGGGCGATGTTCTGCCTGCATCCGCAGGATTTTTGCTTTTCTCACCACAAGTTKCTGGTGGTGGTACCCGCTGGCTCCAAACTTCTGGGGAAGGTGGTCCTGTGCCAGTCTCCCSTGCTCCTTCGGGATTTTGCCAGTGAAAGCGCTCTCCGTTTCCACGGCTGCGGAGGATTTCCCTGCCCAGCAAAGGGGTTTTCCTGTGAGATAGTGGCTCAGCATTTGAGGGGAGAGTGGGTAAAAAAAAAAAAAATCACTAAACATTTCCTGCAGCCCGGGGCTTTCCCGCTCCACGGAATGCTTTGGAAGGGCTGTTTTTGCACGCAGCGAACTCCGTCCCCAGCTCGGCACCGCACGGGCGGTTCTGGCACTCCGGGGCCGGGAAGAGGAGTCGAGGCTGCGCTCGGCATCGGTTCCAGCCTAGGACGGGGTGACCCCTTCACCCCCAAAGGGAGAGGAGCTTCAGGCGGATGAGAGCCCTGCACAGGGACAGCCTCCCTTCCTCCGGCGGCGAACCACGGCTGGGAGCGGCGTCCCGGCAGCCTCCGGCAGGCAGCGGCAGAGCTCCCGGGGCCGCCGGCACCGGATCTGACTGGAAGAACGGTTTGGCCACCAGCTTTGAAGTTTTGGCTACCGAAAGGCCTGCCTTGTGGGTCAGGGGAGATGGCACTGCACACACCTACGGCTCGACCCTGCCGTGAACTTGATGCCGTCGGGAAGAGCTGGCTCCGGGCACGCAGGCTGGGGCCGGCAGTTGCCTGGACAGAGGAACGCGCACGCAGGGATCGCTTGGCCCCGGGGCAGCGTCATACGTGCCAGGCTCCCTGCCGCTGGAATCCAGCCACGAGGGACGGTGGAGGGGACCCTGCTGCCAGCCCTGCTTGGCCCCTGGCTCCCTGTCTGGCCAAGGAGACAAGTGCTGTGGGCAAGGGGGCTGTCGGGCACTTGCCACCCCTCGGTCTGCACCCCCGGTTTGGTGTGCAAAGGAATGGCTCCTGTTTTGCCTTTTTCTTTTTTTTTTCCCCTCCTTTCCTGCCAAGCCCAGACCCTGTTTCTTGTTGTTGTAGGTATTTATGGGCCTGTTTATCTGATCTCGGGGGAGCCTATTCTTATCTCAGAAGCAGCAAGGGAAGGGTTACACTGGACAGCTCGGTAGACAGGATGGAGCCAAATAAAATACCAATCTGACAAAAAAAAAAGGGGGGGGTAAAGAAACACCCAGCCCCAGCCACCCAATCACCCCTGAGCACGGTCCAGGCTGCAGGCTGGATTTGTCAGCCCCCAGAACTACTTCTGGGTCCAGGTAGACAGCACAACCCTGGGCAAGAAATGCACAGGGACAGAGCAGAGGAGAGGGAGGTGTAATGACACTGAAAGATGGGAAGAAAAATAAATTTTAAAAGTTTCAGGTTGGTCGTGATGGCAGTTCAGCCGTGATGCTGCAGTTCGGTGTTTCCTTGGGGTGAACACGGAAAGGTCCCAGCTTGGAATGAGAAGCTTGGCCGGTCCCCAGCCCTGGCAGGGACTCGCTTGAGGTCGTCCCGAAGGTCACGGCCAGGGCCAGGGCTGCTGCTTCCCGTCACGGGGCCCCTCTGGGCTGGCCCCAGCCGGTGACACAGGACTGGGGGAGGCATGGACAGGGCAACCCCCACCCCAGACACCACACTACGAGGAGCCCCACCTCTGCTTGGCCTCGTCAGAGCCCAAGGGTGCAGCAGGGCTGGGCCAGAGTGAGTAGGATGGGATAGAAGGGGATAGGATGGGATGGGGCTGGATGGAACGTCCACTCCTGCCATGCCAAGCAGAAGAGCAAGGGCAGCCTCATGCCAGGGGTACCCCCAGTCCTCGCCCCCTCCCCACCCCACGCCCCACTAATTACCGGTCTTAAGGAAGCGCCTGGTAGTTGTGGCCATTTAAGGTAGCCCCAGTCCCTCTGACTAAGGGTAATTGGGCCATAATTTGTTTTCGGTGTCAAGATGGCGTCAAAGATAAGACAAAAATCTCCAGGTTTGGGGGATAAAGAGACAGGAGAAATCCTGACCCGGGGCCGACCTCGGAGGAATGGCCACAAGCCCCTGTGAGTCACATGGCAGGTGAAAGATTTACTGCCAGGGGAGCTTTTTGATCCTCTCCCAACACTTGGAGTCTCTCAGCTCAGTTGCTGGCTCCTAAGTCAGAATGTCTCCTGGGAGCACTGCTCAGGTGGGAAGGTTTTCTGCCCAACCGAGGCCCCGCCCAGCTGCAAAGTTCATGACATGGAATAGTTCTTCCTCAAATCTCCATTCTCCTGGAGTCACGTGATTCTGAGACCTATCTGAAGAGAAGATGCATTTCTAATCCATAGCTGTAGAAATGATGTCCAAGCACAGCAAGACTCTGCAGCCACAAGGCAGATGAARATTCTAGCATTTTTTACTTTCTTGCATTTATTTTCTAAACCAAATCCAAACTCTCTGGGTTTTCACCCCTARGGTGGTCCCTGCTTGGATCTGCGAGCGCAGAGCTCTGCCCAGGATATATTTTTCCATGCTGCTGCCTGTGCTGGGAAAACACCAAGAACCCTTCACCTTGGGCCAAYCTTCCCAAGACCATCCTTCAAACAATAGGCAAACTCATCATCCATCCCAYGCCCCTACCTCTCCAAAGCCAACCTGCATTACTCCTTTATTCCATGAAGGCTCTCTCCCCAGTGCAGAGGGTTGGGAGACCCACACCTTTCTGCAGAATGACCTGTTTTTGTCCTGCTCAGTGACGGAGCAATCCCTGCAGCAAGCACCTCCTCTGGCAGTGCTGACACTTTGCTGCCTGTGACATCTCAGTACAGCCCCCAGGTGAGGGTGGGTGGTGTGGGGTGGCACAGCAGCCCACTTGTGTCTCATGCAGCAGCTGGATTTAAGGCCCAGGATGGAAGGACYGCTGGAGGACCTGTGTTGTACAGCTCAGGGCAGGGGGTGAAGCCAGCCAGGCACTTCGCTCAGCAGCACTTGGTGCCATCCCCACAGCTCTGTGATGCTGGATGAGCTCTGTCTCTCCTGGTTACTCCAAAGCTGAAGTGCAATAGCAAACCTGGAGCTGCTGCAGCTCCAGGAGCCTAGAGATCAGAAGGGCCAAGGAGCCAGAYGGAGCTGCTGGAGCACGAGCAGGAAGCGCAGGCTGGGAGGGTGCTCACTGGTGMGAGGGGAGTGAGAGGCAGTTACCTAAGAGCTGAGGGACTGCAGAGCAAGAGCACACACTTGGAGCCTCGCCGAGTCCTTGTGACAGATCCCTGAGGCGGGGAAGGCCCTTCTTAGGCCCTTCTTGCCGTTTCCTTTCCCCCTGCTTCTTCTTTTGCATGAGGAATTCAGGTCCTGACCACCCTGAAAGACTTTACAGTAACCAGAGAAGTAGGGGAATTTATGGCATCACCAGCAGCTGAAAGCTGAGGGATTGAGAGGAAAAGGTTTTTTTTTCCTCTCAAACTGCAGCTACCTTGACAAAATTCTCATGGCCTGTGACTGACCTGCAGGAGACACCGARGGGAAAGCAGGGGCCAGAGCAGGCTGGTTTAATTGCCTTGGCCAGGAGCTCCTTCCCAAACTGAGATGTGGGAAGGAGTTATGAGTCTGAGCTAGTGCACAAGGCTTGCAGGAACCCTGAAACTCCCTCCTTTGCTCACCTCCACTGTTTGGCTTCCACTGCTTTGCTCGTGTGGCTGCTGGAGAGCAGGAGGGCAGGCTGTGCACCGGAGCTCACCAGCTTGACWCAAACTCAAGCCTGGGCTGCTGTACTCAACAACTCACCCGATAAGCCAAGGCCAGCACTACTGAAATACAGGTTCTGCATTTACATGGGAGTCAGGGGTTATAGCCAGTCAMCCAGTGGAAATTCCAGGAAAAAAATTAAACCACCTAGTTCTGTTGGGAAGGTGAGTGTGGGACAGAGAACATCCACCTGTGGGGTACAGGGATCCTTCCAGAGCAGACTGGAGTGGGGAGAGCTGAACAATCCCATTTTGGGACACCTACAGGGATCCTGGTTGCCTTCTGTGTCCAGGCAGAGATGGGAAAGTGCTGGGCTACTTCCCCCATGCAGAGGGGCTGGATGGGGCATGTGCCTTTCCCACCCCAGCCTGATGAAGGGCCTGCAGTTGGGATGGGAAGTCACTGAACAGGAGATCAGGTCTCTCAGGGCTTCCTGCCAGGCCATGGCTGCTGGGGCTGGACACAGGAGCTGCTGAGAATCCAGACACCAAAGTGAGGTGCAAATGAGCTGGATACAACACTGTGCCCCCATAGGTGTCAAGGCCAGAAAGAGACACAGGGCTTATGGGGTGCCCGTCACTGTGCCCTCTGCTCCCTGGCAGTCCCTATCTGTGGTAGAAGCTGCAGAGACACCTCAGTTATCTGACAGTTCCCTCTTCCCCACATGATGGTGTTTCCTGCTGAGGGTGCTATGGCCACCATGGAGTACTTCCTGCAATATGTAAAGAGATCAGATCTTGGAGAAAGTTCCAAAAACAATTAAGTAAAAACACACTGGGGAGGTTCCAGGTACTTAGGGAAGAAGCCAGCACTGCCTGCAAGGATAAGAGATGYGAAATCTACTCCAGCTCCTGGCAAAGTGAGACTGAGTGCTGTGGATCCGTGCAGTTATTCTTTACTGGATACAGGAGAAATTWAAAAAAAAAAAAGAAAACAGAAAAAGCCCTGAGTCTCTCCCCCCCCCACTCCTCCTGCTCAGCCACATTTCTAAGACACAAAACCATTAAATCCACATTCACATTTTTCCCTGGTCCTCTGTGCTGCCCTTTCTGCTGGGGAGCAGGGAAGCGACGCCTGGTTTCCATCAAAGCTGCGAGGAGGCCGCAGGACGGCTCACGCAGAGCATCGGACGTGTTCAATTTCAATGTCCAACCAGGAAAAAAACCCTCAAAACCCAAACAAACCATTTTTATGATCTCCACATCCCAGCACAGCATAATCCCGCTTCCGGTCTCTGACAAGTACAGCCAGCTCCTGCCAAGGAGGCATCTTCGGGATGGGGACACGGCCCCGGTGTCCCCGGCAGCTGCCCCGGGCTCGCAGGGGCAGTGATCCCCCACCCCCCGGGTTCCTGAGCTAACACTGCCCTCACACGGCAGCCAGGAGTGCAGAGAGGGACGTGCAGTTCCCTGCCCATCAGACAAATCTGCTGGTTCCTCAGTTTCTCACTGTGAATATGTTAAAAACACTGAGCAGATTCCGCCTTGGTTTAGAGCTTGAAATCTTCTGTGGGTTTCTTGGCAGGGAGCAAACACAAGATTAAGCAGCATTATTCATTAGCCTATACAAATAACAGATTAACTGGCAGAGTTTATTTCTATCACAGGTTTCCCTTATGTTTCACACTCTCTCCTACAACCTGCACAACAGGTTGCTGCTTACAGCTGCCCTCCCTTAGCCCTCCTGCCTCTCCTCCCTGGGCAGGACACCTTCTCACTGTGCTCCCCCAGCCCTCCAATACACAAGGTCAGTTTTAGCTAAGARAGTGTTAGACTCAAACAGAACTGCCCACCACTGACTGTTTCTTACAGCAGAGTAAAGCACCAACACAACTTGATTCAGCTCTCCAAGGTCTCTTCCCTGCAGGCCTCACTCCCTTGCTACACAAAGCCAATACCCTGGGATGTGGATGTGTTCCCTGCATGTCCACAAGCAGTATAAACAGGCACATTCCACACGGCTGAAGTCACCAGTGGTAACAACAAACTGCCACCCTCCTCCCAGGAAGATACTTTCTTCCTTGCCATGAATTGGATGATGATGAGGAGACAGGTCAATTGGTTGTAGGACAGCACTGAAGAATAAGGATACAGGAGATGTGGGATTGTTTCGGTGAGAATTATCTGTGCAAATCTTTACTGCACATCAACAATGCAATTTAATTTGACAGTGATGAATTCCGGCCATGTATTTTGGGCGTAAAGCTTTCAACATCTCATCATCCTCCTCTGTGAGAGCCCAAGTGTCTGAAAAGCTACACTACAACCTCTTTGCTGGCTAAAAATCAAAGCTAAAGCATGACTCAGCCAGTGCCAGCAGAGCCTTTGGAAACATCATGACAGGGCTCAGATGAACAAGTACTTAAGTCCCAGTTTTTTTCACTTGCTTCCTCAGTGCAGCAAAAAAGCGAGGCACCTTTCCCTGTAAGGCTGATGGTCAGGAGGAAGAGCAATATCAGAAAGAGAAATGACACAAAGCACTTCCTGTGAAAGGATCTTGAATGTTGGGATGCTCCATGTCAGCATTGCTCTGGAGCAGCACCCACCTTGTCAGCTGAGCATGCAGGTTTCACTCTGGACAACGGGAGCTATAAGTCATGCATGAAATGAAGCCAAGGATGTGCTTGAGAAAGGAGCAGAAGCACAGGGCTGAACTAAATATAAAGAAGATTCATTAGGAAACACGAATCACATGAGAAGCTGCACCTGATAAGACTGTTCATGATACAGGAGGGGAGTAATTCCCATCACACAAGAGCCCAACACTCCCCAAAATGCAAGGGCACGTGGCTCTTCAACAACCTCCATCCTTCTTGCAAGTTGTCTTTTTGTTGCATTCAAAAGACTCCATGAATTGCACCTCTGCAACCCACACGGGTTTGTCACAAAATATCCCAACACCAGAGTTTTCTACTCCAGGCTTGGCATTCCCACTCAGCAGTGCCATTCTCTGCTCCATGTCTGAAGTGTTTCCAGCCCTGGGGAGGTGGGTGGGAAGAGACAGTGAATATGAAAACCCTGGCACAAAACATCCACACAAAGCAGAACTGCATTGGCTCTGGAGCCATCAGTGCTGAGGGCAGAAAGGCAAACAAGGGAATGTGGGCCTTGTTGCTAGATAGATCATTTATTAAAGTGAAATTCAGAATTTTATCTTTGTCAGACAGTACAGAGTTAGTCTCATACACAGTGGAAGCAGGACGTTTCCTACACCTCAGAGAAATGAGTTCTACAGTTTTTGCTATAAGTTACTAAGTTGCTTTAACAATACACAGCTATATTACACAGTTAAAAATACAAGGTGTCCAAAACATTTGGCATAAGATCAGCACAACACATGGAGGCCAGAAACAGAAGAGGGAACACAGTTTTTCTCTCCCAGTAAGCCTGCCAAAAGACTCCAAACCATTCTGCAAGTCACCTGCTACCCACCTCCCCTGCAGTAGCTGTGGAGCAGAAGTGTGGGTAGGACAGGAGTAAACCCAGCCCTGGTAGGGGTCAGGTAAGCCAGAGGCTCCAGGATGTACAGGATGGCCTGCAGAGCAGCTTGCAAGGGAAGTTCAGGTTTAAGGCAGAAGCCTCCCCCTCTCCCCACACTTTCTTCAAGCATTTAGTTCATCCCAAATAGATGTGTTCACAGGCAAGTCAAAAACACGAGACCAAGGATAGCTGTGAAAAGTGCAAGGAGTATCTTACATCCTAACAGTTCATTTGCACTTCGAAAGCGGAAAATGGAAACTCCCTAACTCGATAAGCTAGAGATGGTTAAAGGGCATCAGTGACGCAAGGAGTGAGGCATCAATAACATTCCTTCACCTTTGGGACTCTTCAGTCCATACTCTGGGCAGTACAAGGACTCCTTTTGGATGCGAGGCCACCTTGTATTGCCCACTCTTCTAAACTGTAGAGACAAAGTGACTCTAGTGCTCCGGGGAAGTCCAGCGATCTGCGAACTTAAACAAACAGTCCCTCAGCAGAGCCCTGCTCTCCCCTCCTACTGTAGTTCCTGCTGAAGATCTCCCATTGGTATTTACATTTGGCTCAACCAAAAGATGTAAAGTGCACAGCTCGTCCTACTCCCCCTCTCATAAAACATCCATCACAAGAGCTGACACAGAACAAATCTTCCTCCACACTGCTGCCCGTGGAAGTGCATTTTGTTCAGTCTCTCTGTGGGCCACGTCTGTTTCATCCTCTCTGTGCCATCATGACCCACACAGAAACTCCTGTTTACTGGAGATTATTTCGGCTCTGGTATTTAAAGCCTCTCTGAACCCAGCTTGCACTTTAGACTAACTTGAGATGCCAGCTTGACGTGTTTTGGTCAAGTCTTGCACACAGGGGTATCTAGTGGTTTTCAGCCACACTTCTAAGGAAAACTGGGACACCACAATACTGGAGACAAGTGGTACAAACCTCCACTTTTCTCAGGCTGAGCATCTAAAGTGCCTGGCAAAAGAAACGTTACCTTCTTATGCAATTGCTTACTTCAGGTTGATATATAATAATCTTCCTGATTTAAAAATTTTGAAAACTGCATTGTAACAGAGCCTCCTCGGATAGATTTGCACTTTTCAGCCATCAGGTTGCTACTGACTCGAGTCTTTGCATGCTTCCAACTCCCTTGAGTTGAGCTCAAGCCAATAACTACMAGCGATGATTTCTTCTTCTTCCCTTGAAGTGAGCAGAGGGTCAGCATACAGGATGAAATTAACCCCAGAAGAGATGTTTCTGCATTATTTGGATTGCATACTAATGGCTTTGGATCTATTCAGAACTCTAATTAAGTTAATGGAACTCTGCAATGAGAATTGAGCTAGGCTATGGAATTGCATTAGGCTATATAATGGCTGGAGACCTTCAGAGACGATTGCTCTGCCCCAGGGTGAATGTCACCTATGCAGGCTTGTAAGAAATAAGCTTCCACTATTATAAATAGAAGATGACATCTGGTCATCCTCCATGCCCCCAAGGCTTGTGCTCCATGGTTCAAAGCTAGACAGAATTTAAGGCCCATCTGTGAAAAGCAAAATGCAAAATGCAAAAAAAAATCTTATCATACCAGCCAAAGCGATTTGGGTCTTACACCTTTCCAACGAGTCCCATCTAAAAGTGCTGAGGAAATGTCCCACCTCATGGCTTCACAAGTGTGAGGTTCAAACACATTTACTTTGACGTTTCAAATAAAGAGTTGGAAAGTCTTTTTTTACTTGGCATGCAGCATAAGGAATCGAACACACAGCACGGTATCGTACACAACGACAATTGCATTGTTGCGTTTTCTGGTTATTAGACACTAAATGCTTTTCAAGAATCACAGGCACCCTGAACATGGATATTGCTACTGAATTGACGTGTGGTTTCAGTTCATAGCATGGGAGCCAGCAAGTGGCTGACCCTTCCAACAAGACCATCAGCTTTCTGTTGCTCAAGGCGTTTTGCTCTAGCTAAGTTGAGAACAAGGTAATAATAAGGCATTTGCAAGGGGTTTATAAGGCCATGGGGTCCGACAGCCAAAGACTCTTGYTTCTTTGGTGTCTTGCCTCCAAGCTTTCCACCTTATAAACAACTGCTAATGGCTGGTAAACATCTCTTCATCATCACACTTCACTAAGAATTTTTCTCAAAAAAGTATAATTGCTTTAGAAGTGAAACCAACAAGGATCACATTTCACATCAACTGACCATTTCAGGAAAAAAAGAAAAAAAAAAGTTTCCTGGATACCACCTCGGCACAAAAGCATTCCAGTGAATACACCTGAACAGATGGAACCAGCCACCATATTTCCTTGAAAAGAATCATTTTGCTGCTGGCTACTAAAACACCCCAACAGATTTATTTACTYTTAGCAATAAAACAAAATAAAATACAACAACAAAAAAAGTAAATCCCAAACAAACTACATTTTTACAGTTTTGGTCTAGAATCACAGAATCACAGAATCAATTAGGTTGGAAAAGACCTCTGAGATCATCGAGTCCAACCTATGACCAAACACCACCATATCAATTAGACCATGGCACCAAGTGCCACATCCAGTCTTTCCTTAAACACCTCCAGGGACAGTGACTCCACCAGCTCCCTGGGCAGCCCATTCCAATATCTAACCACCCTTTCTGTGAAGAAATTCCTCCAAATGTCCAACATACACCATTCCTGGCACAGCTTGAGGCCATTTCCCCTTGTGCTGTCGCTGGTTTCCTGGGAGAAGATGCCAAACCCCACCTGGCTCCACCCTCCTGTCAGGGAGTTGTAGAGAATGAGAAGGTGCCCCATGAACCTCCACTTCTCCRGCTCCCTCAGCCATTCCTCACAGGACTTGTGCTCCAGATTCTTCCCCAGCTCCATTTCCCTTCTCTGGACCCGCTCCAGCACCTCAACGTCCTTCCCGAATGGAGGGGCCCAGAACTAAACACGAGGTGTGGCCTCAGTAGTGCAGGGGAAGATTCACTATGAGGCATAACCCTCTCAACTCAGAAGATCATTTTCCCTTGGTAATACCCTCTGATTACATAAGCACTTTGAAGATCAACAATGCAGTCAGAGAACGTACCCTTCTAAGGATCTGTCCTGAATGAGAGAAGCCAGATCATGTTGACTGATGTGGGAATTACTCCACCCTTCCAATAAGGAAAGGACCAGCATAATTAGGAAATTTTTAAACATTCATGAAATACCAACACAAGACATTCTCTCCTCATTCCTTGAACCTCTCTCTTGTCTGATGTTCTAAAAATCCATCCTGAATTGAACGAGGAAATGCTGAAACAATCACACTCCCCAGATGTCACAAACGGGATGTGTACCGTAACAAGAGTATTTCTGTCTATGACACAGGACTTCAGACATGTTGAAGTTTGTTGTTTTTGGAGTATTAGCAAACAATTCAGAGGGATGTGAACAATTCGCTTTAAATTGTGACTTAAATTTTAAAGAGACCCTGGGAGAGCTTCAACRAGAGCTTCACTAAGTGAACCCTTCATGCCTTATGAAACACAATGCAGTACTAAGCTGGGACCATGACCCAGCTCTTCAACAAAGCTTCATCCAGTTTTGAAATAATAAAACCTGCCATTTACAAAATGCTAGCCAAAGTCTTCCACTGTTCAGTTCGTTGCTTAAGGCTTGTTGAGAATATCCTCTCTATGTGGAGTCTTGGCATCTTGTACCAGAATGGAGACATTGGTCAGGACAGCAAAGAAACAGAGAGATGCTTTAAATCATGAGATCCCCTGAAGAGAATCTGAGGTCACTGGAGAACAGTCAGTCATGACCAACACTTTTACAAGCTCCTTTTGCCAAAATAACCACTGTGTTATTTGTAAGGACACCTTGGCTTTAAATAAAATCAGGGTGATCTCTTCCTACAGTGCCCAGTTAGGGAGCACCAGTGTGCCACTCTCACTCACACAGCTCTCATGAAAGCACATGTAATGCTCAGGAAAGGCAAATGCTTCAATGATCCTTGCCCATTGCAAAGAGAGATGAAATGTGTCATGAAATGCTCCAGTCAGATCACTGCCCTGGTTATGGTGCCTCACCCATAAATCTGCTTTATACTAAACAGAGCCCCTGAATCCACACAGCAGTTTTGTGACACCTGCTAAAGCTTCAGTATAAAATTCACATCACTTGTGACCGATACTGACTCGAAACAGAAATTAAGAGACTGATGTCTTAAGCCACTGTTTCACCTACCATTGCTGAAATAYGCATAAATGAATTAAACAAGCACTTCTGCCAGCATAATCAGAGCCAGCATATAAGCTGTGTTTGCCTTAATACCACATTCAGAGAAATGCAGAAGTTTTTAAATGCTTACAGAAAATYTAATTAGTGAGTTCTTAAATAAAAGAAATTAGAAAAAGAGATTGCAGAGAGTTGGCTGGCATCCATGTTGGATGGGATCAGGAGGAAAAAATGGCAAAAAAAAATACGCCAAATTCAGACTGGTCAAGTAGCGTTCAGTGGAGTAGATCTGGYGAGCTGGAGCATTTGTAGAAGTTTGGGACTTGAAGCACTGACTCAAGGCCAGACAGAGCATGTGTAGGTGAGCAGCAAGCTTCAGACAAACTTCTGACCCATGCACCTCGATAATGAATTTTATCTCTGCTGCTCTTCCAGTCCTGTACCAAGACAAACTGCATGGTGGTTTGTGATGCAGCCTGAATTCAGTGAAAAAAATTCCATCTGGGATCTGAATTGCACTGAGATGTAGATTTCCAGAAATGGTTTAAAACACCAAGTTGACAAACTCCACAGTTCTACAGGTTTATTTGGTTTCCCCATTATCCTCATTTCTTTATTCCAATACGACTTTGAAATGAGGGGAAGAAGTCTTCGGAAACATGCTGGGCACATGTTTTCAAATACTCCTCATAAGAATGTCTATATTTTTTTCTGTCATCCAGACACTGCATTTAGAAAAAAAAAATTTACAATATACTTTAACAGTTTTTATATACCTAAAATGCACAATACCATATGTCCTTTCAAGGTCTTTCTTATTCCAAGCCTTGTTAATCTTCAATCTAGTTGCTTGCTGCCTTCTGATTTCTGGTCCAGCCTGCTCTTGTTGTTCTTCACCATGTAGATGAAATATGCAAGTGTCTCCTTCTCATTCACTGGAATATTCCTGAAGTGACGACTGACAGTCTAGAAGGACAACAGGTAAAGAGACAGAAATGCTGAAATTAAAAGCTAGAAATTATCAGGGTTTCTGTTCACTTTCCAAAAACGATTTTATGGCCACTGAGCGCATTATACTTTGAGTGAAACGTGCACCAATTCCAACTGTCAGTCCTCATTTACCTCCCTCTCTCTTTACAGCTGGAATGTGTGTATGAACATAGCAGAGTCTTGCTATGTCAGCAGGATTTGCAGCCAACCTACAAGCAGAATTTGGAAGCCAGAACGTCCTCCTGCCAAAGCAGCACAGCTTCTCCTAAGYGACAGTTCGTACCGAGATTATTTGGCGAGCAAGTTTTCCCTGCACCTCAGTGTTTTAAAGGAGAGTGTCACAAACACTGCAGCACTTTGCTGCRTGAACCACATGTAGCAAAGTTTTATCCAAAGTGTTTTCCTTTGGACTCTGTTAGTTTTCACTGAAGGGAGCACCAGGGAATTTCCAATGGGAGGGTCAGGATTTGGTTAGGGCTACCCCTCTCTGACACTATCATAAGCCCTGAACCATTAGCTGCTTTTTCCTCAGAAAATGAACTTAGAAAACATGCTGGAGGTGGACAAGATCTGCTCCTCACATAGCAGCTCTTTTTTGGTACCCAACACAGATCCAGAACTGCATTTTTATGCAGGCTGAGCAATAAGTCACTCCAAGGAGATTTATGGAAGTTTGAGTTTTCCTTACAGTGGGACAGCAGCAGGAGTGTAAGAGCCTCAGGCAGCAGTGATTCAACCATGGGAGCTGGATAAAGATCCAGTGTAGAGTCAAAGCTGCTCAGACTCCACAGGAAATCTGGGAAGTGTGTGACAACTTTAAGTTAGGCTCCCTTTATTTTCTGCCTGCATAGCAGTTGATCTTTTCTTTCCTCTTGGATACCTTCATGGTAAATTCCTTAAACAGGCAGTCTTTCATGGCAGGAGGCAGCTGACAAACGATGAACTAGTTAGTTAGAACGTGACAAATCAGGACTACTAATGAGGAATAACCCCACCCTGATTCATTCAACTTACTCCTACATGCACTACACTGCACATTCTCTATATTCTGTACATCCACTCCCTGGTTGACTTTGAAAGAGAGAAAGACAGTGTCGTGCTGACTTTTTTGGTCTGTCAGGTTTTTGTTCTTTAAAGCAAAAGTAAAAGCAAACCAGACAGTTTTAGGCAGACAGTTGTGAAAGCCTCAGCTTACAGAATCAACCTCACTACCATTCAGTAACTGCTGCAGTTTTTTCAAGTTTAGAGGAGACTTTTCACACAGCACGCCTTCAGATCAAGTCAGGAAAGAGAGCAGAGCAGCAGCACAGCAAGCACAACTCATCCAAATAACACAGAGATACAGAGAGTTCTTTCTGAACAAGGAGCCCATATGGTGAGAAAGCAGCAGAGGCCCTCAAGGAAAAAGCCTTTTATTGACTTAATAYGGAATCATCAGGACAAAGGAGGCAAATAAAGAATCTGAAGCCATGGACAGTGATGCTGCCTTTAATAATCAGCAATTCCAACGAGTTCAAGTGCCTGTGAGGAAAGAAAAACTAACAGGAGCACTTAAGGAGACTATTAGTGGGTTAAGTCTGAGTTTCAGTCAAGCAGCCATCCCCAGATAACACCTGGGCCACGGGAAACCAGGTTCTGTTGCTGCTCTCTAAAGGGCACCAATTATGACTATGAACAAGGTAGGAAAGGAAGTAAAGAGAAGCAAGTTACTAAAGCAGGCTTTCAAGAGCCACTTCCCATGCCTTCCATGCTTGTCCCAGGTAAAAGCAAGCAGGCAGCTTTCTGCTGGCATCATTCCCTGCAACCTTTCACAGAGCACTTGGTCTGTACCAGTGAGTCACGCAGGTGTGAGYGTCCACAAAACGTGCACTTGAACAGAGGAGATAAAAAGTTTTCTGAGAACAGAGATTACAGAACCTCTGTCATCACTTACTTCTGCAAGTTGAGCCTTGTTGAGTCCAGGCCTGGTCTGCAACTTATAATGTCTCTTGTAACGTCGCAGGGTGTTCACTTGGAGCTGGAACAAGTCGACCTGGAAGTGATGCAGAGAACAGGGCATGAGCACTACCTGTAGCTTCTATGAGCAGTTATTTTATCTAAAAATATCTAAAAATAACTACTACTTCCTCAACAGGACTGCTCCTTGCTTGCATTCAGAACCACACTGGCTTGTCTTACTGACAAACCTAAGTATATTCTGTATTTGTTAATGCTAAAGGACCAAAATAGCCTCAGGGAAATAGAAAATTTTGTTCTGGTTCACATGCTGTCAACAGAATTGCTGGCCAATTTCTGCTCTCAATTACACCTCTGCAACCTCCAAGCAAAGGGGAACCTTTTGTTCCCACAAGGTTTAAAAAGCTCACACATGAAATATCAATTTAGCAGGCACTGAACAAATGGCTTGTGACATAAAACAGAGTACAGAGACGAAATGAAATTCAAATACTTAAATGGGAAGTGCACAGTTTAAAAGCAAAGGGGGTGGTGGGGAGGTTACAGCAGGAAAGATGAAGATCATGTGGATAATGCCAAGTTTCAAAGACAAAAGGAATCTCTGCTGAAAACCAGGAAAATGACATTAAAACTGACATGATGCAGAGTTCCCTGTTCAGCTGGGTGATGTGCATCCATCAGCTTTCAGCCACCAAATACTCTGTGTGCTCTGCAGCACCAACATTTTTAGATGCCAACTGGGTCTTCAGCAATCACCCTGGCAACTACTGCAAAAGCTTGAACAGGAAAGTTTTGATGGAGAACCTTGTAAAATGGAAACATGAACAGCGATAACAAAAGGTCAGGTATCCTTAAAAAAAAAAAACCTACACCAAAAACTTGCTACTCTTTCAACACCTCCACACAGGAGGTGTGTGCACACAGCTTTGCACCAAGACACGGCTTTGCTGGCGAAATGACTCCTGGTGGTTTTTTTTTTTTTCCCCAGAAATAAAAGGCTTTTTGCCAATTGGGTTGGCATTTCCAGCAGAGGGCTCTGCTGACRTGGCCACGCTCTGCTTCTCTGAACATCACCTCTGCACAACTTTTGTCATGTCAACAGTACCAGAAACATCACTGAAGCAAGTGCAGCACGCAATGGCACAGAGAAGGGATTATTCTAGAGTTCTGTATCACAGAAAACTTCCCCCAGGCCTATCTCCTGAAATTAAAAAGGTGTTACAAACTATTTAAAGGTAGCTTTAAATAGAGCCAAAAAATACCATATATGCAAAGGTCTGGGGAAGCTCAATATCCTTGGATATCAAATACCCAATCAAAGAGAGTGACCTGTTGAATTCTGTAATGGATTTGCAAAATGATGCATGCTAGGTAACAAAGAATTATATTGAGGTCTCAGACAGCACCAAAATAACTTATTTTTACCCTTAAAAAAGAATTAGTATCGAATACAGTTTTAACTGTACATACATGAAGCTGTGCAGTTACCTTATCACATCTCTTTTTATAGAAAACTTTACATAAGCAAAAAACTCATACACGAATGAAGAAGAAAATTAGGACACTACACATTAGAAAAAATCTTCCTGGAAAGTGAAAGCAACTCCTCAGCAGCTTCAGTGGAGTTGCAATTTAAAATATAAATATTTTCCAATACATGAGAACATCCAAGTACAACTTCAACATGCTCAGAAGTGGTAAAGCAGCCCACGAACCTCCGGCACATCCGTGTCATGCTCAGGAGAGTCACCTCCATCATCGCTCGTCTTCCTCTTCCTTTTGTTTCGAACACTTTGAATGAAGTTCTTGTGAAAGTCACAAATATACAGATGTCTCACCTAAGAACCAGAAGTGGTGAAAAAGCAATCAAAACAGATACTGTGCAACAACATCCAGCAGCAGCCACAGAGACGCCAGTGTCAGGTGCATCCCTCACGACCGGCGTGACTGACTGACACCAAGGAATTTCTAATCTTAAACCCCAGGCCTGATATCACACTCTTTATTTAGAGATAACTTACCTTACAAAGACTAAAGGCAAAGAAAACGAAGGACTCGAGCTCCAGCTGAACCTAAACCTCTGCAGATAATATATTTCTTTTTTATGGTTGCAATCGTATGTCAGAAAAAAATAGGTACCTGTCTGGAGGAAGTGAATTTGCTTCAGGACTTACTAGCAGGTAACGACCAATAAAAATATTACGCTATTCCACTCTTGTGAGCTTTCTGGGTTGAATAGCACAGAGGATTATTAATGCAAGTGTTTCAAAACCTTGACCAAACAAAAGTTGGGCTGATCACCTCAATTAAAACAAACAAACCAAAGGCAGAATAGTCTCTTTCCTACTGCTTGTTCAGCCGTGGAACCTCCCTTTTAACAAATATCTCACTAGTGTTAGCAAAACAAAGGACCTCAAACGATCAAAATCATTTGGTATCTGCAAGGCAAGAGTATCTTCAGATAACACAGGCACCCTATATCCATGCAGCCTGCTTTACACTTTCCCTTTGTTCTGACTTCATTAGTCTGATCTCCCCTTTTTGTTTCTAAAAAGCCTGGCATCTGTCAACAAAGACTCATTTCTAAAATGCAAGTTATTACTATGCCACTAGACAAATCTGCTGAGGACTACAACTGTGGGAAATACTCTATTTTTTAAGAATATGTTTCATATTGAGTCACTCGCTTCCCGTGACACGATGCATTCCAGCTCTGCAGAAGAGACCCAAGCAACTGGGGGAGCTGCCAAACAGACTGACTCAAAACTTCACCTTTTTTTTTTTCCTTTGTTTTCAGTGGTTTTGATCTTTAAAGATCAGGTATGAGAAGCTTGCAGAGCTGAATTCCGTTAACCGGGTCACTTCTGAGAAATTCCTTCTGTGATCTTGACGGTCTGCTCGGCTCTGCTTATTGCTCTCCTGGGCAAACAACCCGTTTCTATCTCGAGCTGACAGCTGTCACTTAATGTCATTAGGCAGCAAACTGGGCTGTTCTGTGTGTGAATAAGCCCCGCTGAAGAGGCAGCACATCTCACTGCCAGCTCGGCTTTTAACCTGCTTCCCTACAACACCAATTCTTGCCAATTAAAGAAGTAACGTCAGTGCCGCCTGACTGAAGCAGCAACCACAGCGCTGTTTTCACCTGACAGCACCAGCGTTTCCAACCCGAGACCGCAATGGGAACAGCACTCCTGCCTCCCAAGCGCTGACAGCTCGCTCCTTTGCTTCCCTGAACACCACCTGCCTCCCAAACACGGGGTTTAGTGCTTTAGCTTCGTTATGCCTCACCAGACGGGCAGTGCCGTGGGGAAAAGCCGGGTCTGCACCCAGGGAAAAGCCGGCTCTACACCCGGGTCCACCCAGGCACGTCGTTCCCTTCCTTTCCCGAGCGCAGTAACGCTGAGGATGGGGAAACGCGGTCCGGAGGCGCCGTGTGTGCCGCACACAGCACCGCAGCCCTCAGCCCGCAGGGCCGCCGCGAACCCCCCCCGGCCGCCCGGGAGCTCAACTCGCCGGGCGGATCCGCATCTCCCCGGAGGCACCGCAGTGCGGTGGCGGCTGGGGCCGGCCCGGCCGCCCCTCCGGGAGGCTCGGCGGCGCCCGGCAGCACCGGCCGAGGCCGCACTCACACTTTTGTCGATGTCCAGCTTCAGCTTCTTCTGCGAGATGCTCTTCTGGATCCTCTTGCTGAAGGACGCGTTGCCGGCGGGGCGCACGCAGCGGTCCCCGTCGTCGATGAGGCAGCAGCTCTGGCCGTAAAAGGGGGCGGCGGGCGGCCCATCCCGGCTGTCCTCCTCGGTGCTGAACCCATTCATCGCCCACCTGCCCGCCCCTCACCCCGCGCGGGGAGCCGACAACCGGGGGGACCAACCGGGGGACGAGCCGCCGTCACAACCGCGCCTTCGGGGGGACCCCGCCGCCCCCGCGGGGGCCCCCCACTACGGCAGGGGAGGAGACCCCCCTCCGGCGCCGCCGCTCAGCGCTGCCCGCGGGGTCGGGCCGGGCCGGGCCCCCCAAGCGCCGCCGCCCGCGGGGAGCCGGGACCGCGCAGCGCTCGCACACACAAAACCGCCTCCCCGGCCGCGGAAGTCCCGCCCCCCGGCCGGCACACGCGGCTCTGATTGGGCTGCGCGGCTGGAGGGGCGGGGCGTCCCGCGCCGCTCCGAGCGCCGATTGGCGGGCGGAGCTGCCCGTCCGCCGCCGCCGCCCGGCCCCCGCAGCCGGAAGGTCGCCGTGAGGGGCGCGCGGAGGGAGCGGCGGCTCGGCCCCCCCCGGCGCCCGGACTCTGAGGGGACCCGGCCCTCCCTTCGCTGCTCAGCGGGTGCCGGGCTTGTGCCTCAAGGAGGAGGCAGGAGGCGTCCCGGCCCCGCCGGCCTTCGGGCTGCCCTTGCTCCCGAAACGCGCACGGGACACCCGCATCCAGCCGCGGGACCGCGGATTCCTGCCGCCGGCCGGAGCTGCACCGGCACCGCTCCGGGAACAGACCTGAACCCGTARCGGAGCTGAATTTGCGGCTCCCACCCGGCCCTCGTACAGAACTCGGGTCGCCACAGCCACACATGCCTGTTCTYGGGTACATCGTCCCCTAGGCAGGAGTTCCCGGCTGAAATGTAATTTTTTATATTATAAGATTATATAAGAAATATAAGATTTCCTTTTTAAAAATCTAATTACAAGGCAGGGATAGTGAAAAGATGGGACGTGGAGAAGTGTTTGCCTAAGYAGTGTCACTTTAAGCTGCGCAGTTCTTTCATCTTCAGGGGAAAAGAAACACCAATCAACCCCAAAAAACCCAGCACCAAAACCTCCCCCAAAAAAGTAAAAAAAAGGGGGGGGGAGGGGGAAGGAGAAGTAGGGGGCAAAAAAAAAAAAAATGAAATGCCTACTGATCTGTGAAGAAAAGATGTAACTTCTGGAAACGGTGTGACTTCTTTTATACCAGACAGCAAATGCTGTTGTCAAGAGGTGCCCGAACAGCTCTGAAGGGAAAAGGATTTCATCTTCGTGAAGAAAAGACTTTCTGCACAAACAGAAGAAAGGTTCTGTAGACTAAAATTACTTCAAAGTCTGAAATCCTGCACATGGAACAATGTGCGTGAGCACTGGGTGAACTGTGCTGAATCACACGAAATACCTTTGCAAGAAAGAGATTCCTTAAAGCCCTTGGTCATCAGCTCAAGCTGCTCCGCAGTAACACTGACAACCCGTTCTGCCTGCTCTGCACAAGATGACTGAGAAAAGCCAAACCCTTATTTTCCGGGCATTCCTTGCAATACCAAACAAGCCTCAGAATAAATCTGGAGGGCAAAGACTTAACACTCCTCAAYAGTTCTGCCTCTTGTCTTCGCTTTCACTGCGGGTGCCCTCGGGCAATTAGTAATTTCTGTTTGTGCATGTGACCGGCAGAGAACCACAGTGCACCCTCCCGGGGACACGCTCCCTGGAGCCGGCCGTTCTCGTGGGAAGCTGGTGGAAACAAATGACTTTACCCACAGACCAAACAAGCAGTTAGCAAAGAGCGAAGAGATTTAAAAAAAGCAAAACGCCACTGCTTATAAAAAGCCCCGGGCCAAACTGATTGGGATCTGCCTTCCTGAAATAATACCGTCCTGGCAAAGCCATACAGATATTCCCTTGTTTTGGGGAAAGGGAAAACACTAAAAGGCTGACAGAGATCCCAGAGCTCCTGATAGCAAGCTTTCCGGCTTTATCTTAACATTACCAATAAAAATCAAATGGCTGGCTGAGGAAATCTTGCAGAGGGATTATCTTGACACTCAGGAAGCCAAAAACACAGACTGTACGGACAGATGATAATAACAGCAAGCAATGACATAAAAACGAACATGACCCTAACAAGCAGGACTTTCTCCTGTGCCCTTGGGATTCTGCAGGTGCTCCCTGGACTATACTTTGGGAAGCAGGAGTGCCAGAACTGGTTGGTCCTGACCATCAAATTGTATTTCATCTTGGGCTGCAACCTCTTATCCCTGCAGATAAAAAGATTTTAAGTCCTTTTGCAAGGCTCCCTAGAAGGAAGAACCCTTTTGTCACTGTCTGTTTGCTAATTCAATGCTAATTACCTCCTGCTCAGGCTAACATSATGACACCTTTTTTCAGTCTTTCAAAATAAAAAAAAAAAGTGCATGGAGGTGTTTTTATAATTGCAGTTTATTTCAGCATATTTATCCTCATGGGAACCTCCAGATTTCACAGTCTGCTAGTCTGGAACAAGCTTGCTGCAAAATAAACTGCCTCATAGAGACATTCTTTATTAGGTATCTATCACTAACCTGAGCCAGTAATTCTTTGTGGGAGCGGCAATGAAGTGAGAAACAATGTTTCATAAACCCATCAGTACCCAGGCAGCTTTAGTGCCTCTGAAGCAGTAATAGCCTGGCCATCTCAGTCAGCCTCTAATCAAATTAGGGGAACCTGTGCAGGCCTGTAAATCTCACCTGGAGCAGCACTACCGTGTAAAGAGAAGTCCRTGGTGTAGCTGTCATCTGGAACTTACTGTTTTAATGGAGCCATTCGGGGGGCTTGGGACAGAAACACTTCTCTCCCAACGGTCTGTGCTGCTGAAAATGTCCTGGGACGAAGGCTTTTTAAAACTTTTTATACCTCTAGTCAGAAATCAGACCATTTCCTTTCTCAGTACCTTGGGGGGGGGGGCGGGCAATGAAAACACTGCTGTGGCACCTTCCCCCAGACTCCCACTCTCCTCAGCACTTTTCTAGGGTGGCACATATTGAACCTGCTAAAATGCTTAAACTGTCACAGCTTTTGGCATATACTTACCCTGGGCAATGTTCCCGTGGCCAAGAATCATACCAGTCTTCCCTCGGGATCATGCCTTGCAGTTATCTCCTGGTCCCCCCAGACAGGCTCGTTCTCCCACACACGGATTTTCACACATTTCATTGTTTGTCTCCCATCCATTTTCCCCACTGTTTTTCACCCAATGGAGTTAAGTAAAAAGGAGTGTTGAGAAGGCCACTGAAGAAATGAAGTGGTGACAATAGGAAGCACTGAGGGTCCTAGTGGGAACATGGGAACATGAGCAATGCTGATAAACTTCCCTTGTCTTGGGCTGGCTGAACCTGCTCTCCCCACATGGAGATCAGAAYGCAAACAAGGCCATGAGCTGTTGAATCCCTCCCCTGCAAACCAAGGTGTGGGATGGCTCTCCCAGCAGTCGCTCCCAAGGCAAACAGGCAGAGAAAGGAGAATGAGAGCTGGGTGTTCTCCGTTCCTCTGTGCTTCCCAGTGTGTCCTACCAAGGACAGTCCATGGCCACTATCCCTCAGGGGTGTCCTACCTGGGCACAAGTCGTCCACTACAGCCGTGGTTCCTTCAGGATTGCACCACTGGGCATGGAGTGACAGGACACTTGTGCTGGGTAAACACCAGACCAGGGGAGCTGAGCTTATTCTCATAAGTAAAGAGAAATCAATCACTGGAGCAAAACATGCAGGGACAGTCACTTCTGCATACACAGTTTTCAGAAAACACATTAAAAATTTATTTTAAATATATTATAAAAGGAAGTCCAACTTTAAAAACACTAGGCATTCTATCAATGATTCCCAATTTATGAAAGCTACTACATTAAAGTGCTACAAGTCCTTTACCACCCCCAGATATTAGGCTGTTGGTCCTAATATGCACAAAATAAATACACACTGATTCAAGAGGCACCATCCAGTTTTACAGAGAAAATGCATGCAGTACAAGGTACAGACAAACTTAGACCTAATCACCGAGATCCTAGAGAATGCATTTTGAAACCAATTCCCTTCTCCACCCTAGAGGCTAAAGCTATTTGTTGCTGTTATCRTAAGGGCTAAGGTTTCAGGCTGTTAGCTTGATCAGTTTTTATCTTGTTTGGTGGTTGAAGTTCACATTTGCTTGCTCACTAACTGGGATTAGGACTTTTTTTCCTAGAGCTGAACGAGTATATTTAAGACCACRTAGATCCAGTGGCTTTATATAAAACTCCCAAATCACTCACAACTGCTAGAATCATTGAAGCCTTTTGGGTCATACAGAAGCATCAAGAAAGCTCAAATGCAGTGAATCAAGGAGTGTACTCAGCTAGCAGAGGCAGAGTCAAAAACAGACASAGACTTTTTATTAGGGTTTCTATGATCTATCATTGCCTAGTTCCACACAGATCTCCGAGCTAAAGCATGGCACTACAAAGGAGCAATCAGAACAGGAGGTGAGCTTATTTCAGTTACACTTCAAATTTATAATGTGAATAAATCAATCTGACTGGTTAATGAGGAATACAAAATGAATTGACAAGTCTGTGTTGAATGCTGATGGAAATTTCAGATCTCATTTCCCATTCTCCACCCACTGCATTTCTCTCCACTCGAAGCAGGTGAGGATTTGCAGCTTATTTTAAAATCTGGACTCAACACTCATTAGGTCAGAAAATAAAGCACTTAAAGGTAAATCCTACACAAGCTGGGAAGTTGCAGCACAAAGACTTGACTTGCTTAAGATCGAGTAACAGGCCACGGTAGCCTGGGAGCAGGACCCAGTGCCCCTGACTCACAAGCCAGCTCCCCTTTGCTGCATATCCTGTGCAACCAYACAGAGCATCCATGAACTCCAGCAGCTGGCAGTGGATGTGGGATGCAAGGTACACGTGCATGGCTTGTGCTGCCAGAGCCAGGCTGTCTTAGATGTGGCTTTACCAGGGCTTTTTTGACTGAAAGCCTGACAGGCTGACTGCCAGAGGCTGGCTGTTCTCTCCAATCAATTCTGCATCTTGAAAAACTATTTAAAATAAAATCTTCTACCTTTTCACCTGGCAGTGGCACGATTGGCCAATATGACTATTAGGAGGTTTCTCCCTGGGTGATGTGAGCCAGCAGAGCTGCTGTCACAGCCCTTCAGCAGCCCCAGAGCACTGTGCTCCTGCAGTGCAGGGGGTGCCTGTTTGACTCTCAGTTCACTGATCTCAGTGCAGCAGGGAGAAGGAAAGTTTGCTGACTGGAACACTCCAGTAAAGGACAGCAAASCCCTGTGCACAGACTGCTGTAAAACCAACCAGGAGGAAAGTTAGGCTGAGAAACTGCTTTCTTGCTACTTCTGTATTAGACATTTTAATACACTTCTGAAAAAATTTCCCAGTGATAGAAGGCATCAACTTTTTCTGAAAAACACTTCTGCTACAGAATTTATATGCTTTGGGGACTGTTTGTGATTTGAATACTTAGAAAATAAAATGCAGGATCTCACATGCCAGTGAAATCCTGAGCCTTCACCATGGGGCGAAACATCCAGCAGCTAACCCAGACATCCTCCAGCACAGCTTCAGYTGTTCGAGTGCACCAAGAGGGAGCTGCCAACCTTTCCAAGTCTTCCTATTAGGAGTGACAAACCTCCCCAGAGTCATTAACGACATCGATTTAACAGAGGAAACCCAAGAGCTTCTGAATTACTGTCGTTCACGCAAATTTTGCACTGAAAATCAGACAGTTAAAAAAAAACACACACAAATACCACAAGTCAAGCTTTCTCTTACATCCTTATCTCCCACCTCCTTCCCCTCTCCTCTCTTGTCCAGCAAGGCACTAGGAAATGGTTCAAGTTTAAGCATTTGCTGTACATTTACATTTAAAAAGGCACATCTTTATTTTAATGATGCTGTATTCCCCTTTCAGGAAGGCTCACACGTTCTTCTGTTGTGGTGTGGAAAAGAAAGTTAATTTCCTAGGTATGAGAAAAGACACCTTGCACACATGAGAGCCCCAAACCTATTTACTGTCTGTAGGCCGTGGAGATTAGCACCAGTATAGATCAACAACAGCTTAAAGAGCAAATCAAAGTATTTTTATGCAACATAACACACACCCTGTTGTCTGGGATTCTGATACTTAAAAGCAGCAAAACTTATGCAGCCACAAAGAGAGGGGTGTTTCAATACTTTCGGGGGAAAAATATGAAAACATTTCTTTTGCATTAGATAATCACCAGTATTTAATCTTCAGTCTTGACTTGCATGCAGATGTGAAGATTTGCTTATGTATTCATGCTTTAGCAATTTTGCTTACAAATAACCGAAAGTAATTGGAATAATTAACCAGATTGCCCAGCAAAGACTCAGTTAAAGATGCAGATGATGAAATACAGCTTCTATTTCTCAGTCAGTGGATGGTTGGCTTATATTAAGTCTTTGCATTAGTCAACAAAGCCTCTAGGGTACTGAAAAGTATAACTGATGCAAATAAATTAATAGCTCCAAGCCCAGTGAGCTAGTCAGAAKTATAAAGAATTTGTGAGGCTCTTACCAAACTCAGATCCCAAAGCTTCAGAAAACAGATCAACCACACTGAGATGGACCTGGCAGAACCACTCACTGAAGCTCCAGTTTCTGTGTACTGGTGGGGGGTTGTCCAACAGGAATCGCCTCAACTATTACCTAATCTTYTGGTGCAAACTGCTAAGGGCTGACCTTTCTCTACAAATTAAGATCACCAAGTGGTAAAAGACCTGTTCATTGCTGCAGTTCTCTCTGAACCAAGAATCCAGCGAGCCAAGCCAGGGCTCCYTTCACAAGGTGAGCCCAAGTACAAAGCAAGCCATGCATTTTCGAAACAGAAGCTAATCCTCTCATTAGAAAACTACRACACACAAAAAGCTGCAACCTGCAAGCAGAACAACCTACAGTCCATTTATAGAATCTGCTGATTGTGTCCCAGTTATAAAAAACGAGCACTGTTCATGGACAAACAGTTTCTTGTTCCACAGGTATTAAAACATTCATAAAGACATCTAGTCAGGCCATCTAGTGGCTCCACAGTCAGCACCACTAAGCTAATGAGAGCATTAATAACTTAAGGAAAGCAGCAGCCAGACACAAAGCGCTGGAAGGTGACTCTCTSCCACAGAAATGAAAAGGGATCCTAATGACAGACTTATTGTAGTAACTGAGAACATAAGATGTCAACTCTGCTTGATGCTGCTCTCACTTCCATCCAGTACTGCTGCAGAACTGTCACAAGCAAAGTCTAGGGCTTTTTTCCTTTCTCCACTCCTAAAACATTAGACATTTGGGRAGTCTGGTCCCAGTTGCAATGCAGTGCCCATGTTTCCCATTCTCTGTGACTGCATGGACCAGATAAGTTGGCAGAAGAGGTCAGACATGGCCTCAGCTGTGTGGATGACAGAGGTGGAAATGATTTTGAGCCTATTAGTCAATACATCAGATGTGGGAGTTTGAGGGGCAGACAGTTGTGTCCTTGTCTGCTCCCAGCTGCCAGACACAGCACTACATGGCCTCAAACACATGTGAAACACAGGCAATGACCCTACAACTGGCAACAAAAGGGCTTCTTGCTTCTGGAGCTCTGCAGACGGAGCCATCCTGCTTGTTTTGGGACAGCAGGGAAACATCTCCTTGCCTTCACATGAAAGACATCTCAGAGCAGAGCTTCCCTGCCACTCTGAGGAGGGAAAGTCCACTAACTGTGCTAATCAAGCATCCCAGAGGGGTCCTATCCCCTTTACCCCCAGACCTGGCTGCATGCTACCTACTTCCGCAACACTCCTGCATGGGCAGTTAGACAAACCAAGGAGCTGGGCAATTCCTGGCAAAGGAATCCTGTTTAGTAATTTACACAGCATCTGTGCACAAGGTTAACTGCATTATCATTCACAGTTTTTACCAGAAAATGCCGCTGCTCCCTTCAGTACAAGACTAAGTCAGTGGAACTAGTATATCCGTTTTTGCAACAACTTAATTTTAAACCAGATTCTTTTAAAATACTTGCTTCAGATAGACTTCAACCAATGGTCCTCCATTCATTCTTTAGTGCCAGTACATTGCAGCTCCTGGGACGAGACAATCCTGGTTCACTGTCCGGCAGATCCCACAGCCAAACCAGAAGGATAATACATTGCACTGCTCACTGACTGCACAAGGGAGAGGGTACCAGTAAAATGGGTCCATCAATTCCTCATCTCTGCTAAAGCAGACAGATTTCCAGTCACTGTAAGCTGTACAGCGCTGTGGGTGTTGGGAAATGAGGAGAGATTAACAGCACATTCCCACAAGGCTAGAACACTACTGACCACAGGACTCAAAAAAATACAGACTGATGAACAAACGGATAAAGACCAATGGCTAATCTCAGCCCTGATTTAATTATCCTGAATTAATCTGCTCACACCAACTGTGAATTAACTTAGCCTTCAAACCTCTAAAGGAAGAATGGAAATTGTCTTCACGCAGTAGATTTAACTCTGGAGGTGTCTAGGCTAAAAAGGTTATAGGAGACAAATTTGGAACCTGATATCCAAAGGCTCTTAGCATAGTCTTCACCTGTAAGAACTGTGATTACTTAAAAACCCTCTGCTAATCTTTCACCTTGAAGATTCAACAGTGAGTGACAAACTGACTGCAAAGTGAATGGACCAGAAACCCAGATTCCTCATCACTAATAATGACAGCCATATTCCCTATTCCCAACACTTGGCTGCACTTCCACTAGAGCTCATTCCTTCATCAGAGCTATGATTTGGAAAGTAATAATACTCGACCTGTTTGAAATATATTTGGTTCAGGGCAAAAAAATACTCATTTCATTTTACAATAATGGGTTTTTTTTTTTTTTTTTGATTCGAGGCTTAAATCTTGTGTTCAAGATTTTACTTATATGGAGTTTGGAAGATAAAGCATCTATATGGCAACGCTTCAGTGGGTGGTATAGCAGCTACAAAAAGTCCTGGAGGGTCCTGGATAACAAAATCATTTAACACCAGACCCCAGTGGGAAATCAAACRAAACAAAAAAAGGCAAAAAAAAAAAAAGCCATTTGAAACACATTCAGACTCCTCTAAAAACAGAGTTTCTGTTCAGTCTCAGCACAGAAGTGGCTCTGGCAAAGCCTTTAAAATTCCACCATCCCCAGAAGAGAAGGATGCAGCATCTTCGCAATAAAGACTGGCCTGCTAGTTAACCTTCTCCTGAGATTCTCCCTTTTACCTTCATTAAGTGTTTAAAAAAAAGTATTAAAAAAATTTTTTTGTAACCCTCCCCAGTAAAAACTRTAATTGTAAAATATATATATATATATTTTCTCAGTCTTTTAAAGATCAAGATTTCTGTTAAATTTTTCCAAGATGGTTGAGTTTGTGTGTTCAAATATCCACTGCTGTGTTGGAGATGAAGGATTGCAGCTATTCATAAAGATCTTTCGATCACTCTCACTGCAGTCCATACAGCTGCTGCTGACTGGGTGGTAGAGGGTCTTGTCCTGGAGGAGAGAAATTTGATGTGAGGTTGCTTATGTGGAGAGGAAAAGCTGTTTTAAAACCAACAGAAAGAAGTTTTAAAAACCAAGGTGAGCTACTGTGTCACTTGGGTGTATCGAAGTTGTTCCACACTTAACTGGTTGGCAAGTGTCTGGGTGCATTCCCACCCCTTCCAACACAATCCAGCCCAATCCTCGCACCTGCTCTGGGAAGCTCTAAAGCTGTGCCTGAAGCCACGGGCTCTCCAGGCTGATATCCCGCTGCATCCCTCCGGGGCACTGTGCCAGCAGATTGCAAGGACTAGGACAGGGCACTTAGACAAGAATTTCTTTACCTGTTACCCACAATAGCATTACTTAGTAGGAGGATGAATAAATCCTTATCTACTTTTGGCAGGACATTCCAGTGCTCACAACAAACCAACTCTCAGAACACCTCTCAGCAAACACAAGAGTGCTGCATCACCTCACTGCCAGCTGTGGGGACACTGCACAGAGAGTGTCCCTTCTGCCCTGGAGTCCTCATCTTTCTACCAGTGGAACAGGGGAGTCACCTCTTTTTAATCAAGGATAATTAATGGTACAATGGCAACAGGTTGTCTGCATATTCTCCTATTACAGCTACACGAAAAGAAGGAACAAAACACGAGTGGTGACATTTTAAGGAAACGTAAGTGCCTCAGGCAATTTGACACCTTAGATGAGAATACGCCCACGCCCACACACAGACTCACTTTTCTATATCTCCAGAGCTGGTTCCCCTTCATTCCATGACAGTCATAGAGGGTTACAGGGCTGCTGTGGGAAATGGCATCAAAACAAAACTTCTTGGTATGCTGGGGGTCCCCGGGACGGATGTCCTCTCTCCAGCTGAAGGTGAATACCTGCCAGGACAAACAGCACCCTCAGGATGGCTGGTACTGGGCATGATGCTTTCACCAACAGAATGCTGTTCCCTGTGCCCACAGCGTGGGGATGGCTTCAGGGAAAGGACACTATCTTCTAAAGGAAAACCTCCTCCCACCTCTTGGGACAGGGATTGCTGAGCAGGAGACTCTGTACCAGCTATCACACTGCATGTGAAACGAAACCAGGCTGCTGCAGCCATGCTGGTCAGCCTGGTACCAGAGCAGCCCTGGGTGTCTCTGCAATGCAGACACACATCAAGGATTAAGGGAGCAGCTGACCAATTACAGCCCTTCAGAGCCAGCAAAAAAGTCAGAGAGCTCCAGCTCAGAGTTAATGCTGGCAGCAACACCCAAGTCTGCACAGGCAGCCTGCAGTCACCTTGAGAAACTGTCCCACAGTTCAGGGACAAGAAACCAGGAACCCACAGCTTCCCACCCCACAGGAGTGTTGGAAGGGCAAACACTCGGGCAATGCTTCCTCATGATCTCTTCTACTGACCCTGCAATGAACTCTCAGCACTCTCGGGTGCAATGAAAGGAGGGACTCTACAGAGCACAGGAAGGGTTTTAGCTCCAGTAACTGGGCACAATCTATGCCTGGCAGTGCCTTGATGAAGGTGTCCCCTGTGACCAGCACCAGCCAATGTGGTTCTGCAGGGCTACCAGCCAACACACCTCCCTCTCAGTCCCTAAGGAAAAGGTTGCTCTGGAGGCTCCTTTGGAGCCAGCTGGAGGAATGATTCTCTCTTCAGAGATCTCTCATGAGGCAGTAAGAAAGGCCAGTAATGATCACGGTGCTGCTATTTGAAGCAGTGTGGCCAAAAACTTTTGCACAAAGAAACTACTTTGTTCCTGGCTGTCTTTTAAACCCCTCTTGAGAGATAAATTACCACAATCATTTAGGCTCAACGCTACACTGAAGTTCAAACCACATTTTCCTAAACATAAGCCAAAATTAATTTTCAAGATCCTCCTGACACAACAGAGGCTTAGTTTTGGACTGTGCCTGAGTAAATTGGTTTTGTTTCTATTTTTCACGCATCAAATTGATATGCAACAACCCTCTGTCTCCTACTACCGAAGCCATTCCCTGAAGAGTTATGCATGGTTCTGTAATAGAGSCATTGTTTTCTTGATCTTTTCTCAGCTCAGCTGCTACAGTTTAGACAAACTAATATTTTCCTCCTTTCTGTTACAATAAAGCTGTCGTTTCTGGCACTTTATATGTTGAGAGGGTGAATCTATAACCTGGCTGGTTTCATCTCTCCCCAGCAATGGTTGGGTGTTTATAATGCATTTGCCTCCTGTCAGGAGGATGATAGTGAGCAGTTATTGAATGCTCCTGCAKGTTCATTAATATGCATGATGCTCCTCTATCACTTCTTTCAGCACAACCTTTGAAGTTAATATTCACTTTGTTACATATTACAACTGTCTTSTTCCTGGTTTATTGTTTTGGCACACTGTTTTCTTGTCATTTCTTTTGTTCACTCTGAGAACTTCAAAGCAGAGGTAAAAGCTCTGCACAGTCTGCCAGGCTCCAGACCCATTTCTGACACAAGCACAAGCCACATCCTGTACCAACGTACAATTAGCATGTGAGCCTTGGGCTGCACCTGACTGCTCTGCAGTGGCCTTCCTTAAACATTGGTTCTTGGAATCTCTCCCTCCCCAAATTTAGGGGCTGATGATTTATCCGATTGTTACCTGCACGTTGTTCCATGCTGCCTCTCCTCTGTCCTTCACGCAGTTTTCCAGCCTCAGTGGGGATCCCAGGGCTCCGTGCTTGGTATCCACACACAGTCCAGTTCCTACACTGCGTATCTGAAATAGTAAATTAGTCACTGAATCTCCTCCTCCTATCACAAAAGAAGGCTCAAATTGTCTCAGATAGCAGCAGTATGTGTATTAAGATAGTTTTTAAGATTCTTCACTTAACTGCATGTCTGAGCTGGCAGGTAACAGCTGGAAGAAAGCACAGAACACAAAATGGGGCCCACTGCCAGCTGTACAATAGTCTCCAGCACACAGCAGAGCCCACTGGGGGGTTGTCTGGTGGTGAAATTTTTCACAGGTCTATACCTTATACATCTTCCCTTAGGCCTGTGCAAGTGTGAATATGCTACAGTAAATGTACAATAAATATTGCTCTCCTTGATTCTTAAGTACTTTAGATTTGTAAGTTGGGCCTGTAAGTCAGTTACTGTTGTAATAGTGTAATTACTGTGTAGTTATTATAGTAAATTCTACATGAATCTTTTGCTAAATTGTTTAACTTAAGCTATAGATTAAGTGATGTTAAGTTTAAGTGCTGTTAAACTGTTAGGCCTAAACTGTTGGTCAAGTTCAGGTCTAAGTATAGCAAGGGGGTCCACTCTGAACCTTGTGACTCCACAGGAGGATCTCCCTTATTCTTTTTTATCCTTACCTTTTTCCATCCCCAGCCTTCATGTAAGTAAGTTTTGGTTGACTTTAATTTTAGATTCACTGATTTTAGTTTGCTTTTTCTCTGCGTACTTTAACCCTCTAGTAAGCAGTAGAGTGAACCTTACAACGAACTTTGTTGTGCTTTCAGTTTTACATTACACCTGCTTTTGCCCACACCTTTGCCAGTGACTCTTCAAGCGACCCAAACCACTCATTCCCGAGAGTTGTGTGTTATCAATCCACGACCTCACTCCTGGGGTGATCCTATTCCCAGAACACAGCTGACTTTCAAAAACACGGATGGTTTTCCCGGCTTTCAGATGGGGAAGCTAAGGAGCACAGTAGCTCATCAGCACAGTTGTGAAGCCCTTTGGAAATACAAGATTTCACTACTGCTCAGCTGCTGCCTCTCCCTGGTCCTCCCTCTGGCATGTTCTGCTTTCTACTAAATACACAACATGCAGAACAAGCCAAGTCTCTGTTCTCGTTGGAGCTGAGCACTAATAGAAGCAGCTGCCTGCCCAACTGCCTGCTTTGATCAGGCCAATGCAACGGCAGAGGAGTTTTGGGCTTTGAAACACGTCAAGCAGATCTTTAAACGCTCGCTCGCACCTTACCCGCAGCAACCCAGTRCTGCAGCACACGGGCACCCTCACRAAAAACCCACAGCCTGTTTGCCCACTGCAGCTGTCAGAGCACAAACTTGCCTCTCCCCAGGCAGCTGCTGGAGGCTCCACTGGTGGGTAGAACTTCGGCAAGTCCCAGGCGACCTCGGTCATGAACCACCTGAAGCTTTTGCAGTTGAGGTTGTTGCGAAGCTCCTTCTGAGCGGCGACGTCGCCCGCGGAGAGGTGCCGGTACTCGGGTCTGCGCTGGTAAATGTACTCTGCGTATTCATCCATCCACACCTCGGCCACYCGCTTCAGGTTCTGTGGGGCGACAGCCACGGGGGAGAACGAGAGGGGAAACCACCTGAGAGTGCTGCACAAACCACCATTAGCATTCAGAGCAGCTCGCGTGTTCTTGCTCAGAAAGGATTTTCATTCACATCCACTCATTCTCTGCAGCTTCAGGACAAAGATTATTTTTATTACTCTCTAGTTCCAAGAGACTTTTAGAAAGATATTTTCAGTTGAGGTCAAAAGAGAATCCTGGCACTTGGCCATTATATCTAGTTCCTTGTGGCTAAGAAAAACAACATTAATCAAAAGTTGTTTTTTTCCCTTTTTTTCTGTAAGGAAACTAGTCAGAACATGATGCTGGTAAATACCACTGGACATTCAAAGGTCTCTGACAAAAAGCTGCTTTCTTAAATCCTTCTTATTGCATCTTTTATATCCATCTAGGAATGGGATTTGCAGTACTCCCTTCTGAAAAGCTTCAGTTCACAATACTCTTTCTTAGCACTATTTTTCCATTTTCTTGGGTAAAACTCTGAGATACCTCAGGAATATGGAACTTTCAGGCGATGACCCTTCAGAACACAAGCAAAGGATTTACCTTGTGGCAGCAGTACATTTCATTATTACTGTATAGCTTAATCCACTGTGCAGCTCCAAGACAGCCACAAACACCACCCTCTCAAGACAACCTGCTTGCCACAGCACCCTCAAGAGGGCTGGACCTTGGGCTGTTCTCTGGCAACATCAGGTACATTCTTGGTGCCCCACAGTAACATGCCATGTGCAGCTATGAGTCCTTGCATCAAGCTGGTCAGTCCAGCAGTGATTATTTACTACAAAAAAATTAGGAAGCTAAGAGTGAGCAGCCTGCTGACCCTGCCCCAAGTGCAGCCTCCACACCACAAGAGCAGATATTTACCCCAAACTGTGTGTATGATATTAGATGCCAAGAAATAGCCTTTCCTACACCTGTCTGCAGTCTCCTTCGAGCATTGTGGGAGTACACAAGAACCAAATACTGAATCAAAAGCAATACAGCTCCCTCCTGAAGAGATGGCATAGACAGGAGAGCGCTCTATCGCTCTGACAGGTCATTGCTGTGTTGAGGAATAAATCCAAATCTGTAACTAGGGCAATGCTATTAAACTGGGAAGCATTTTAACACTGAGCAAGCCACAAGACTGTAGAACAGCAGGGCACCTCTCTGTGGTTTTTAGTTTTGCAGCCTTCCTGCTCCTATGATTTTTTTCTCCCACCAGAGGGCAATGCAATCCCTCCTCAATTTGAAAACTAGCTGGAGAAACCCAGAGCAGGATAGGCGAGAGCTCCTTCCTCTTTGGGCTACACTAGATTAAGAAATAAGATGGAACAGAACATTCCATTGTGGAAAATTACAGCTTGCCCATTCAGTGGTCTGTGATGCTTGAAGCTGAGAGGTCTTTCAATCACCAGAACCAATCACCACGCTGAAGCCTGCTGCTCTTGGAGAGCACAGCTATAAAATGACTGAAGTATTATACAAATAAAGCCATATCTTGTTTTTATAGCCAGCGCCTGATCACAAAGTCCCTTCCCAGCACCCAGCAGTGGCTGATATCTGGAGCAGGGCAGTTGTTCACACACATACGCAGCTCCCCAGGCTCTTTTCCCTTTGTGCTACACACCCACCACTGCAAAACTGCTCAACTTGCACTGTACAAGTGCAATTCTCAGACAACAAAACATACATTTGCCTCCTATTGTGGGGTGGGAGGAGACAACAGCACAGTCACGTTGCAGTCAGACAACTGTCATGGGGAATGCCATTGCCACTTACTCTTGCCAGGCTGACTCCTGTGGGAACCTTGTATGGAACATATTTCCTGTAGATATGACCAACTCTAGAGCAAGGGATGTCCTCCATGCGACCTCCACACATCCATACCTGTGGAACAGCGGAGAAACACATTCAATCTTGGCTTTACGGAGGAAAATGAAATAGAAAAAAAAAGACTTCCAAATAATAAAAAAGCTTAACCCAGATTTTTACGTTGAAGTACACTCTTCCCAAATCCCCTCCCCTCCTAGTCCCAAATCCTATAACTACCTGCTTAGAGCCATGCAGCAAGCCTTGATTTAGCACAAGGGCTATCAAGCCTTCTCTACAGAAAAGGGAAAAAAATCTGAGCACGGAGAGAACAGCACACACCTCGCTTTAAACTGATATATGTTATTACAGCAATAGTAACCACAATAGTTAAACTGGGCTGCCATAAAAAACCCTGGGTGTAGTTGTGTAACGATGCTGTAAAAGGGAGGCCATCTCCCTAGTACAGGTGGTCATGTGTTATGCAAAAGGCTCCAGGGAATTCATGAGCCTGTTCAAGTGCCAGAAATCAGAAGAAACTGCTACTTTTTCCTGTGGTTATCACTGCTCTTTTATGGTTTCATTGCTAACACTCATTCATTGCTTTTGCAGCCTTACAATTAAGTGGAGATCTCTGCCTGGTGAACACATAAATAGCTTTAAAAAAGCCCYCAGGAAGTCACTAGAACACACTGCTAGTTGGAGATGACTACCTTGACGCTTGGTTAATGTCTAGATTGGGCCCAAAAGCTTCCTTCCCCAGCTGGGAAGATTTCACTTCGTGCCAGCGCTCTGCAACAACTTTCTTTTATTCTTTTTTTATAGCATGGATGTAATAATTTTGTCCGAGTGAACCAAAAGGAGATGCTTTGTAAACCAGCCAATCTACTTCATTCGCTTTAAGAAATATATTCATGTGCTTCACAGAAATATCCAATCGATACTTAAAGAAAAAGTACCCTTTAAGATGCCAAACAAATGACTTTCTGAATTCCTGAAGCAAGGCACTGCCTTGCCCTTCCGTTTGTCCCCAGATTCCATGGGAGTGCCCCGAAGGCCACGGATTTTGGGCAGGCTGATGCTGCAGGCTGGTGCAGTGCTCTTGATCTCCCTGTTCACTGGGGCTAATTTGAGCCACGGCAGTTCACTGTACAATAAGCTTAGTCAACAGCTTCACACAGAGCAGGCAATTCCATTAATATTCTACAGCGACAATATTAAATACTTAGCTCGGAAGAKAAATATTTGGCCAAGGCTGCTGCATAATTATTAGCTCTGACACTAAAGTCCTCTGGAGTTTCAGCTCTGTCTACTGGCCCTAATAATTACAGTCATTTGCTGACTGCGTATAACTTAATGGAGGTTGGTTGCTCTCAGTTAGAGAAATATTTTTCACCAGCAACTTTTGAAGTTCAAGATACTTAATTACATGTCATTACGGTGAGAGAGACAAGAAGAAAGTTGACAAACACTCCTTCTACAGAATTTCATTCCTTTTGTCCCTGCTGAGTCCTGAGAGCCTGGTACAGAAAAGATGAAAAAAGAAACTAGCACTCAGCTGCTGTGAAGTTTCTTGTGGAATTAGAAATGCGTCTTATTGTGCAGTGATTGTGCTTTTGACTGCAGAGGGCCAGAGCATGATTTCGCTGCTGGGACATTAACAGATAGGCTGAGGAAACAAGAATTTGGGCATGCTTTGTGTTTCTATGACAGAAATGGTTTGTGCAAGGCTGTAAGAGCTACGACAGATCTGGGAACTGTAAAAACCTGCAGGAGCAGCAGCAGGAGCCCAGGGCTCAGTTGCACAGACAACAGCCCGCACTACCCTGCACTGCACCCTGCAGCAAGAAGCCTGAGGGGTTCACAGCAGCTGCATTTCAGTGAAGCACAAGCCTGGCTGCAAACACCAGCCTGTTACCCTTGCTGCCTGCCCACAGGATGCCTCCCCTGCCCCATCTCCAAGGAAAGGCTTTCAGTCAGGCCGCTGTGGATACACTTCTCTGGAACACGATGTCCCTGCGTAAGGCGAGCGGCAGAGCCCTGCAGCCAGTACAGCTGGAGAGGAGAGAGCTGTCCTCGTGCTGCAGAGCTGGTGAAGTGGTAACAGCACTGATCACAGAGCCCTGCGCTGGAGAGGCAGCAGCAGTGGGAAGCTGGACAGAACTGAGGCTGTGTTGGGCCAGAAGCTACAAGCTGGTAAAAGACTCCAGGCATGAGAGACAACATTACATGAACAAATGCAATGATGTGATCAGAAAAGCTACTTAACTGACTTACTTAATAAGTAAAATCTAACATCAGTTTTACTTGCTCTTTTCCAGATCATGCTTTAAAATATTTACTGCCAAACAATGCTGCAGTGGAGGCAATGGAAAGCTTCCTAATCCCTGCTAGCAGAGCTCAGTGACCCTTTCAAGGTACTTTGCCAACTCTGTGCCTTTTTAACGTTGTCTCATGCTGCAAGTGACAGTATGGCACCCGCAGTACAAATCTAATTTTAAAGGCATGCTTTCCATTCATTCGTTGCTGCTTTGATTTATTTTATTAGTGAGCTGCTTTGTGTGGTGACAGAACTCATTACAACCTCCATAAAGACAATTACCAATCCTTATCTATACAACTGGAAGAAGGGGGAGAGGGAAAGAGCGTGATATGCATTGGTAAAACACAGCTAACAAAAGCTTTAGAGAGCCAGAGCTAAAGGTCAGGGAATCGCATCCAAGGGTCTGTCAAGGAGTAACTGCAAGGGAAGCAAACCTAAAATAGCTGTGTGCTAGCTGAGGGAACACTTCCACTCAGTTACTGATATTTGGTAGTTTTAAAACAAGGGTACAGTTCCCAGGCATGACACACCAGAACTGCTAAAAATACCGTGCTGTCAGACAGCTGAAACAGTGCTGGGCTGTGGGGCAGCAGCTCGTGCCTTCCCTACAACACTGACTGTCACTCACTGCCTTCTCCTTAGGCCAGGGGAGCCAGCTTCTTCTGGGTGTTGTACAGATCGTGCCTCACTCCCTGGCTGACATGACAGTGAACGTCAGAGCCTGAACTTGCACCTGATTTCAAACAGCCATTTACGCCGTAAGAACAAGAATTAAAGCTGGTCAGGCAGACAGTGCTTCTTACAATAATCTAATCAGATCTCATCAAGAGAGAACAGGAAATTTCTCTTCCTCCTCAGGCACAATTTTGCCAATCTTCATTTTGGGCTTGGAATCCAGCAGCTGACAGATCTGCTAGAATTAAGAGAAAACCTGGCTACACTGAGGTCAACAGGCACACTGAACAGATTTAGCTAAGGCCACAATCTCACCCTAATAATAAAAACTACACAAGGGAAATAAAATAACAACAGCAGTGATATTGCTTCCATCTTCCCAGCGGCCTGGAGAGCTGTAACTCCATATTCATAAAGCAACTCCAGGGCCTTTGATTCAGTCAGCATGCTATGAAAGCAGCAGATAATATGCCACCTATTCTCTACATGGGAATGTTATGCTGATCCAATTCCCYTTCTGCAATTTCAGAAAACAATGTCAGGTAAGACAGCTGAACCTCTCCTCTCAAACACACAATACAATGCTGCAGTTGGTGTGTGAACACAAATTATCTGGGTATACAAGGTTTATGGTTTCCAAAGACTGCACCATGGCGAGCCAATGCTTCCCAAGAGAGGGAAAAAACACAAAGGGTAGTTAAGCCTTGAAAATAAAGCTGCTTCTGCAAGGCACAACAGAAATGAAGACCATGGGATGGACCAACAGAGAGCAGCTGGCTGGTTGTGTGAGCACACACTGAGAGGTGGGAAGAAAAGGACACAGAGGATAAGTCAAGGRGGTTCTTCGCATAACAAGGTAGATGAGAGGATGAAAGCAAGGGCAACTAATAATTCAGGAAAATTGTAATCCTCTATACTGGAAGCATCAGCTGCTCCTGCTGCTGGGACTTGGTAATCTCTATGAGATTAAGGTAGCTTGTGAGGCACTGGGATCTGTGTTTCCACAGCATCTTCTCACACATCACACACCAGTACAGCCCCTCCTCACCGTATGGAGCATTTGAGAGTAATGACAGCACTTTTAATAACCACATTTCACAGAGTGGAGGGGAGCACTTCCCTGCTGCTGCTTGGTGGGAGGCTGCTCAGGAACCAAGCAGAGGGTGAACAGAGACAAAAAATTCGAGTCAATGGCCTGAAACTGATCTGTCCATCACCAGATAGGAAGGGAGAAAAAGAAGCCACCCTGTACTGCAGCTGAGAGCCTCAGAATTAAGCAGCATGTGCTGGCTAAAAAAAAAAACCCACAAAAAAAGTAGCAGAATGCCCAGCCTGTTCCAGTGTGGGCAAACGTGAGCTGCTGGAGAGTGGTGTGAGTATGTGCCTGGAATAAGCAGTGGAGGCTCACAATCAGCACTAACTTCAGCAGCACAAGTAGAAATGCTGTCAGAAGGGATCCCTTGGCAGCTGCACCCGAACTATGCACCTGCCAGAGCCCAGTGGCAAACTGGGAATCAGAAACGTGCTGCTGGCATGGGGCAAAGGAGATGCAGGCTTTGGACATGCCAACAGAAGCTATGCAGCACTCGYATTTGTTGGAAAACACGTGATGTGTTTTATGCTGTGGAAATCAGAAGCAATCCATTCAAGTTGATGGTTTGGGAAAAGGATCTGGAAAAATGCAATGACCTAAAATCACCAGGATACATGCAATGGCTTTTTCCTATTGCTGAAGGAAGAAGTGAAGACCCCAAGTACTGACCAGCTCTTTTGTCTCCCCTTTAATTGTTCTTTTCAGGGCAACTCTCAATTTGGCTTGTTTGCACCGAGCCCTTTGAATTCTACAAAGGCTTTACAACCTCTAAATTACAAGAYAAACAYTACTAAACCTGAAATTTAGATAAATCTAGAACTAGATTTATCATCTAGTGAGGGACATTCTGGATTCTCATTCTTTGCTCTTCAAGTATAATGTGCAATTAAAGGATTGAGCACCACACCACTCAAGATCTGAGGTACAAAGTACATCTATATTTATGCTTGTAAAAGTCAGAGACATCCCTTTTTACTCTTCTGTTTCCCCATACCCAAAAAATCAGAGACTATATATTTATGGAAGAGAGGCGTGAAGCAGTTTAGTGAAGATTACATAAGGCAAACAGAATAGAAGGCACAAAAATACTTGAAAAGAGGCAACATGATCTCAAATAAAACTGAGCGTAGACAAGTGCTGTACAAAGTAGCACTTGCAGAAAGGAACAGTTTAAATGCTTCATATATATTGCTCCAAATTAAATTCATTTTTGTCAAAAAAAAAATGAAGTGGTTACGTAGGCAGCTATTAAATTGTGGTTAGAAGAGGAAAGGCCCATTGTAACTTTGGGTAAAGCATTCAGTTTTGTTCACGTGATCAGAAAGATAAAAAAGACCTGGAAAAACTGTAAGAGAGGAGAGGCAAGGAAGTGACTCCAAAAAAGCAAAATCCCTACTTCAATGAAGCCCACTTAGCAGAAGAACCACGGCTGTAGACTTGGGGGCAGCAGAAAAGAAAGGTGGCAAGTGCCCCTCAGAGACAGCCGTGAATGCTTGTTTACCCCTTCTCCAAAATACAGGAACATACTCCAAGGTCAGCACCTGGGAATTCRCTTGTAACTACCACTGGAGCCTGAGATCTGCCTGTTGTGTCTGGGGGTGACCTGAAACAGAAAATCCCTGACCTGCAGCAGTGCTGGGTTAGAGGCACTGAGCTGCTCTGGAGAGAACACAGGTCAAGAGAAGGAAGCAGTGCCTGTTTTCTGCTTGAATATCGAATGGATAGATCAATTCCTTCCRTTCTGATCCAGAAATTTCTGTTGTAAGGGATTGGTAAAACCCAGCAGTTAAGGTTAGAAAGTTCACCCATTTTTTTCTGCCCCTCCTGCATGCAATGTTTTCTAGTGATGTTTGATGTACATGTTTCATACGAGGTGCACAGCTTCTAGWGTTTGATCCACCCTCTAGCTAAATGTTTTCTGAGGTGTTAAACACTGATGCTTTCTCTGTTGGCTTGCCGGCAGATTTCTGCTCAGAAGGAAGCAGAGCCAGCTGATAACAGAAATATGTATGATCTCCAAAAAGAAAGGCAAGAGGCTCCTAAATGAACTTGTTTATTTCCAGTCTCTCAGCAACACAGAGCCCTAGATTTTAAAATAAATGCAAAAYCAGTCAAGCACAGTCCATGAATAGCCAAAAAAAAATATGCTTAAAGAAAAAAAAAAAAAACCAACTAAAGCACAAAACAACCCCCAAAAAGCTCTGTATTCCTGGTAAAGCTTGAGAAGGCCAGATCCAATGCAATGGATCAAACACCAGCAGTACAAAAGACTACCTGCACCCACAACGCCCAGGCACAGGAATGGATTCTTTGTTAATGCTGGGCTGTAAATCTGGCACACTTAGAATCTGAATTCCCATGAGATAATAAATAATGTGAAAGCAGGTRCCCCATGCCTAAAGCCAGAGCTTTAAATTATTTGACAGTGCACCTTTAACTACAAAATCTCAGTCTGCTTCTAAAGGTAAAAACGTAGCTCTGAGCTCGCCAGGAAATGTCATAGCTTCATAAATTCTATGAACAAACCTTCTATTCTTGCAATTCCAGCAGAATTATTAAATCTATCAGCCACAGATGAATGTATCAATTTATCTTAATTTCTGAAAATACACTGAGCCCCTTTCAGCGAAAACTTCATTTTTCTGTTGCACAATGAAAGAAAAAAAGGGGGTCTTTGCAGAGATTAATTAAAGCAAATTTATCCCTCCATAAATTACCATCTCTGGACTGAAATAAAACACGGCGTGTTTCAGAGGGGATAAGCAAACAGATGAATGAAGTAGTCTTATTTCCTGCAGATCAAGCAGTGTGACTGTCTGCTGTGGCACTGGAGACAAAGGGCTTGCCCAGCCACTGTCATCACTCTTGGAAACCAGCATTTCCAGAGAGGAAGAGGCTGAACACTGCCCCTGCCCCTCCCGCAGGGARTGAGTGCCTCACACAGTTCCATTACATACAACACAAAGATGAAATGGCTCTAACCATAATGACACCCCCAAAAAGGGTGCCATCACCCCTCCCTTCCTGCCTCAATTACAGAGGACAAGGGACATCCAAGGTGACTTATGGGTTGTTGTGGGCAAACGATAGAAGAAAAGACTGTCTCAAAATCAGTGTCTTTTCTCCCACCCTTTGCTGCCCAGTRGCACACAGGGTGTATGGATGGCAATATGGCTTGCTGAGGACTGATATCCTTTGAAAGGCACAGACATGGAGATTTAGGAATGTGTTTTGTGAGAGATCAGCCATAACTTGTCAGGGGACACTTGCAGAATTTTAGCTGCTGAAGCCAAACTGYGCGCAACAGTAGCAGCCCTGCTGTCTTCTAGCCCCATGCCGAGGCGGCATCCAGGCACCTGTCAAATTACATATTCCACCTCTGAAAGAGAAACCCCAAACAGAGTTTAACACAGAAATCTTTACTCAGTTTGCTCCAGGCTACGGAAAGGATTCCCCCCACTGAAGAGAAGACTGGCCACCTGCCTTCAGGGGTTTGGGACATTCCAGTGGGTTTCCTAGATTGGATTTCAGGGTGTCATATTCCAAGATAACACAGGTACCAGCAGTCTTGGTGGGTTACAGTGACTTGTTACTCTCATTCATTTTCCGTCAGCTGGCTAACTCAATTTTTAAGCCCTCAACTGACCAGCTCGGTCAATCAGTCAGTAGCAGAACTGTCCYCAAGCCAGGCAGATAGTGATCCAAAGTCCGTGCCAGTAACAGTTATTACTCCACAGTTGTTGAAGATTTCTTCCCACGTAAGGAATAGCCTGAGCCCCTCACAGCCAGGAGTCAGTCTGGTTGACTCTAGGCAGAAAGCTGCTCTCATCTCTGGAAACTCAAGCTGAGGACTGAGGTCCTCCTGGAACTGGAACCCTCCTTCCCTCAAGGAGGAGAGTATTTCACCATCTTGCCAGGGCGAGCACTCAGAGAGCTCCACACAGGCTRACTTACCCTTGCTGGGAAGAGTGCATGCACCAGGAGCTGTGACCACAGCACGGGGACACCCCAGCTAATCCTGCTCCAAAACTRACCCTCACAAGTGACTGCTCACATCAGCACTGCTGCTTCTGTGCACTATCTTACTACTGCCAGCTCTTTCACCTTTAGTCACACGCAAAAGCAAGGACAAGACAGATCATTCACATTCTGCACCTCAGAACAATTCTTACTTTTCAAAACAAAAGTAATTTCCAGAGAACATGGCTCACCTTAAAGGATATTTCATACTGCTCTCCTCCCCATATCTCCAGACCTGCATCATACCCTCCCAGCTCCCAGAACCACTTTCTATCGACTGCAAACAGTCCTCCAGCCATTACAGGAGACCTTAAGGAAAAACCAGACTCCATATTACAAACACATTCAAAGACACAGATCTCTAGCTAAACATTTAAAAAAACAAAGCAAGATTTGACAAATGTTCTTTTCACCACCCAGTGCCTTTACAGCCCTGTCAGAGCATCAAACAGTTGTTTTGGTGTTATCTACTGATTTCCCACTTGCAGATGAGGAGGACCAGACCAGGCTCCCTTCAGAACCAGCCAATGCCTCTCCTCCAAACAGGCAGGGATTGACCATAAAGTGACAGGACTCCACCTCTCCCCAGGGGACCCGTATGCTACACACACAGTGCTCTGCCTCAGTCGTAGGATTGAGTCTTTGAGTTTGACCTCAAATAGTGTTTTGTTGGGTTTTTGATTTTTTTTTTTTTTTTTAAATGCTGCAGAAGTATAAAGGACAGCAAAACTGTCTCAATGCTGGCAAGCACAGCAATAGCAGAACACAACTTGATCACAGATTTACTTCTGCAATGCACTGTAATCATCAAAATTGCTGTAATTATTCTGTTAGGTTTTCTTCTTTCCCCACCTGGGAATGACACATAACCCACCACTGGTTTGTTAGTTTTGGCAGAGCATTAGGGATACTAAGTCATGTTTGAAAGATCTCAGTAATAAATGACCACATTAATTGTTACACATTACAGTTTTCAATGAAATGTTAACTTCTGCAGGAATTAAAGAAGCAAAAAAGGGCAATGAAAAGGAGAGTGTTCACAGCTACTATACAAAGCATTTCTTTTAAACCAACAAAGCAAACAGCTGCCAAAAAAGCAAGTAGCTTAACACCAGCTTCTGACTTTTACTGTGCTGAGGTGTAAACCAACCCCTGTAGCAGGGTGTTATTTCATTAGCTGGCTCTTAGCACGCTGCGTTTCAGGAACTTACTCAAAGGGATCGCTGGGATCAGGTTTCTGCAACTCAGGAGGAATAGGGATCCTCTTGTAATACATCTCCCAGTCGAACGCCCCTCGCATTGCGTCTCCAGCCTGGGTCTCGTACCCAAAGTGGTCGTGATCAATAACATCAATCATCGGGCACACGATAGTCTTGCGGTTTCGGGCAATGCGATCTGAAGATTGGAGAAACATGTTAGAAAACCTGCACCGGCTGGTTCCTCTGACCATGAAATTGCAAAAGAAAAAGCATCAAAATATGAAGTTGTCCAGGAAGGACATAGCTTTCTACCTGTTCCTTCTCTCTTGGGCAGATGCTTCAATTTCTATCAATGTATCTGCTATTTCTGCAATAATTGAGATAAAAACACCCATCACCCAGAAGCAGAATAGGAAGACACAGGGACACTACCGCAGATAACTGACTGCCAGACCTCTTGCAGTCGGTGAGCTGCCCTCATTTCCCCAAGCGACCAGGACCTGAACCCTTTCTGTGCAGATCCAAACCCAGGGAATAACCCCCTGCACCACCCAGCCCTAATTGCCATGCCAGGATCCGGCAGGAAGCGTTTCAGGCTAATGGCATAAGTACTCTCAGCAGGCTCAAGAAATGCAAGTGTTACGTCCTCCCCTCCAACCTTTTCTTCCAAGCAAATAATACAACACAGGATTAATTCCTGCATAAACATCTGGAATTTCTTAAATACTTTATTACCGAGACAGTCTCTTGTTGGAAGTTAACTCTCAGAGCAGAGGCCATAAATGATGTTTCAGCTTCCAAAACACATCTCACAGAAATCCTTTCTGTGCTTTAAAAACCAAAGCCTACTCTTCGTGTTCCCATTTAAATGGCATTGAAGCTAATTCTGTCCTCCCTCCCTGGGGCTCGTAAAGCTGCAAATGTTTCAAACTATTGCCAGATATAAACTGTAGTGAAAGCAACAGGATAACCATCCATCAATCCTGCGGGAAAATCTCACTCTTTCTTAAACCTCCACCTGACTATTGTTGCCACAGCCTATTTGACAAAGTCACACCTCAGAGAGCTCTGACAGGTCACTTGCAATGGGGCTGTAAAGGAGTTTGGTACTGGCCAGAGGCAGACAGGTACCAGAAACAGGAGGCACTGTCCTTTCAATTAGTCATCCTTGAAAAGAACTGACACCTCCTTAAAGATGAAGCGCTGCCTTGGAAAAGAGTGCCCATGTTCTACAAATACACACCAGCAGCTCTCGTTCACAAGAAGTATTTTTCACAGGCTTGCAGACTATGAAGCTAAATATAGTYATACGGGAGATTAAACCCCTAAAAGCTACTCAAAAACTGTACGTAAAGATCTTTTCTGTATCATCRAGCCATTCCTCTCTGCAAGCTGCTGAATGACCATGTGATAGTTTACTCTTCTAGCAAGCTGTAAATTATTTAAGATTTCATTTAACAAGGAAACAGAAGAATATGATCTCTGCTTTTTAATTAACAAAAGCATATCACAGGGTTATTGCACAGTGCAGGACTCCAGAACAGAAAAAAAATCTTGTATTAAAGTCTACAAGTTGCCAACACTTCACTCGAGTCTGTGCTTGGTTTGTTCTCCCTTTTATGACGTTTCACATCCCTTTTATCCGCTTACAGCATGAGGGGAACGCAGGAGGTGGGAATAATTCCAACCCCATCCCACTCACCTAACAGAGGTGGCAGCCAGTTGACGTTGGCCTCGCAGTGGGAATCCAGGAAGGTGATGACATCCCCGATGGCCACGGAGGCCCCCAGCATGCGGGTTCGGATCAGCCCCTCCCGCTTCTTGGTCCGCAGGATCCGCACGTTTGGGAACTGGGCCATGTAATCTTCCAGGCGTTTCTTCAGGTGTTCTGTGTGGAAAGGAGACATTGGAACACTGTAATAACTGAAATTTGTTAAAAATGCAGTTCTGACTTAACCAGAAGGAGATGTCTTTGGAAGTAYGGCCTCAACAGGTAACACACACAGTAAGAGGAAAAAGGAAATAAGAATAACTTCTTTTAAATCCAAGGTCTAAAAATAACTGCCTAACCAAGACTTTTGAAGATGTTCCAAAACCTCACAAGCAATTAAAGAGAGGGAAAAAACAAAAGGAACAAAGAGTATAAGATGAGAAAGAAAGCCACGGAGGAAGAAGAAAAAGAATAAAAAGACAACTGGCAGACCCTGAGCCAGGATTCTTGGACACTTGTGGAAAACCAGTGTAACTTAGAAGAGCCACAGGGGAATTCATTTGCAGAAGGAAACCGCACTCAGGGAATTTAAGTTGTGTTTGGTTTCTTCAAAACACACAACATAACCATCCACTCATGCATAAATAAAAACCAGCAAAAAGCCTAGTCAGACACCCGTCCAAGCTGCAAGGCAGGCACAGCCACAGTGTGTATGGGGATGGCTTCACTAAATGCTTATCAGAGGAGATTTGCATTTAAATATGGAAATATTTACRCTACCGAACATGGACTGGAGCCACATCTGAATTAGCACAGACACTGGCAGTCACCACGATTAACAAGAATTCAAACAGGACAGCTACAGAGAAAGATCACTGAGTGATCAAAACAATGGACAGCTTGTTCCAAAGTGGAGATAAAAAGTTTGGTCTACACAAAGAGTGAGGGGAACACAGCTGTCTTTACATCAAAGAGTGAAGCAGCAAAGAAAAACCTAAAAATAAGCTGAGCTGACGCTGGCCTCATCATTAATGGGTCGATCTTTAGGCATCTGAAGTTTTGACAGCAAACTCCATTCAGAGGGTGCCAGGGACTGTTCATTAATGCCCCACACCACCCACTGCCATCAGCAACTGATGCAGAAAAGAAGCCTCACCAGGGAAAACTCAGTGTGTCAAATCTAAGCAAGTAACTCTTCATAAAATCTCATACAACAGAAGTTCAATAGAGACAATCACTGAAATACAAATAACCTCACAGGGTTATTTGCCTTCTATAGGGAACACATCCCCTCCACTCTGTACAGCACATCTTCCTCAGCTTCCAAAGCAGGCATGAAAGGCAGGGGCTGGAAAGGCCAACAGCAGGAAAGTGTCCCTGAACAGGGCACCAGGGAGGCTGGGCATTGGAACAGCTCACTGAAAAGAGCAAAGGAGCACATAAACTTAACCTAGTTAAGAGCTCTCCCCCTTATGCTGACCTGGCAACTGTGCAAAGGGGCAGAATCCCTGTGATAACACACATTCTGTGCCTGCTCTTTGAAGCAGCCATCACATGCCCTCCTTCAAAGATCACCCAAATGCACCTCCTTGCTTTTGAGGTATTCCTAGCAAGCTCTTTGCCCTGTTCAAAGCTTTGTTTAACATTCCCCAGGATTTATTTTTTTTTCCACAAATCCATTTTAGTGTTTTGCCTAACAAGTCCAATTGTCCCACAATATCTACATAGGTTTCCCTGCTCAATAGAGCCCTCAGGACTTCTGGGTGTCTAATGTGCTTTTCCCTCATCCTTTTCAGGTCTCTTCTGAACAGATCCTCTCAAGCAACCAGAAATTTTGTCCACTCAATTACAGCTTTTTCAAATAAGGGCCTTCCACAGAGACTAGACATATTATTAGTGCAGCTGCCTTCCTCCTGAGGCAGTGGGTAGACTTAAAAAGAGAAAAAAAAAAACAGAAAGAAAAGAAAAGCTACCACTGTTTAACATCAGAGCTCATCCCTTGCCATTGTTAGTTTATCACAAAAGATTGCTCCATCGGAGAGAACAAACAATCCTCACTTCAAGCATAAATCAGCTAAGCCCAAGCCGGGATGCAGACCTTAGTTAATGTACCCAAGACAAGATAAACACGAGAGTGGCTGCTGGTGCTCATAATAAAGGAGGGAACCATCACACAGAAACTCTCAGTCTGATTCCCCTAACAGTAGCCAGAGACAGGTAACAGCAGCGCTTGGAAGACCAGACCCCACAGTATTTACATTATCCAAACCAAACCTACAAAGCACTGGAAAGTCTTAAAAAATCAAAAGCTCCAAACCAATGGAAAATATATAGAGACGTTCTGCAGCTCTTTATTTTGATTAAAATGAGAAAATGAGACAGTGAAAGATCCCAGAGGTTTGTATTTCATTTGTGTGCTCATCACTTCGTTTTAGCATCACACCCCCATCTGAACTGTTGAGGTTTGTGGTGCGATTTCACCCGTGGTGACCCCCGAAGGCAGCTGAACCCAGGGGCACGAGCACGGCATGCTCAGCCTGACACCAAACCCCAGCATGTCCTGGGATCTGCTCTCACACATGGAGACACACACACACCACAAGGTGAGTGCAGAGTCACTGATGGCTGGGAGAACAAGGACAAGCTGCAGGTGCTCCATCAGCACCGGTGTACTCGCYCTGCTGCAAGGGACACACCTGCTGAGGGCTGTCCTGCAGCCAGAGGGATGATGCTCAGGTAAGCTCCTCCCAACTGCTGCAGAAAAATCCATGTTTGATCGTTGCATTTTATAAGGTTAAGGCTTCTCTATCACGAACTGCAAGTGGGCAGAGTTTATTGCATCTACTTTCCCTGACTGAAGAGTCACAGAATTCCAAGCACCCTCACAACACACAAAACTCAACAAAACGTGCATTTCAAAGACAGAGATTTCTTATTTCCTTATCCCCGTGCTATTCCTGCCACCTAGCCTGGCTTCTATACAGATAGAAACCAGTTATTTCATTCTATTTCAAATATTGTCCCAATTAAGCCAAATTTTGCTCTTAAAAGAAAATTAAAAATCCCCAAACAAGTGGCATTAACTGCTACAAAATTTTATGAAGCTTTAAAAAAATATATTATGGAATCTTGTCACACTGAGTAATTTTTATTACAAGGGCAATTTTCTTTAATTAAAGTTGTTAGGTGAACTGGATGGATTCCAATGGCTGCACCTATGCTGGGCAGAGTAACACAGCCCAAACATATAAATGAGAGTAAGATTATCTGCAGGTTAAAAACTAGGCTGGTAGTTAGCTAACAGTCTTTATAATAAACTTGATGTACAGTGTATACATTAACAGTACAGGTCAAAAACTACTGCTTTCTTTACTTTGAGCTGTAAATAAAGCTGTGTGAAGAGAGTAGAGAAGCTTYAACAGCCAGCCTGCTTTACAGAAGCAGCCCTAAACCTTTCCAAAATAAGRCATTTTTTCCCCCTAGGTCAAATTTCCATGGTGGGCTTACTGTACTTCTACTGGCCTCATCCAAGCAGAGCTGCCCTCAGATRCCACTAGTCTGGTGACCACTTGTAGCACAGCAAAGACTTTCCAAAATGCAAACTCCTCATGTTCAGTTGACTTTTCATTCCAACACTGCACTCCTACCACCTGAACAGGCACCTGAGAAATTCAAAACCAAGCACATGCAGAAAACAGAGGAGGACAGAAGAGACCAAGGATTTTGGGKTTTTTTTTACAGCTTAAAATCCTTATAACATCTGTGCAGTATTTGGCAGGGGAGTATCAATATTTGCTATAGAAAAAAAAAATAAACTCATTTTAAGTGCCAGCCATGACTTGAAGCTATTATAGAGATTTATGTCCTGAGAAAGAACTGAGTGAAACACTCCCCCTTGTCCTACCAGTGCAACATTTCATGGTTCAYACGACACCATCAGCTTTGGTTTCTGAATTTTTACACTGCACAGCACATCTGCAGCTCTGGTGCCCTGGCCATATGGGTATCATCAACCCAATCCAGAAGGAACAGCGCTGCAGAAATCCGAAACATTCCCAGACACCTTCCCACGTTACTCAGATGCCACTGGAGACACCAAAGGTCCCCCTGCCCTACAGGATCCTGGCGCCTGCCGAGGTGCTTGGCTGTAGACTCAGAAGGGTGAAGATAACAWGAGGATGGAGGAGTCACTGCACCCTGAAAATCCAGGGAACTCCTCCGTCCCGCTGAAGGGCACATGGCACGGGAGCAGAGGACTGCAGGATCTGCAGAATTCCCTTCTAAGCAGACAGAGACATTTCCCTTCCCTGCAGGTTATTTTGGCTGCTTTCCAACACCAAAACCTGAAGTGCCACCGTGCATCTGGCATTTGTTTACAGGCTATCCCAGCCTGCCAGCCCTACCCTCCCACACACAGACATGCTTGTTTAAGATTACAAATGAATCCGTTCATTTTCACTTCGATACTTGGCCCTAACGTGCTGTTTAACAATTTAAGGATGAATTACACTTCTTCCTGAATCCATCACAAYGTGCAAGCCAGGCCTCCCTGAAASAGAAGATTCTAAATCATTGAAATTAACTTCTCTCCCTGTCTTGGTGCAGATGAGTAATCCTTTGAAACAGCAAAATGTGCCGTTATCCAAACAGGCAGCACTTACACTAGTTTTAATTTTCTTTCAATGTTTTCACGCTCTGATCACTGAAGTTGGTTGGGAGGATAATAAATTGATTTAACAAATTTTACTATGAGCACCAGTCTCAGTAATAGAAAACTGATTAGGCTGATCACAGCTTTCCAAACTGAGTCTTCTTATAAAGAAGAAAAGGCCTGGGAAGGGAGAGAATTAATATTTGTTGCTTCACTGATTACAGTTCCGGGGTGGACTCCAAAAGAGGAGGGGGCCCCATTTCCACTGCCCATTCTGCATCAGTGTTGGGTCTCAGCACAACTGTAGGAATAAAACCTGGGGGGGAACAGGGTTTCTCTGCATGGGATAACAGCTGGAAGTGTACATKACCCACTTGGTAATATAGCATGGTTTAGACTTTAACAAAGATTAAAAGGGTTTGCTGAAAATCTTACTGATTTTGTTCTCTTTCTAAATGTTTTAAAACCAAGCTTCCATTTAGGTACAATAAAGAGCACACAAGTGGAAGTGTGCAACCCAAATAAACCAGATTGCAAGTTATTGGGGCAAAGACCACTGGTGTGAGCCTGTGCTGTGATAAACTCAGGTGCATGAAATTCTGCTGTCCTGTACCATCAGTTACTCCTTCAGTTTGCMAAGGGAACTTTCTCAGTGCTTCCTCCACCCTACAGCAGACATCCCAACCTGGCTCAGGTATGGCTTCAGGAGACACTAGTACTGAATGAGGAGACAAAAGTGCAATTTTAAAATGGGAAAATTCACCTTTACTAGCATATAAATGCACCCAGACCCCAAGGAAAGTTTAGTAGGCTGCATTTCCAATCAGGGAAATACACAGGGAGTAATCATCTTAGTGAGAGCATAACCTCTTCATCTCTCAGGAAAGTTTAATTTGGAAAGGAGTCTATTCCAACTGCTTCTTTCTGAGGGAATCCAGAGGAATCCATTTACTTATCTTTCCTTCATGCTGTAAAGGTTTAAACACCTTTTGTTCCTCAGGAGCAGTGCAGCCAACCTGTGAKGTATAAACCAGTTCTCAATTCCTGCCCACTGACCCCCTGGCCAACCCACAAGATCAGTTTTTTCCCCTTCTGCCATAACCCATCCTTCCCAGGGGAAACAGCCAAGTCATTCTCATTAGTCTACTCTTCTCCCTTCCCATTTCATTAAATATGTATCAACATTAAAGCACCCATTTAGCTTTTTCCCTCTTCTGTTGACTACATTTCATCTAAAGAGGGGGTTTTGTGACTCTCTGCCATTTCCTGTTGATTGCTTTTAACCTCAGAGCTGCAGGTTTTGGCCTACACAGCCTTCRTAGCTGCAGAACAGGAGTGAATTCCTCGCAGTACACTTAATATTCAGCTCAAGTTTGATGTAGCCATGGTGACTGCCAGGAAGGGCATTACTGCCCCAAATACTGCCTTCAACCCGAGGAATCTCTGCGCTCATCTTAAGGCCACATCAGCAGCCTTGACTACCCAGTTGTTTAACCAAGGCAATGCCCTGCTCTCTAAAAGTCTTTAATTGCCTTGAAACTACATCATCAACTGCTTTCTGAGCACTGGAGWGACAAGCAGCAGTGCAAAAGCATCTCAGAAGTTTGTTCCAAAGCCTCCTCTGTGCCCAGGGAGTGTGTCAGGATACAGCCACTGCTGACACTGATCTACTGCACAGCCTATCAGGACATGAACCTAAAGTCTACGACCAACAGCAAGGGCAAAACTTGCCACCATTTGAAGAGATGCAGGCAGATGAAGTGTTAAGACAGTTCATACTGAAACATTTTGGAAGATATCAAAGCTGTGAGATTAAAGCCTTAAAAGTCATTGAGTTTTGCTGGGGAAAAAAAAAGAACCAAAAAAAAAAAAGATGCCAAAACAAACCAGTCCTCGGAGATTTGGCTTTGTGCATGAATAGTGCTGATAAAGGCAAAGAACTTCTTGGCCTGAAAGTATTTACTCTGTGCAAACCATCAAAAAAGGAAATATTCCATAAAGAGCACAAGGATTGACAGAGAATTCTTATCCAGACTTTTGTCTTGTTAGAGAATAGTCCATGAGGCCCAAGATGTAACTCACTTGAAAGTGGCTTTGATTTGGTAGGAATGCACCCCTTCGGATCCCAAAGGCTCTGATCTCAAGCATCTAAGTGAGGAAGAACAACTATGAGGCCTAAAATTAATAGCACAGGACTACAGAGTTTTTGCTTCGGGGTTGCAGTCAAATGGAATATTGGAAAACTAACTGATAATCTTTCATTCCTACAMTGATGCTCAAACATTAATAGCCACAAATGACGAAGCAAAAAGTCTTGTAGTCTGTGTGTCAGAGAACAGAAAACAAAGTATTTGGCAAATGAAAAAATTACCAATACAGCTGCAGGGAAAAYACACACAATTGACTCACAGTAACAAACTCAGCCACATCAGAAGTATGTTCTACAAACTCACACTTTACTCTTCTTCTAGACCTCTTCACCATCAGTTCCCAACACTCTTGTTTACTTTACTCACAAGAAATGMAGCTATTACAGTAAGTCAGTGACATCTGCTAGAAAGGTCAATAAATCTATTAAATCCTGAAGCACAAATCCAGGCCTGTTCACAGCTGTACTGATACCAAGACTAAACCATCTTGTGGGCAATCCCATTCTCAAGTAACACATTAATTTTATCTGGATGACAGAGGACAGGGCAGGACTGATAGCTGAAGGTACCTGCTTTTAAATCTGGAGCTTTGGCTTCCCCTGCTCAGCACAGTTAAACTACTGTGTTCCATCAGTGCATCCCTCTTGTGGGTAACAGGCAACAGTGGTCCTCAGGAATTCATGCTACAGTGAGAAAATGGTGTGCCATTTCTTTGCTAAGAAAATATCACTGCAATTAAAACTAGAAAACAAATGTGGTTTAGTTAATCCGCTTTTMTTTTTCAGTTGAAGCAGCATTACCTTCCAATTTTCTCAAAGTGTAGAAGCTTCCACCTTTATCAAAGTSCCTATGTGGAACAGCTGCTTTGTTAATACTACCCCAAACGCAGGTTTAAATAGCAGAAACTATGATTACCAGTAATAGATATCATATATGGGCACTGGCAGAGGGTGTTTGAATCACACTTCTAATTAACTTCTATAGAGAAGCAGCTGTAAAGCATTAAACTGCTGATTTGCACTGCAGCTGGCAGATATCTAGATTTTTGACTCSTAGCAGATGAGGACATGTACTTCAAGGTGAGGGGAATAAAATTAAAGCTGTTTTGCAGCAAAGTTCCTCTAACAGAAGCTACATGTGTAGGGTTTCTTAGTAGCAAGCAATGCACTGAGATTTACTTAATGAGCTGTAATGGAAACTCTGCTCCTCAATTATTTATTTTTTTWAAAACTTTAGACTGCCAGACATCCTTCACTACACAATAATTAGCTGAGAAAGAGGTCACAATAAACTGAACCTTTTAAAGCCACCTCATCTCCTTTCTGGAAAAATCCTTCAGCTGCAGCAACTGATCTTAGAAAAATAAATACAAGATGATGAAAAGTAAACTGGTTAGTTAATTTAGGCTGTCACAAACAAAGCTGCAGTAAACAACTACAATGGGCTCTCATGCCTCTTAAAACACCAGAGAATAAACTTTTAATGCTCCCCAGCCATTGCCTAATGAACGGTGCAGGTTTTAGACATCTCTTTATGAAGGGAATAAGTGAATACAGACACTAAAGACGCATTAAAAATGAATACTCAAAAAAAGGAAAACATAAAATCGAATCTCATCCACATCCCACACTGATCCAAAGCAAACTCTGYCACAGTTACCTAAAGTATTCCACGCCCACAAGACACTGCCGGAAATGGAGAATAACAAATTGCTCTCTTCTCATAAACTAAAATGGGACATCTGCACCAGCTTTTATTTTATGGGTTCCCTTGGTGCTCCCTACAGAACAGTGTTGGTGAGCTCACAAATTCACTTGTTACACCCATATCCCTGCTCTGCTGTGCTGCCTGGGAGTCAAGCTGCAGTTTGGGGAAGAAACTTCACATCTCTCTGCCTAGAATAATCAACCTTCTCCCACTTAACCAAAGGGAGAAGTATCTCACTGACTGTTACTTCAAAGACATTATTTATGAGTCTAAACAAACCTGAGATGGTCTGCAATGAATTCTAACAACAAGGAAAAAACCCTCTTCTGTGACTTATTTTACAAAAATAATCTTTTTATCAGTTGTTGGAGACAATAGTTACCACAACTTCTACGAGAGASCTTGAAAGCAACACTCAAAAAACGGTTGTGGAAAAGCACAGCTGGCCCAAAGAAGCTTGGCTTTCTCTTCTTTTCTAAATACTTTAAGGTAAAAAGCTTTGAAGATAAACATATTGATAATTCAGCAAGAAAGGCTGTCATCACTTTGTCCTAAGCACAGTCACTCCATATTCTGAGATGTACTAACCAGATGCACTTTAGTGCATTTAAGAGAAAAAAAAAAATTTACTTTTACAGTGCATGTGCCTAAAGATGAAAAGATAATCTCTTTAGCTGCATAAATCCGTTACTGTTCCATTTAAAGATCAAAAAGAATTCAAGTATTAAACCTTTTTCTATTTCAGATACTCAGAACATGATTTCTTTCAATTAAGGCCTGGCAGATGTGGTTAATGGAACAGAGCTGTATTTGCTACATACCTGCTGCTGCACCAAACGACACATTAATCACCCCTTGCCTTCTCCCTCACTACACTACTTAGTGACTTCTGCCCTCCAGACCAAATTATGCTGCTCATGGTTCAGCCAAGTTGCCTCACYCACATTTGGTTTTCCATTCAGATTATCCTGTACCTCCAGAACTACTTGTACTGCAATATAAAGAGAGGTTTAAAATGTCACAGGGATTTATCTGTGAAGGGAAAAAGGGGGATTGGGTTGTCTCCCTCCGATCTGGGAAGGGATGGGCTCCAGGACTCCCGTGCCARTAAATGACCAGGCCAAATCCAGGGCGGTGTGATGGCACAACGGTGCAAAGCCAAGGAAGCTGACGGCCCTGCCTGAGGGGAGAGGGCAAAACCCAGGGCTGAGATGACACTTTTTGGGGAAAACCCTCCTTGGACTCCTTTATTAAAAGGCCTAAAAGCCCCTTGCTGCCTTTCCAAGGTGAGCAGAGGCCACCTGCCAGACTCCAGGCTCACGGTGCCTCGCTGCCTCCCAAAYGCCAAAGAGCAGCTCCAGCTCTGACCGCACAAAGTCCTGCTGGACACACACAGCTAAGGAAAAAGGGAGTAAAAATAGGGAAGGAATAAGAAAAATTTCAAAATAGCTGAACAAATCAATAGGATAGAATCCTAAAAAAAGCTTTCACAAATTAAGGTAAGGTTCAAGGTAACAGGGTAGCGGTGGAAGATGAAGCTGAAATCCATAACCTCTGTAATGACCACCCAAGGGAAAATGAGTTCCCATACACATTCCTCAGAACAAAATTGTCTCCTTGAAATCAACTGCAGCCAAGGATGTATTTACAGAGCCTCCTGGATAACCACTCCCTAAAACAGACTATGTTTAATGTAAAAGCCAGAAGGTTCACTTTGCAAATGTCATTATCATGTTGGGTTAAATATATTCAAGTACTTGGGCTGAAAGCTGTTGTTCCCTCCCAGGTGCAGGTGCAGATTTTGAGTGGKTACTCTGAGAAGGATGCTCAGTTCTCACATCTTGCCACTGTACAGACATGCAACACCACAAGGCAGAGAGCCCAGCTGGGTTAACACTTCCAGAACAATCCTGATGTTTGGAGACTGCAGTATTTTCAGTGCTGCCACATCCAGCTTTATTATTGTACCAACACAGTGTTTTGCATGTAACTCATGCTTTGGAGATGACTGATGCTGCAGTTCTCTTCTTCAACAAGGGACAACATTTGTTCTAAAACACTGTCATTTATACCAAAGTAATCTTAAAAACAAGTAAGAACAGGCTGTCACTCAATATGCAAATAATTGAATGCTGAAACGTGACTTTTATGGGAAATTTAAGCACTTAGCCACAATCACTGATTTCTGTCAAGCTAAGCCATAAAACAAGATAAACCCTGTGTGGTGTGTAYCCTTTCCTCTCTGCACACAGCCAGCCCCAAGTATACCACAAGATGTTTCTTTTAAATGACATTCAGCAATTAAGTCACAGCCTTCTGCACACAGTAAGCTTAAAATGTCTTGAATAATTTTAAAATTTCAATTGCTGAAAAGGCTGAAAAGGTAAAAACTATGCCTGACATTAAGGGAAGGGCTGAAATATCCATTATATCAGTTTGTTCTAGAAGCACATAAATGCAAACAATTAGTTTGTTTTAAAGGTATTCTTTTACAGGTGTTTACTAGATAGTTATAGGAGCTTTGCAGAAAAGGACCTGGGAGTCCTTGGGCACAAACTGAAGCACAGGAAGTGCTGCTTAAACATAAGATTTTTTAAAATTACTTTTTATTAAACTAAGTCACTGTCACAAACTAAGAAAGAGTGACTGAACAGCAGAGCAGGTTTCCCAGAGACAACATGGAGTCTCCATCCTTGGAGATTTTCAAAATYTGAGTGAATAAATAAGATCTGGAGAAACCTGCTGTAGCTGAGCAGAGGGGCTGGGTCAGATCATCTCCAGATGTTCTTTCCAAACTCAACTATTTGTGATTCTGTGCATGTTCCAGTCCTGCCTGCACCTGTAAGAGGCTCTCCTCCAAAACAGAGTTTGCCTTCTGCCTTTCACCAGGAGTACTTGATGTTCCACGGCTGCACTGAGCTGCCAAATATGTACCAGGTGAAAAGCAAAGAACATTCCAACAAGCATCCTGCAAAGGGATGTGCCATCCTCTGTTCCTTCAGCTTCAGGCTGATCATTTATTAGTGAGAGGCAGAGGACAGCTTTACATCTGTTCATGCAGACACAGAGACAGCTTTTACAGCAGAGGTGTCTACAAGCTGCAAGAATTAGGTGGAGACCAACAATTTATTTTGTACAAGACAGACACTAGAGCTGAACAGCTCCATTTCTCACCACAGCAATTCAGGCTGCAGGTCCAGGGGCTGAAGCAGACCCTGAAGAACCATGAACCACCCGTGTGTTACCCATTGCCTGCTATCAATAACAAAATGCCATCAGAGCTGATAGGAAAACCTGCASAGTTACAAACTGACCTGCAATTCCACTTTTCCTCCCTTTTCTATGATGTAATAGAACGYACTTTCCCCTCAGCAGCATGCTAATTAAATACTCAAAAAGCAAACAATTTCACATGACAGTCCCCAGGAGAAAACTGATATACATGGAAAAAACATTTTAGTTTACTTAGGGCCATTCTGGTAACAACAGGCTCAGAGGGATGTAATTAGTACCCTGCAAGCTAGCATATGAAAAGGCTTAATTTAACTGGAGATCAGATGTAAAGAATAGCTATAGAAATTAAAAGTGAAGCCACAAATCCACACAGGACTGCCACAGCTAAGAGTTTTTACAATCAGGAATTCCAGAGTGGTAATCTGCATGTGCTGCATTCTGATTTCTGCTCATCCAGAAGGGCAGGCATTATTTTGGACCACCCTGCAATAGCTGAGGTTAATCAAACCCATGGAGGTCAGTCTGTGGCTCTCTAGCAGTGCTCTGTACCAYGCAGGAAGAAGCAGCCAAAGCTGGGCAGGTTAATTCTTATTCTCCAACAATAGTTTGCCAAATTGGTGTCTCCYTCTTCAATATAACCTATATTCTTCTGCACATTAAATCCCTACAACTGTTTTGAGATGGGAAGAAAGTCTTTATATCATAGATATCTCAACTAAGTTTATGGGGGAAAGAGCATTATAGCAGTCTTAATGGCAATGCTACACTGACAGCAGAGACCACTAACAGAGAAAGTAAAAACTATCCCCACAATATTTACTCTGTTGTGACCAACAGCACATGCTGGAAAGCAGCTTCTTTTAAGCCAACCCCACCTACCAAGGGAATCCCCCCAGAGGAAGATTCAAGTGTCAGGAGAGAGCTATTGGAGGTGACAACATGGTCTGCACCTCAAGGCAAAGGGGATGGTACCACCCCACTGACTGACCCCATTGACAGGCAGCCTTTCCCACAGCACTCTGGCTGACAGGCAATCCAGCACAAAATTTGGGTGAGGTAAGGCTCTAGCCTTTTTTTAGATTTTGATCATTTGCCTTATACCGCAGGCATACAAAAAAAAATTCCAGACAGCAAGTTGTTCCAACACATTTTGACTTTCCAAGTACAAAGCAAAGGAAACATTTAAAAAACATGACTCGTAAAGCTTTGGCTGCTCCCTGTTAAGATTCGCTGTCATCAGGACAGCATTTTTTTGGATGAAAAATGTTTATTGCTAAAGGTCACAGAGTTGTCTCTTTCAAACAAATTAAGAAATAAATGGCTGCTGACACTTCCAGATGATGATTCATCTGTCCGGGAGCTCCAATAATGCAACGCCGCGCAGCTGCCCCTCAGGTCTGCTGCAGAGCACAGCAGCCACCAACTCACCCAGAAATCTGTCTTCACTCTCCTGTCACTTTGTTAGCCAACTTCTCAGCCCTCTTCATAGACACACCAAAAATTCCTTACTCTCAAGCTTAAAACCAGATGAAAAACATATGAAAGTAACATCTGTCAGGAGAAATACTGTTTGCAGTAGCCAGGTTTCCACACTTACTACTTCTATTATTACCAAAGTGCTCCTTACTTCATGTGCAGCAAAGATTCTCCATGTATGAGATACAGGGATGAAAGAGGCTGATGGATCAGCACCAACATTACCATTCCCAGAAAACAATGAAACAGCAGAACAAGAGAGAAACAGTAGCAGCACCTCAAGGGCAGCTGGACAAAATCCAGTACATTTTAACCCCAGCACTGGTCAGCACACAAGAAATGCTGGCAAGAGAGATACTGTGTCCTTGCCAGGAAAGGCCAAGCTACTGAAGATTATTCTCTAAAGAGTTATTAAAGTTCTAGAGGTCTGTTTAGACAACCCTTAAGTGAAAGGTCATGAGGTACAGCAGAGATAGCTGATGTTTTATCCTGTCAGAGTAATCTCTCGATAAAAAAAAAATTAATAATAGATTTTTATTGAGTGATTATGGTTTCCATCTTGTGCTTTTCACTGGAGTTTATGGTGACTATTTACTGATCTCTTCAGGGAAGGAAATGACATTTACTGTTCATACTATGCCCCTCTGATCTCAAACGTGACCTCCACTCTCCCTACACCCAATAGTGATTCTGTAATTTCAAAAGAAAAATGCTGCTACAAATTTGTGAGACTACTATTTGAAAACGAAGCACAGAATTTTTGCAGACAATACAGAATACTTTGCAGACAATGCAGAGGACCAATCATTTATGATTTGCAAAGAAAAAAAAAAATCAAGAAATTTCTTCTCATTCTTTTTACTGCTTTCCAGTTCTGTGGCACAGCAGTGATGATCATTGGCTTGGACACAGGGTTTTTACTATCTGCCCAATTTAATCATAAGGAACACATAAACAGAGCAATGGCCTAACAGTCTAAATCTAAGAATGTGCCCTTTTCAAACATAAAACACATTAAGTAAAAGTTTTCTTGGAACTTCTGCTCCTTCATGCATTTCAGTTAGATGCATTAAACTATCAATTCTCAGTTACTGGGTTAAGTGTTTGTTGTTTAGGTTTTGGGTTTGTTTTCTTTTTTTTTTTTTAACAATGGATAAATTACAACCAGAAATTTGTAACCATCAGCCTTTCAAGTCAAGATCACGTGTTTAGGACTTAACAGCCTCCTAAGACTAAGGATCTCTTTAAGCCCATTGAGGGATGTGGAAGCCAAGCCAGTGTGGTTAAGGAAGCAAAGTGCAGATACAGAACTGACAGCACTGAAGGAAAGATGTTTCATCCTAACCCAGTAATTGTCCCAGTGTGCAGAAATCAACTGTGCTAGCAGGAAAATACTGGTTTAAAAAACCCAAACCAACAAAAATCCCTCCCCAAACAAAGAGAAACCCCACGCCAGTTTTTATTAGCACTCTTTGCCTAAGCATCATTCTCTTTCCTTGACAAATTTAGGTCACTGTCCAGCACCAGGAGCCTTTTATATCCATTTATAAACAGATGCTGCACACAAATTAATCTCAGCTACCTCTTGCAACCTTCGTATGAAAGATAAATAACTGAGGGAAAAGAGTTTCTCTCATGTCAGAGGCAGGTGGAACAGAGCAAGAGTGAGCTGGACAAACAGCTCAGGTACAGACAAGGAGCCAGGAGGGCTCTCTTTCATCTGGTCATGGCACAGCTACAGAACAAGAAAACAGATCCACAGGAAACCAGATTTCATAACTTCCACTTCTCTGAAAAGGAACCCATTTGTACAATTCAGTTGTGGTTACAGCATGAGCTTGTCTAATTTGCTTCTAGACTGAGTAGCAATAAAGAGACCTTGTCAGGAGGGTGGGTGTTCCTTCTCCTCAGCTTAGCCTGAAAATCCTCTAAAGAAATACTTATTTCATGTAACATTGATTTGTTAAAGCAGCATGCCTTGCTTGCAAACTAATGAGAGAAGTACTTTAGACCAAACACTGCAGCTGTTGGGTAGTACCTATTTGGAAGCAGATACAGGTCAGAACACTAAATATTCACAAGCTTGTTTCCCAGCTCATTTAGGAGCTTCCTATATGTCAGGTTTTTGGAAGTGTATCCTTTAGTATCTGTATAGAGAGCTCTTTTCCCTCACTTGAGTAATATCAGTGGCTTGAACTCTGCAGCTCATAAAGCTAAATAGTCTTAGTAACTTTAAAGGAGAAAACAGAGTTACTGGATCTGACCATAACCCTTTAAAGTCACTGTACCCTCTTCAACACAGGAGAACACCAGACAAAGAACTTCCCACGGGATCTCTCCAGCTATGCAATGTCTACTTGACAGAGGCATTCAGTCTTCCTTCACTCGCCTTTTCCACCACAGCAAGGGTGCAAAATACAAGACAAAGCACAGTTTAATTTGCACCAGGCAGCACTTAAATGGTTCAGAGAAAAAGATCTCAGCAACTACATGTACACATTGCTGCTGCAGTGACAAGGGTTTGTTCCATTTGTGGTGATGTGTGGTGCCAGTGACACCACACCTTTGCACAGAGCACTTCAACCCAATCCAAAGCTACTACTCTTGGCAATGCAGGACAAAAGAAGGAGTGAAGTTCCCAGCAAGCAACAGCAAAGTTTTGGATGCTGCAGATTTACTTTTCAGGAGCACAAAATTCAGGAGGAAGGCAAGGCAAATCACAGGCAGTCCCAGGTGAAAACCTTTTATCAAGGATTCTTTTAGATTTTCTGTGTCCAGGGAAAAAAAAAAAGGAAAGCAGAAAGCAAGGAGTGAGCTATTCCCCTCTCTCGTTTTTTTCTTGTTATTTCAAGTGTCAACATTTAACATTTAATGTTAAGGGCTACACAGGCCCTTAGCTGAATATTAAAACCAGCTTGCCTGGCTTTTCACATTGTCCAAAACACGGGACAGTCCATGTCAGCAGCAGCTAAACCAGCACACCCTGAATATGGAACTTGAATTTTTGGTTTTCAAATGTACTAGAGCAAGACTCAAATGTACCAGAGCAAGATTCCCCTGAGCTCTGCTGTAGGCGAGTAACAAACCTGAAGTCATCATACACATATTTACAAGTGCATTGATCCCTTAGGGAGGGAAACACGGTGGGGATGTCCCATACAAACCATCACACCTCTGTCACTGAAGTCATCCACCAGGACTATCTCTGCCACCAGCTCGGGGGGGGAGCGGTTCAGGACGCTGTGCACTGTCCGGAGCAGGGAGGACCATCCTTCGTTGTGGAACGGAATTATCACACTGGTGTTAGGGAGCTTCTCCAGGTACAGCTTGTTCCTGCAGCTGGACACAGACAGAGCAAGTCAAAAGGGGCTGCCGGAACACACCAGCGCTTCCATATTAATTACCATCAAGCAACTTAGTTCCTTTTTTACTACTCAAAATGGTGCAAAGTGCATTAATTGTCTTGATCTTGAAATAGGGGTAATGAACTCTTGCCTTGTAGGGTTGGTTTCAAGGTAGTTTCATAAAGAAAATTCCAACTGCAGCAGGAAGTGCAGTGTTTACTTTCCTGCAGGTGTGGTAATAAGTGGACTTTGAACCTCGATAAACAGGTAAGATCGAAGACCAGACAATGAGCCATTGCAGTTAAAAAATACCCAGTAGCTGTTCGCTAGGGGTCAAAAATCTATTCCATTCCTGGAACCCCATGTGTCTGAGCAAAACAGTGGTGGCTGTGTGAGTGGAGGTGTGTGGAGGGTACCAATGACAGGGCCAGCAGGACAAGCTGCCCTGTTGTCCAGGAGCAGGGGAGGGAGGTCCCACTCTGCTCCCTGCCCCTTGCACGGCCACCAAGCTGCTCTGCGGGCTCTGTCCTGCCAGGCTCCCCGGGAGGCTGTCACTACGTGCACAATTCCATGCACACAGTAATTCCTTCCCCCCGTTCCCCGGAAGGGCGGACGGGAATGAAAGAGGATCTGGCAGCAGCAGCTTATTCCTGGTACCTTTCCCAGGGCATGGAGAAGGATGCACCTATGTTATACAAGCTCAATACATCTGTGGCTACAGGAAGTTACTCTGGTGCCTGTGTGAGAGGACAGTAACTTATTCTGGGTGTAATGAATTGTCCTGGGCTGCTGCCAAGAGCCTGCAGGCTGTGGCTGCAATGCACAGATGCAAGATGCAAACTGAAGCTGCAGGGACTGCTTTCATCCAGCCCTTGGCGTTGCCATCCTAACCTGCTGACAGCTACTAGCTATAGTTCTGTTCCAATATGAACCAAGAGCCCTTGAACCTCTTCTCACTCTTCTTAAACTGGAATTCTCATTTTCTGACTAACTTTAACAAGTGGGAAACTTTAGCTATTAAGTTTAACCATTAAGCGTGGACAGAAATTGCTTCCCTCCAGCTACTGTATCTACAATTGCTTTACAAGACCTGCAAAATTAGTATTTAATATTAAAAACCCTAGAGGCACTTACAGAAAATGTTTTTGGGGAAGACAACGACTGTTGAAACACACAACTGTATGCATGCACCAGGCAGATCCAGCATATGCTGTCCCTCAGCTCCTTGACTCCCACCATTGACAGAAAGCAGAGGTGACACTGTTTGGTATATCAAAGTCCACACAAACCATCGCACGCATCAGCTGCTTCTTTGTCCTTCTCCACCCAGGGCAGCTGTTGGGGAGAAGCCCAGCTGTGCCCCCAAAGCTTAGGACAAGACAGATGATGCATTTTTCCCCAGTTCACCTTCTCCTTACACTCCCTGCTGTCTGTGGGCACATCTCCAAAGTCTCTAATTACCTCACTGGATGTAAGAGGCTCTAAAACACAGCTCCTTTCTTTCTGGAATACTCTTTACAGACTTGAGACTTTATGACTAGGTCTCAGCCTAACTTCATCATAAATTGCCCTCATCAGCCTCCCGAGTAACACAAACCATCCCATTTCAAGTGCATCTTTTTTAATGGTCACAGCAAATGCACAGCAGATCTTCCCAGCAGTGAATTCCTTTACAGCCTATCTCCATGACATGTAACCCTGCTCCCTGCCCAGATAATCCCAGCATCCATTAGGCACATGCTGTTTATCCTCTCCTCCAGGCCTCTGCAATTACAACTTGCTACACTGGGGGAAAAGATGTGTCAAGCAACAAGAAAACCACTGTAACAGCGTCATTAATCACAGCTTAAGTCTTTGGTGTCCCAGACACTTCACTATTAACTTTAACTGGGGCTGGAGTTAGAATTTACACATTTTAAAAGAGTTTACATAGCAGAATTAGCAACACGGAGTCAGCAGCTTCAGGAAACAACAGGGAATGAGAAGTAAAACCCTCAGATAATGAAATATTGTCATTGGCTGATGTTTAAATTCTCAGAGCCCAAGGCAGCCCCTGTAAATGGAGGCCAGGTAGAATTTAGATTAGTAAACTCAAACTGTATTTCCTAGAACTTGAGCATGGGGTGATCAACAAACATCTTCAGTTACCTGATTTATCTCTATGTTTAAACACTTCAGCTGCATGCCTAAAATATTTATGGAGCTACACTCACTGCTTGGTTTTATGTGTTTGTATTGAGAAAGGGTGTCAAGCCAATGTATTTGATTACTTTGCTGTGACAGCTGAAGAGGAAATATCTCAATTGTTCAGTTAGCAAATTATAAAACCTGACTTCTGAAAATTTCATCTCATGAATAAAGGAGATGTTGAATTCAGATTTACTAAACTGTGATAAACACAGCTTTACATAAAAGAACCTTAAATTCAAATGTCTAACGATGCTTTCAGATTAAGAACCTCACAAACAAGTATTTAAAAACCTCTCAGCTTTGTATAAACAAGGGTTAAGTCCTAACCGAAGCACTTCTGCTAGTGAAAAACTTCTGCTTGAAGAAAATCCAGTTCAACACCATCCTACAGCATAACGTCCAAAAGCAGACAAACCTGAAAGTCAGCATTCAGCTGTTTCTACTTGTAAACCCTGATGAGGTTGTTTTTATGAGGAAGATGTCCAAGAAAACAATTCATCAACCTGATAAAACTCTCCATATATAGCGGAGTGAAACTACTCACACCTTGTTCTGCTCCTGAGCATTCCATGGTCATTTCCAGCTAGCAGCCAACATAGGAAGTGGAACTTCTGGGTTAAGTTCAAGATCTCTTCTGCACAGAGTTGCAAGTTTTTGGTAATTTTAAGTCTTTTGGAACCAAAAAGGGATTTTTCCCCCCAGATTTGATCTCTTCTATTTCCCACTGAAATGACTATACACTGTCCTTTTTTAAGGAGACAGCAGGACCCAGCTGTGAAAGGATTGTATTTGATGAACAAAAGTACAAGAGTCCATAATAAAAAAAGAATACACTCCTGTAGATGTGTTAATTTAGGGACTGCAAACCTTCACTCGTAGAAATGCAAACTGTATACTCACTTTGGATGCCTGATGTCTGGAAGGGAACGATTCAGAGAAATTTTATCACTCACAAAGATATTAAAGCCATTTTCCCTGTATGCCTGGTCCACACGCTCTGCATCAGTCATTGGGTAAGGTTTTCCCTGCTCTCCATTTCCTATGGATAGGCAGAAAGTAAATACACATCATTACTGCTAATTAGTGCTTAACTGGCCAGAAACGAATCCATATAGCAAAGAAAGAGCATCTTAAAGTCCTCYGAACATTCATTCATTATTTTTGCGCTCTGTGTCATATTTAGCACTGGGTCACCCATGTCAATTTATGGATTTTATCTGATAAGCAGTTTTGCTACAAACCACTCAGCTGTGCAAACTGTAGAAGTTAAAAATCTTCCTTCTAGCACCAGAAATAGATGAAGGGGTTATGGCAACCTCGTGGAGGATCTATAGCATGCCTTTCGTTTCACAGTGGGAAGAATCCATACGGTTTGAATATCTCAGCACTGGCGGAATTCTCAGCACAGATGGATTTGTGCATTTACAACCTGAGCCTGTGCACTGAGGGACAGAGCCCTTGCAAACACACCAGTGTAAGGCTGTGACATTCAAAATGGGCCCTTACTTGCAGTGCAAGACAAACCCCAGAACTACGGAATAAAACTTGCATGAAAAATATAGTCCAGAACATTTTTCTTATTCTTCCTTTCTGGATCTCCCATTTTTGGGAGAGGTACACACATACTTTTCTGGGRGGGAGATAGTTTTTTAAAAATCCATTTTCCACCTGTCATAAAATCACCAAGATTTAACTGATACATTTTCACCTCAAAATGGTTATTATGGAGTTGGGTGAAAAGGAATTTAATTTGGATTAACACAGTTAAAAGATTAACAGATTAACTGGCTTTAATGCTGCATTATGCCAAGAACATCACCTTGACCCTAAAGTTGAGCATGTTGTTTTACACTCAGCGTACCAAATAAAATCAAACAAAATTGCCATCTCTATTAAAACATTTTAATAGCAATTTTACATACCTACACGCTCAGAGTCCCTCCTTATAGCTTCTTTGTTATGCCAGTCTTTTTTCCTTTGTCCATCAGCAAAGTAAGGGTCTTTCTTTTGCCTCACATACGATGCCTTTTAAACAAAAAATTGGATATATTAAATACACAACACATGAAATCTTTCCTTAGTAGCCTCCCCTTCCTGTAAGAGGAAATTAAWCATCTCCCTTAAGGTAAGATCACCACAAGCAAGTGACTTTTAGCCTGAAAGGGGTGAGGAGGAAGCAAGTTTTGCTCGTCTCAGAACAGTACGTTATCTATGGCTGTTAAGTGATATTTTTCCAGGGCACCATCATGTATGCAGAACAGTATTTCTTAATCAGGGAATCTATTAAAAACTCCCATTTTCATTTTGAAAACATCCAATACATCTTACAGCCTTTTTGTTAATTAAATAGGATGTAATGGGAGACCTATTGCAGGATCATTATTAATGAGCACAGTACTACACCTGAATAAAATCAAAATAAGATTTAAAAGGTCATTTATTTAGACTCTTGCTGCTGAACCCAATTAGAGCTCCTATTTCATTACGTTGTTCCTGAAATTCAAAAGCCACAGGTGCTTTGAAAACAAGTTAACAAAYGAAGATCCTCAGTAATCCAACGTCTCCAGTTCACCTCTGACTGCACAGGCTGAAGACTCACATTTCTGAAGGAAAGTGGTTTCATGAGAGGCACTGCAAAAGCCTCTCTGATTCACATCATGTAGGAGAAAGCAAGTGCAGCCCCAGAGCAGCAGAGCTGGTGAAGAACCACACTCTCCTGTCATGGAAGGGCTCACCTCAACTCACCAAACATAAATATCAAACTAATTTGCTTAATATGCCTCGTGGTTTTCCAGCTCTCCCATTAAACACCACTGCTCTCCAGTGAATTCCTGCCTGGTGATAACGCCACCCTTCTAGTCATTCCCACTAAATAACCCACAGAGCACACTACTGTCCTGTGATATTTTCACCTCYGTTTTGCAAGAACAATTCTTTGCCAGGCCGGCTCACTGACCAGTCTCCTCTCCAGGACATTCCTCTGCCAGGAGAAGTCCTGGAAAGCTCTCACAGACCAGAGCACCCCTTGGCCAGGAGAGTTTTGCCAACTTTCTGAGCACTAGGCTTGTGCACAAGTATCATACTGGGCACTGGAACAACTGGCAAGCCTGAAATCTCAACATTTTAGGTCTCTTTTGTCTCTTGTTCGTAGCTCTCTGGGCTGAATGCACACACCAGGAGAATTGCTGAGAGTGCCACTGTCCCTTCTGCCATTTACTGAGTGAAAACACATGAAAATCCCTCAGAAGCAGTTGCTCTGGAAACCCCACCCACCACTACAGAGGASAGCACGGCCAGAGTGTCCAGACTAGATCCAAAAGGAGGAACACACAGGACAACTCTGAGCCCACAACACCCACTCCGCATGTGGGAACTCAGCCCCCCGTGTCAAGCCCATACAAACTGAGCACGGAATTCAGGCACCCTGGAGAAAAAGAGGAAAACTGAGCAAAAAGACATCCAAGCTGCCTAGCAGGGCACTGCTAAGAGTGCTTTAAATCCCACCTCTTTTTGGGGATCAGGCAACTTAAAYTAGAATTGCACAGGCACCTTCCTTCCCTCTGAACTCTAGTCTGGAAACATCCCTTAGCAGATACCTGTCCACTGCTGCAGATACAGGGATTGTTGTCYGTGCTGGTTTTGGCTGGGGCAGAGTTAATTTTCTTCACAGTAGGTGCTTTGGGGCTGTGATTTGGATTTGTGCTGGGAAATGCTGATAAAACAGGGATGTTTTCACTACTGCTGAACAGGGCTTACGCAGAGTCAAGGTCTTTTTTGCTCCTCCTCCCTCACTGAGGAWGCTGGCAGTGCATGGGAAGCTGGGAGGGGACACAGCCAGGACAGCTGACCCCARGGACAGCCCAGACCGTGTGGAGTCATGCCCAGTACATAAAGCTGGGGGAAGGAGGAGGAAGCAGGGGTTGTTCAGAGCAATGGTATTTATCTCCCCTGCTTTCCTGGGGATGGCTGAACACCTGCCTGCCCATGGTAAGTGGGGAATGGATCCCCTGGTTTGTTTTGCTTTGCCTCCGTGCGTGGTTTTTGCTTTACTTACTAAACTGTCTTTATCTCAACCCATGAGTTTTCTCACTTTTACTCTTCCAATTCTCACGCCCATCCCACCGTGGGGGTGAGCGAGTGCCTGCGTGGGGCTGAGCTGCCATCTGGGATACAACCACGACACATTCCTTCTGAAATACGCTCACAGGATGGATCTGGAGCTGTTCTCCACAACAGCTCTCAGGAGATGGGAGACAGGTTCGGAACACACCCCAAAGGATTCACACCAATATCTCCAGAACCCTCTAAGGGAAGCCACACCACTGGGCTGCTCCAGGAGGGGCATCTCTCACCATGACACAGCTGTACCACCAAAGCAGCAGCCCAAAAGCCTTTAAAAAGCAGTTGCAGCCATCCCTGCTCAGCGTGAGCACCCCCAGGCTCTGGGCTGGAGTGATCCTTGTGTTTGTGCGCTCAGTTGTAGGATAACGTGTACAGGGAAGTAAATTTTCTGCACAGCTTCAAGCCATTCTTCAGAGGGGTCAGCAGCGTGCACGTAAACATCCTCAGAGCAAGCAACAACCTAATGCAAGCAATTTAAACCCCACGACAGAGTGGAAGCGGGCAGCAGCACACCATCCTCCAGGGCTGCTAAAATAAAGGCGAAAAAAAAGGAAAAAAAGATCACAGAAAGTGCCACTGTATTGCACACAGTACAAATCAGGCAGATGGACTGTAGAAAGGGGAGCACGTAGATGTATTGCTTCTCTCAGTTCCAGATAAATTTACACACAAAAACATCTGTGAGTCAGGTTAAGCTAACCCTGTCAAGGCCACACATGTCAGTAATTTGTAAACTTTAAATTAAGCAAGAGGGAAAACTCTGAAGTACACACATCAGTTATTCAGACCTCTCTGAGCCGTAGTGTTGGACTTCAGAGGAACACGGAATGAGAGTTATCGATCCTTAAATCCTGGGGAACAGGCCCTGTACAGCTCTCAGGCTTGGAGACTTATAAGAATCAACACTTCTTCATGTTGGCATTGGCAAAGTGAAATGAGGACTGTGCAGGGTGAGTCATCATCAGTTCCTCTGCCTGCAGTGCTCGTGGTGTTTCTGCCCTGTACAACTAAAGCCAAACGAGAGTCACACAGGACAAAGAGAACATGAACCTCTGTTGGGTCACACACCTCTCCAAGCAGCTTTTAGAATCCTGAAGGGTAGACACAGCTCCAGGTGGTCACGGCAGACATGCTGCATTCTGCAGCTTTTTTTGTCTTGGGCAGAGAAGTTACCCTAGTTCATTCAACACCGAAATCCTCCATTAAATTTAATTCAACTTGGGTAAATGTTAAGAGGTTAGAATATTTCTAACTGTATCCCTTGCAAGCAAACACACAATGCTTACACTGGTTTTGCAGGTAGCTATTAAAACACCATAACTGAAAAGTTTGCTGTGAGTCACTGACAAGTTCTGTCAACAGTGCCTAAACATTAATTTTGAAGCGACTTTCAGTGCTAGAAAATGAATATCAGTGTCTTTGCTGCAACGACCTTGCCAGCCCTCACCATCCACACTGCCCTGGAGGGAAGGTGTAGCTGCAGCAGCCTGATCAGCATCGTATTTCTGGTTAAGAACCATACTTTCAAGACCAACCTAATTTCAGCAGACTACCGAAAAAAGTCAGTGTGAACGATCAAACATTGCCTTTCCCCCTCCTCGGCTGCAGTTTTTACCTCATGCCATCACTACCAGCAGAGCAGTGTGTAAGGCTGCAGGCACGCTGCCATCACGGCAGAGGGAAGATGTACACATATGTCCTCAAAGTCCCTCTCCTTGGGAGAATGGGCAGGTTGCTGACATTGATGTGATTTTGAAGCTCTTTTCTTTCTTTCTTGCCTTTTTTTTTTCCTCCCCTCTCTCTTTGCAAAAGATGTCTGAGCTCTAGAAATCCAGACACAGCACACAGGGACCAGAATGTTGCTTTTTTTAGTGGTATCCTTCAGGGATGCTGCATGGGATTTGACTCAATTATGCAAATTACATAACTTGATGATACTCCTTCAACAAATGCTCTAGACTGTGATATCGGAGCAATCTGCAAAACACAGCAAGTTTCCCAGGACTGACTTTTGCTTTAACTCTTAAACGAGCATCTCATTTATAGGGAGCTATGTCATACGTGTAATGCTGTGTTTCATCTCAATTTCCACTCTTATCCTAATTTCTCATTAATTCTAACTGCATAGCAGGAGACATAACATTCTTGTCCAAACTCACCACCACATCACCCCTCATCTGCATTTTCCCTGTGGAAYGCAGTGACCATTGTTTGAACACTGCAGCTGTCAATTCTGCACAGTTAGGGTAAATTGACATTATGCACCTGGATTTCTACCCCTATAAAAGAGGTCAGCAATTKTCTGTTTTACTCTGCATTAGCTTCCCATTTTGCAAAAATATYGTTGTTTTTTTAAATGGTCAACGGTAAACAACATGTGAAAAGCTCATTTTAAAGCATGAAGGCTTCATTATGATCATCCAGTCAGGCTATGTAAGTGCACAAGCCATTGAATTCCATCCATTAGCTCCTACAAGAAGCCCATAAGTTTTATTTTAGCTGAAGCACATTTTCTTTTCCTTAAGAACTGGAAGTTGTTTACCACTAAGGAGCGATTACTTCTTCAGCAGTATCTTAAACTGTTCTCCTGCCTGTTTCCAGCCTTCATTTTTTAAAAACTGCAAATGAACTAAAGTAGAAAGGCATATTAAGCAATACATTGAAAATGGATTTAGACAGATTGCTGTAAATAAGCCCCTTCTGTTGTCTACCACGCTGTTACTTAACGCGCCGCCAAAGCAATTGATCAGCGTTCAAACGCCAAATGCACAAAAATGGAATTTTAATTTTTTGTTTAATCACTATTTAGTGTGCCTGGCTCCAGCCAAAAAAAAAAAAAATGGATGGAGACATAAGCCAAGAGTTTTCTACACATGAGGAAAAAAGATTTGCTGAAGCATATATGTTAACCATAATGCTGTACAGATCTCAAACCCTGTTCAAACATTTGTTTTGCTGATTTATTATTTTCTTTCAAACCAAGGAGCTATGATCAGACCCAAGAGGCTATGATCTTTGGAGACAGTGTCAAAGGGGGCATCTGTTCCACTCCAGGCCTCTTCATTTATCCCAGCACCTCAGCAAGTCTGTTTTGCACTTAATATCCTACAACAAGATGTTGATGACACCAAAACAATTCAAGAAAAACAAAAAGGAAAGGGAGAGCAAATAGGAACAATTCCTCTATTTACTACAGGAACTTGCAACCTGAGGTGAACTCAGTGGAACACTCAGGAGTACACACTTGGGTACAACCCAGTTGTCACAACCTGTGACACGGCAAAGCAGAAATAGAAAACATCTATAGGCAGATTCTTTCCAGTCTTCCAAAATCCACAGCACCTCAGGTGTCTCAGGAAGCAAAATGTGAGAGAAGCCAGGTCTAGGAGAAACCAGGAAGAATCCCCCCTATCACTGCAGCAAAAAGCCCAGGTTTTAATGATTGGGGGACCATGCACACTAAATGTAGGTAACCCTTTCCTAAATAAATAGCTATCAAGTGTTATTGAACCATGAAGAAGTGAAATTCTTTTTTTGGTTTGTCAGAGCTCTGTTAGCAGGTGTTGAACAACAAACTGGTACAGCACTCATAGAGCACAGCCTCCATCCTTTGTACTGGCAGGAAAACAGCTGAGACTTTCAGATGAGCTAATGAAAAATAAAAATATCACCAACATCAGCTGGAGGCTGGTCCCGGGTCAGGAAGCTGAGCATAACCTCAGTCAATCAAAGCTCCTCATTTACTGGAACAGGAGGCAGCACACTACTAGGAAAACAAGCTGCTAAAAGCCTGTTGTGTGATCTACCCAAGTGTTTTCAAAAGGTTAAATTTTGAAGCTATTTCAGTCCATAAAAAATTTAAAAGGTACATTAACATAATCCATACCTTCAACATTTCAGGAACTATTAAAATGCAATGCAGGACTAAATGGCAGCACATCATGCAGAATTTTTAAGTGCTTTCAAAGACAAAAGAGCCAGGTTCATCTTCACAGCTTGTTGGGACTCAGACCCAAGCCACGGGTTTGACCCAGACCTGAAAGCTTCCTGCAGGGTGCTACCACCTGGCCATCATGTTCTTTCCCACCTGAAACACCAGTAAAACTGAAATTCAGATTTGTGCTTTGTTTTCGAGAAAGCCAGGCTTTGGGGGATGGAAATATCCTGCCTGATTCCTTCAGAAGTAGAGCCCCAGATACAGCGGGCACTCCTGGATCCGCCCTTACCCCGTGTGAGTGAATGAAACCACACCTGGACCAGAACCAGCTGAAGGGATCAGTGCAGACAGGCACAAAGCAGAGCCTTTTCTGCAGAATGCCCAGGGACACTTGGGAACTGTACAGCTATTAAAGAAATATGTTCCTTGCAGAACGCCAGCTCCTTGGTGGAGGGGACAGCTTGCTGCTTTTAGCTGACTCTGCTGCGTAATGCAGAAAGCTTTTTGTATCAAGTGCTAGAATTGTACTTGTTTGAACTGAAACTCCCCCCATCCCTTTAAATTCCTTCAGTTAACGAGTTTTATTCAACCCCAATTGCTTAAAATCCCTTAGCACAAAAAAAAAAAAAAATCATCTAGCAAAAAGTTCTCGTTCATCAGTCGATTAAAGTCTGCAGACATCAGCTGAGGACAGTAATATGACATCCAGCTTAGTCATCTATCTCTACCAAACACCTCTCCACTTTGTTCTTCACTTACTTTTAGAAATAATATTATGGTCTTGTGATGATTGCTGCTCTGAACTTACTGTTTGACTAATTCAGCCCAGTCCTGCAGATGCACAGCACCTTCCAAGGTCAGCACAGAGCACCAAGCAGCGAGTTCTTCCCTGAATTTAAGCACATCTTGTGACAGCACAGCAGTTTCAGTCTCAGACTTTCCTTTCAGCTGTTAAAACCCCAGCTGGCCTAGTTTTAGAATTCATTTGCCCACAACAGCTCTCTCATCTTTTCTGTTCACTAAAACGTTTACAGCCCTTTCCATCTACAGAACTGCTCCGCCTCCCACTCTGAGCCTGTCTCAGGAATCTGCTGAACACCGTGGAATAAGCTCCTGCAGGCATTTAGCTGGGGTAAAACACCTTGTTTTCCCCTCAAGCAATAAGAACATTTCTTTGACCTTGCTCTAAGATGCAGCAACACTTTATAAAATTCCCAAAGCATCAMGCCCTGGGCTACCCTCTGGTTGAGATGGAGACAACCCATTACTCACCTTGCCTGAGGTGCAACAGCCAGGAGGGCTTGGACAACAAACACACGGAATGAAGACGCACACAAAAGKAATCTCTGGACTGCCATTCCAAATAAGATTACACCCACCCCTCCCACCTTCCCTTTCTGCTTTACAGCTTTCTGGAAACTTAGAACCAGATAAGCTCTCCCAAGGAACCAGGGTACATTTAGTGCTTTATCACGTGTCCAAGAGCTGGTTTTGGACTGCAACTCCTGGCAGATCCTACGAGCATGAAATCCAGAGAGATGCACTTTATTTTCCACAGAATTTAGTGCTAGATGAAGCTGTCTTAAATACAGCCTTACATTCACAAGAGAGGGAACAAGCTGGTTTGGAGATCAATTTGAGGGGTGGACATTTGAAGCAGAACACTGCAYGTGTCTGCAGGAGTGTGACTCCATTTAACACAAGTGAACAGCCCACAAGCTGTAGTGGCTTCCTGTGAGAGCACACTTAGGAGCACTGCTTCTGAAATCTGACTTTCCAGCAAGACTTACAGATTATCTCGCATATGCAGAAATACTTGAATAATCTGCATTAAGATTTAATGGAAATGCAGGATGCAAAACCTATTAATTCCATCATTTTGGTGAATTCCCTGTACTTGGGCTATAAACTCTAGATCAGATTATAGGAATGTTAAGCCAATCAAAGACTGCTCAGATGAACACAACTTCCCAATACTTTATGCACAAGGATAGAAGCAAACCCTGTATCATACTATTAGAAATCTCATTAAAGATACACCACAATGAACATCCTGAATATCCTCAACACAGAAATACTACACAGAGGTGAAATTCCCAGCACTCATCCAATAYAAGATGACAACTCAGGCTGGTGCTGCACATAGGTGGACCTGGCAGACCTGTGACTGCAAATTTGACTGTTTACAAAGAAAACATACAGCATTTATAACTACTTGAATGACGAAAGAAACCATGGCAATTTGTGTCTTTCATACAATGGAATCCACCTGGTTGGGTACCAGGTCCTTGGGAAACCCTGACATGAGTCTTGGTATAAACTGGCATAACCAGTATGAAAAAAAAGTCAAATTAAAAAAGATATGGCTGCTAATGCTCCAATAATCTTTGAAGCAAGGACAGAACAAAATCTACCTGCTAGACACGCAAAAGAAGAATTCTAAGTACTTTCCATAGAGACAGAAATTTCCAGAGAAAACCACTTAATTTTGGAACTTACCAATGTGCAAAGGATACTACCAGGATGCCTTGCACTTTGTGATAAAGGCACAAGCAAGACTGCACTAGAACATGTTTTCTGAGGTAAGATGAGCAAGGCAGTTTGAAAGCTTGCCAACAGTTATAGTTCATAATAGTAAACAGAAATGCTCAGGATTTTGCCCAAAAAAGCAGGCAGAGCACCATAAGGCATCCATAAGCCTGACAGAGCTGCTGCAGYCTGCAACAGCTGACAGTGTAGATCAGATATTTACCTTTCTTCATGGAAATTGGGCTGATGCCAAACTTATCCAAACAAAATTCAAGGGCACATTATGGAAGTTTGATGCCTGATGAGGGGCATTTTTGTCAGCATGCAGAGTACACTGGCTTCAGAAAGGTTAATACTGCTCTTCTGAAATCTCCAAAAAGGTAAAAAAAGCCTCAACATTCACTCCTATGGAAAACTATATTTAATCCATACAAACCCAACGTGACAGATATGACTCAAACACTGGAATAAGAACCGTAGCTGCCACTTTGTTGTGTGCCAGGTACTGAGAACGTGTTTTATGCCAGCAGACACACTGCTTCCTACAGCAAGTTGCATATCAAGCTTAGAAACTGTTTCTTCCCCGATGAATTTTGAAAGCTACCAGGGGAAAAGAAAAATCTGTATGTTAGGAGGTTTTTTTCTTGAGCCTTTACCCATCATTAGGAGTGACACATAAAATTAATGAAATAGCTCCACCCAGATATTTGAGAGGAGGCACAATCTGACTGTTATCTGTGGAAAAGTCAGACCCCAAACCAGAGGATGTCAGATCCACTACCAGCAGCATCCACCTGTGCAGGGAATGATCCCCAGACATGCTGTGCCAGCTCACCTTGCTCAGCAGACCACGGACTGCAGCTTAACCCTAAACTGTCCCTGGAAACGCAGCCAGGTGACACAATAAATACCCAACCAAAAGGATTTTAGGGAGAACATAAGCCATCCAGAGGCTCTCATGTATTTTCAGAGTGTACTTTTCCCCCAGTTATCTCCTGCTACCAGGAACAATATCATGCCTACATAATACTTACAAATGTCTTGAACCAAATAGTTCCTGCTAACTCCAGTAAAGCAAAAAGAATCACAAGCATTTTTCTATTTTATTTTCCACACTCGTCAGGCAGTACCTTCACAGTGCTGACACTGCTCACTTGCCTTGCAGACACTGGCAAATCAACAACCACTGTGACAGCTTTAGTTTAGGACAAAAAAAATAAATTATTGTTTTCAATAAACTTTTACTATTACTTCAGGTGGTGCTCCAAAGCAGGTTTGCTGCCTGATTCCCACCAACAGCATTGATCTCAGCATAGCTTTTTCCTAGCAGCAATGCAGCAAAACCACAATTTTCTGGCTTTCAGCAACCAAATTTCCCTTTTAGCTCTTTYGAAGATCTTAAACTAAATTCCTTTCCAACTTCCTGGCAAACTTGATGCTTCTTGACAGTGTTGTGTTAAACTGAAACAGCAGCAATAAAAAGCAACACTTAACAGACCCCTTCTTCCCAAGGAGTTATTTAACTGTTGCTCAGACAACTAGTGTGTTGCACCCAGCAAATGCACAAAAATCCCAAATTCAGTGTCAACTTCTTCTAGGAAACCAAGTCACCACTGATGGGTGGCAGAAGTGAGGACACACAGATCACACAACTGCAGACTAAAAACTCACCAGGAACCACTTGGAGAAGGTTATCCCATAGAAAGTTCTGGGCTCCTTAAAAATAACTTGGATTTACAGCGATGTTTAGAGACTTCCCAGCAGTTAAAAGCTGACGTGCCAAGCACATGTACCCAGCAAGGGAGCGTCTACCACCCTTTCCTCACTCCTCCCTCCACAGGGGAAGCACTGGCAGAGCTCCCTGCTGCACTCCCGTTCCTGTGCACCGTATGTGCATCCTCTCATCACACTTCCCAAGTTTTATACTCCTCTCCCAAGCAAGCTGCTCACGAGGCCTCACTCTATCCCTTTCAAACACAGCATGAAATTGTGAATATCACACACATCTTTATGCCATCCCAAGGCTTTTAACCGCCCATGCCTCCACCCTGGGGTGAGGTGAGGGTGACCCAAKGCCAGGAAAGGATCAAGTAATCCACCCTGGAATGCCGAATTCAGAGGCTAAACCCTGTGTAGGTACACTGGTCCCTCCTAGAGATGCCCTCTAGTAGTGACCACCAAGCCTGGTTTGGGTGCAATAGGGGAAAATAGAGGCTGGAAAAATAAATTGGTTGGGTGTGGGAAGAAGCTGGCTGACAGTGTTAGGCTGCCTGTGGAAGGCAGATAATATTTCCAATAACTGAAAGATGCTGAACGCTTCTGGGGAATTGAGGAAGAGCAGGGCTGGGAATGCAGATACCAAAACATTGTACATGTCTAAAAGGTGACAAATCACTTTTGGATGTCATCTTAAAAGTGACAAACAGCTGCTAACTACAGCAGTGTCAGGATGAAAAAGGAAGAAGCAAGCAGCTTCTTTGTGGGACAGGTAACAACCAGGCAGACAGGAGAGAAAAGAGACATGTCAGTGATGTAAAACTGAGCATACTGAGTCTCGTTATTGTTAATATCCAAATTGGAAATCACTCCAATCTAATCAAAACTTACGCATTCCGATGCAAACATTCAGGTCATGTGTCAAAACAATCTTTGCCAGAATCTTTTGAGACCCTGTAAAATTATCTATCGATTTCAATACTGGAATGGAACACAGGCTTGTTAAATCTGCTGATGTTGCTAACTGGAGAATGGGATTAAAATTCAAAAGCAGTCCTGACCACAGGAAAAAAAAGCATCAAAAATTTGGAATACAATTCACAGGGTAAAGAAGGCATTAACCGTACAAATGTGAGACTTCAGTGATTTTTTATGCAGCTGCTCAACAGCTGTTCTATCATCATGACTGTATGAAACTCTGTCCTACTCTTTGAAAAAAGCGAGTTTCATCCAGAGATATTTACAAAAACATCACACACAGAAAAATGCAAAATAATGAATGCTGATGAGGGCAGAGATGACTGGGCAGAAAAGGAAGGGCACGCATTACAAACAGCCCTCACAATTTTCCACACTGCTGCAAAGAAGAAAATGCTAAGACATGAAATTAAAAGTACCACACATGAAATTATGGAAGAGGCTTTTCAACTACAGGAGAAATTAATATATTCCATCTTGGGCCAAGAGGCAATTAAACTTGGAGGAGTGTCATTTCACCACAAGGATCTTAAGGGAGGTCTTTCCCTTGAGAGTACACTGAAAACACTGAATTCCAGAAATTTTCAGTGTCCACTTCCTGGATATGGTTATGGCGGCCAAACACTCTCATGAGTATCCCTTAGGCATCACATTAAAATATACCACAATATTTTCTCTTTTCCTAAATCTATCCTATAGCACAGCAGAACTAAATTCCGAAGCAGCTGAATTATTTAGAGCATTTACTGTCCTTCAGGGTCATTACAAGAGCGTAGCAGTTAGCCCTATGATAAAATATAAATTCTCTTCTCTACGGCATAGTCTGACCTCGCTATAATGAAGCTCCATGGGACTGAGAAAAATTGCCATACAGTGAAATACAGTTTTTGTAGCTTCTCAGACCGGAATAAAGAAGTACCCAATTTGACTCAAACGTGTTATATCTGGTATTTTTATGCGTCTTGCTTCATATTGAAAGAATACTGCTTAAGCATCAACAAAAAAAGAAAAAAAAAAAATCAATAAAGAAATAAAACGCATGGTTATACATGAGATGCACCAGAGAATGACAGCTACAAACTCCTCAGATTTGCTTAGGTGTTTGGTCTACCAAGTCTCATTAAACAGGAAGAAAGAATTAAGTTCCCACTGCTGGGACTGTTTCGGAGAGGGCAGGCTATTAGCAGGTCGTGTTAGAGAGCGCCTGACTAATTCATTGTACGTTCATCTCTCTCGAGTCCCCTGAAAATTTATGGTGTAACACCTCATGGCAAAAACAGGGCTGGCAAAACAGTGCTGCTGCTCAGCTCACACGGGGAGCTCCATTTCTCCTGTTTGGAGGAGCTCTGAAGGTGAATCTCTGTTCAGTCTTGTACAGAGTAGCATAAACTATTTTAAAGCCTCCTTTTAATGGGAACAGGGAGTGAGACACAACCTGTACCCTAGATTTTGTGTGTTCCCAGGACTCAAGGACAGTTGTTCTGGGGAGCATTCAGGCAATGCTCTGATGTTCCTTTTAAGAGCCACGTTCACTGGCTTTCAGCATAGGCAAGGATAACTGCTGAAAGGGGTTATGGTAGAGGCTGTTCTGCACCATATGAAYGAAGTAAGAAGGGCCACTGCCTCTGGAGAATGATGTCCTACAGAAAAGCAAAGGGAAGATCATGGGGGTAACACACAGCATCTTAAAGAGGTTTTCAGAACAGCCTTTGTGACCCTGGCAATGTTTTTCCTGCCTGAAGCAGCACAGATGCTTTGAAAGTGGAGCACTCCGAGCCTTAACAGCATTTCCAACTGTGGTGTGTAGGGAGGAGAAGCCCTTTCTGCTCTGACGTGTGTCTGCACTCACAGTGAACATCAGTCAGACTTCCTGAATTCGGTGACGTGGCTAATTGCAATCAAACAGAACTGCTTTAACAAAAACTTCATCCACTTCAAGCTCTGTGGGTTTTAAATGCTCTGTCAGATTTGCACATCTGTTGAGTGAGGAAGTGACCTTGAAGCAGACTAGGGAGGCTGAAGAAACTGCCAGGAACGAAGAGATGCAATTAGTGATGATGAACTGGTCTTATTACCATAGAAGACTGAAGTTCAAGTCTTGATCTGTGTCATAAGTGAAGAATCAATCTGATTAATTTTGCCAATAGCCATTCTTYGGAAACCATTTTTCATCACTGCCCAAGAAAGAGCTCTGACCTGAAGAGTGTGAGCATTAACCAGAGCCTTTTGGGGCAGCCAACACTACCTGAGACCTGCTGCCCCTCAGACCCATCTCCTGACCACAGAAAGCTTTCACAGAGATCTCTGTTGCTCGTGACAACAGCCTGTTTCACACACACTTCATGTAAAGACTCTTAAAAACCCTGCCAGTGCTAGAGTACTACTACAAAATAATTCRAGACCAAGATAATGGGTATGGGGGTTCCCCCCTCTCTTCCCGGAAGTCAAAAAATAGTTTTCAATTCAATAATGATTTTGAAGGAACTATGGCACGTATACAGATGTAGAAACACAGCCCATCACAAGTTTTTATCAAAAGTGACAAGCTCAAGGCATGAACATTACAACATCTTAAAACCTTTCAGCATAAAAGAACAGCAAAAAAGTCCTGAATGACTTTGCTCAGGAGATGGACATCGTGTGTGCTCCAGCTGACCTTACTAATAATCATTCAAGCTTCAAATCTGCTACTAAAGCCTCCGTTGTAAGCAATTATTTGCCTCTGTGCAAAAATGTTCATTTCATGCTCTGTAAACACATCTCCTTGTGAAAGACCAGCCTGCCCATAAAGATTGCTTCTGACAGCCTGCTGACCATCTCCTGCAGCAAGTGCCTGGAGCATCTTTGGGAGGCAGAAACATCTGTTCTTCCCTCCCCAGGAAGGGGGGATGTTTACAGGTGAGCCATGTACAGTGACCTCGACAAAAGGCAGCTGGAGTGTTGGCACTTCAGGAAGACAGAGTAACTTGACACTGTAAAATTAAAGACAGCAGCAACTGCTTTCAAGTAGCTGTAATAATTTGTCATAGCATTTAATCAACTAACCTCTCGTGGAAGACATCATCTCTGCAGTGCTGCTCTCAGGGAAAGGATTCATGGGTGAGACAGGCTGTGGTGAAAAAGATGCCTTTTTAAGTGGAACTGCAAGAGGAGAGCTGGTTGCCAAGCTTCAGGAAAAAAACCACCACACTGGTTACCAAAACTAGCAGTAATAAGTARGCAGATTATTTAGCCCAAACCACAGTCAGCCACACCTAATCCTGGGAGCAGTGTCTCCCCATGAGATCATGAAACATGATGCTACATGGCAAGCATTTTCCGCCCGAGAACATTCGCCTGAATCCCAAACTAAATCCATTAATACAGTTCTAGTTTTGGGTGTCAGCACATGCAAGACCGCTGGGAGACAAGCTACATATTTTAAGGCAATATTAAAAAAAGAAAAGTAGCAGCTGCCTTCCCAAAACGCAAGCAAAATGCTAGTTGTGGAAGTTGCCACCTTTGCAAGAAAGGCAAGAGAATCATAAATATGCCAGACATTTAATGCATGGAAACAAGTCAACTTTGAATAATTTTATGCTATTAAAGAGATGCACACTGAATATGGACTCAGATCACTTCATAATTCATATCTAACACATACTAAAAGTCAGCCTTGGTATTTCACAGCAAGTTGCCAACCAGAGTGGTCTTTCAGATGCATCTAAATTCACTTCACCACGCAGACAGAGCAATGAAACACTTTCACCCCTCCTCAGCAGCTGCCTCAGAGAGAAGTACCACTTCTCKCTCAGCACCTCTTCACAGATGACTTCAACTAGACCTATTTTCCCATGCCTCACGTTATAAAATTCTCCAGAGGYCCCACATGATGTGAACTAGTCTTTTTTATTTCTAAGAACATCTCTTGAAACTTGAAGYAAGCAAAGAGACTTCAAGATTTAAGTGTCCGTATGATGCTCCCAGATTAGGAAATATTTATGTATTTCCATAAATTTACCACCRTGCAAAGAGGCAAGACAAGTTCACCATCCCCAAAAGCATAAGCCAGAGCAGTTGGCTATTATGAATTATAAAAGCAAAAAGCTCAGATAAATGTCAGTGTTTCAGTAATCCCATTTAGGACAGCTGCTCAGAGGAGCCTAGAGAGGACTGGATTTTCACAAATTACATTAAGAGCAGAGAGGACCACAACACTTACTGTAATGATGAGATGTCAATCTTCCCAAAAAGTAAAAAATAAGATTCTTAATACATGCAATTTAGTGGAATTAGTTTCCAATTCACATAACAAAACAAAAATCCAGGCTGCTATGTACTTTCAAGTAAAGCWAATCTTAGATTGATAAATCCTGACACTTTTGTCCGTGGTCTGAAGTAAATCCTAGCAAATTCTTTGAAGAGGTGAGACCAACATTCTTTTTGCTCTACACAGCTCACCAAAACCAGTTTGCTGAATTACACYGCTATTCCACACTCATCATCTTCGGAAGCAGGGCTCAGTTAAAAGGCTTTTTTCTTGTCTCAAATCCAKCTTATCTCATCGATCTACAGCAAGTCCCCATCCAGGACCGTACCAGGGCAATGGAGGGGAAAGTCAGCTGGAAAATGGGGGCAAGATCCTCAAATTGCCTCTATTACTGAGACAACTCCTGTCAAAGCCCTCCTTAACACACCCTGGTTACTGGATTGTTATTTGTCAGGCAGCAGAACACATTCAGGCTATTAATTTACTATTCTTCCTGCCATCTATACCACTCTGAAAGTCAAATTCACAGTTTCATACTTGCTCATATAGAAACATGTATCAATCTCCACCTTCTCCTAAATTCAAGCTTATCAAACCAAAGCAGCTAAAAACCCTTTAAAGCAGGAAGTTGCTTCTGTAAAAACAGAAGGGAAAACCTCAGTGTCAGCCTTAAAGGAATCAAAAAATAATTATTAGTAGGTGGGAAATTCCACACATTTTTGCCTGCTCAGTACACCTATTTTAACATCTCCAAATAGTTTAATCTAATTAGTCGCTGCAATTTAGGCCACCTTCTCTATATAAAACTTTAAACAGGCACTTGCTTTAGTTTCCAGARCTGCATCAAGCCTGTGTTAACATTTTAATCTCGGTGACACCCAAAGAAGATCCCGATTAAAGAACAACTCCGCAGTAACACCATTCTSTTTAAGTAATCTTCTTTGCAAGCCTCAGAAAGATCACTGCATGAAAAAAAAAACACCAAAAAAACAAAAACAACCCAATGCTCATGTAGTTATAAAAGCCTTCATCACTTAATCCTCTATCCTCTGTAAGAACTCTCCTGACCGTCTGGAACACTTTCTGCAGAAGCTCTCACTGCAGTAAACTCAACATTTCATCCAAGAGGGGAAAGTATGAAGAAACTATAGTACATGATTGGTGGCATGGGAAAATCAAATACTTTAACCTCCAAAATTCCTTTAAATGCATTTTAAAAAACCAGTAGTGGTTTCGAACAAACCAAGATATTCCACTTGGACCACAGGGATTAGAAACCACCCCAAATTCCTTCAAGTTAAATAGAAGCCAACTTTCTGCTAGCCTCCATCAAAGGTAGGATCATTTTCTTTTCCTTAAGAAGATGCAAGCCAAAGTTCATAGCTTCTGTGGATTTCAAAGTATTCAGATCAATCTTCTGAGAGCTGCATAAAAATACTGCCTGCTTTTGATTGATGTTTCAGAAAATGAACTGTGGCTTGTCTTTTAATCAGAAATGTGAGGGATTCAGGCTCCATACACAGTACAGAAAAGGGACCTCTGAGCCTAAGTACATTCAGACAGCCGCAGCTGAGGGGCACATACTATCTTTGAGATTTTTTTCTGATGAAGTCATGGCAAGAAACCAGAGCAYGCTCTAGAGAGAGTGGAAATATCCTGGGTGACTGGGGGAAAACACTGCTTTGTGGCTCAGGTGAGCAACCASTAAGAAAAGATTCATATTATGAAAATCAATCTTCAATGTCTAAACTTTCTTAGTAATAATTTGTAAGCCAAGAAAACACGTTCAGCTAAACACATGCAACCAGTAGCTCTACAGAAACTCAGCAGAAGTTCTCCTCCTTGCCAAGTATTTGGTATATACATTCTGGGATTTTCCAGAGTCACCACACAACTGGCAAGCATCAAACCAAACCTCTGCCTGAAYGTTTCATTTGTTATAGCAGGTCAATACAAAGACCCATTTCATGCTCCTGTACAAACAGAATCAAACATGAAAACTTCTCCTCTTTGCCAGGCATCAGTGAGAGCCTTTGTTCAGCTGCACAAGAATTCAGTGTAACCAGTTCATACTTAAAAATCAGTGTGCAGCAGCGAATGTTCACCATCTCTGAGCACGGAGAGATTTGCTGGGGGGATTACATCTAAGCAGTTTTAAACACTAATGTGAAGCAGCAAAATCCAAATCATTAGACCTGCATTTGCTGGGCTCGGCTCCCGCCCAGGGCACTGTGCCACGTCCCTCCCAGCAAAGCACGCAGGGCCCTGCTCAAGCACTTACCCACTGATGCTTCCAGCCCTAATCTGCTCTTRGAATTGCTCCCCAGTGCCAGGCAGACTCCAGGGATTCCAATGAGCACAAGCTGGCTTATATTTAAACCGGACCAAAGCTGGAGCAAGGCTCTTTAGGGGTAACACAGACGGGCAAGGAGATTCCCTTTGGTCATCCTGTGTGGTACAAACCRGATGCATCATTACCCTTTTATATATATAACAAGTACATACCTTATTCTGAAATACCTCCTTACCAAAACAGCCCTTGCACAAAAAAAGTTATTGATAACACTTCAGCAATCCCCATTTTCCTTTAAAACTCTTTAAAGATTTTTGGCAAAACTCCCAACAAAATTTCAAGCGGTTGGGACCACCATTACTTGATGAACTGCTAAGATATGAACAAACCCTATCAGATGTCATGCCTGTTTTGGCACATCCCTGCCTGAAGAGGTATTTCTACTCCTCAGTTTCGAGCCTGCAGCCTTCAGGCACCCAGCCTGTCCCCTCAGGACACCTCCTTCCTCTCCTGGTTGACCTGAAAACTCACAGTGCTGCATAGGGAATCACAYGGTAAAGAGGTGTCTACAGCAAAGCACAGATATTTTCCCACTCTCTCTCAGGGTATGGAAAAATGAGTGAATGGTTTATGCAGTGATGGATCAAGCTGTCTGAATTTTGGAAGTCAAGGACATCAGATGCAAYTCCCATGTCAATATTCATACAGTCCCTCTCCCCGCCCAAAGCCATACATCTGATATGCAAGCAACATTTTGTATCCCATATATATGTGAAGATGTCCTTCTGGATGACTCAAAGGATTCAAAGCTATGCAGCAAAGACAAAAAGCACAAAAAAAAATCTACTTAAAGCTATTTACTTTAATCTTGAGCAGAGTAACAGAAATATCACGAAAGTGTCTGTAGCAGAGGGCCATGCCATGCTCACTGGTGCACGAAACACGTTTCCATATGCTTTAATACATACTTCCCATTTTTTTTGCCTTAATTTTGAATAGGTGTACACCTGTTACAAATTTCAGGTCAGCATTTAGTTACATGCTGAAGTACCTTTTCAAGTGTCCACCTTCCAGCATTAGCAACAGAGGGCCAGTAAATAACACACCGTSCAAGACCATCTGTGGCAATATTTGTTCCAGTCTCCACGTGTGTCTTGACTAACATCTGTGCCTGTCTCACAAAAGAATGTTTTCAGCTAGCAAATCCCCCTGAGAAAGGCAGAAAGCAAATTTTCTTGATTCAGACACTGAACGTTTAATTCCTAAAACTTTATTTTCAACATTTCCTCGGAATACAGTGCGTGTAATATTTAGAGCTGCTGGCTTCCAGGAGACATTTGTCAGAGCCCATTTAGAAGCGATAACGTCTAAAACATCTGCAGCTGGTTATAATGCATCAGGAAAATAAAGTTGTCTGGCCTTAGTACCGTGCCAGTGTTTAAAGGGAAAAAAAAAAATCAAAACCATATGTCTGCTCTTAGTTTAGTCTTAAGTGATCTATATTTTATAAGGTAAGTTACCATTAATTTTTAAACTTCTATGAATTGAATTCTACTAATTGGACTTCTTGGGTTTTTATAAAAATGCTTTAAACCCCCCTCCCCCCTTAAAATTTCCCAAATCCAGCTGGTTTTGATTGTACCAGTCAAACATCCATAATCTTTCTAGTAAGAGGAGTAAGCTCCAGAAGTAATCATAAAAGTGCCATGGCTAAAATACCTCCCTTGGCTTCTCCCCCAGAAATAAGTTTCCCACAATTGTTTTATTCAGCTTATCACCATTTCGGGTGCACGAAATGACATGCCTTACCAAGTAATTTACATTGTGGGTTTTAAATTTAAGCTTCATCTCAAATAAATAGTGGCTTACTGCTTCAAAAGAAGTACATGAGAGCAGGGATTTTAAATCAGTCAGAAACTCAATTTTGACCCAGGTCTTCCATACCCTCCGAATGAAAGCCATTCAAACAAGGTGATAGGATTTTCCTGCTCCAAAGGTTCTTGAGCTGTGTAAATCAGGACAGATATAAGGCTGGAACAGCACAGTTATAGCACAGGCTTGCAGGGCTGTAGCCTCCCTCCAGGCAACACAACAGGGCCAAAGCTCCACCTCTGCACACACAACCAGCTGCTCACAGCACCCTCTGGAAAGCCTCTCCCTTCCTTTAGGGAGCCTTCAACTGCCACCAGCTCAATGTGTTTTCCCTAACTTGCCATTTGACCATGCCAAATTACTGTATTAAAAAGCCTTCCATGGGTTTGGCTTTAGAAACAACTCAAGCAAAATGTTCTGGAAAAGCAGCTATTTCTGCTGTTCCTATGGCCCAAACAGGCATTCCTGAATGGAAGGGCTGAAGCCAATGGAAACAACTTGTGCTACAGGCAGGCAAAAACGTTCAATTTAAATAGCAAATGTTTAGCACAACTTTGTGGCCTGCGAGCAGAGCCCCACACCCCTACGGACGCTCCATCAGCCAGATCCAGAGCAAGAGCACTGGGAGAATGATGTACTGCAAATGGAAATCCTCTAAACAAACACATAACTGGTGCTTCAGATTGCACTGAAGTGGTCCAAAAATCTTCCCCAAACTGCATTTTCCTAATAGTTGTTGTTTTGTGGGTCAGAGAGCAGCAACTGTTCTCATAGCTGTAAAACTGCCTTGTCTTTCAAATGCAAGCAGCTCTAAACTTCACTTTACCTCTGCTGCCCTGGAGAAAGCACTTCTCACAAACCAGGCAAATCTGCAAAACACTTTCAAAAACAGAGCAGGAACAGAGGAGCAAGGCTTGTGCTAAAAACCTGACCTCTCTGGGTAAGATGTTTTACAAAGGAATTATCTAGTACAGTGATAGAAGAGGCTGAGCACAACATTTTTTGCATTCATACCTCCTGGGAAACTTAAGGGAGATAAACAGCCCTGTCAAACTTTGTTATCTTAGGAAAAGAAACGTTTTTCTCAGCCCCATGGATTAATGCACTCACTGCCTTCACTGCTTAGACACTGATCTCAGTGCAAAGTTTGTAAGAACTGCCTCCCATCCTTCTTTCAGAACACAAAAGACACTTAAAGATTTGTCTTCAGCTTCCAAGTGCTCCATAGCTGAGTAGTTTCCCAGTAATGCTTTTGCTGACTGACCCCTCGGCAGGCTTTTCCATTACTTCACTGTAATTGCACAGCAAATATGGACACAGTCATCCATTCCCACTGCTGAACCTTTAATAAGGACAGATAATTACACAGCTTTTGATACATCAGAAAATTGCAAAGCAAATAGAAAACAATTAACATTTCACTTATTGTAAAAAAATTCGGGATGATGTTCATGCCTACAGCACTCTCTACAACCACACGTTTGTTTTCAGGCTGAGTTCTAACCTGACGTGCTCTTCCAAATTCCAGTCAGAATTGGAACATCAACTTGATCAACTGTTTCACAGCTGTTCATGGGTCCCAGCAGAAGCAACATAAACTGACAAGGTTCTGATTTTATTTTTTTTTTTTAAACTTTTGCAACTTTATAGAACTGAGCAGCAAAATGCCAAAGCCAACTGGAAGCTCAGAAAGACACCTGTGCACTGACTTTGTCTTGGAACCAGCAGCCAAGGTTTCCTAATACTGGCTGAGTAAAGGGGAGACTGATTATCATCTTCTTGGAGAAGTCAACTGCACTCACAGGAAAAGGTGACAACTCTACTGAAGCTCCTCCAAACTAGCTGCCAAAACCAAGGAAGAGCATTATCTATGCAGAACTTGGATTTGCAAAGGAAGTAGAACTAGAGCTCTTACAAACATATATTTTAAGCCAAGAACTCCACTTTACTGTTACAGAAATCCTCTTCCCTCTAGTTCACAGCTTCTTCAGTTTGATACACAGAATACACCTAGCTGCCTTTAAACCCCTAATTAAAACCCAGGCAAACAGCACTCAATCCACATCAGTACATACATCTAAAGGCAGGACAGGGTCTGGCTTTGAGGCTCTGAGCACTGTTTTGATGGCAGAGAACCACCTCTTCTCACAGACCGTGGCAGGGACAGACCCAGGGCAGCACAAGTTCTCTTTCTTTAGCGCTTGTTACCTTCAGATCACCTCAGCAGCACATTGAATACTTGCAGCACCACAGCCAGGTGAGCAAACTTGCCACACAATGAGATTTTTCTGTAAAGTACAAAATCTACCATGTACGATCACCCAGTCTTTTAGAAGCAGATGCAGGTTCTGCTAAACAAAACAGAAGCATTTTAGATGGCTGTTAAGTCTGTTGTCTTATGCAGCACTACCTAGTCTGACATACCCAGGGATTTTGGAAGTGCCCTCGCAGGAACACGAGACATTTGTTTCCACTACCGCTAAGGAACCACAACTACACAACTGCAAAATCCTAAAGAGTGACTCCATGGCAGTGTCAGTTCACAAAAAGGCAAACTACTGCAAAAAACCCTAATCATCTGTTTATTTGAACTTATCTGTAACCCMCAAGCAGCAGCACAATATTACTTTGTAACTCATAACGGGCAGCAGACCAACTTCGAAAGGAATGTACAGTCAGCTTTCAAAAGACTTCTAGAAAAATGCCTGGAACATTTTAATAACTTAATTCTGACTTAGAGAAATCTTTAATTAAGAGAGCATTTAGAAAGCATTTTCAGAACAATCTGGAATCCTGTGGAATGTGTTAAGGYCTCCAAGGAAGCCTGTTCTGGCTGAGCCGAGATCAGTCACGACTTAGAAAGGGAAAGCAGCAGTCAGAAGCAGCCAGCATCACCCAAACCCGAACACACAACTTGTCTGCCCTGTCAGTATTTGCCTCCAGGATCACCCCTGCCATTCTTTTATCGCGTTCATTTGAGGAGTGTGCCCTGCTTTTTCCACAAAGATGGCATTASCCAAATCACAGTCACACAGGACTTGACTTACAAGAATTAACTGCTGCTTACTTTTCCACCAGCAAGCCACTGCTAATCCACGCCCCAGTAAAAAAGCAAGTGAATTAGGTCAAGGGAGYTTAAGTTTTGCATAGCACCTCATATCCACAGCTCAGACAACACTTCCTCACCCACAAGCCAGAGCAGACAACATTAAGTCAAGTCCAGATGGCCAAAGGGTCTTTGTCTGGATACCAATGAACTTTCCTTTACTCTTTAGAGAAGGCTTATGCCTTGAAATGCCTTATCAAGTACGTACAGTTCCCAAGAGATTACTTTGAGGAGATTATACCCTGCTGGGGTGCTGTTTTGTAACTTCTTTCAGCTATAACCTTTCCGAAGTGCAGCCAGTCCCCTTCTAGCAATACAAATGGTSATAGAAATAGATGGAGCGGCAAAAGCTACAGCAGACACCTTCCCCTTTCTGAAAGCTGCCCATCCAACCAATGCCACTGTTACTAGATGGTGCCTGACACTGTAAGAGACCAAAACACCTCCATGTTTACAGTTTGTATTATGTACACAAAAGCGTTTACATGACAGACATCTCCTTTCAAGCTGTAGGCCACAAGAGAAACCAGAGCTACTCTGACACATGAAAGCAAGAGAGGACACACCCTCATCACCTCAGAGTGTTGCTTTAGTGCAACCACCTCCTGCATCAGCTGAGCCAGAACATGGTTCCCCCCTTGGAGCAGGGTGGGAGCACATATTCAATCCCACAGACYTGAAATATCCACCTTGCTGACTCCAGAACAAAAAGCTAAGGCCACTCAGGCTTTTCCATTAGCACAGATGAAGAGTTATGTCAAGCACTATGTCAGATCCACGGGATGCCAGCTCCCAGTACTACAGCCCATCAGCCCTGCTAGAGTTTGTGCCCAGAGTTCTGCCCAGTGCAGCCCACTCTGTCTGCTGGGTTTGGGATTAGGATGCTGCCTGAGKAGAAGATGAAGAAATGGACATTTCTAAATCCCTTTGGAAAGCTGTTCTGCAGTATGTTTGCTAAAGAGCACTGTTTGATGCTTTCACTGTTCTGGCTGCACATCACAAATCTCTTACACACTCGCCATAGATTGCCCAAGTCATTCTGCAGATCAGTAAGGAGGAAATTTTCCTAACAAAGTAAAGCCAAGATTACTTTGAAACACGAAGGACACTTAAAACTCAAGGAGCTTCAAGAAACCAGGTGATATCTTTGCAACTGCTGTCTCTCCCTCCCTGCTTCTTCAAGTATTTCTTAAGATTAAGATCTTTGGAGGAGGTTCACTGTTACACAGAGTTCAGTCCCATTAGGTACTAAGTGGAATTGTTAAAGTCAACATTAAATGCATAAGCCCAGACATGCAATTAAAACCTTGGATTACATTTCATTAAATTTTAAGAGTACTCTATAACCAATCAGTTTTCAGGGTCTTCCCTGCCAAACAGTTTCCTCTTTTGAGGAGCTACTGAGAGGTTTGAGAGGCTTTAGAAGCTTTGCACCCTGTGATTTCAAACAAGATCCAGGTGCATATATTTAACTCCTGACCCTTCTTGGTCACTGCACACAGCACAGACCCAGAACAGGTTGCACACACACTGAATGGTGAGGTGTTACACGTTGCTCTCGTTTAGGAAGCCAGAACAGACTCCTAACTGCATAATCCAGCAGCACCGTGCACATSCCCAAACTCATTCACGTTAAGCTGACAAAGTTTGTAAATAGGATGGAAGGAAATTTCCTTTGCTACTCTTTTCCACTTCCTGAGCAGAGACCACTGCAGTTGATGAACAAGTCCCCAGTAACAGTGCATCACAACACTTCACCACCAAGAACCACAGTTTTCAACAACCTTCCAGCAGAAGAGGAAAAACCCCAGACTGTATCTGCAGACACAAACACCATGTGAATCCATTACAAATGCATCCAACTTCCACGAGCTTGAAAACATCTTGCTGAAGACTGTCATTGTGAAGCTGTGAGTCCCAAACGAGGCAAGCTGGTGCTCCTCTTAAATGTTTAGATCTTAAACAGTTGTAAGGAAACAAAAAGATTAACTACAATCAAGGTTTCAAAGTCAGTTCCTTTCCCAGCTCTGACAAACTAAGGAAGAGGAAACTGGATCCATAAATCTCACTCCTGAGCCAGCAGATTCAAGTATGAGGCAATTACAGCACCAAGAGAGACACCACACATCAGACTGAAAACACCAAGATCCTTACACACTGCATTCAGCCACCAGTGAAAACCCAGACAAACCTTGCAGAAATCCATGCAGGACTGGTGACACAATACAAAATCCAATTATTGCACCGCTGAGAAACTCCTTTTTTCGGTACAAGTACCAGCAAACAATCCAACTTTTAAGGCATTTTCCACAGAGCAACTTTAGGAAAGGAAAATAAATACATACATTCAGTTGGGGTTACTTTATGGGAAGCAGTCTGCCTTTGGGTATTTTACTTTCTCCTTGCAGGCTTCTGACTAGGCCTCCCGTGTGCTATAGAAATACAAATCAAACCTCATGAAGCCTTCACTTCTCCCTAAAGGGCACGAAGAATTTAATTCTGTTTTTCCAATTATCTCAAGAGTTATTCAAAAGCAAGAACTTTACAAGGTAGCAAAACTCAGACTTAAAATAGCTTTAAAAATTCTTAAATGTGAGGGAAAATTCTACCAAAAAAAGTCTAAGTCAGGTAAGTCACAGGTGTAGTAAGCTCAAGACAATTATTTTATAACTTGCATTTAATTGGATATAACTTGGCTTCTTGCATTGTTTCTTGAAATACTAATAGCCAAATGTCTACTTTGCAGTAGCAGTCTAATTTTGATACTGGCTGGGTAATTCTGTGCAGCAGCCTAATCCACCCTTTTTCTAGTTTTCAGGGTTTCTCTAACCTCTTGCGACTTCCCTTAATCCAAGTTGTATTGAGCTGCTCTGACAAAAAGATTTCAGAGGGGAAAACAAGCAGTTTTCATAAACAAATACTGGCAAAGTTCAAGTACAGGCATCAACTGTGATAAAGGGAACAGGGCATTTTCATTTCACTCCCATTTATACTGAATAGAAAAAATTTTGGAGTACTCCAACGTAAGTGACAAGATATGAAAAATGGTAAGGCAGCAGAACATTTTTACAGCACTTGACTGATGACTAACCTATGATGTCAAGGGCTAAATACACAAGAAACTTAAAAATCACAAGGCTGTGCATCTTGCAGCTCAACTTCCAGCTYTGTGTTTCCCAGAGCGGGGTCTGTGTCCTTGAGTGAGGGATGTGGGCACCTTCAGGATCACATCCAAAACAGCTGGGTACGACAGGCTTTCGACCTGATTTCTCCAGGTGCTGGTACATGGCTTATGTACAACAGGGCCTCTGCACTGCACATGAATCACTTGTGCCTGTCTGCACACTGTGGTGCCTGAGCTGTTCCTCTCAAACAGAGCAGAGAGGCAAAGAACACAGATATTTGTTATTTAGCATGGTCAAAGCAGGGAGGCAAAGCCAACAGAGGGCTGTAGCTACTGCACTGCAGCTCTGGAGTAAAAAGCCACCAGTGACCCTCGAGGAAGGGTAGCAGGGCTCCATCCTCCTCCTCTTCCCTCCACACCAGGACTTGGAGTGCAAGTTACCTGGAGTCCCACATGGCTCATGCAGAACTCAGGGCAGGAGCTGTGCTCTGACCTCAGCATCCTTCATAAGGTGGTCGATGCCAAGGATGGCTGCTGGGGGGAGAAGGAGGTGGCAAATGCTACCCCGAACCAAACTGTGAGCACACACCTCAGGGGCTTGACGGGCAAGAACTCTGGACCCAGGATGTCAGGTCTGGAGAGACCCAGCTGCTTTTGGAGGATCACTCTCTGCCTCAGCTGTTATATCCACCTATTCACAAATTCACAAAAAGAGTTGGGTACCAAAGTCTTTCAGTTCCCAAGGTTTTCAGTTCACCCGTGAGCATACAAATACCTGCATTATATAATACCTGTATGACATGAACAGTGATAGATTCAAAGGGAAAACAGTWTTCTAAACGAAGAAAAAATTAAGGGAAACACAGAGTGAAAGGCACCAGTCATCCTCTCAGTTAAACCTCGATTGGTTTGGAAGACAGCACATCAGCTACATACAGACATCCCTAAAAATAACTATTTTCCATTCCTACCCTAAACCCGATCCATAAACCGCTACGTTTCTCACGTTCTGTCCATTCAGCTTTTTCTTCACACAACCATATTTCTTCCACTTCATCCTGCAGCACTGGTCCCACTAATCACTGACATATGCTCCAGCACTGAGTATTTCCTCTGGCATGCTCTAAAAAGAAGCACTGTCACCAGAGCAATATAAGTGCTGGCAAATATGGTCTGTCAGGTTTTGTTTTCAAGGACTATAAAAATAGACTTCACTGCATTAGGCTTGAAAACTCATACCCTCTAGAAATAATTTTTAAAACAAGTTTTCACATGACTTGTTATTGTTTTCAAGTATCCAGAGAGAAAATCTGTTCTTTTCTATTTAATTCCACGGTTTTGGGTTAAGCCAATATTTGGGTTCTTTTACTCAACTGACAATTCCCAGCTCATTTATCAGCAATGCCAGAGCTCTCTGCTCATATACATCAATTCACAGCTTCTCAGATGCAGTTCTACTAGGAGCAGCCTCTTATTAGAAAAATATCAGCACTTGAAAAGCCACAAACCAGCAGTTGTTTCCACAGCTTAGGCCTTTCACCCACGGTGACCAGTATTAGTTTATGCTGATAACAGCTTTGGCCAAAACGCACGGAAAAGGATGTTGGCACAGACTGAGGTTCAAGACACTTTCTTGTTAGTTTGTAATTGCTTTGCCAAGGACTGTTTTTCTGTAATCAGCAGGCCCAAGTTCCTATTTGCAGAAAATATGACACTACAATGAATGAAAACTTGTTATCTTTTATACACAGATTCTCTGCAAGCAATCAAAATCAAGGACAACACAAGTAGGATGTTCACACRTTGCAGATAAGATTTTTCCAATATCCCACATCCCCATTAGCAGAGCACACAATTCACATTTGAAGATCAGAAGCAATCTGGGGCACAATGGGTAAAGAATCACACTTCCAAAAATCAGCTGCAACAGCAACAATGATAACSTGGATAGTTCTCTGGTCTCCATACATATAACCAGAAACACTTCTGCCAGTTTCCACATCAAAATCCCATGTCTTCCAATACTTTGCAGATATTTTTGCAGTTTACTTCCATGTTCAATACCAAGCAAGCAAAATAATTTTGAGGAATCTCATTCCAAACACTTTAGCTGCACCAATATAACTTCCTCACTGCTTCGAATAAGACCTGTGAGCAGATGCTGGTTTTCTGAAGGGAGATTTTTTTTTTTCAGGCTAAATTAGTACCTTGAATCAGTTTCTAAAACAGCCACACACATTAAAAAAAATAGGCAGCATGCAGCAGCAAGATATCCAGAGGAGTTTTAAATATTTCTGACACAGTAAGCCCCAGCCTGAGAATCAAAGGGAATTGGCAGCCCAGAGTGTATTTGGTGGATCAGCAACACCAACAAACACAGAGTGGAAAAAAAGAGTTATTCCTTATTACTTGGCTATCACACACAAAACACTGGCAACAGGCCACCAGCAAGATAAGTGAGAAGACAGAAGATAATCACAGGGTTCACTTCTTTTTGAGATCCTGAATAAGCCTGTTACATGGTGGCTAACATGGACTGACAGGCTAAATTTACCTGACCTTCTGTAATGTTACARAAAATCACTTACTTGCCCAACAAAAGCCCTTTACAACATCATTATGTATTTAATTATCGAGGTTTTGGGGTTCTGATTTTCTTCAGTGAAGGAATATATTTTGCTTGTACTTATCTGAACTGAAAGTACAGTCTCTAAAGAGCCACTTCCAAGGAAGYAGAATTAAGATTAAAGTCAGTCTGAGCAGAAGTAAAGGAGCTGCTTACTCTTTTAAAAATCATATAAAAAAMCCCAGAAAACAAACAAAAAAAACCCTTATGGGATGCCAGTCCTGGTTGTGGTTATTTTTATATTCTACCCTAGATCAAAGTCACGAAGACTCTTATTTTTCAAAGGAACATCATACTCCAAGACATCTTTGAAAACTTTAGTCTAAGTGTTAAGAACACTCAAACTCTGTTTCACCTGTTTTATTTATTAAGGAACAGCTCATGCTTACTAGTCCCTGTGAACATTTCTTCTTTGGACTTCATCTGAAGGCTGAGAAATATTAGGGAAGCCCAAGAAAGAAAAAAAACCACCTCTTTGCCATCATGGAGAAAAAATGTTTCCTTGCTAGTGTGATCAACTAGGTAAAAGTAACCTCCCAAAASAATCTGAACACAAGTAAAGGCAATTTATACAAAAACAAGCCTATGTGATCTTCCACTGMGAAAAAATACGACTGGCTACCAGAGGTTTTAAATGTTAGATCTTCTGAATAATCACAAGCAAAGGCTGAGAACAAGATGACTTTCCTCTGAAAAGTCACCTTAGCTTGCACACATAACTGCAAGGAAAGGATTTCAGGCTTTAGAGATCAAGCAGAGCAGAACTTTTCATAGCAACTTAAGCTTGTAAAAAAAACCCAACCCAACAAGCAGTTGTTCAGGAGGGCTGAAGCAAGGCAGCTCTGCGTGGAGGAGGGACAGCTGACAGCGTTTCCAGACAAGATCTGGTAAAGCCCCAAAACATCACAAGACCTTGACTAACAAAGACAAAATGCCAATGTAATCAGATTTTTTTAAAAGGGAGAGTATTCAAACAAGAACATTTCATGCATCCACAAAATTAAAATTCTTGCAGGAGGCAGAGTGATTTACTGCTATTCTGTGAATACTTTATTTTTATTACCAAACAGCTCTCCAGCAGGAAGACAGGCTCCATTTACAGGCATCCAAGTTGACGTGAGTTCTTTTTGTTTGAAACTTAACCCCTTTGCTGGTCATTATTTCAGTAAACAGCYGCATTTTCTGTGTATTTAAAAGATATTCTGAAACGCCTTTTGGAATTTTCCCTTCAGCAGTCTCCTTGTGATCTGCAACCACGAAGAACAGGACAAGTTCTGTCTTTGAAAGCTACATCAGGAGAACGTGTCAGGTCACTGCTGCATCAGCTGCACATGGCATACACATGAGAAATACACGTTAGTGTTGAGGGGAGATGCTTTGATCAGAAATTAGTTACCTCTGGGCAGAAGCAATGCTCAGCCTAATGGGGAAGGATGTCAGCATTCACTGTTTCAAAAGACAGTTTTTACAAGTTGCTTTCTGCTACTTGTGTTAACTGCAAAGGAAAAAGCTATTAAAGCTGAAACATCAATAAGCAATTGGGACTGGAAGACACCACCCTATTTGGTGACATTAAGAGTGAATTTCTCCTCCAAGCTGGGCAGCACAAGTCAAGCCTTCCTTGACTCCATCCTCCTTTCCTTCCTTTGATTTCTATTTCTGGCCAAGGAAAGAATCAAAATATCCACAAGAGTTACATGAGTTTGCTTGAAACAGGGTTTCCATTTTAAACCCTCAAGTTTTCTGAATGTACTCATGAGGGACATGATTTGCAGTAGCTGGCAGCCTGTGTTTCCAGAAAATGACAGGCAGACTAAATAAAACCTTTTTGTTCTTGTGAACTACAGAAGATATGCCATTAACGGCCATCAGCCTTGGAAAGATAACTTATCAAAGTGGGAAGGCATGAACCACTATCAGAGGAAATTCTATGAGTGGGATAGGAGAGACTTTGGCTGTAATAAAATCAACAACTTTTCTACTGAAGCAAGTTTCTCCCTTGGATATTGGCCGCACCAGAGCGCCGCTGATGCTCCACTSTAAATGTGGTTAAAAAGCCTTAATTATAGAGAGATGCTCTAGGGAGCTCTCTTATAACCTAGAGCTAAGATTAGAAAAGATGGAGGAACTGCACAAGGGCAGAGAAGAGAGGTAATTATTTAGAAAGAAARGCAAATTTAAGGACCAAGAAATGTTAGACCGCCCTCCTTTGAAGCTGCAATTTAAAGCTTTATCAAGTTTATACAAGGAACAATAAGGAGACATGTCAAGTGACCCATATCTTGTATTTTAGGGGGTGCAGAGCTGCCAGCAGATCTCAGACACAGTAGAAGTTACTCTTCTACTCAGGCATTTGAAAACGAGGGCTGCCTGGCAACTCTTTGTGCTTGTATTGATTTACTGATCTGTAGCATTCTCCAATCGTTTGCCAGACCCTCTAAATCTAACAAAAGAGGTAGAGTCTGACAAGCCAGCCATAATTTGATATCCACTACTACTTATATTCTTAACAAAGCTGTGTAGATAAACACTCCATTCCTTGTTGCCTATCCATCACCTCGCCAGGATAACACAAATGCAGGAAATACCACCGCGGGTGTTGGTTACGCTGATAGAAAAGATACCATTGCCCCTGAGAGGTCAGGCTTCATGTCAAATAAAGCAGGACCAGTAGCACTTACTGGCTCCCTGGGCTCTAAGAAGTCACGACAGCATGCCAGACCTGCAGGTAAAACCACAAGCAGACTCTTCAAGAGAGAACAGAGAATATGAAAGTTTATTCATCGCCAACAGGACAAAAGGTAGTCTGAAAGCAGAACACGAAATTTTAAAATTAGAAAGTGGGGGCTATTATTCCTGGATTTGGAAATTAAGCATCACACTATTACACTCTTGAAAGTGAGTCAGGCACCAGAATTTGTTCAGGAGTCTGTGAAACATGATAAACAGATTCACACTATCCCTGAACTGCTAAAAATCCCCACCGACAGCTTTTGGTTCTGCAAACAATCTGGGGCCTGAAGGCAAGACAGAATGTCTGTTATACATCTCTCTAGAAGCAGAGGAATCCCAGGCCAAGCTTTATCTAGAAAGAGTATGTGAGTGGCCAAACTGCACTAGGACTGACCAAAACCTTTCTGTCCAGGGACAGGAGATCAGGTTAAGACAAACTGCAAATGTCAGGCAGAAAGGCTATTCCCAATTTGATTCCAGAATAGGAACAGATAGTAAATTAAATTAACAGAAAGTAACTATTCAGCTTTAATCCAACCTAGCTCAGTCTAACTGAAGCAACATTTAAACAATAGTTAAATGAATGACTATCAAAACAATCATTAATGTGTGCTTGCCATCACAGTGAATGCCAYCATAACAGCCAGTTTTTAACCCACTCAGCCTTTCCAATTTTCTAGACAAGGTTTTTTTCCAGAAAAAAAATCTACACATACCTGAGAGCTCCTATTACTATTGAAAGATTTCACATGCACGAAGTCACTGCAGCCACCTCTCTCCCCAGGTGTACACGGGATCGTGCATTATTCATGTCACTATTGAACAAAAGCACTGTTAACTCGGGTTACTCCCCAGAGTTAACAGGATGGAAACACGAAACATGATGGACACTAGAGAGTGTCCTCTGATGGCAAATACCACAGCAGCTTTGTTTACACGAGCATTTACATGGTGCTGAAGTACCACGACACTCAGCACAGTGCACTGCAGTCGAGGTGCACTCCATAAAAACCTACCACCGACAGCCCCACTAAAATCCACAGGATAACGAGCTCACAGGTTGAAATTGCTGCTTTCATAGGGAATCAAAACAAATTTCTGCAGCACCATTTTTTTTTCCTAGTGATATTTGCAGCACACAGTAGAATCCCTCCTACCAACTCCAAACGCACCCCACCAGCTCCGTGCTTCCCAGAAGGAAGCTGAAGGCTGCCTGCCCGTGTCACCTGGCASAGGAAAAGCTTGCAAAGAAACAGGAGCAGCATGCAGATTGTTTTAACACCTAGATACAATTTCCTCAAAGTTAGACAGGATCTGCTCTTACACAATGTGAGCAAGGTTACAGTCGGCTCCACAAGGAAGCAAATACAGAGTGACAGGAAGGTAAACTGCAGTTCTTTATCTTTTTATAGTGACGCCTGTACCTGTATTCAAACAGGGAGTGGAAGGTGACACTATCTAACAAAGTCTGGTTGATAACATTTTTCTGCCTAATTTCACCAATCCTCCTCAACAGTAATAAGAAACTTCCTGTTAGTCTTTCAGTCCTTTTAAGTCAAATATGTGGCAGTTATCTGCCAGGAAATTTGTAACTGTGGTTGCTCTTAAATCTGTTGTCTCTCACAATTTGATTCATATTCTTACAGGAAAAACACACAGCTCTGGAGATAACCACATGATTATGGTTTTCACCAGTGACCTTAAGTGTAGTCCAGATGCCAGGAGCCAAAAAGTTTTGCAGCAGCAATCCTCCTTTGATGAACAAAGGTCACCATTGCAGTGATTAAGAAGTGCATATGGAGCACGTTTGAATGGCGAAACAGAACCACTTTTCCAATAACAGGAGGACCTGCTCCACGATAAGAACAGCAAGTATAATAAACCTTTTATTTTCACACAGCATAGGAGACCTACAATGCAGCCCATTTCTTTATTCAGCTCTGTGTTGCCATTACAGTGAAGATCACCACAATGAGACCCTGAAGGCCACTGAAAGCTCCAATTTCCTAATAAACATATTTTCCAAATTTTACTTTGCACTTTACAGCTGTGAGATGGTTTACACACTTCACCTTCACTTCAGCTCACGCTAATCAAGAGTACAGGACACACTTATCTAGTTCAGTAAACTCTGCTCGTTTCACAAGTGCACTGAAGTGATAAATGTCAGAGTAGCCCACACTGGGAACCAGTCGCTCTTAAATTCAAACAGGCTTGTTCAGTTGTAGCACTTGCACTCCAGTCCTTAGATGCCTATTGTTTTACACTATACTTACAAAAATAAGCTTTTCAAAGTTTCTCTCTACATCAGCTGATGAGTGACTGGCAAACACAGCTGCCAACACAGCATCCTCCAAGAGGTCTTGTGAGGAGCCAGGCCCCAGCCAGGAGCAGCAGCAAGGTCCAGGACACAACTGGTGCCAGAGGAATCTGCCTGTGAAGTACAGCGAGCTGGTTGTCCTATTTCCCTCTGGCTGGCAGAGAGCAGGAAGGTTTTCCTCTCACTTGTCCCAAGCCCTCCTACTCCCTCCCCAACCCGGGCAGCACCAAGTCTGTTGTTCAACAAACACCCTCTTCCTTATCAGCTTTTCCCAACCCCAAAACGTTGACAAACCTTGGCAACTTCACAGCAGCCCCCAGGTCAGAGGAGCAAAGCCCATCACCTTCCTCAGCTGAGGAGGCCACGAGCAGCAGCCCGGAAGGCAGCGCAGCATCGCTTCCTACTCAGATCATCACCAGGGCTATGCTTTCAGCAATGCTGGCTGGAAACTTTAGAATCAACTGCACTAAAACCAAAGTTTATCACCCCAAACTTTCCAACAGCAGCATTCTCCCCAGGCATTTTTCAATCCCAAGTTCACAGGTGGTCTCGCACCGCCAAGGAAGCAGCAGGCGGGTGCAACCCCACTTCACTCCAGCCGGCCGGCAGCAGAGGGCACCACACAATCACCGATGTGATTTATACACTTCCATCATGCTCCCGAGTTAATTTATTGAGCACAAATTACCGCTACAACAAGCTACAGGGCGACTCCATAAAGCATTCATCACATCAGATGAAAACGCACTGCCACGAAAGGCAGCTAATTTGCTACAGCGCTTTTAGCCAGCAATTCAAAGAAAGGCGTTCAAGCTCAGTAYCTCCCCGAGTTCAAACGCCACATCCCCAGAACAGCAGGTTTCACACAGGGTGTGCATCTCCAGCCTGACCACAGAGGTGCAGAGCAGTAGCTGTGCAGAGCACTGGAAGCCACGGAAATACTCGCATGAGCCCAAGCATAAACCACCAGCCCACAGCCTAACTCGTGCACGGTTTGCATACTGCAAGGCTCCATCCACATCAATTAAACATTTTGGCTGAGAATGCTCAGCAGCCTCTGAGGCAGACAGCAGAGATCCAAGAGACAAAAGGAATAGCTGCATTGCTTTTGCTTCTTCCTACCCCCACACCCACAGATCGTATGTTTTTACTTATTGAATAGTTGTTAAAAAAAGAAAAAGATGAATGTACAGAAAAGTCAATCTGCATTCCACGAGCACACCGATACACACGTAGTGGTGAGCAAACAGTACAGTCATGAAGTCTGAGCAGCTTCTAAGCTGTCAGCAGAAACACTTCAGTACCACGGTACCATCACCCCCATTTAARGCCAAACCTGTTAGACATGCCATGAAAAAAGGACTTCCCAGATCATCTCTGCTCAGAGACTGCACATAGTGACAGAGGCCACTTCTGAGCACACAGCTGTAGTGAGGACTAACTCAAAGCATCAGTTTTTCTAAGGAGATCTGCAGCACGACCTTGAGGCCAAGACCTTGATGACTTCTCTCCATCTCTTCTCTGTGGAGCAAGAAGCACCCACAGAGCTGCAAAAGAACAAACCCAAAGGCAGAAGGGAAGAGCACAGACCTCACCCTCGTTATTAAAGCAATACACTATTTTCAGCCACCATAATGTTTCCCCTGAACATGTAAATACAGAAGCAATTAGCTGCCTAGGCACTTCCACAGAAACCATTTAGAATAATCTTTCCTAGAATATATTTACATGGTTTCTGATTGCTTAATTTTCTGATGCATTTGTTTCAGGCACTAGAAAGATTAAATAAAGCCAAATCACCTATGCAGATACACTGCCATTCTGAAGGTAACATGCAGCACAGATAGACAACAAAAACAACTAGGAGATTTCAAACTTCAAAATTTTAGCATCAAAACTCAATGTTCTAGGAAGTGCTTTGTAGCTTTAATTCAGCTGTTCCTTAAACCTTCTTCCCCCTTTTGCTGTTACTCTGAGGGATAGAACTACTGACTGAAACAGCAGACACCATTTAAAGAGAAAGAATGAGCCTGGACAGAGATTTCATTGAAAAGCTCAATTCTGTAGTACATAGGAAATGTCCTCAATTCAAAGATTAGCCTGCACAAAAAGGCAAATTAAAGCCAGAAACAGAAGAAAATCTTTTCTGACTGCTATGAATATATTTTTTCATTATATTCCCTCCTGTCATCTGGAGYTTTTGTATTAAGAAGTCAGCTCTTCCGAATGGCTTCAGGAACAAGCAGACAAACAGCACATTCATTTACAAGCTGGARGTTGATTAGTAAGTACAAAACCCATGAATGCTTGTCGGGACCAAGGAAGAGAGGCTGGAACCATTGAATGTGAGGATGCCCAAAAAACTCTCTGCAGTCAGCTGGCAGATACCTCTATGACAACAGTAAAACAAACCCACACAACTAAACAAAAAAAMCAAAATCACATTCGAGTCATTTTTATTGTGCTTCATCTGAAATGATTTTTACCAAGACAGCCTGTTGTCCTTTAGGACATGTTTTCCCTTGCTCAGTCTAACTGGAGCTATCATTTCAGGGCCAAATCATTCAAAAAATAAGCACATGACACAAATATATCTTCACTCACAGACCCCCTGCAGCCCATAACTYCACGTTAATTAGACTGGAAGATGAAGCCTTCAGCCTAAAACCCAGTAACTCTGATTTACACAAGTGCAGAGAGGTTTTATTGTGAATTTTCCTGTTAAGCTGCACAGGCGTTTCCTGCCCAGATCCACACACCATCAAAACAAAAGCAGATCTCAATTCACTGACAGCTGCCATACTTTACTGAGACATAAAGAAAAATGGAGTAGACATTGTGTACAACACAAGCAGCTCAGGATCTCTAAACACTGAGAACACTGCAAGGGCACAGAAATCAGAGTGTGGTACTGCCTGGCTTACACCTACCCAAAGCCCAYGATACACAGGCAATTTTGGAAGACCAAAACCATAAAGGTCAGCTTGTCACTTTGAAGACTCCTAAGAATAATTACCAACTTTCTCCTCATTACCTCTGAGAGACACGAGATTTTACAAAGGTCTTCCTTTCGCCTTAACATCACACCACATGAAGCTAAGGAGCAGTGGACTACAGGGCTTGGTTTTTACCAGTCATGCAGAATAGATTCCCTGCATCCCACGGAAATGCAAGCATGAGGCAGTAACATCAGAAACTCCAGGCATGTAATGATCAGTGTGTCCAGCAAAGGGACTTCTGTGCAGGTTCAAGAATCCGCTACAAATTTATGTTTTATGACAGGCAACAGCTGATCCCTTTCCCCACCAGCATGGGACACCACAAGGTTATGAGCATGGTTATAGCCTGACTTGCACTAAATGCCTGGATTTGAAAAAGCATTTCTTGTGGTAAAGAAGAGCTCAGTCCCAGTTCGACTACAGCTCTGTGAGAGCCTTCTCTCCCTCAGAGCAGAAATTGTCACAGCAGGTTTCTCCACCTTTACGGTGCAGTTACAGCAGGAAGTCTCCAAGGAGGGAAAGATTTAGACAACTAAGAGTTTTAAGTGGTTTTGAACAAGCAGAGCCTTTTAGAGTGGCAGCTGAACTGATAGTTAAACAATGACATTTCAAGCTTTCAAGTCCCAATCATTCTTAATGGTAGAAAGCAAAACCCATAAGGGGACAAAGCAATTACACAGCCAAAAGTAAGTGCAGCTAAACTGTGCTTCCAAACGTCTAATTTGGGTGATCCAGCCTTCCTGACTCACACACTACACAGACAGGTTTGGCTGTTAAATTTACTACTACACCAGTGGGACAAGAAAGGAATGCAGTCATGCGTTGCAACATCCTCAGGCCACGTATCCAGCGGGCATCCTCTGCCTCTCAGGAAGAGTTATCCGCTCCTCTTTTCCCAAAGGAGCATCACGCCACTGACATAATTCTCAGGCTCCACCTGGTACTCTGTGCTAGCCCTCGCCCTAAGCTCTGCAGGGACACAGAGCTACAGGTGATGTTTGCTCTCCACACCTTTCCAGAGCAGGTAAAGAGGAATGGCACGGAGGCACACCCTTGGGAGATGGAATTACCGTTCTTTGCTCTGCACGGATGGGACAAGCTCCCCTTCCTTACTCCTGGGCGCAAGAAGCAAAGACCCTGCTTTATTCCCTTACCAAGCCCAGCCAAAAAAAGGCAAGCAGTCCCTCCCGTCCCCGCACCCGTGAATTGCCAAGAAAGTACTCGCGCTCGCCCTCCAACCCAGGCACAGGATACATAAAACAGCTCCTTCCCGGGGAACACAGGAGCCCACCCCGGCTCCTCTCCCTCGCCCCCTCCTCTTATGGGGGCGGCTGCCGCTTCTCGCCCCCCACCGCTGCCGAGCTCGCCTCTGTGGCGGGGAGGGGTCGCTCCAGCCCCGCACCCGCCCCGTGCGACAGCGGCTCCCACGGCAGCGCCCCGACCCTCACCCAGCGGCTCCCACCGCCCCCCCCCGCGCACCCGGGGCCGCTCAGCCCCCCCAGCCGCGCCACTCACCGGCGCCTCGCCGGCCGCTGCCCCCGCGGCGGCCGCCCCGTCCCCGCCGGCCGCGCCGCCGCCCTCCAGCTGCCGCTCGCGGTACAGGGACCAGAGCCCCACGTTGGGCAAGAAGACGAGGGCGGCCAGCGCCAGCCCCACCGCCTGCAGCAGCCGCTTCTGCTTCCGCCGCATCGGAGCGGCCGCGGGGAGCGGGACGAGGAGCGGGCCGGGGATCGGGAGCCGGGGGGGGTGAGGAGGGAGCGCGGTCCGGCCGCCCCCGCCGCGCTCCCGGAGCGCAACTTTCGCCCGCGCTCGGCGGCGGCGCCGGGCGGCAACTCCGGCACTTCCGCTCCGCTCCGCGCGGGGGGCGTGGCCTCGCTAGCCCGGCCCCCGCCCCGGGAGGCCACGCCCCCGCCCCGGGCCCCGCCCCCGCTCCCCGCTAATGACGCTCCGCTAATGATTCCCCGCTAATGACTCCCCGCTAATGACTCCCGAAGAACGGCGCTCCGAGGATGGCGCGGCACGGCGGGGTGCCTGGGCGGGCGCCGCGGGGAGCGGGTGGGGAGCGGGATTGGAACCGGGTGTCCCTGGGGGGAGTCAAGGTGGTTAATTGGCTTAAAACCCCTTAAAAGGGGGGAAACTGCTGACACAGGACCTGGGGGAAGCAGAGCAGCCGGAAGGTGAGGGGCTGTGAGTGCTCCCCAGAGGATTCAGGTGGTCCCCAAAGGGCTGGAGCTCGCCCCACGGACGCACAACAACCGGGGGATGAGGTAGTGGCCACCAGCGCTCCGTGGATGGAGATGCCATCGCCGGCCATACCAACCCGGCAGGATAGCTCCAAATCAATCCCCATCCATAGTCCCCATTAAAAAGCAACGCTGTTTATTCGCATACCGCTTAAGTGGTTTCTACTGTACCGTAAACTGCATAATTTATAGGCACGGGATAGTGTTTGAGCGGTTTTTTTAGGAAAAAAACAATGGCGGCACAGCTTTCCCAAAAATGGGGAGTGGATTCGTTTCCTCGAKGAAGCGCACGCAGCCCCGGCGCTCGGGAAGATGCTCTGCCAGCTCAACAGCCGTGAGGCTCGGCTGTGTCAACAGCAAAGCTGTGACAATCCGGTGCCCTGCTGGGCTCTGGTAAAATAAATATTAGTTCTCTTCCAATGCAAACCCCCGCAGGGAAATATCTAATTTCCTAGAGCAACGACAAAATGTCTACGGAAACCATTATGCACCCCAGCATTTGCGGCTCTTGCCACCCTCACCCCACACCAGCAAGTGGACTTAAACTTAAATAAACTTCCATAACCCACTAGATGGCATCTTCCAGCAGATTTCAGTGCCTGCTGCGAGAGCCAAATTATCAAGGAAAGCATTTAATTTAGAGAGCAGGTTAGAGTTCCTAAGTCTAACTACATGTTAAGGCAGCTTGTACTTTCATTTTAATTATCGATGAGAATTTGTCGCCAGCTGATTTCTTTACTAGAAATGTTAATGCTTCCATTGTTTCTCCGTGGGTGGAGAAGATACCGACCCGTGAAATCCCTTCCCTYCTGCCTTTAGAGCAAAGCGTATTCCCTTTATCATCACTGAATCACCTCTGGCAGTGCAGAGACTTAGGCTGCTCTTGAATAATGCATAGCCACTAAAATTGTACAACAATAAAGCTACATATACATTACCTGGTACTGCGAGAATCTAGGCTGGAAAGCTACAATACCTCTGATTTAATACTGCAGTGCCAGTGTACTGCCATATGGACCCTTATAATAACATCCACATCCCCTTGCCTCTGCAAGAGCTCTTTGAAGAGTGGCTGTGAAATAGCAGGCGGTTTCGTAGGGATGCACACAGGCTTACAGGCTGCCCTTGGCAGAACATCCTCATTTATATAAAGAAATGACAGCCACAAAGTTTGAGAGTTAATTAAAACAAAGCCACTAGCTGGCTTGACATATGTTTAAATTTAGGATTGTGAGCCTGCTTGCTAAATTAAATGTTTGCTTCATAAATTGGCTTCAGCAGAGTTGCACAAGTTTTAACTGGGAACAGATTATGGCTGGTGCTGCAGGTAGATTAGTATTGTGTGTATGAGAGAGCATCCTGAACGATCAAACCCCCTGAAGAGCCTCGTAGGAATTGAAGTCTGGCTGCTCCTCGGTGATCACTCTGGAAATGGATGTTCCAGGTCTTTCCTTTCTGCTTTAAGAGGGAGTGAGTCCTGTTGAGCTTACCGATTAAAATAATTTATACTCCATGCAGCTGCCTCAGTCCCAAACAAATAGATGTTTCTTCTAGTAAAGGTAGAGCATGTCTCCCTCTCCTCTTACCCCTGAAGTGTTTTGGTGGAGAGAGASCTCTGATTTTGGCCTGTTGGATGCAATGCCTTGGGGATTAATCGGGTACATGCAAAATAAACATGGATTTACATTTCTGAGAAAGGAGAAAGCCTGTGGCTGCTAAGCCTCTAACTGGAAAGGGAAATGGTGTACCTTCCTCAGGCATCTTTTCAAAACAAATATAGGATAAATTAATAGCAGCTCAATCCCCGTCTGGAAGCTCTCTTTGCTAGTGAGCTGGGTTGCCTGGTTTGCAGCTCATGTGCTGAGATGCTGCAGGGCAGAGTGCAGCAAAAGTGGGTAACAGCATCATGAAAATTAAAAGCCTTGATGAAGGATGAGGAGCAGGGTTGACCAGAGGGACTTGGTCAGCAGATGCCGGGAAAGGGCAGGAGAGCATTGAAAAATGCTAATGGGAGTGGATGTGACAGGAGTTCCTGGGATAAAGCCCACAGATGGCATGACAGCATGGAGACGAGATGGCACAGACTTAGGGAATCAGTGCTCTCCTGCCTTCTGGTCTCCTCCGACTGCAGCTCCTCGGGGCAAGGACTGACTCATGTGAAGGGCTGGATTTTAACCTTGGAATTTCTGCAGGGAGTCCTTTGCATCCCTGCAAGTGAGCTGAACGGTTCTGGGATCCCCCTTCTCCTGCTGAGTGGTCATAAYGGAGACAAGATCTGGCTTTCCATGCCCTCACCTGCTGTGCCAGCCTAACAGCGTGGGTTAGGGGGAAAAATATCACCCAAGAGCCTGTTAGATTTTTTCCTGGGGTTCCCAGATGCTGCAGATACACATTACCACTATGGGGGATGGAGTTAGRGAGCTCCCACCCAGGTCTCTGTGTCCACACTATGTCCTGTGTCAGATGGCTGCACCCGCAGGGAAAGCCAGCTCCTCCACTTTTTTGATATGTGTTTGTATGCTGGTGATGCTTTCTCTTTTCTGAAAATCTCATTTTTAGCCAGGAGGAGAAAAGGAAAAACAATCTCTAAAAAATGAATGAACCTCAGCCGTGGCTGTGTCACAACAGGACTTTTGTTTCCGTGGCATTTCTTTATCCTTCGGTGTTTATTAGTTGAAGTTCAGCTCAAATCTCTTGTGAACAGAATTGATTTGTTGGGGGTTTTTTCCCCTTTTTTCTTCCCCAGTAAAAGACAATGCCCAGGAACCSGCTCACCTGTGGGCAGGAGCACAGCCCTCCTCTGCTCAGTGTGGGGGTGCCTGTCAGCACAGCCCCCCACAGCGATCCTGYTGCACTCCCCCAAAACCTGGAGCTGCTTCCAGCCAGCACTCAAGATGCTTCAAAACAATGTAAATGCCTGAATAGCTCACAGAAGTGAGATGATTACAGGCTTTTAAAAAGAAATTGCAAACCTTGTCACTGCGGGAGAGCATCCAGCCCTCTCCCCATCCCTCCCAAGAAATGGAGAGACAGCACCAACATCCATAAATCCTTGTGCCCTGGTTGGGAAGCAAGGTAGGGGGTTATCTGTGGCATGACTGACTTGGGGTTTTATCTGCATAGAGCAGACTTTTAGCAGAAAAATAAATAAAATAAAAATGGTGATCCACCTGAGCAAGGAAAATCCCCATGGTCAACAGAGAAATCTGCCTGCATTTGCTTTGGACAAACAGAGCCCAGTGGTGCGGGTCAGGAGAAAGTGGTTGAAGCTGGATGCTAGTGGAGGATGCTCGGGGTCTTGCTTGGAATGTTGAGCCATCACCAGTGGTCGCTCCTCCAGCCTGGCGCAAAGTGGAAGAAGTGACTGGGTCTGTCTGCAGCCTGGAGAGCTGCGAAAGCAATGAAGCTGTGGGAAGTGTTTTCCAAAGTGTAACATTTTTGACTCCTCTGGCCTTAAAACAGGTAATTGCACTGATTGCCTGTGGCAGGGGAAATTGCTGGTGTTTAAGTTGAAGCACAGTCCTGGAAGATGAGGCAGTGATGGCTTGCTGGGAGGATAAATACTGGAGCAGAGCATGAGGCAAGGAGAGAGCCTCATGCATTCCACATTGCAAACAGATGCACCAACATATCCAGAGATTTCCTTTGCATAGGAACATACTTTTCCTCAGGAGTAACATGAATCCACGCACCTCTCGGCCAGGCTGCCCAACCATCAGGAACGTTAGCAGCTGAGAGAAAAAGTTCTTGCTGCACTCTGCAGCGTCTGAACGGTCCCAGCTCTCCCCTCTGGACTCTGGTGGTCGTCGAGGGCACCACTTCTCCAGGCAAAGCCTTGCACAAAGCCACGTCAGGCTGCTTTAGTTCTAGAACTGTTTTTCCAAAGCAGCCCTGACAGTTCGTGCATAATTATCAGTGGGGCTCGGTTCAGGGATGAGGAGACAGAGGGTCTATTCCTGGCTGTCTACTCAAGTAACCTTATTTTAAAGAAAAAATGAAAACCACAAATGTTGTTGCAGCCTTTCTGGCTGGAATAGGCAATGAGCCCTGTCTGCTCCCTCTGCTCTGAATTCAGAGCTGCTGCAATGAATCGGACTGATTCCAAGTCCGGTGGAGCCAGGCAGACAGACTGCAGTCAAGATGTCCCCAAAACTCCCTGGCTCCCTGGCTTCTCTGAGCACGCCATGAATTTTGAGGCCAAMGCTCTCTGTGCTTCTCGGGGGATTTGGAAGCTCACGCTCTAATAATTAAGGCAGCTTTGAACATCGTAGCCTTCAGCCTCACTTTTCTGTTTCCCGGAGCAGCCATTAGTGTTTGGAACAGGTACCAACTCTTAAAATGGGCTTGCCATGGGCTTGCACGGTTTTAACGAGGAGGAATTTAAAGAGACTCTCCAACACGGATGTGAGAGCAACAAAGCTGATTTCAATGGAGGTTTGCAGCTTTTCTGTGAACAGGATTAGTTTCTGCATCACTGAGCTGAACCTGATGGATAGTCTGCTCTTCTTCCAGCTTGGTGGGTGTACTCTGGGATGAGAGGAACATCTCTTGGGTCCGAGGTCTTTTTTAGGGTGGATCTGCAGGGGATCAAGAACACTTAGATGCTCTAACTCTCCTTTAACAGATTGTTTGCTAAGTGTGATAAACTCTGTTTACACCATTAGAAAATAACCATGTGGAAAGGGGAAATCAGGATAAAGATGCTTAACCCAGCACTAAAAAATATAGAAAGGGAAAAAAAAATATGGTTATAAGAAAATTTAGGTGAAGTGATTAAAATCTTAAGTGATACGGATGATATCATCTGAATTACCAAGGGAAGAGGAACAAGGGCTATAAAACCTAAATAGAGGAGAATCAAATTCAGAACAGATGTCAAGAAGCGCCTTCCCAAGTGGAGAATCAAAAACACGGGGAATGACCTGCCAAGCAAGGCTGGAGTGGACACACTGGGGCTTTCCAGGGTGAGATGTGACCCTGGAGCACAAGCCTGGGGCTGCTTTAGTGGTGGACTTGGCAGTGCTGGGTTAACAGTTGGGCTCCATCACCTTAAAGGTCTTCTCCGACCTAAATGATTCTATGCTTCCAAGCACAGAGCAGAACGTGCCAAGTGAACTCTGCAGGATCTTGCCCTGCTTTCTGCATCTGACATAAAATCAGCTTCGGGATTTTTCATACTGAAGAAAAAATGACTGCCATCTGTGAGGGGAGCCTGGGCAGCTCTTCCCATGGGAGCCTCCTGCTTCTTCAGCCCCCTGGATCGAAAGCACGATGTGTTCAGCCTTGGAGGGGGCCTGAGCCACCCAGCAAGTGCTTTTGCCCACCCCAGAGCAAAAATTGCTGCCACCAGTGCCGTGAGCCAGTGCAGTGGGGGCTTCTCCTTCCCCCCCTTCCCCATGAATCCTGCCAGAGCTTGTCTTGCAGGCATTGATTTCTGCCACTGCTGGAGGAGCATTTGGCAGCTGGAGTGGCTGTTAGCAGGTGTCTCAAGTGCCCGACTGGAGGGCACGGCACTGAGCCTGCCCTCGCTGAGCCGCTTTTCCAGCAGTGGGAAGGCTCTCCTTTCTTAAAATAGGTCCTCTCCAAGGGCTCTCGTGTTCAAGAGCTAGAAGGAAACCAGGACCTCTGTCCTTTATRTTCTGTCTCTAAAAAGAAAGGCAGAAAAAGCTGTGTTTGAGAAGCAGAGAAGGAAGACAGACRTGGTGGGGGATGCGATGAGAGGATGAGATTGGGAGGGCAGGTGCCCACCAGAGTTGTGGTGCTGGTCCCTGGCGATGCACCAGGAGAGCTGAGAGCTCTGTGGCACCAGGAGCTCGCTGCTCAGGCCCATGGGATGAGTTCTACTGGCTCAGGTCAGACCTTCCACTGTGTCTCAAAGACATTGTCCTTTGTGTTTTCAAGAAGCCTCCAGGCTGCCCTGTGGCTGCAGGTAGATCATCAGCCAGGGATGGAGTTGCTCAGCTGCTCAGTGTATTTTACCAATTTTTTATCTTTTAGAGATGAATGCATATCTTAACATCAGAGGTTTGAATATCTCATGTTTTCTTTTTCCCATCCCCAGGGTCGCTCTTGTTCTTTCTGTTGCTTCAGCGCCTGATAAAGCTTCTGGCCTCTGAGACACACTAAGACATTGTGTGAGGAATTGTGCAGCTCCCATCAGCTGAATCTTGTAATTCAACTGAAATCCCATTATATTTTAACTSTGATATGCAGAAGTACACAGAGACTATCTGGAGGTCAATGAGGAGGCAGTTKTCTCCCTGGAAGGCCCTGTCCCAACAGGCAGCTGCTCCTTTGGAGGTGTTTTTGTCTTCTTTGTCTGAGAAGTTGCTGCAGTGACTTGCTTGGACCTGGCGTCTGCACTTGGAGAGGTGAAGTTCAGTGTTCAGTGCTGAGTGCTGCCTTCAACCTGAAGATCCCAAATGTCCTTTCTTCTCCTCCCCCTGTAGTGTGCCATTCATCCCTTCCATTCTCCTCCTTTCTCTCCTTCTGCCCTGTGAGGCAGCCAGTAATGAGTCTCGTGGGGCAGGGAAGAACAACCTGAAGTGGCTGTGTGCGTGAGAGGCAGTGATTAACCTGGGACCATCAGGGAAACTCGCTGTGACAGGCTCTCAGTGCTCCCTGAGCTCCTTCTGCAGGGAGGAGGACATGGAGGCACCGATGTCAGGCTGGGGTGGGAAGACCAATGGAAGAGGGATGATGCTGCCTTTGGAGGAAGCCTGGGAAGCAAAATCCTGCATGTGCCATATCCATATGGCTTAGAAGGTGAGTCTGCAGGGCTGACATGAGACACCAGAGACATCTCAGACTGTGGTTGTCACAACCCATTGCTGTTACTATTGCTGAGGATTGGTAATTCAGCAGCCCTGTGGTTAAGACTTGAGCTTATTGAGCAAAGCCCTGTGCAGAGCTTTCTGCCTCATTCCCAGGGGATACAGCGGGATGAAAGATAACTGACAGCTTCTTTGAGTGTGCTAATAACCATCATCTTGCCGTACATAGCACTGTAAGACAAAGCACTTCCCATGGGATTCCCCCAGACTTGCCCTCCTGGGAAACACACCAAAAAGTTTCAGAGGAGTCAGGAAAATTCATCCTCCCAGGAAGACCTGAAGCTGAACTCAGTCCCTATCACAGGGAGGCTGCAGGAGGGGAAAACACAGCCAGAAAAGTCSCTTGGCCTGAGCTGTGTGGTCACTGACGTGGTGGGCCAGGGTTGGAGAGGTGGTATTGGGAATCCCCCTATCACCGAGGCAGAGACAAAGGGAAGGGGTTCATGGTCTCCTGCACCCCAGAACACCCAGATGCAATTCTGGTGTTTTCTTGCTTGATTTGTTGGAAACTGGGAAAAAAACATCAGTTCTGGGACTCTTGGATTTCAGCCTGAAGCTGACGCATAGGTTTGCCCAGGAAAGCAAGCAAGGGAGGAACCGGGTGAACCAGAGTTGAGACAACAACATCTTGCTGTGCTGCTGGGCTGTCTGAGAAGGGAGAAGGGAAGGAAAACACACAGTAAATGTGTCCAGCCCTGGAGAAGAGATGCTCTCATCTGGAAAATCACATTTCCCTGCTCCTTGCACAGGGATTGCAAAAGCGTGGACTATCCTGTGGGAATAGTTCCACATGGACTGTTTGTYCAGCCACCACCATGTCCCACTCCCCCTTCCCTCCCTGAAATAAATATAGACAGACCAAGGAAGAGCAATGTGACTGGAAACCTTCTAGAGAGCTATGTCAGAGGCACAGAAAGTCTCCTGACTGTGTATTGGGGTGTGCAATAAGCCTAATGAATCTCCACCACCACCCCATGGGCGTGTCCTGGCTGTGTACGGGGTCCTCTGGCACCCTGAAGGCAGCCAGCAAATAATGACATTAGGACAATCCCAGATTGGCTGGCAATGAGTCTGCCAGCTCCTGGCACAGTGGCTGTGAGGGCAAGAGAGCCCTCCCYGCTCCATCCTGCTTCCCATGGGATCCTGTCCCACGCTGGGCTCGGACAGGACCAGTCCCTGCCGTGGGCATTGGGAAAGGCTGTCCACCTGCACATTCCAGGAAATGCTGAGTGGCAGAGTTACTGACAGTGGTGATGGACAGCAGAGGGGAATAATGCTGGAAATGAGTCGGAGAGGCGGGAGACAAGGGAGGGAGAGGCCACCCTGGGGGACYGTGCGTGGGTTGTGCATCTCTGCCAACACATCGGTTCTTGAAAGAGAAATACAGTGACCACAGAGCTGGTTGGAAATGCTTCAACAGAACATTTTTTTTTTCCCCTTGGAGATTGCCAATTTATTAAATCCCAGTTGTTTTGCACAAGCAGACTTCAAGGACGCTGTGACAAACCTCAGGCAGGTGACGGGCGCCAGCTCTCCCCTCAGCTGSGAGGCTGGCAGAACTGAGACCTCACATAAGGGCTCTGTCCTGGGGCTGTTCCTCCGGGAAGGAGGGGTCAGCACAGAAAATGTGACACACTGAAGCTGCAAACCCCACCATTGTTGTTGAGAGCTGAGCACAGGGGCAGGGAGGCATTCCTGGTGTCACAGGACGTGTTCAAGATGTGCTGATGTGCTGGTGCACCCCCAGACCCACAACCACGTCTGCCTTCCAAGTTGTTTTGCTGGAAGCACTCAGTTACTTTGCTGTTGCCATTCCCTGATGGCTTTCCAGAACTGTCCATGTGCTCTGCTGGGCTGCAAACTGGGCAGAGAGAGTGGGACATCGGCTGTCTGGTTACAGCAGGCTGGTCCTGACATCCAGCTGGGCACCACAGGGACTCTCAGCAGAGAAAGCTGCTCCTGCCTGTGGCATTTTCCCTGGCTAGCACACATTTCAGGTTGGGCCAATACGCTGAAGATGGATTTTGAGCTTGTTAAAAACAAGTGTCTTCCCATCCCTCCTGTCTGCTGGAGAAATCACCCACCCCGACATGAGGTTCCAYGTTGGGGAGGGCAGCACACTCCAGTCTGCAGACAGACAGCACGGACAGCAGCTSTTCCGCTGGTTTAGAGCCTCTGGGAACATCTTTAGGAGCATTCCTGCCATTACAGGCACAGGGATGCAAATGATCGCTCGAGGGTTTCTCAGCTCCAGGCTGACATGTGACAGGGCATGGGGAATCAGTGAACTTCTTGCCCAGCTGAGGCAGCCTGGCTGTGGGCTGGGAGGACTGGAGCTTGTTTCCCCRAATCAAATTCCCTGCAGCAGTTGGGCTCTGCTAGAAGTGACATTTCCCACCTTGTCATAGGACTGATACTTTACTTTCTAAGTTTGTGCCTCTTAGTGCAGCTTTAGGTTAGCACAGAGAYGTGTGGTGGCTGGGCTTTGCGTGCTGCCCTGGAGCTGGTCCCATCTTCCCAGAGGGGCAGGGAACACAGGGGAGAACTGAGGGGGAGCCCAAAGGGCTCTRCTGGGCTTGGAGAGCGTGGGTGGTACCATATCTGGGTGAGACGTGAGACTGGAGACCATCTGAGTTCTCACAAGCTAAAGAGAGCCCAGACCMCCTTCTCTGCTAAAGAAGAAATTAATAGGCTAATTTACAGTGCCCAAATGAGTGCTCCACTGGGAAGACACAGCTTGTAGCAGTGGCAGAGCTTTGTCAGGAGGGAGCAAGGGGGCCTGGGCTTGGCCAGGCATAAACAGTCCCAACCGTTCAAAGCAAATAGTCCTGAGAGAAACTGAGATGTAAGAGGCAGGTGGTGYTGTCTAAAGTTCAGGAAAGTGTTCAAACGAGCAGATTCCTCTTTTAGGCTCCAGACAACCCTTCCACTCAGCACTTAGGTACAGTCTCATCGGTGTGGGGTCAGTCAGAAGAAATCTGTGTGCTGGTGGATGGGTGGTGTGGCCCTCGAGCCGCTTACAATCAGGCTTCAGGGACACCTGGTGCCTGTGCCTGCTGTGGGGACACRAGCCTTATATTTAACACATGCATCCTAAATGGGCTTTTTTCTCACAGACCTGAAAGACATGTGCTAACAGCTTTCTCCTGTCCTGTGGGGGATCCCAAGGCACTTTATGTTAGGGAAATGCTACTGTTTCCTTCTCAGTGTGGTGCCAASGGACTCCCTAATCCCTGTGGAGCTGTTCAGTGGCAGATGGGCTGAGAAGGAGCCTCGATGCCCATTCCCTGGGCTCCTGCACCCAGAGCCCGAGGGGAATGGCCCCRACTGCATCCTATGGCATGTACCATGCCCTGGCTCAGGGCTGCCAGCTGCCACTGCCTCTGTGTGAGCTCTGGGGACTCCCTAAGTCCCTGAAACACAGGGCGGTGACTTATGGGGGGATGCTGTGAGAAGGTAATGCTGGACAACAGGAAGGAAATTAAAACAATAAAAGATGAGCTGACGACATTCCTTTGAGCTTCCACAGATGTAAACCCTCTGCTCTACAGGCACCTGGGTGTATCTCATCTGCTTGGATTGGTTTGTTCCTCTGCATAATTTACTTGTGTGGATGAAGAGAAAAGAAATGTTGTGGCAGAGAAGAAGAACATCTGAAGAAGACTACAAAAAGATGTGAGCTGCCAGTGTGTTTTGAGTTGCTTTATTCTGAATCAATATTGAACTGAAGAGGAATTATAAATCTAAAAGATTACACCTGAAGCAATGCCAGGGCATCTGTTTCCAGATATTCTTTTTGTTTTTCCTTTTACTGGCTGGAGCAGCTGTTTTTACAAGAATCCACAGTAAAGGAGTTATTAAAACAAAGGGAGGAAAGAAATAACAATAAACGGAAGATATATAGCAGACAAGGAGTAGCAGAGATGAGGGGCTGGGAAATAAATGGAAGAGGAAGAATTTGACAACCAACAGTTTGTAACCAGCATCAGGTGCTACAAAATCTGGAAGATGTTTGTTTTACAAGACAGTGATCCCCAGTTCCAGGACTGTGCTYGGTGATTTATGGCTCCTGGCAGCTGTTGCAGAGGTTGAACCAAGAACAACAGAGACAGAAAAGTGTAAACCACCCTTGGTGCTTGCCTGTTGTTTCCTAATGGAAGGGGATTTATTAGTAGGAAGCCATGGGGGTGGCTGGGGGCACCTGGGGGTGGGTTCTCAGCTCCATTTCTCCCCCTGTCTAGGATCAAACTGACTTTTGATGAAATTCAGGTTGTAATTAAGGCAAGGGGCACAGAAGYGAGGGCATTCATGTGGCTTAAAGCCTTACTGTGCTTCAGCCAAGATGATGCAGTCAGCAAAAGCACGCTGGGCGCCTGGCTGAGGGTGGAATAACGTGTCAGAATGAAGCCCTGTGAGGTCGTGAAGCCCCTTGTCACAGTCCTGGCTGGCCAACACAGCTCTCTGGCAAGATGTGAACCTGCTCAGCCTGGGGTGCCTCATCTGTGCATTGGCCCCCAGCGAGTTACACAGTCCTCACTTTCCCCAAACCTTTGTGTAATGCAACAGATTTCTGCAGAAACTATTCCAAGATAGAGAAAATGAACCAAAACCTGGTGTCCCTCCCATAGTTTTGCCTTTCCTTACACACCACCTTTTCACAGTCTCCAACTCTCCAAAGGGTGGCTCACAACCCTTGAAAAGCCCTTTTAGAGTGACATTTTGCAGGATTTACCCTGGTGCACMCCTCGAGTTAAATGGTCCCTGATGGCTGGGAGCTCTGCCATATTTAGGGGCTGTATCACAGCCTGCCTTTGTTATGTGCTTGTCTTGAAATCAAGCAAAGATCCCTTTTCCAAGGATAGCTTATCTCCACAAACAAGGGTTCCTATTTCTCTCRTTGCTTTACCAGCACCAATCACTGTGGCTTGCAAAACTAAAAACAGAATTTTGGACTTGTATCTGAAGTTGCTCAGAAGCCAGAAAAGAAAATCATTTGTCAACAACCCATGTCCTTAACTTCTTGTACCAGGAATGACCCCTGTGTTTGCGAACAGCACTCACCGGAGAGGCTCAGGGGGATGTGGGAGGCAGCCCCCGCTGCAGCCTCACAAAGCCATTCAGGTTGTCGAGGATTTGGCCTTGTGCTTGCCTCAGGTTTATTGATTCATTTTGCAACAATGCCCCGTAAATAGATTTATTCTTACAGTTATAATTGAGCYGATGAGAGCTCGGGAAGTGGAGACTGAAAGCAGGCAGAGCAGAAATCAAGCCTGGAAGAAGACACTGGTGGAATGAATGCATCTCCGAGACGGTGGAAAAGAGGAAWTAATGTTTCTCTCTCTGAACACTGCACTGGACATGGCCCTGCATGCCAAGATCCAGCACTGTTCTCCTTTGGATCCAGCTCCACTTGCCCATGGGGACCTCACTTGTGCCCACAGCCTGTGCTGTGCCATCACCAAGAACCCACACCGAGTGCTCTGGTGTGTCCTTGGAGGGTTCTGTAAGCCCCATCCCTCCCTCCCTCCCTCCCTCCCTCCCTCTGGCAGTGCCCTATCTGCAAACCTGATTTTTAATGCTTTTCTAACCTCAGCCCTCTCCATTAAATGAGAAGCAGAATTCTCTTCTTCCCCTTTTTTTTCTAGCTTGTGTTTTTAATTGCTGAATCTTTCATCTCTTCTGAAGCATCCGAGGAGCATGGAGAGCAATGGCCCTCCAGCCACTGCTGCAGCTCCAGGATGTGACCCAAAGGGAAATGATTCAAATAAATTTGCAGTCACCTCACAAACAGCTGCTGAGCAGGAAGGCGGGAATCTTCCCCTATTCCACAATTTGATGCGGATTATTCATATGGTGCTGCTGAGGAGTTAATACACTTGGCTGGGACAGGACAGAAATGATGCCTGCTTAATATGACAGAAAATAAATAGAATCTGCTTTCGAAGGATGCATTGACCGAGCTGTCGTGCCTGATGCTGGGGAGACAAGTGTCTACAAGCTTCAGCTTAATGTGGCATGGAAATGTATTGGGTTGTATTTACGGCCATATACAATACTTAACTGGCTATTGTGCTCATTAAATATTTAATTGACTGTCYGTGAGGAGAAATGCACCATTAGTCTATAGGGAATTACACTGTTCCTTGTGCCTGCTCTTAAATGAAATGTGTAATTCGTTGTCACTTAAGCATAATGTTAACTGCCCGTTAAGGACGTATTTTCAAGGGAAATAAATACAAAACTTGCCTGCTGGCATTGCCCCGGGTGGACCCCCACGTGCCTCAGTGTGGGCACAGCCCTCAGGGGCGTCCTGGGGCTCGGGGGACAGTGGGGCAGGGCAGCCAGGGGACGGACTTTGGGGTTCCTGCACTGCCAAGTGGTATTTGGAGGTGCTGGTTGAGGTTGATTGCAACCCCTTTTCCCGCGGTCTTTTGCAGTATGGCTGCCCAGGTGCTGTAAGGGGAGAGAGAAACCCCAGCAGGATGCTCCTAAAACACCTCTCCTTGCTGCAGTGGGCTCGGTCAGAGACYACCAGSGGAGTTTCTTCGGCTGGTTTTGTTYGGGAATCTGAATTCAATGGGGAAAATTGGAGGAGGAAAGAGGAAGGGAGGAAGGCTTATGAAAGCAATTGTTTCTTCCCTTCCTCAGGGCTACCCCGGGGTACAGCAAAAGCGAAGTGCGTGGAGCAGAGCTCTCTTGCCTTGCAGACTGCACTGTGCTGAGCACCTGCAAGAGCAAAGCTGGTAATGTGCTGAGTTATAGTCCTTATCATTATCATTATCATTTCATGTAAACCCTGCACCTCATGATGCAAAAGCTGGAGGTATATTATTGGAAACATTCCTGCTCTTGGTGCGCAGCATCGCGCTGGCAGCTTCCAGCGGCACGGACCCCGACGGCTGCACAGCCTCTGCCGGGCACATCCCGGCGATGAAACTGCCATCTCTGTTGAATAACTGATCCTTCAGCAGTGTAACTCTTTTTCCATCGACAGTTTGGCAGGCTTCGACAACTGGCTCCTTCTCTTCAGCAGATTTCCATGCCCCTGCCCGTGTGCCGGCTGCRGAAGCGGCTCCAGGGCAGCATCCTGACTGGCAGCGAGATGCCTGCTCTGTTTGATGCTTAAAAGCACTGACCAGCTATTGACATTGAATAGCAAACCCTCGTATTCTGGATAACGCAGCTTTATCTGTGTCCTTACAGCCAGCATGGATTGGGCTGAACTATCTGATAAGTGCAGCTCTGTGCTGCTCTCCCATGCTCCCTGAGCTCAGGGGGAGTTTGCTCCACGATGAATGGTCCTGAGCTCCAAAGCTTCTCTTAACWGGATTGACCTAAAGACACAACCATCCTAGGGCAGATAATAAGGAAAGCCCTGCCAGGACTGGTGCAGTGAAAGCGCAGTGTTAATTTTAGCCAGGATCCATGTCCTCGCTAGATGTGGGCAAACCATGGTGTTCCCCTGGCTGGCATGGACAGCTCGGCCTGCCTGGCACCAAGGCTTCATGCCCGGATAGGCTGCAGTGCCCCCAGGCAGGATCATCTCGTACCAAAACCCCAGAGCAGCTCTACCACTGTGGCTGCTCAGCTGTGTCCTCTTGGCCTGTGCTGGAGCTGGGAACCCTTCAGGGCATCCAGCCTTGAAACTCAGGAGGAAAGGAGCTGGCTCAGAGCTGGGGAGTTCCATGGGGATGACAAGGTGGTGGCACCAGTCGTGCAGGACCAAGAGCAGAGTTGCATGCAGCCACTCCCAATGCTGGCTGGGAAAGCTGCTCTGCCTCGAGGGAATGGGAATATTTAAGTGCCAGCAGCCAGGGCTGCCTCTGTCCCCTCCTGTGCTCTGCCCTGATGGCAGGGGACAGTACACACGTGGGGCTGGGACAAGCTCTGTCTGTGCTGCCCCAAGGACATTGTGGTGATGGTCCATAGGCAACTCCCCTCAACAACAACCGACAAGATCCAGAAAATCCAACCTGGATTTGCTACAAACATCTCCAGGACAAGGAGACACCTCTGGGAGTGAGGGATGCACCTCATGGTGTTTCTGAATGTCCCTGATAGTCGTGCTGGGAAGTGAGGAAGAGAGGGAGGGTCTTGCTCTCCACTTCAGGTGGTGTCACCTGCTGCCAGCACCCCCACACCCACCCCTCAGATCCCCTCCCTGTGTACTCTGAGGGGTGACACCAAGTCAAAGCTGCCACCATCCCCATGGGGACCAGTGCTGCCCCATCTGGGAGATGTCACCACAGCTCCCTGGAGGCTTCTCAGCTCTGAAATACCCCAAGTGCCAGGCCCCCACCTCCCAGCTCCCAGACCTTCGGGGAGGCGAATGCAGATATCTTAGTCAGGTTGGTTGGCTTTTCTTTATTTTTCTCCTGTTTTCCTTTTTATTCCTGGCTTTCACACCTCCCCTCACTCTCTATTTTTAATCAACTGAGTCAACCRTGGTTTCAGTGCTTGAAGAGTGGAAAGGTGATCCCACTGCATAAGCAGGGCACAGCCCACACACCTCCCCTCTGTGCCGCTCCCCAGCCCACACAGTTCTGCACTGTCACGTGTGAATTCCTGCCACGATATCACTAGAACACATTTTTGCCTCTATGGAGCTGGGGTTAAGGGGCTGAACATCTGAAAGCCCTGGTTTGGAGCTGCACGAGCCCCTGGGAGATGCAGAAGAGCATAGCCTGGGTATCCTACCAGCTCTGCACATCCCAGCCTTAAAACCGGGACACCAGTGGGACATCAGCTGCCCTGGGCAGGGGACAAGGTCTAATAAAAATGAGAGGCTGGTGGAGAGTTTGAGGGAGGCTGATATGGAGTCAAAAGCCTCTTCTCAGTCCAGGAACACATCTGGCTGAGCAGCTCCTGGGAACTGCATGCCCGTGTCAGCCTTCCCCAGTGCCGGAAGCACATCTGGCTTTCATGCCCCTGCTCCAAGCTTGGTGGTTTGAGCCATGCAGGATGTGTGTGTGTCCGGTTCTGGGCTTTACTTGGCCACCAGCAGTGATTTCAGCCCAACCCCATTGTCCCTGTCATGGGCTGAGCCTTTCCCTTGCAGCCTGGGGAGAGGGGGCGAGAAGAGGCATGAGGTTTCAGCTTTTCTTTAGAACATTAATCACACTTTAATTATATTGAAACCTGGAGACATGGCAAAGGATTAAGTGGATTATCTTCAAAGTAATTTGTTATCAAATATTTATTCTTCTGGGAAGGCAGATGCAGCCCGAGAAATTCTGCGTTATCCRCGCTGCCAGCCAAGGACGTGTCACRTCCTTCCTGTCTCCCTGTGCCCTTACCCCACGCTGACCCCTTGGTGCAGGCTCGAATCGCAGAGCAGGATCCCTTGTCCCCTAGCGTCCCTTGTCCCCTGAGGCTGTGGCTGTGGAGCCAGTGCTGTGTCAGRGATTTGTCCCTGCGGGAGAGGCGATACCAGTGCCTTACTGGTGGTCTCCGCTCCGCGGGGTGACACAGCGGGAGCAGCCAGCACCGCTCGCCAGCCCTGGCAGTGGGATGGATGTTCCTGGCCCCGCTCCCTGCCAGCTCCTGGCTGCTGCCTGCATCCACAGGGGCGGGGAAGGGGCCGGGGGGCTGCAGCGGGCGGCAGCTCCATCGCTGCCGGAGGAGCCGGCGAGATGCGTGGTAAATCGGATTCAGCCCGAGCTCTTTATCCGTTCGGCAGACTGTGGGTTTAGTGCTTGGATGCTTCATTAACTAATAATAATGAGTCATTGTATTTGCCTCCTGGGCATTGTAAATGATCCAGTGTCAGGAGACGCCGCGAGGACACGGAATCGCAATGAGGCTGAAGCGGGCTGAGCCCCGGAGCGCTGATAGAACTGATGCAGACGGAGCTCCGCGCTCCCCACCTGGGGACACAGTGCCCGGGGAGGGGACAGCTGCACAGAGAGGGGCCTCGCCGCGGCTCAGGGCCAGCCAGGCTCAAGGCACCAGGGTGTTGGGATGTCCACGATGTTTCCCTCTTCCCTCTGCTCGCGTGCCTGGAACAGAAGCTGTTCTCTCCGTTCCCTTCCCATTGATGAAGGGACTTTTCAAGCCTACACTGCCCTGCAAGGAGCTCTCGCTGTCCCCCTCTGGTGCTGCACCTCGAGGTGATGTGACAGGTGCTTTGGGACCAGCCTTCATAGCACTTCTTTGTATTTCTTGTAAGGATAATTCCTCCTCCAGAGTGAAAGCAGAGTGATGTGCAGCATGCCAGAAATATGAATGATGAACCCCCTGCTCCTGGCATTTGAGTGATGCCTCCCCAGTGCCCGTCAGAGCCTCACACTCTGCCGGGGGTGAAGGCCAATTACCAGATGTGCACGGCACTACTGGACATGACATGGAGGCCTGTCCCCTTCCCTGTGCCTTCTTTGTGGGTCTAATCTGGGGGGGTGTGTGCTGGCAGGGCAGGGAGAGCAGAGGGGTTGACCACTGCTCGTGGACAGACCTGCCCTGCCTCCATCATCAGAGCCTTCATCCCTGCAGASAGCATCCATTTGCACCTCACTTCCACATCCAGAGGAGGAGAGCACCCCTCCAGCACCCAAAATCCTCCCRTGCACCCCAGCAAGTACAGGGAAGCATCCTCCTGGCCTCAATAAGCACACAGCCCCTTCCCCTGGGACAGGCATCTGCAATATATAGTTTGCCTCCAAAATCTTATCCCTGATTAAACCAAAGGGGAAAAAAGAAATCAAGGTGAAAGCAACACGGGAATAATGAACAAAAAAAAGGAGAAACAAGCTGGCAGGCTGACTGTGCAAAGAGCAGGAGTTGAAGGGAGGTCATTTCACCTCACACATTAAGAGRGACAGCCAGCATACCTCCTGTGGGAGAGGCAACCACCAAGGGTCTTCTTCTGCTTCAGTCAACACAGGAAACCCCAGCCCTTAGGGGCTGAGGTGGCAGCAGGGTCCCTCTGCGTGTGACCACAGCCCCARTCTGCCAGTGGGGCAGGAGCTGGGGTGAGCTTTCGAGATTTTTGAGATTTCGGGTGCAGGGTGAGGGTCTCTGCGATGCTCTGAGCTGCTCATACCCCACATTTCACCCTGGCTGCACACCCTTTGCTGACAGACTGCTAACACCGGTTTTGGGGSACCAGGACACCCTCCAGGCCAGAGCTGGGCCCCACAAAGTGTGGGCTGCTGCAGCGTTGCAGTCGCCTCCGCTCACCTGGCATCCCCCCACCATGGGGAGAGCCAGCTTTGTTTGACAAGACATTGTTTTCCATAAACCATGTGGACTGGCATTAATTAGATTTCTATCCTTTAATTCTTTATTAATTGAATCTTACATCAGCTTGTCTTTTACTTTGCGTAGGATTAAAGCCAGGCTGAGCAGGCGGCACTGATCTGGGTCATCCCGTGTTTCCTCTCCAGGAGCCAACTCACCTTTACCTCCTGCAGCATCCCTGGCTCTGGGCTTCACTCCAGGGCCTGGCTCAGGCAGGGTATGGAGCTGAGGCACCSTGGCCTACCACTTCTCCAGTGTTTATTCCTGGCAGATGATATTTAATAAGGCCACATAATTAATGAACTAGAAAGTGCTTCAGCAGCTTGACGTGAGACAAATATAGCTGCCTGCTCATTTCCAAATACCAAACAGAAATATTTGCTGCCTGTTTCTGCCTGTTATGTATCATTAGCAATTTTGCTATCTCTATTAAGCATTTGCCTGTAATAATAGAAATAGATTTTTTAAAAACTCCTTTCTTACTGCCCGTAGCCCTTCCAGGAATGCTTTTTCCCTGGTATTTTCTTCTTGTTTTTTGAACTCTTAACATTTCATATCTTCCATAGCATAAGAACCACTATTTGGTTTTCCTTGGCCATACATACATATGTACATTTTCCCATTGTCATCTCTGCTTTCATTTCACCACTGACCCACAAGCTTCCTTCTCTGCCCCTGTAACCGATCTTTTTGGTCCCTTCGTTGGCTCTGAAAGATCCCTTCTCATTCCCAGCTGTGTATTTTTCCATCTGATTTTTTCCCCTCGCAGCCAGCCAGAGCACAGAAACCTTCCCAGGGCTGTGTTGGCTGTTTACAGATCCTCCTGTCTCGCCCCAGGCAGGTTTATTCCCAGCCATGGCAAYGAGGTCTGCTGCAGGGAGGCCCCTGCTGTGCCTGAGCCCCCATCCCAAGCGAGTTCTTCTGGCCATGGAGCCCCAGTCGAGCTGGACTCACTCCCTGCCCTTCCTTGTCTCCCTCCAGTGACCCCAACTCGCCTGTGCTGTGACTCAGTTTCCCTTCCTGAGGACTCCTGTTACACAACATCCCACCTTCGCTGGGCTGTGGGAGGTGAAGCAGCAAGAAAACTCCCACTGCTGGAGGTGGAAAATAGGGGAGAGGGAAGATGTGTCAGCACGGTTTTCCAAGCAGCAGCATGAAGACACTCGTGTGACTCTGGCTGTGTTTCCTCCTGCGTGAGATGCTCCACAGCCCCTAACCCAGAGCGGGGAGGGACTGTGGGACTGACCCAGAGAGCTGGGAGCACCTCCTGGCATTGTCCTGGGGCCAGTTTTGGGGTTCACTGCTGGAGTCTCCATCCTTGAAACYGTCATTTCCACCCATCTGCTGAGCAGGGGTAGGTATTTCTGCCTACCCCTGCAGAAAACTCAGGAAGAGGTCCCAGCTAAGCTGATCCTKTCTCCAGGACATTTCCTTGTGTGTGTGGATTAAAAGAGAAACAAAGTGGATTAAGGTCTATGCAACACAGTTCTGCCCTGCACCTCCAGCCATGTGCACCCATGCAGGTGCTTGTACTGGTGCTCGAGCAGCTCTTTGGCTGGAGGCAGAAATGGGAAGACCCAAGTGGGATGAAGTTTTGGGAACAGAGGAGCTGATGAGGCTGGACTCTCAGAAAGCAGCTTCCACAGTCCTCAGGGTGGAGATGGCTCAGCACTGCCCTGACAAAGCGAGGCAGAGATCTTGTCTGCTCTCTGAAACTGARCACACCAGGACTTTCTACGTTTTATTCGCATTTCCTGTGATCTCAGTATTTTCCTTTGGGTTTCTGAGCTTTTGTGCCTGTTTGCATCATAGTTTCCAGGCCTGCTCCTCAAGTATGAAATCCAAAAGGGTGCTCCTGGTACAAAGGAAAGCCGCAAGGCAAGGAATAACCAGCGCTGGAGGAAGAAGGCAGCAGACACCACGAGGCTGGTGGGAATTAGCAATTTCACAAAATATGGCTCGTGAGCAAATTCCCTGCTGGAAGCTGGCTGCAGCTCTCCCCGAGCCAGCTGCCTGCCCAGCCTGGGCAAGCACACACACACTCGTACGAGCACGCTTGGGCAAACCCTTGGATCTGGAGCCCCATCTGGGCACGGCAGGAGCTGGCTGCTGAAGTGCTGCCCTGAGCCCAGTGAGGAACCTCTCCCCAGCGCTGCCTTCCTTCATGCTGGGGGTTTTTTACCAGCAAAGCCCCATCATCACGCTCCTGCCCCATCCAGGGTGTAGCAGGTTTTGGGTTCATGATCCCATGGCAATCAGGAGGAGCCCTGGAAGCACACAGTCGTTTTTCCTGCAGGACCATGTTACTTGGCTTACTCACGGCCAAATAGGTGGACCAAAAGGAAAATACCAAGCTGCAATGGCTGGGACCTTAAGTTGTGTCACTGCACCTCTTTGCAGTGTGCAAGACTTCCCAAACTGGGGAAAAACCACAGTGGGATGGGATGTTCCAGAACAAGGGGGACCCCACTTTGTGCATGGGGTGAAGATGGGAGAGCTGAGCCCTGGGCACACAGACACTGTCGTTTTGCTGGGAATAGGGTCCATATCTCCACGCAGGACAGAACATACTTCCTTGGGTGGCAAAATACGATCCAGGTCCCGAAACAGGCAGCCCCATGTTAGTCATGGGGCAGGCAGATTCACGGGGCTCAGGAGCTCGGGGACAGGCCGTGGGGAAAGGGTAGGAGAGGGAATTGAGGCCCTAAAATGAACAGAAACACAAAGGAGATTTTTCCTTCTGTCATTTAGCTGRCAGAAGGTGACACTGGGCTTGTCACCCGCTTTCATTACGTCYCCAGGGCTTTTCATGCAAATTCAGGCAAACAATTTCTCGGTTCCCTTTTAGCACTCTGGGAGGGCCAATTTCATTTCAGGAGCAGTGGGGAACAATAATCATCTTGAAGTGTCTTCCATCCTGAGAGACGCAGATAAGAGCTGCACAGTGGACTAACAGCACTAATTTGACGTTTTCAGCTGATAGCTTTGCAGATGACAAAAATCAGACACCATAAAGAGCTGGTAAACTCCACAGCAGCAGGGTTACCCCCTCCTGCACATCCCTCCCGCTCCCCTCCTCTACCCCGAGAGCGAGGTGAAACCCTGTCCCTGAGTTCACTGCTGCTCATTGCCATGAGGAGGGGTTTGGTGTGGCTGGGGCAGGTTTGGCTGGTGGCTGAGCCCTTGGAAAGGAGCAGGACATGGCTGTGGGATGCAGGGAAATGCAGGTCACGCTGGTAGATGCAGTCTAGCCCATTGGTGCTGCACTTCTTGGGAAAAAGAATATCGCCTGTCTTCTATCTTTTTGGAGAAGTCCCTGATCATATATCCAAATGGAAAGAGATCACTTTAGTGCTTTGAGATACCTGTTGAGATTCCTGATCCAGTCCATGGAGCCAAGCAAGAAAAATCCCAGTTCAACAAACCTTTCCGAGGTATTTTCCCAATCCCCTCTGCTGTCGGAGCCCCTGAAAAATTTGCAGCCAGTTGTCCCTGTCCCCCTGCCGTGCACACTGCCAGCCCCTTGGCTCACATGGGGATGCACAGGTTTKTCTTGCATCTCCGTAAATCCAGCTCTCCCCACAGGATCCCACCTGGGTGCCCRAGCTGTGAGTGGGTGCTGCTGCTATTTGGGAAATCAAGGGGCAAAGTGACAAAAAGTAGCTGTAAATGTATCCCCGAGGGAGTAAGGCAGGGGCTAGCCCTGGGCTGGCCCAGAAGAAAATGGAGCCRTTGAAACCTCAGGAATTTGTCTGGTCCAGAGCCCTGTGTCCAGGCAGGAACAGCTCTGTCTGCATCTGCATCTGGTCTGTTCTCYGCCGTGACACGTGTCTGTCTCCTCCCTCACCAACCTGCCCCATGTCTAACTGCTGTCCTGGAAGGGTTTCCCTGATGTCCAGCCCCAAATGTTCCTGCTATTGCTTCAGTCCATCCCACCTTGTCCCAACCAGCAGAATGAAGGGTGAAGAATGGACACCTCCCTTTCTTAACATCACTTTTCCCCTTGTCTCCTTACAACCTGCTCTTTTTGAGCCTGCAGCCCAGTTTTGCCAGCCAGTCTTTGTGTTTTCTGCCCCATGTGGCCCTCCTGGGCCCTCTCTGCCTCTTCCTGCATCTGGTGAGGAGGCTTTTCCCTCCATGAGTCCCTGTGATGGGTATTAATGCCACTCCCAGGCAGACACCAGCAGCCTGGAAATCTGCACAGCAAGGCTCAKTGGAGCATTCATTTCCCTTAGGTCCCTTTTATTCTATTTTCCTCCTTAGATAAAAGACAAAATTGAGTGACCAAGGCATATATRAATCCAACTGGGCCCAGCTTCTGAGTTTTAATTTCTGCCAGGCATGAAATCTAGGGAAAAAAAACAGGGAGAAAGGCACTGATTGCTCCCTGGTGCAGGCAGGAGTCCAGCTCGTCCAGCACAGCAGGGTTTGTTCACGTGAAGTTAAGCTGAGCCTCAGGCACTGGGAACAGCAGCTAATTAAACTGGTGACACTGGGGCAGGCTGGGCAGGGCCTGCTGCAGAGAGCACAGGTCTTGCTGACAGAAGGCATCTTCTGCCAGGTGGGAAATGAAACCCCATCCCATGCTCGAGAATGTGATTTTGAAGCCATTTTTTTACCTGAATTRGGGTGAAATGCAATTTCAGATTTTTTTTTTCCACGGCAGGAAATATTCAGCACATGTGGAAAAAGCTTTAGGAGAGCTCGGTGGGGTTTCTCAGCTCAACATGTGACTGCTCAACCGGTGCCCATTAATTTTGTTTTCTCCCTGAAGGCAAAAATGGGACTAGGCAAATGTCTCTGGCTCTCCCACCCTTTCTCCCAGAGGAAACTTATAGTTTTTCATCAATCTTGAAGTATTCCCAAAGGAAAAATGTTCATTTTTATGAGAGTGGCATTAGAGCCAGCAAACTGTAACCATGGGAAATTCCTACCTGGTATGAAATTCACCTCACTCACCTGGCCTTCCATTGCTTTCTGCCTCTTTTTTTTAATTATTATTTTGACCACAAGCTGCTGAGGACAGGCACTTTTCCTCCTGGAGCTCCTATTACTCTCCTGTGGGACGAAGGACAGAGATGCCCAGCCCAGACTGAGTCCTCCAGCAGTTTGGGAATGATGAATACSAAGTGGAACTTTCTTTTACCAGCACCTGCAGCTCTGCTTCTATCCCACACCCTTGCCCCCTTTTTTTTGACTGCTTATAGCAAGCTTTGAGATTTCCCTTCAAGTCTCTGCTAAAGCTGGAAGTGTCATTTTCCTGATATAATTTTTGAGTTGCATTGCAGCAGCCCAGCTTGGCTTGGGTCCTGCAGCAGCTGTGTCCTGCAGACACCTGGCGCGGGGAGGAGACGGCCTCGGCCGCGCTCCATCAGCTTCCCTTGCTCCCACCTCACATCATCCAGAGCCTGCAAAGCCTGGCTCCCTCCTCCTCTGGCATTTATTGTGGCTCTGCCAGAAAAAACAGCCCTACTTGCTTTGTTCCTTGCGRGGAAACCATACAAGATTTCTCATCTTGCTCCCAAATATAATGGAATAATGTCTTGCCAGCCTGGCTGGTTGCAGTTCTGGGCAGGGAGGTTTCGTAATGGGGTGGTGATGTCTTGCTGGTGCAGGTTATGTGTTGCTGATGAATCTCAGATGGGTATCAGTATTTTCATTTTCCACAGGCAGATTTCATAGGAAGGGACCACTGGAGATCACTCCCCTCAGCTCTGGGGCAGGGCCAGCCCTGTCAATGCCATTGCTGATCAATATTGCCTCCCCTCTTCTTAATGCCTTCCATGTACCCTGCTCTTGGGGCTCTCCCCTCAACTTTCTCTGCTCCAAACCGAGCCCTTTCACTTTTCCCTGGTTTAGGGGCTCTGGAAATATGTGCCCAGCCCACTAAGGCTGTGTGTGTCCCTGCAGTGGCTYCTGACAGCCTGCTTCTGCACAGGACCCCTGGGAATGAGCAGGGAGTGGACAGGGCACTTAGACAKGGGAGATAAGGCTGCTGAGGTATTTACACTGCCCAGTGAACCATTTCTCATCTTGCCAGAGGGCAGATGAAGCCCTGCCATGCTCTGGCTGCTGTGGGGAGGAGAGCTSCTGCTACGGGAAATGCTTTCCATGCTCCTGCAATTGGATCCTCTAGAAATTCCTCTTTTCTTTATGGTTTTTTTTTTTTTTAGTGGTAAGGAGGGGGATGTTGGTGAGAGAAGTGGCACTGAAGTGAGCAGAKCTTGGGGAAGCCCACAAGGAGATTAAGCAAAGCTGCCCCATCCCATACTGGGGTCAGTCCTGCCTGCAGGTAACCTGCCGAGCGGCTGTGTCACTCCTGTAAAACCCCCAGGCACTCCTCCCTGGTCTTTTCCAGGGAAGGACTTGCAAGACAATGATCTTGTACTTGCTAAGCTAAAAAAATAGCTCTAGGAAATGCACCCTGGGACACCCCCAGACTCCGCACTTGTCTTGGCACTGTCACGGACCACATTGCAACTGGGATTTTTCCCTCGAGGGGAAAACATCCAGTATTTGGCCAAACATGTGGAGTGATATTTGCAAAGTGTAAGAAAAAGCATTGAAATGTCCTCGTCTCTGCAAGCTGTCAGAGATGAGGGTGTGAAAAAAGGAGCTGTGGCCCTGCTCCTTCCTTGAGAGATGCTGAAGGAGCAAGGCTGCAGTACCAGCACCCCTTTGTCCTTCGGTGCCCRGTCTGGGACTCGAGCTGAATGAAATCACAAAGTTCGAGTGGTAACTCCACAAAATCAAAGGGGGGAAGATTTTTGACGGGTCTTTTTCCTCACACCGTGGCTGGGTGGGCGGGTGAATCTCGTTAGCCCAGTTGCAGTAAAATGCAGACAAGGCTGTGTTTTGAGACTCCTGCTTCTCAGATGGGGCTGGGGCTGGAATCAGCCTGCAGAGGCTGCTGGCTGCCTGGCAGGGACCTCCCAAATTCTCACCATGTTCTCAGCTGAAGGATGCTCTTTCCTTCGTTTCATAATAAAACTGCAGGGAGGTTCATCTCCGATGGCCCCGGGGRATCCCTCAGCCTTCATGGCTGCTGCCCCCAAAATCACAGCCCCAAATTCATGTCTGGGTGGAGCCTTTGCCTCCTCTGCCGTGAGGCAGCTCCGCGTGGGGCAGCTCAGGCACACGCTGGAGCTGGCTCACACCTTCCTCACCTGAGTCCTGGGTTTGGCATCATTAAGAAATAATACCCTGGTTCTTTTTATAYTTTTYTCCCCAGTTTATAGCTCCTGGTTTYGTGCAGTTCTTGGCTGCTTTCTCAGTCCCCAGCTGGTCATTCAGGACTGCTGCATCAGTCCTTAGCCSTCCAGCCAAGGATGCTTTTTGCCACTGTCCCCAGTAAGCAGGGCTTTGCTCACACTGGTGCTAACAGATGATGGCAGAAATAGCTCAGAAGACTTTTAAAACCCTGCTGCTCTTGAAACTTTTATTCAGCTACAACAGCTCCTGTGTGATCCCTGCTTGGGTAGCTTGAACAACAGCTGGAGACTAATGTGGGCTGTGACTCTTGGGGACGACCAAAGCCAGAGGAAAAGGCCAGCAAGGATAGTGTCAAAAGTGATGATCTTGCTAAGAAAAGCTGTAACAGAAAACCCAGAGCTGCCCATAAATCCCATCACCTTGTTATGCTACTGAGCAAAAACCACAGCCAAGATAAAAAAACCTCACAAAAAGTACCCTGCCGTAAAGCCGGTGTATTGTAAAACTCAAGACATAAAAATAATAATAAAGCTGCAGGAAAATCTGCAGGCACAAGCTCTGACCCAGCAATAACAGACCATCCCAGGCACACTGGGGGCGGGAGAAGGTGGCCAGTGAGGTGTCAGCACCAGGCTGTGGGGTCCAACCTGCAAAACYTGGTCTTCTGTGTGTTCAGCTAATTAAAATTCCTTGGACTAAGGAATAATCATGTTCGTTATGAACTGTTTCCCCCCCTGCTAATATTTTAATTGCCAGCTACTCCCTGCTCAGGGTGGGGAAAGGAGAATAGGAAGTTGAGAAGTCGAAGTGAATCATCTGAAGGAACAGATGGAGCGAGGAGGGGACGAGGGGACCGGGCAGGGATTAGCACTCCACACACGCCTCCCCGCACAGCCCCCCTCACCGCGGGGCCTCTCTCCCGGCACAGCGAGAGGAAACCTGTTCAAACAACAGGTCTTGCATTAATATCTCATTCTCTATAAATAAATCAATAAAGGAAGCTCTGTTTGGCTGCTCCTCCTCTGAGTCACTTAGGAGCCCCGTGATGCTTTAGGTCCTGCTTCGTCCCTGCGCTTTCCCTCCTCGGTTGGAGGTTAGTGGGAAGGGGACATCACCATCCCCCCTCTTGCATGGGCTGACAGAGGTTGTGTAACGCCTTCTCAGCCACTCCAGAGCTCTGCAGGTGCCCCATGATCTTTTGGGGGAGCAGCATTGCATCCCCAAGGAGCAGCCTGGCTCCAGAGGGAATCACCCCAAAGGAGGAGCCTCTGCCCAGAGGTTTGAGGCTGATCTATTTGTTCATAGCRTTGGTGCTTTAGAGTTATGGAGCCAAAAAGGAGAGCTTTAAGCCTGCTGCTAAGTTCCTTACAAATAAATGACTTGGAAAATATACTGGGGGGCTGGAGGGATGTGCTGCTGGGTATTTCCATAGAGGTTATGGAGGGAGCTGGCATGGTCCTGTGGGAATAGGGATGCTGGGATTCTGCACCCCGGGTGGCCCCATCCAAACACGCAGGCTGTGAAACCAAAGACAGTTTGGCAAAAGATGAAGTGGCTAATTAAGAGCCTCTAAAGATGAAAATGTTGTGATGGAAGCATGGGGACAAGAACAATTCCCACTGCACCGCTGGAAAACWTCTGGGCTTTGGATGGCTTTGTCTCCAGTTGTTTTGGGAATTTAACAAGACACTCAAGAGAGCTTGGGGTGGGAAACCCAAAACTCGCTCTGCCTTTTCTCCATGTGTGCTTGCAGGCTCCCTGTCATTTTTGTGGTGTGTTTACTCTTTTTTTTTCCAACAGCTTGTGTCTTATTGAGGAATTATGGTCTAAACCACCGAGGCTCCGAGGGACYGGGGCTCAGTGCAGAGAAATGTCGTGTAACACCTCCCAGGGTGGATGGATGCTGGCAGATACTGCACTGGAACAAGAAGTTCAGGTGGCTTAAGATAAACTGCGTGTGCCGGGTTTTAATGCATGTGCAGAGCTGCTCTGGTTTCTGATGAAGGCAAGGGACTGGCATTTCTGAGTCTGCAGCTCATAAAAATTACTTACAACAAAAATTATTAATATTACCTCCAGGAAGCTGGTGATGCAGCGATGCTGTCAGCACAGTGTCCCACCACGGGGATTTCTGCTTTCTTGGAGGATTTGTTCAGATGTCCAGAGCTGAGCAGCTGCTCGAGGCGAGAGCAGTTTTGCCTGGTGATGGAACAGCCACTGAGCTGGGTGTGAGCTCTGCCAGGAGCAGCATTACAGGGAGGTGCTTGTCCCAAAGAGAGCAGAGCCAGCCCTCCTTGTTCTCTCTCGTGTCTCAGGCAGGTCATCTGAAGGCACCTCAGCTCTACTAACAGAAGGAAACCCATCACCCTTTTCCAACCAATGGGTCTGTGCAGTCAACACTGCAACTCACAATATTTTCTGGGAGCTCACCTCAAGCCCCTTGTCTCACTGGGTGTCCTTCTTGTGGCTCTCCATGTCTGGCGTCCCTTTGCTCCCTGGTGCATGTAAAACTGCTTTCCACCCCTCCTCAGATCCAGGCTTGCCTTGCCATTAGCAGCAGGTGGCAGGGAGGTGGTGTGTGGAAACATGGGAAGAGCTCCCTGCTCTGTGCAGAAAGTCCTTCAGGGTAGAAAAAGTGGTAAGAGGCAAGACAAAGCCGAATGAGAGGGAATTGAACGGGGGAAATGCTGCTGCTCGCAGCCTGCTCGAGCAACTCGATCTTGTCCTGATCYGACCTCGCCTCTGCCTCTGCCYGTCCTGAGGAGGCCACCAGCTCTGCCTCCTTCCCCCCAGCCCAGAGACCCCATTCGTGGGCTGGGGCCGCCCCGGTGTGCTCTGCTGGGGCGAGGAGCCGTGGCGGTGCCGTGGGACACAGGGGACAGCCCCGGTTCCAGCGCTCGCTGCTCCCCAGCGCACCCAGACCCCGGCGTGAGCCTGGGAGGGCTCGGCACGACCCACACCGGGTCCTCGCCTCGCCGCTGCCAGCAGCGCCGTGGGTCGGCTCTGCGTCCTCCTCGGGGACGCTCCAAGTGCTGCCGCCGTCACAGGCACCGTCACACGGGCGTTGCGAGGCTGCTCCCTCCTTCCCGGCGTCTCCAGAGCAGCTGATGCCGTAGCTGCTCTGTCCTTTAATGCACTTCACTAGCACGAAGTGCTGCCGAGGGGACGCGGCTCCTGCTGCCCCCACCTCCCGCCCCGGACATGAGGAGCAAACCCTCGGATGTTTGTCCGACCTCCAGCATCCACAGCAGCTGCTGATGGCTTTTCCCTTCTCGCAGCATGTGTGGCTCTTGTACCTGAGTCCCCAGTGTGAGCTGAGCCCCTGAGCGTCTAATTTTTAAGAAATCGAAGTCCTGTTTGCATCTGAGAGACACTCCAGCACTGAGCCTCCCCCCGTCCCCTTGCTGCCTGCATGTTCCATGAGGCAGCGGGTGCGAAGGCTGCTGAGAGTATCGAGGAGACCCCGCAGGCCACCTGTGACTCAGGATAAATCCTGGCTGCTGACCCTACAGTCTTTAAAAACATAAACAAGTGATATCCCCATGTCTTCTTCTCCTCTCTGTCTCCCAGATATCTCGGGAGTGCGTGAACAAAGGGCTGTGTTCTACCTATAGCTGAATCCATTGCGGTGATCCGCTCTGTGATGAGCACGTTATGCTGTGTTAGGAGCAGGTAAGTACTGTCAATGGGCATGTTAAATTGCAACCTGATGAGTCTTTTCCTCTCCTCTCCTCTCCTCTCCTCTCCTCTCCTCTCCTCTCCTCTCCTCTCCTCTCCTCTCCTCTCCTCTCTGACCACGAGGGGAGGGTGGTTCCTGAGGGCACCTCCTTTCCTGCAGCCAGACATCGATGGGTCCATAACTCAGGGCCGGTGGAGCGCAGCGCAGTCCCAGCGTGTTACAAGGTGATCAATAATGAGTGGGAATTAATGCACTGGAAATGACAGATTCAGAGTCAGTTCGGAGCGTGGCCATGGGCTGTCAGCGTTGCCTGGCCTCGTGGGGACAGCAGAGCAGGTCGTGGGTCACAGGCAGCTCCCAGGGTATTCCCTGTGTCTCTCTGGGCTCAGAGATGTGCTCCTCATCTTGGCTGAGCCAGCTGAAGTTAAATGGCTCATGCAGACCTTCCTGGAAACTTGGGGGTGTCTGTCCAGGGTGACAAAGGTGAAACAAATCCCAGCCTTAAGGCACCTCATGCCTAGGCTCCCAGGGCTCCCAGGGAGAAAAGCAAAGCTCCTTATGGACTGGAGATAAAATTGAGACCCTCTTAAAGCTTTTTAAGGAGTGGGTGGCTGCAGCTTGGTGTGGGTAGAGCAGCCTTGYTCTGGCAGCAGGACCTTTCCTAAACTTTTCCTGGATCATGCAATCTCAGCTGTGGTGGCTGCACTCCACCACAGGTCAGCTGGATGAGTCCTGGCTCTGTGTTGAGCAGGGGAAAAGCAGCAGCGTTGTCTCTCYTGCAGCCACAGGCACTAAATATTGCCCTAATAATCAAAAGGCTTTTCATCCCTGTAAATCACGTCCTGCTAATTCTTCCTTAAGACACAGCCCAGAACCCATCCTCTCCCACCTCACTCATTTACCACTCACTCTGGCCCTTTATTGCCTAATAAATGGTGTCTGATTCAATTCTGTCATCTGCCATGGTTGTGGTCCTGTCTCAGGACAGGCACCATCCCTGCCTTTCCTRGGCTCCTGCCCCCAAGTCCTGCAGAAGCAGCACTGCCAAGCGGATGGGACCAAGTGGAGGGGCTGSAGCACCAGCAGAAAGCTCCTGGGTCCCTCCATCCCTCCTGGGTCCTTGCTCCAGAGGAGATGTTTTGGAGTGAGCCAGGATCAGGAGATGACCTCTCTCAGAGCAGTATTGGTTCATCTCTTTGGCCAAGTCCAGCATGCAAAATGGAACCACACTTTGGCCATTCATTGAAAAGCAGTGATTGATGGCACTGAGGGGACAGGGCCGTGGGCACTGTGTGACARTTCAGGAGACCTCAGCTCCAGATCAGGCCAGGCGCTCTCTGGGGTGGCTTCAGAGCTCCAGGAAGGGTTGAGGATGGCACTGTGCGGGCTGTGGTACTGGCACACACCCAGGTGTGGTCCCTGCCTTGGAGCTCCCTGCTGGGAGCCACCGGGAGAGGCAGCACTCACAACAGAMACATCTGCACCTCTCCATGCCCTGGGTTTGCCAGTGTTGCTGTCACCTAAACAGCACTTCTGGCCTCTTCCCCATCAAAGAGAGATCTCTCCAGCAACATTTGCAGCAAGCAGAGCCAGAGGATATTTTYGGCAGCTGCTGAGATGAGGAGTCTGCAGGATGCTTTCTGCGTTGCCTGCCGTGGTGAACCACCGGCTCCAAATGTCTTCCATGAGCTGGAGACGGCAAGTGGCTCCTTTGGCAGGCTGAGCCCATCCTCACGCCCCGAGTCGTAATGTTATAAACACGAAATCTCATCAGGGCTGCCAAGCAAAAAGCTCCAAATCACAAATACCTGCCATTACGGCAAGATGGCCAAGGAAACAGCTTCTTGCACCGGCGCTGACTTTTAAGTATTCTCAGCTGGGGTCTGGTGCAGCTTCTTTGGGTTTGTTGTTCAAGAGAAAAAACAAATCCGTTTTTACCTTAAACAGCAAAATCTTGGTCACTGCCCAGATTCGCTGACTCTTTGGCATGATGAGTGTTCTAGCCAGGGAGTAAGAAAAGTGYTTATTTTTCATGGGGAGGGTGGGTGGGTGCCTGGTTCCATCCCTTCCCAGCAGGAGCCGTGCGCACGCCGCTCCCAGCGGCTCTCCGGGCGCAGTGGCGAGCTTCCCCGAACACTTTAGTGCATAATAGGACTGGTTCAATAATCCCATTACAGCCTGTCTTCAGGATGCCAGGACTAATTGGCAGGCGCTGGGACCTTCATCCCCAGCWGGAATTTTATTGCTCATCACAATTAACCACGATGCCGAAGTCCCTCGGCCGCACGTGTGCCGTTAGCTCAGCCTGGAGCCACGTCCTCGCCRGGCGCTCCGGGGGCCTCGCTGCACCCTGTCCCCAGCCCCCAGCAGGGGAAGTTCACGGTTGTTGTTGCTGCGGCTGATTTGCCTTTACTTCATGCCGTTTGCAGCTTAATGGGATTTATTTTGCGCATGCCCGGCCGGAGCTGCTTCTGCACGGAATGCTGGCTGGAAGCCCCCGTGCCAGCAGCGCCGGGGAAGCCAAGGACAGCCCCAGCCTGGCGCTTGGCTGTGGTGATGGCATGGGGAAGAACGGCCTGAGCTGGCACTGCCAATATGAGGGCCCACAGGAGGGRCTGCATTAGGCTGAGCCTTTGCTGGTTTGGTCGCATTTCTCTATCACAGCCCTTGGCCTCMCCAAACTGCCCTTCTCAGCAGAGCACTTGACATGTGCTCCACTTTGAAGGCAGGCAGAGGCTCAGCTCATCCCAGTGCAATGGGCACATTTGTTAAAGTGTGGGGTTTGGGGTTTTTTCCTGATCTAAAGCTCTTAAAAAGCAATTGTGGCTCATCCCGGTGGCTTGTTTTCAGCTGCTCTGGGATGTGCCACTTCTAGGGAGAGAGCAGCGGGCTGAGGACRAACTCTGACAACACAGCTGGTGACAATTTTTTCCCTTTTAAGCAATTCAGACTTCAGAGACTCTTGTTCCCACTGTGGCACTTTGTAGCGATGAGGAGTAAACTCTTTGCCCTTGTGTTTGTGTTTCCCACCCTCAGACATGACTCAGATCCCAGTGTTGCAGACCGAGGCTTTGGAAGCACACGAACCTCCACCCACAGCGTGTCCTTCAGCTGGAGACTAATTACAAGAAGATACTGGAAATGCCAAAACTTTACAAGGCTTCAGAAAGTGATTAGACAAATTCTAGGAAGAAAAAAAAATCCATCAAGAGCTATTAAGCATCGAGAGAAGCTCTGGGACCCAGATGGGTGGATGCCGGGGCAACGTCCCTCCAGACTGTCTGTGCTCTCGATTACATCCACTCTTGGCCAGAACCAGCACTGAGATGCTGGGCTGAAGGGGCCCTTGATCTGGCCCAAACATGTTGATCTTGAGCTCCATCTATTCCCCTCTCCTCTCTCCTCCCTCCTCTCCTCTCTCACCAGGGATTATTGCAGGGTCTCTGTGCTATGCAGGGCTCTCGTTGCCATCAGCTTCTGGAGGTTTTTTTAATCAAGACCTGATATCTGTTGGTGCTGGAGAAGAATGTCAGGCGTATCTGGAATGCTGCAAAAGAAGCCTTTGGGATGAGGATCTCTCATGGGGAAAGCAAAGGGTGGCTCTTCAGACAAAACCTTATTAAAAAGAGGAGGAAAAGGAAGCTGGAAGAGATTTCTCTTGGTTTTCACAGCTGAGGCTGGCACGCAGGAGTGACAAAGCCTGAAAGCCCACAGGATGCAGCCAGGGAGGGCTGTGCCATCGAGCTGCACCAGCTGCTGGCTGGGGCTGGGCTTCAGCTGCTGCTGGAGAAACCACACCATAGGAATGAYGGCTTTTATGTTAAATGTGGGCTACAGAGTCAGGTATCGACCGGGCAGCAACCTACATTTCAGTACTTCACTGCTTTTATGTTGGATAAACCCCTGGTTTCTCCCAGCTAGGGGTGTTAGTCTAAATGAAACCCTGCCCTGAAGCCAGTCTTTCTGGCTCCAGGTCATGTTGYCTTGGTTTCAAGCCCATCACCCTGCCCTGCCAGCACCTGGCAGCACAGTGGGATGCTGTGCCTAAACCCACACTCGTGAGCCTGCCATGCCCCCGGGAAAGGCAGCGTGCCTGATCCCTTCGGTATCCAGCTCCTGTCAATCCCCCCTGCCTGCTGCCCAGCARTGCACTCCCCTACGTTACTTTTTTCCAAATGACTGAGCCACTCGTGCGTCCATCATCTTTTGGAGGATGAGATCTTGGTCACTCGGCTGCCTGTCTGGTTCACTGCCTCCTCCCTGCCCAGCTGGGAGATGCTGCTGGCTTTGAGCTGCCTGCCCCTGTCTGTGTCCCAGGAGGGGACCTGGGGAGAGGTGAGCGCTCAGCTTCTGCCTCCTGGGTTGGTTTTGAGCTCTGGTTCCAGCACGGAGCTGTGTGTTGGGGCAGTATTTCATGCTTGCTGGTGTCGGCTGATAAACCTTTGATTTTCACTTCTGGGAATAATAGCACAGTAATGAATTATATTCACAAGAATAACTGTAATAGTCATAAAACTGCAAATAGAAGAAAATTGTAAATCAGTCACCCCCTTGTAATGTGCTTACTTCATCTGAATCACCCTCCCCGGGCAGATTATCAATTTTATTTGGCTTTTCCATCCTAAACTTTTATTAAGTGGGGTGCCTCATGCGTAAAGATACCGAGCACAGGCCATATGTTCCAGGGATTTATCTGTTTACTTTGCYTTCCTTCCCTGCCTCTCCCCTCCCGCTCACGGCTCTCAGGACCTGCAGGCGTCTGACCTCAGACCATAAAAGACACGTGTCCCCCGTGTCACTTTACCTTTATTATGCAAAAAAAATAAGGCTGTCAGTGATGCACAGGCCTTCCTCTGTGCCGTGCAGCATGAGCCAGGCCCTGCAGCATGCTCAGACTTCCATGTAATTAAAATAGAAAGCCATTAGCATCGCTCCAGGGTAATCAAGGGGACACATCCTGAAGCCCAGCRTGTCCTGGGCTGTGGCACGAAGATGCTGCTGCTCCCAGTTGATGGGACAGTGCTTGTCCTGAACGCTGTGGATAAATAGGGCAGCCCCTGGGCTTGGAGAGGGGTGAGAGGCAGCAGGGGAGCACCAAGGGGGAACGGTGACAGTTTAGCACCGTGCTGGTGACAGTTCACCACTGTGCYGCTGGGACTGAGCAGACGGAGAGCGTGGTTCTGAGGACAGGGCCACGGCACCAAGTGCTGTCGTGTGACTCTGCTGTGGCACTCCCTGTGCTTTCTCCCAGCCATGGAGGGAGGCAGCAGCAGAGAAGAACTTCTGGGCCCAAGTATCTTTTCTTGCTGGGTGCTGCATGGTAATTTTTAGCGAAGTCTTCATCTTCTCCCTTTTCATTGCAGAATCAGATCTAAAAAAACCCCTTTTTTTTCTCTCAATGCTGCCTGTTCATGCCTTTTTCCATGTTTTCCATCAGAAATCCCCTGGTTTCAGTTGTGTTCAAGGGGTGCAAGGCTGGCACAAGACCAATGCTAAATCAATGCTGATGGGAAAGGGGTGAGAGCAGCCCAGTGAGCTGGCGAAAAGTGCAAATTCCAGTCAGCAAAACGCAGCTGTTGGGCTCGGTGACCCTTTTGGAGGCAAGCCTCACGCTGGAGTGGAGCTTGCTTCAGTTGGATGTGAACCTGCCAGGGCCTGCACGGTATTTCATGGCTTTTGGAAACACCGGCTGCAATTTTCCATCATAACACAGCAGGGGAAAAGGGAAAAACCACAGACYGTGTGATTTACGAGATGCTTCTCTTGGATATTTCCATCTGTGATCTGAAATTACCAAGTAATGTAGAAACCCTGAATTGTTGCTCCAACTGCTCCCATTGCGGGTGCTCCTGCCATGATTTTTCATGCAGCTCCAGCTTCTCCTCCCCCATGCCCAGCAGCCTCCAGTGCTGGGTCTGGCCCCTGCCCAGCAGCAGGTTGGTTTTGTGGTTCACGATGGTCAGAGCATTTTGGGTTGTTACTGATGGCTAACGGAGCTGAAACCATCTGCACCCATCAGGGACTCTTGGTCGGGCTTTTTAAGGCTTAGCAGGACCTGGGACATCTGTTGAGTGAAGGATGTGCTGGACATCAATGTTTTCTGCTCTGGCAAATAGCTCCTTGCAAACTCAGGCTCATTTTCCTGAGCAACAGGGTCTTGGCAAACACTTCAGCTGTGAGTGTGTGTTAGTGCAGGCACCACCCTGGGCTCGTCCTCCTGGCACTGCACACAYGGGCATAGCCTGGGTTTTCATTGCAGGCTCAGGGATGACCAGAGAGGGGTCAGGGGGTTTTGTCCAGCTCCCCCATTCCTCCTCTCATCGCTTCTGCTGAAGGGCTGGGCCAAGGCCAGTCTTGTAATGTGGTTTTCCCAGCCTCCCTGGAGAGGATTGCATTTTTAGCGTGGACATAGCTCACCAGCCCTTCTCCTGCTGCTGCTCGATTCATTTGGGCTTTTCCAGAGCTCCTGTTTGGCCTCATCTAAGCAAAACCAGAGCCTGCCAGGCTTGTGCTGTCAGGAAGGCTCCAGCCCTGCTGTRGGTTGGACTSRGTGATCTTGAARGTCTCTTCCAACSTRTGATTYTGTGCAGCTCAAATCATTCCTGGCTCTGGCAGAGCTGGAAAACAGGCTGAGAACCCCTGAGCTGCAGAGGTGACTGGGCAGGGGRTGGGTRGAGGWSAGGCAGAGAGCACAGGGSTCACTGTGACCCRTGCAGATGCTTCACTCAGCACCCAGCACACAGCATTACCTGCACCTCTGTGATCCAAGAGGCTTGTCAGGGGAATGAACTGGAGTAGGGAGAAGGGAATACAATGAGGCAGGAGTGGGAAAGCCTGGAGACAGCACRGCATCTGTTGGAGGTTCAGCTCAAGAGGTGCTCCTCAGAGAGAGCCTTRCTTGCATTTTCCAGGTGATGGGTTGACATGTGTTCCCCAGTCCTCTGTTTCCAGAGATGCCAGAGGGTGGGGGAGCCCACAGTGAAGAGCATAGGAGTAGAAAATCCCTCGTGGGATCCCTGCAGGATGTGTGAACTGCCCTTGGTCCCCCAAACAGAACTGTAGGGGCGAGTTGTTGCTTGTGCTGCTTCACAGCTCTGCAAGGGGCGGGGAGAAAAACCTCGCAGGAATTGGATTTTAAAGGCAAGTTCAAAGTTCAAAAGTAGCTGCAATTTGAACAGAAATCTGCTCTTTGCAGCCAATTAGCAAGGCTGCGAAAGCAGCGGGAGCATCTCATGTTTTGACAGCATTAAAAAGGCAACAAAACTAAACAGTGTGGATTGAACATGGCACCCACGAGAGCTGTTGCTCCAGCACCAGCAGCTCAGGGCTCAGACAATCTGGTGGTGGCTCCAGCAGCACAGCAGGTCCCAGGGACCAGCAAGGTCCCAGCCTGCCCTCCAGAACCAGCATCCCTGCCCTGCCCTGCTTGCTGGGGTGCTGTTGGCAGGAGAAAATGACACATTTTTGGTTAAGTCCATCCAGAGCAGTTTTGTATGAAAGGGTCTGTGTTTACTCCATGTGGTCCCCTCTTTATTCTTCTTGGGTAGAAAGTTTTCTTGGGCGGAAAGGTCTGGTTTGGCCTGTCTCATTGAGCATAAGGGGATGCTCTGTCTCCCTGGCTGTGCTCCCGTGAACAGATGAGTTTGCAGCTGTTTCACTGTCCCAGCTTCAATGAGTCTTTAATTAATTTATTAATAACAGTAATTAATTATTCTATATTAATTAATTTAGTAGACTTGAGGAATCACACAGATCTGGCACAGCATCCAGGATGTTACCCAGGGAGGGCAGAGGGTGAAGGGGACCCTTCCTGATGAGGGGTTCCCTGTGTGCAGGATAAGGGATGCTCCATTGTTCTGACAACGCAGGAAACAGGTCCTCAAGTGATTTCTCTATGGCCTATGAAGCACTGAGGCTGCCGAAGAGACAGATTTTGCTTCTCTCTTGACTAACAAACAGCAAAAGACTCTGTGTCTGGGGCTCACACACACACACAGAGCCCCTCTGGGACCTGCTCATATCAAGAGCCTCTCGGTGCAATCCCCCATGGTTTTCTTGTGAAAAGAGGCTGATCTGATACTACAGTGTGCCCATAGGTGAGGGGCTTCAGGTGCCCCTTGTACCATCTGAGGCAACAGCAGGCTCTCCGGACACTTGTTGCACGTGGCAGGGACAGAAGCAATCAGGACACAAGCCCTCTTTATTTTGGCACCTGCGGAGAGTGGAGACTCCCTCGCTGGGGACCTTCCTGCCTCACCGATGAGGTGCGTCCCCTTCTCGGGATGCTTCCCGGGCAACAGCAAGCGACCAAGGGAACGGCGCTTCAAGGCACCTCCGGTCCCAGGCAGAGCCGGCCTGGAGCCGCAGCCTCCGCAGCAGCCCTTGCCCGGAACGCCGGGATCACATCCCGCTCCCGGCTCCACCGGCACACTAACGAGGAGCAGCAGCGCGGGCGGAGCGGCGGCGGGAGGATGCTCTCGGTGACTCACTGACCCGCTCCCCGCTCGGGGTTTGTGTTTGGGAGGTGAACACCGGAAAGCAGCTCCTTCCTTCCCTCCCSCTCTCCCTCCCTCTCCCCTCCAAGCCAAAAAAAGCTGTGACAGCTTGATTTAGGGCTGGATAATGAGACAATTGTGAGGAGGATGGGTACAGCGGGAGCCCGCGCTTGCCAAATCGTTTGGYTTAATTGATCAAATATTTTTATGCGTCGTTTATTCCTTTAAGGTGACCGTAAGCCTCTCCTCCTGCCGCACCGAAATGAAAAGAGCAATGCTGGAATTCACCCAGGCTGAACCCGGTGCGACAGAGAGGGGTGGGTGGCCGCCAAGGACCTCCTGGCCACCAAGGACTCGCCTGGCAGCCAAGAGGAGGGTGGGCGAGTGGATCCGGCCTCTCCAGGGCTTCCCAGGGCACAGCTGCGGGTAGCATCMGTCTGGCAGGGCTTGTGCCACCCGGACGGCGACCGCCCTTCCCTGGGGACGGCAGTGTGCCCTGGCAGGCTGCTCCTGCCGCTCGCCGTGCGAGGGGAAACACCCAGCGAGCCAAGACGGGCACATGAGTAATTGCTGGGAAATGTTTTCGCCGTGCAATTAAATCGCTGTAATCACTAAACGCCTCAGTCAGAGCTGGATCTGTTAGTCTACAGAGAAAGAAGGACGAACCAAATCCATTCCTTGATGGCTTTTACCTCCYACCCTCTTGCCGCTGGGTGCCAGCGGTGGGAATTGCTCTCGGTGCGGGCAGGACGGGGGCACACMGCCCAAATTCCTTCGGGTATCGCTGCTCCCAGGTGCCAACTTCAGCCCCTTGAGCCCCCCATGTCCCTACCACCCCTTTTCGCCTGGTTTCAGGCTGGGTCCCACGGGGGTCCGTTTGCCCGCCCAGGCTTTAACACACTGTATTTGCCACCACGGGGAAAAGAGGCTGCTGGATGGGCTGTAGGAGCCCGGGTGGGTTTGGCGAGGGGCTGCGGCTCCTCGGTGGAGCAAGGGCCGTGTGCTGGGGCRGGCAGGAGCCAGCTCCGTCCCTCCTGCCCGCAGCGCGGTCCCCGGGCACAGAGCCCGGCGGCTCCTCCGTGCTCAGAACAAACCAAGAGCTGCCTCTAGCGGCACCGGAGCCTCCGCGGGGCTTCGCGGGGCTCCAAGCGAGGAGCTCCTTCCCGGCCCTGCCCTGGGGACTGCTGCCCTGCTGCGATGTGTCCCCACCACCCAGCAACTGCATGGAGAGGGACCCCACGGCTTCCCATCCCATCCGCCCCCAGCATCCTCCTTTGTCGTCCACGTTTCCCTGGTCCCCAGCATGGTGCTGCCCCTCCTGCCACTGAACTGTCAGCCCAGATCCTGGCTCTGAGCTCACCTGCGTGTTTTTGTGTTTGGATTCAGCTTTGGCACACAAAAACCTTGACCTAGGCTCCCTTTCAGCTAAACAAAACGAAAGCCTTGGGCTGCCGAGACGAGAGCGGCAACAAAGGTACACCTGGCACTTYGCCGCGTCACTCCAAGGACAGATTGCTGGGAAGCAAAGCACAGGTGCTCACAGGCAAAGGAGACGTCAGCAGGGATGGCTGGGAAATGATAAGCACGTGGACCACGTGTGCTCCTTTCCAGCGGTGGCTTCACTGGTGCACCGGGAAATGTCAGGGACTGAGGAGAATTGGTGTGTCCCATTGGCCTCATGCCTGAGGGGTCACGCTCAGCCCTCAGCACTGTCCCCCTCACACCCTGACTGTGTCCTGCCCTGCCTCTAAGGTCACCTTTCCAGGCCAGAGGATGCTGGAACATGCTCTGGCTGAGAGCTAAGAAATGGGGTAGCTTATCAGTACAGCATATTCAAGGTGCTATTTTGGACTCTCCCAGCCACCAAATTCCTTTTTCTCTTATTCAAAAACCTTGCTGTGACAAACTTTCACTAATTGTCCTCTCCCTTCAGCTAGAGAACTAGCAGAGAGAAAACCTCATGGTCCTTTTGGAGCTCTCCCCAGTTGGTCAAGGCCAAGTGAGCTTCACCAGCAGCCATGGGAAGCAGAGGTCTCCTYTCCCAGATGCTGCTCATCCTCTGCACTTCCCCCTTTGTTCAGAGCAAGTCAAGTGATATARGATTTCCTTAATCACACACCCAGGGGTGCTGCTCTATACTCCTGTGCTTCAGGAATGAGCAGTTAAGACTGTGAGACTTCAGAACAAGGCTGGAAATCCTGGAAACATCTGAATTGAAATGCAGGGAAGAAGACAATGAGATGGAGGTGAATTGACAGCCAGGGCTGACACTCCCAGGCCAAACTCACAGGAGGAAGAGGAGCTGGCCTGTGCTCCCTGTGCCAGTCAAGGAGGTCACTGTGGCTGAGGCATGTCAAGAGAATTGCTGTTCTGTATGACCACTAATGGTATTTGCAGCTCTGCATTTAAAAATGATGATGAAGGTAATCAAACTGTCAGGAACAAAGACAGATAGGGAGCTCCCTGGAGCCAGTGAGGGATTCCTTGCTTTCAGTTAGCAGCAGTGATTTATATTTCATTCGTACCTAAAGCCTTGGAGCAAGGAGCAGGGCAGCAGTGCTTTACAAAGACACTGTAGGAMGGAGTACACAGACACTGAATTTGTCCCTGCTTGAGCTTCTAGACCTGCTTATGCCKTCTTTAGACATCACCATGAAATATTGCAAGGGTTATAAACTTTACCCAGAATATATTTTGATGAGCAGAAGTCCCTGATGGGATAACAACCAGTAACAWAACTTTCTGCAGCCAGGTGCATCCTGACAAAGAGTGACTCCCCCTTTCTCTTCCTTCTCCCTCTCAAGGCTTTGATGAGGTCCTGCCAGCAGGCACTGCAGCCCTTTAGATCTATCTGAGCTACGAAGTTGAAGGTTCTTTCAGAAACACAGGCTGCAACACCAGCAGTGGGGATGAAGGAAGAGGAGAGACGTGCAAGGACTCTCCTGCTGCAGAGCCATTGACCTTGACCTGCCAGCCAGGTCCGTAGCTCGGGTCTTTGATGGCTGTGGATCCAGAGCTGTACAGTGGAGACCTCTCTCGCTATTCTCCGAGTCCTCCCTTTGTCATGACTCTGGCACCCCTCCTTTCTTCTGTCTTCAGATGTTGTCTCTTTTCTCCTCGTACCTTTGTGCGGCGTCACGTCGGCAGCGGGGACAGCCGGGAGCCTTTCTTCCTTTGTGACTCGGAGCACTCAGCACGGAGCTGTGGCTGTGCTGATACTGTATCCATGCAACCTGTGCTCCAAGGATCCTGTTTGCTTTATTTCTGTGGATTAAAAAAAAAAACACCAAACCAAAACCCAGTAAGAAAACAGCCTGGGTAAGCAGAGTTCTAGCAGTTAATTAGTTTCAACATTGCAAGGCCCACTGCCCAGCAGCTAAAAATCATCGTGTTTGAATGGTGAATTAAGTCAGCCAAGCAATAAATCTGAGCAACAAAACAGTCCCTTTAGCTCAGAGATGTTCTCCTTCCCAAAAACACTGAGAAATGGCTTTTTCTGAGAGCCCASAAGGTCATCAAATTAATAAAGCATTTCAAGTAATCCGTGGAAGTGAAGTGACACCCTGCTGCAAGAGATTTGCTGTTAAAGCCAACTTTCTGTAACGGAGTGTGATGCATATAGGATTTCCAAAGCAAACCTGTCCTCTAATTTAGGACAGTTGTCCAAACTCCTTCGTGTCTGTTCTGGTCCACTGTCTTCCTCCCTAGTAATTATTTAGGAGAGTTAAGCTTGAGAAAAACTCACAAAAGAAAAAAAAAAAGAAAGAAAAATGAAAACCTGGGATTCTCCCATTGACCAGGCAAGATACTCTGAATATTTTCATGAAGGAAAGTAAAGTTTCTCTTCTCACCAAGGAGAGAAAGCAAGTGAAATGCTGAATATCTCTTGAGATAATGGTGGAACAAGCTCATGTGCTTTGAAGGGGCTGCTTTCCATCCCCTACCACATGTAAGTACACAGCTGTCAGGAGATTGCTGCACCCAAAATATTGGATTTACTCGTTTGATATGAACTGCACCRGTGTCAGGGACATTTCCATGACCCAGCACTGTTGGACAGCAAGAAGGTCCAAAGCCCAAGAAGCAACACTCAGATATCCAGGCATTAAATAAACAAAATGAGCTTGACTTTCTCTTCAGGCCCGGCAGGCACGTAAAGCCAAGTATGGCCCCTGCTTTATGTTGCCCTCCAATTCCTTTCCTGCATGTTTGGAGTGGACCTGATGGAGACTGCACATGTAGCAGCAGTAGGCATGGAAAGGGTGAGATGGGTGATGCATTAAGAGATGCTTTCGGGCAGATTATAGGGAAGTCTTTCCAGTAGTCTGGATAGTTTAGCAGGAGAACAGATTGCCTGGGAGATGTGACATCTCTGCCAGYGGCTGTTCTTAAGCCAGGATGGACATCTGTGGCTGAGAGCACGTCCTGGGTGGCCTCTCATGCTCCCTTCAAACCCAGGGCTGTTCTCAGTGTCCTGATCTTTAGAGGAAGAGAAAGCAGCACAGGACAGGATTTTCACTTTCACCTTTTGCAGATGGCCCATAACAGGCCTCATAGCAGAGAAGGGAAGACAGGAGGAACTCCAGCTAGTTATCTCCAGCTCTTTTACTGGAAGTTTGTGTGATGGCAGCCTTTGCCTTAAAGCTGAATATGTCCCCTCACTTTCCACTGAAATAGCTTTTTCCAAGTTCATGGAACCATTTAATATGAAATATAGATGTAATAATATGGCGGCTCAAAAAGGCACCAAATAGGACAAACATAAAAAAGAGCTGGCAGTAGCCTCTGCAATATTGTGTCCACTGGGTCCCTTCTTCAAGAAATCCTAGCCCAGGTTCCATTTGCCTTCGATTCACTCAGTACAAAGCTCTTGGGAGAGTCTCCGGGGTGGTTTACACCCCGCAGGGCTCTGCCCTCCCAGTGCTACCACAGCTCAGGACGAAATCCGAGGGATGCTCATCCCTCTCCAGCCCCTGACGGCGCTGACATCCAACCCCGGCGGCACACAGGACGCGGCTCCAGCCTCYGCACGCTCATTGGCATGCAGCAGAACCCCCAGATCCCATCTGGAGCGTGGCTGCAGATGGATGGACATATGCGGATGCGTGCACATCCCTGCCGACGGAAACGTCCCCGTGCGGCCGTAACGCTCGAGTGTGTGGTTTGCGTTCGGGGCAAGAGAGGATTTTTCTCCCATTAAATAAATAAAATACGTTCTGAGMAACTTGGGATAAAGCCATTCTAATCCTTTTTATTCTTTCCAAAAGGAAAATGATTCCATATTCAGGGCACTGTGCAAACAATTAATTAGCCTAACAAAAATGAAAGGCCTAATTGCTCGGTATTATTGCGCTCATTGGCAGCCAGGCGTGACCAAAGAATAGGTACTGTCTCACCAGGGATAAAGAACAACTTTCCAGCTTTTAGGGCTTTTTTGATATTTCAACACCCAGCAGAACGATTTTTTTTTGAATGATGGTGTAATTCTCACTTCCACATGCAAAAAAGCTGGCAGTATTCGGAGACATCTGAATGAGCTGCTATCCAATAAAAAAAAGAGAAGAGGAGAGAGACTCAGCTGGTGTGAAATGACCTGGCTGAAGGGAAGTCGATAAAAGCTGTAACTTGCCTGAGTTGAATGACACTGTGGTGTCTCCACAGTGTCTCCAGCTGGAGACTTGACTCACAAAAGTGCTGTAACATTAAGAAAAAAATGCATTTGTTAAGGARCACACCTAAAATTAAAGTACAATCATCCTTAATGCAGCTCCCTTTTCAATGATCTGTTGTTACCAGATGGAAAAGTGCTCTAAATGGATGCAGATGAATTCGTTCACTGTGGATAGGATCATGAGGGCTCGGGTTACAGGAGCTTYAAAAAACTGAACCGTTATCATTCATGCATCTCTCATAACAAGGAGATAGAAAGCAGATGCTGACTGAATATTGACCTAGCCTGAGGAGTATGGGTCCAATAATTCTTCCTTAAGGCAGCTGATTCTCATGGGAAAATCCCCAAGATTCAGCTTTAATTCCATTATCTGCCTGGAGACTGGCGACCAGAGACTATTCTTTAAAAGGAATGTGGGTGAAGTCTGCTCATTCACACTTGCACACCCCCACGGACTGTATTACAGGGGGCTTCTCAGCAAGCTGGATTTTTGGTGTTTGGGGTGAGGGGATGCAGTTTAAACTCAACCAAGGGCACTTCCACCCTGTGCTCCAGGCTGGCACCAAGCTGCAGGAGATACCCACATAGAACACATCCATTATCAAGCACTATCAGACATGGGAAATGTGGCTTCCCAGTGCAGCCAGTGCCGATGGGAGAGCCTTGCTTAGGGGCTCGGGATCATCACYCTGAATTGATTGCAAAGGGATCTGGAACCCAAGCCTGGCCACCACAGTGCAGTGGGATGCCCCTTCCCATTGTCAGTACGCTTAGCACAGCACTYCAGGGGATGGTGCTCCCTCCCTGTGCTATTTAATGGACTGTGGGCCAGCAAACAGCACGGGCAAAGTCAGACCTACCTCTCCTTCAGCTGCAGGGGTGCACAGGGAGAGCAGCCCCACACTGCCCTTGGTGCAAGAGTGGAAGTTTCTTTAAGCCATCTCAGCAACTCACTGGAAGAAGTGACACAGACTTGGTCACTACCTGTGATGCCTTTCAGGAGATCAGCTGTGTCCAAATACACTGGGTTTTGAGGAGGATTACAAAAACAGAGGTGCATACAGTGTAGAATAGTACGATCATGTGAAAAAGGTAAGAACAAATACAGGTTTGTGACTGATTTCACTCAATGTGAAATCAAGAAGAAAACAAGGGCCTTCCTTAAGCCATTTCAGCTCTGTAACTTTGTTTATGCAGATGGGAACAATTATTACAGATGCCGTTGGGGAGTTTGAGACAAAAAAAAGACAGACCCAACGATGTCACAGCAGGAATGGTCCATCAGATGACTGAATATCCCAGTAACCTCTGTCAGGCTGATTAACAACATTCTGCTGAGCTCAATACAGCTGCTACATAACCTTGGAGAGACAGGCACTCCTTACTTGTAAAACAGAAAATTCCACCAAAACAAGGTTTTCCTTTTTAATTTATTTTGCAAATCTACCAATTCATTTTATGAAAGTATGAAATCCTACATGGTTACATTAAACAGTTACATTACAATCCAGGTAATGCAAATAATCACTACAAAGTTAGTTTTAGGTACTCTTGGATAACAAGTAGATTTTATGTTTTTTTTTAAAATAAAAGTAAGTGACAGAGAAGAGATAAAACAGCCTTGTGATTGTCTAAGACTTCAGTTTAAAGCAAGGAAACCACTGTAGACTCTCCTCATCCTACAGAAAGTTAAGAGAGAAACACTTTCAATGTTAATGTTCAATTAGATTCATCAAAGAAATTGAAGTACACACATCTACTCTCAGGATAATGAGAAGAGTTCACAAGTTGTTTGGAAACTGGTGTCAAATTTCATTCTCTGGAAATCACTTCTACCATTTAACACCACCATCATCGTTGCTTTCAGATGCATAAAAATCCTGTAAAATGCACCAGAGCTTCAAATCCTCTCTAATTGAATTCAGTGGGAGTAGGATCAGTTCCTACATTCAGAAGGTACTCCTGCTATACTGAAATCCTTACAAAACAACCTCCTTCCCAGGAGTGAAATTAATTTAAGGAACAAAATACTGTCATAATTCAGGAAAACTCTTAGCTTTGCTATCCAGCACTTGACACTGCACCTGCATTTATGAAGACCTTTATGCATGGTCGTTCTCTCCTCTCAACCAGCAAAAGGACACATGAAGACACCAGGTGACTGTGCTTAGTAAGAATTCAAAGCTATGTAAATAAAGTATAAAAATGAAAGAACAGGTCAAATTAATCTAGAAACTGCTCTCCTGACACCCATCTGACACACCTCCAGCGTCATTCTGCTGCCTGCAAGCTGCCACTTCTGATGTGACATCTGTCATTCACAACTGCTTCTTAGGAAGCAATTAAATAGAGCTTYGATTTTGTAGTGGCATCTCTCACTGTGTGTGTGTTTAGGAGTAACACATCCAACATGCTACTGCTGCATATCATCTAACAGTTTCACAGAAGCAAGGAGAGCTGTTTATGGGGAAATAAGGCAGGGGCAGGTACATTCTGATGGCCTGTGCCACAAAGGAGATTGAAACAGATYATTCTCTCTTGTAGCCTTCACTTTGCTTGACCAGTGCATCCTAAAGGATGTAAACTCCCAAATCTCCCCTCAGGCATGTGCAACAAACCTGCAGAASTCGTTGTAGCATAGAAGTGAAGCCAGCAGCTTCTCTCTTCTAAGAGAAATAGATATTCATCCACAGAGTATCTTTTAACACTGATAACCTCAAAAAACTTAAAAGCAGACGGGTTACACAAAACTCTACAAACTTTTCACCTGGACATAAAGTGCCATCAAACTATAGAAGCAAAAAAAGAAGTTACTGTTGAGGGCAGTAGCTACTCCAAGCGTCTACAGAAGACTTTATTCCCCTGAAGCAGATAAAGTTTGCTACAATCTTGGAAATGGCACCAAGCTGGTGGGAATGTTACTATAACCAAGGCTAGCAATTTCCTTCCTGACAAACACCACTCTAACACGACAGGCCAAAGGCAGCTAGGGTGCATTGACTGGTGGCTGACTGCAGGAATTTCCCCAGAAGGTAGTTTAAAATGGTAATAGATGCTGTCATTTCCCTCTCTCTGATATGATAACTATAATTCGTTCAGCCCCTTCGTTCTGAGCATGTATTACCACAGACAGCCCCACCCTGCTATTACCACTGTGCCTGCTTGTTTTCCACCTCTACTCATGTAAATGTGATGTCAAATCCTCTTAAGAATCCTGAGCAGCCCTCCAGAATCACTTGTTCAACTGACATTTCTGTAATAATAAGGAAAGAAAAAAGAGTTGTGGGAAATTAAATGGCGCTCCTGTTGCCAAGCTGTTAAAATTATACGGCAATATGCTTCCAGTAGTTGTAAGAAATTAATTTGTGGAGTGCTTACAAGCTTTACATCTACTAAATCTMAACAGGATATAAAATGCTATTTAAGTGATACAACTTACCAATTTTAAAGAGGAAAAAAATCAGCACCAAAGAGTGGAAGAAGAAACTAGATTCTCATCTGCACTCTGATTCCTGGAGGCTGGATCTCTACAGCTGAGGAAGCCAGGCAGGAGATCCTTGGTGAAGTACTTGTGTGTACRTGTGTCAGCACCTGCAGCTCTCCCTTCTGCCACCTCTTCAGTGCACGAGGCTGGGCTCCAGCAGTGAGTTCCTCCACTCGTGCAACTGTGGCTGGCAAAGAGCTCAGTCAGCCCCTCCACCAGCCCCTCTCTCTGCCACTGCCTTCTGACAGTACTAGCCAGACCAGAGTGAGTCAGTGTCACTACTTTTCACCTGCTTTGTTATAATGCTGTTCAGAAAGATGTGCCTGAGACACCTGTCTGTATATGAATTCATTTATTAGTTATGCCACTATGTGATTACTGTCATTCTTTTCTCACAACAATGTCAAATACAATATAAAACTTTGGATTTTCTATAGTGAGTGAAATCAGCCAGGTCAAAAGCCAGGCAGTGCCAGCAGTGCTGTCACTGCTCCCTTCTGTGGGACAGGACCAGGGTAAGGCGCTTTGGCAATCAGCACCAAGTTTAAGCAACAAGCTTTTAGAAYACACACAAGTTTCCTGCAGATGCATAGAAAACTGAGACCTCCTGGTTGTTCTCTAAGCTGCTTTGAAACTACAACAATTTGTTTAATCCAGCAGCAGATCCTGGCACTATTCTTTTCCTAAATACAGTACATTTTGATAGCAACACAGAAGCACGCGACACAAAACAGATTTGTTCAAGCTCACCATGGTTGTGATGGGCCACACACACCAAGAGGCCACTCAAAAAGAGCACAGAACTCAATTCATCAGGACAACAACACTGACTCAAAGGAATTTCGGCTCAACTTTGTGAAGAAAGAAGGAGCTCACAAAGGAAAAGTTCTTATTGCAAGTTGTACTGCTCAGCTTGGTCACTTCTCACACAGATCAGAAGTATCAAAAGCTACCAAGGAGCCAAGGACAAAGAATTCCTGGTTYGTAACTATTTTAATATAGCAAGCCTGCTTTAAAAAGAAAGGCCCCAGCACAATATTCCAAAAYGCCTTTTCTAACAGACCTAAATCGTTAGATCAACACTGACGGAARATACACATTTCAGAACTAGTTCTGGCACGTCGAATTCGGAGAACTCTTGTGCACGTGGGACCGAGGCAGCTTGTTTGCAGGCCCTTTTCTCCCAGTATCCTTGGATCACCCGAGCTTTCTTCCCCGCTGCGGATCGCTGGGCTCAGCAGGTGCCCTCCTCGGCAGGCACAGAGTGGCAGCTGTCGTGGGACACGGTGTCGATGCTCTGCCCCTGGGCCTGGGGGTGGATGGACACCTGCACGGCGATCTCCTGGCCCTGCTCGCTCACGGAGCCGTCGTCCGAGTCCCCGGCCGGGGAATCGCTGCGCTTCATCTCGGCGTTCACGGGGAACAGCGCGGCCTGGGCCCCGCAGCCCGGGGACTGCTTGTCCTCCTTGCCCACCTCATCGGGATCGTCCACGCGCACGGCCTCGAAGATCTCCTCCATGAACGCCCTGCAGTTGAGGATCAGAGGCGGGAGGGGAATGCTTCTGGCGAGCTCTTCAATGTACCGGGCAAACTCCATGGTCTTGAACTGAGTGACTTTGGCCAGCTCGAGCGTTTTGGCAGACGTGATGATGGGGATACGCTTGGCTATCTCAAAAGCCTTCTGCAGCTTCTCAGCCCCCTCCGTCCTGAAGAACTCATTGATGGCCTTCTCTGTCTTGCGGAGGTGGCTGCTCATCATGCACAGGCGGGTTATGTTCAGAATGAGGGTGATGGCGAAGGCAACGAGGCACACAATCATGTAGTAGATGCTCATGTCCCCCGAGGTGAAGATAACCCTCAGGGTGACTGTGTAGTACAAGGTCTCGTTATGATTAATGCCTGCACACGTGTATCGCCCCCGATCAGCAAAGCTGACCTTTGTGATGTTGAGGGAATTATCGGCAATCCTCCACCGGTCACCTGGGGGGTGAAAAGCAACGAACAAAAATCACTGTGTGAACTGACATGGTGCTGTTTGCTSCGTTGTCAAAGCACGGCAGTAAGCGGTCCATTTCTAGCATAATACCAACAGTACACCAAGGACTGAAATGTCTTTTTCGTGCTTGACACAGAAAGCCACAACCCATTTACCAATCCTACTGCTTAATGGTAAATTATTCTGCACGCTTGCTACACTGGTTTTACTTCCTTCTCCCATCTGCACTTCCCAGTGTGCTTCTCCCTGCTTTCTGACAGGGATCCTAATTCTTAACTAGGGCTTCTCACCCCCTGTGCAACACTATGTTAAAAGACTGTCCTCTATAAAGTCTAATTTTCCATACGTTCTGAGTCAAAAGTCAAGTGACCCATGAAAAAGATCAGTCTGTAAATGGCTCTGCTGGCAAAAGAACCCAGAATTTTCTCGAGATGCAGTTTTCTGCTGAGCATGCAGTGCTGACATGCAAAACCCAAGTAAAAAGAAATCAATACAAGAACCTTTATACAGCATTCGCTGCGCATTTATAACTTAGGGGGAAAACTGTTTTCATAACTCATTCTCCTAATTACTCTACTTTGAACTGTTTTCATAACTTATTCTTCTAATTACTCTACTTTGAACTAATCTCCAGATGGCATTATAACTACAAAAAGGTTACTGAATACTTAAGGCAGAAAGATGGCCTCCAACAAGATCCTATCAATTAGTTCGATGACCTTCATTAATACTAATAGAGAAAAATACATGCATCTCTAAAACATTTTTTTAAATTAGAAACCACAGGGACAAAACAGTAATAGCCAATGGCTAAAAAAATGTATTCCCCTTAAGTTCAAAAGGGTTAAATAGCATGAATTTCATCATTGGCCATTACATATTGTGTTCCTTTCCACAGTCTCACTGGTGCATAAACCAAAAAAATAAATGTACTAAGTACGCTTTAAAATACCTTGTAACAAAATTAAAGCACCAACTGCCAGCTCAAAATACTACAAGTTGTGGAGAACTGTGTTTAATCAATGTGTCTGGAAAAATATAATTGAAACCAGAGCAATAATAAATAAAAACATTGGTTAGTATCTGGTAAGATAAAGACTCATTTCTTCTGTCTTGAATACTGTGATGACTCTTGAACAATATGATTCTGAGGGATACCAAAGCAGGGTGGATGGGCTGGAACAGAAGAACTCAGGTATAATTCACATGCCACATGTCTTGCTCTCTCCTTATCTCCCAATTGTAAAAATGGGAGGATAGGAAGAGAAAATTATAATAACGTCCCAGGGGTGTTCCGATACCATATAAAAGGGGAATAATGATGGTTAGAAAACAGCAGGAAAACTCACCTTCATCTTTTTGTTCAAGCAGGTGTCCTCTGGAGTTATACCAAAGGATATGCTCATACTGGCTGATGTTCAGTTTACATTCAATTAAAATACTGGTCCCCTCTTTGGCTATGATATCATGGTGTGCTGGAGAACTTATTAAAGCTTGAGACACTGCATGAAGYGATGCATTGAAAGACCCAAAAGCAACTGTCCTGTTAAAAGCTACATTTTCCACTGTGAATCCAACTGAAAGATCAGCACTAACAGTCAAAATTAACAGGCAATAGCTGAGCTTCATGGAAAGCTAGTGAAAATTCTTCTTTCATTTAATTTGGAGAAATGAGGTCATATGATATTAAGCTGTCTGTATTGCTCTGAGATAGGAGAGGAGGCTCTTGATTTGTTCTGTGATGGAAAATGTCTGGGATCCAAATGCACTTTCAAGACCATCAATATTTGAAGTGGAAACTGCAAGTCCAACTAAAAAAAAAAAAACAAGCAATAAGTTTATTAATGACAGCAAGGTTACAGTGTATTCAAATTTAATTTCCAGTAAACAGRTTTCGATTAGCATAATATAAACTGCCAGCTGAGAGGTTCCAAATCAGAGCTTTGCTCAGAACACAGCAGTGAAACGAGGGTAAGAAGGCATTAGCACAACCTCCAGTCCACTAGATGTTCATCTTCCCAACCAAATAAATAACCTCTRGAACAATAATCATTAAGGGGAAAAAGGTTTTAAAAAAAGAACAAATTGTTCAGACTACTCGAAACGCATAATTATCTTTAAAAGTGGATTCTGCATTTGTTAACAGAGAAAAAGTGCTTTCTTAATAGAGGAAGAGAAGTGAGAAAAGAGGATGTAATTTCTGCCTCTCTCCCCACCAATATCAAAGTGCTTTTAAGCCCTGGTTTTCTAAAGCCRGTCTCTTACTTCCCAGCCAGACAAAAACCAAAGTGCACACACATGTCTGATTTTTAGCATTTATACATCTACTTAGTTGATTTTAGAGGCACAATTGATAATTAGATCAATCATAATTAGATATTAGATATCTAAATACTACATAGTATGATTTAATTTCTGGGAAAAGTCTCCTGGTTGTTATCTACAGCCAGAGAGAGGAAGGCCCTTTCTGAAAATCACAACACTGGTGTCTACACATAGTTCCTTTTTTGCAATCTCTTTTGTTGTTGCTCCGTTTTCTAAGTCTGTTTCTTTTTATTCTTGTTTGTTTTACAATGAACTCCTGTTGAAAATCTTTTACTTTATGCTGCTACATCTCAGCAGTCATATCTTATTCAKTGTCTCCTCTACCCAAACCTCATAGCAATGTGAAAAATTGTTTTGTCTAGGGACAGACACTCTTCAAATTAATGTGCACAAAAGATATTTTAGGATATTACAGCCTTTAATTTTACATCTTCTGCACACAAGGATTTTCCTTTTTTTCAAGCCAGAACACAACCGACTTGTAACAAAATGAGATGACACTGATAAGAGAAAATCTGTAATCAATTTTCCCGGAAGCCTGACTCAAGAAAATTTCTAATCCAATATGTGTTCCCTGAAGTTATCATTCCATCTAGACTGTTCCAGAGCCCTAAAAAAACATTTACAAAGTACAGAAGCCAGAAGCACAAATGTTATCCTAAAGAATATCTCACTTCATGCCATTGACTGTGTGACTTCACATTTATCATCTTTTCTTCTACAAATAACAGATGTTAGTGGAATGGAATTTCATAAATATCACGATACAAAGGAACCCATTTACTTAATAAATAATGCAGACACTTCTCATCTTTCCAGAATCACTGGTTAACACAATCTAAAGCACTTATGAAAAATGATGCAATACACACAAACCCAGGTGATTTCTAGTAATTGTCTTTCATCAGAGACAAACTAAGCATATTCAAAAGTGGAAATTCTGCTGATAAGATGCTATCCAGACCAGGAATTTTWTTCAGTTAAAGTTAATTTGTCGAAGGTCAAACCAGATTCCAGACTTGACATCTGATGAGAAATGTGTTATCTGACCCATTTCCATTTCTGTTGCAGCTATTGCCAAAACCAGTTTAACGAAGAAGGCAAAGAAGACAGCTGTGTCCAACTCTCCTTCAAGCTTGACTAACCAACTCACCCACTGAATCCTGCAAGAGAAACTGGAAAACAGGCTCCCTACTTGTTTCTCTGTAAACAGCAATCCCTTCATCTGCCTTCTTTTTTTTTTTTAATCATTGGCCCCACTCTGTTTTCTATCATTCCTCTTGTCCTTTCATTTAAGATGAGACTATTGCAGRGAACTCAATTATACCATTGTGCTGGAGAAGCTACTTTCCCACAGCTAAACAGTTAAAAACAGTACCAAGGCCTCTTTCATGCCTGTTTTTCACCAGCTACACTTTAGGGAAAGCATTATTGAGTGCTGCTGCCTCTGGAGAGGAGCATCCCATCCACAGCAACAGCACAGGCCTGGAAAAAACCCAATACTAAGGTTGCTGTTGATCAACAACTATTGTTCTGTTTGAGGGAGTGGTTTTAACCTTCCTTTTTCAGACCCCTAGTATYTTCAGAGTGTTTCAGAGCTCTCAGAAGGCTGCTGACAACTGAGCTGCTTGTTTTGGTGACCTTATGCAGGCCCCTCACGGGCAGGCTGTGGACTGGTAGCAGTTTGTGGACCACTGACATTTGGGTTGCTGGAGCTGCTCTTTGAGGGTCTGTCACAGCTTGTGGTGGCCAGTGAGGTGCTGTGGTCCCACCTTCAGCCGACATCACCCTATGACCCAGCTGCCTTCAGCTAAAAATGCACTCAATGGCTTTTGCATGCATCAGACTTGACTTCACAGCATCAGATGCAGTTACAACTGATGATGGTTCTGCAGCAAAGACAAACCCTCATCTTCCCTCTCGAGTCACARGCACATAACTTAGTCTTCTAAAACAATAACCTCCCGACTTTAGATTTATTAGAGAATAATCCCAGCGCCTCCTGTATTTCGCCTGTGCTATTGTCATTTTAAATTATTAAATKTGAATTGTTAAGATTTCCAAGCATCTGTGATGCTCCTCCTAAAATGACATTAGGAATCTCACTCATTTATTTAACACAAGAAATACTCAGCAACATTTTCCCTCATAAGAATAATTATCTTCAGTAATTGCATATGCTCTCCACTGTACTTGCACTGAGCCTGCATAATGTATAAACCATTGGTGATGGGTCATTTAATTTTACTATTAAATTCTTCGAGGTCTGATTTATTAGAAATTGTTTGTCTTTTGGAAAAGCCATTATTGCTAAGCAGACAATGATCTCTCACTGCYGAGTGCTGGGAACAATAAAATGATTTGCAAAATCCATATTCCTCATCTATTGCACTTATGCAAAACAGCTGCTGGAGCTGATAAAGGACCCAAAAAGGATAAAGCGTGATCAGTGCCAACATCACAATTCTTCAGCAAAGTGTTAAGCTCAAGCAAGATGAAATGTGCAGAATAGAAACTGGCTACTCTACAACTGAACCTGAAGCTGAGCTCAACACATTTAACCTTTATTAATCCATAAGTTGTAACAACAAATAGCAGTGGAAAGATAAAAATCTGTGATGCATGCGCTTGTGTGAGTCATCCTTGGCTCCTATCCCTAAGAAGTGTATTTGTGTTTAACTTAGARCACTCTAAGTAGTCCCACTGAGGTCAGTGAAAGCACTGATAGTACTTAAAATTACACACATTTATATGGCACTGCAAAATTGGGGCCCAAGAGGTTGCAAGTTATATGGTTTTACATTCACAGCTTATAACATCACTTCATACCTGGAGTAATGTGAGGCAATAAACTGAGACACACCTGACAGAGCACAGGCTGCTGATGTCTTGCAGAAATACCATTTGCAAGCCCCCTCTGACCCTCTGTCAAACCAGGGAGACGCATTTGGCAGAGCCCTGCAGACACRAACTCTTGGGAAGTTTATGAAAATAGCATGGTCTTGACAAGAGCCATTCCAGGTGCTCCCAGCACGGGAGAGGCCGCACGGAAGGCTCACTTTTTGCTGGCATCAGCCGAAGCTCCATGGAGGAGTGGCAGCACCCACGGCCCAAAAACCAACCYAAGGAGCAAATCCACAGGAGACTAGGGCCAGCCTTGCTGGGTAAGGCTGCCTGATGGGATTTGGTGTTTTCCTATGCGCATTCCTTGGCAGCCTGACAGGACACGGTGTTTTGCTGTGTGTATCCCTTGGCTGCCTGACGCCTTTATGGGGTAATTCACCACCACACAGCATCGGCTGCATGACAAAACAGGTTTTTTTGCCCTGTCAGCTAAAACGATCAGGCACAAAGGTCCACGGAACCTTACCCTGTTCCCACAGCCCCTGTACGCTCCAGGTTCACCTGCGGACAAGCCCCGCTCCCAGCGGGCTGCTGGTGGCAGTGACACACACGACACACGACCCACCCCGGCCGAGGGCACTGGGACACGGGGGGTGACATCACGCGGGCTGGTGTCACTGGGGCATGACATCACGCCAGAAGCACAGACTCACAGAATATTCCGAGTTGGAAGAAACACACAAAGATCACCCCGTCCAACTCCTGGACCTGCACGGGACACCCCAACAATCCCACCCTGTGCCTGAGAGCGTTGTCCAAACGCTCCTGGAGCTCTGGCAGCCCTGGGGCCGTGACCATTCCCTGGGGAGCCTGTTCAGGGCCCGACCACTCTGTGGGGGAAGAACTTTTTCCTGATATCCAGCCTAACCCTGCCGTGACACCGCTCCAGCCGTTCTCTCCCTGGTCACAGAGCGCAGAGATCGGTGCTGCCCCGCCGTTGCCCCTCCTGAGGAAGCTGCAGATCCCGGTGAGCTCTGCCCTCAGTCTGCTCTTCCCCAGGCTGAACAGACCTCAGCCGCTCCTCGTGTGGCTTTCCCTCGAGCCTCTCCACCACCTTCGTTACCCTCCAAACCCGCCCCTGTTCCCCTCGCTCCATTTCCACGCCAAAACAGCGAGGCCGGACACGAGCCCGCGGCCTTCCCCTCCGCCGCTCCCCCCGGCCCCGATCCCTCCAGGTGAACCTGGCGGTGCCGCCGCTCTCACCGGGACGAGGTAGCCCGGCCCGGCCCGGCCCGKCCCGCAGCTCCGCCGCCGCCGGCCCCTTCGCCCGGACGCGCTTCCCCGGGCTGGGGCCGCTTCCGGGGCAGCGCCGGGGCCGCTCTGCGCCGGCCTCGCTGGTCACGGTCCGCCCGGAGCCGCGGGGGCCGCGCGGAGCCGCCGAGGGTGAGGGGCGGCACAAGGGTCAAGGCGGTTCTTCATGGGACGGGGAACCCCACGGGGAGACGCGCTTTGGGAGGCCCCTGTGGGGCAGGCGGGGCCGTGGGGGAGTGGTGTGGGCACCTGGGGSGGCTCCTTGTGGGGCAAGAGCCCCACGGGTGGGTTTAGGGAAGCTGGGGGTGCCAAGGGGGTTAGTCCCATGTGGGGGTTATGGGACCTTGGGGGTCTCCCGGGGAAGCGGAGACAGAGGGAGGCCTCCAGGGGTGGGGAGGGTGCCGGGGTGACCCGAGGGCCATGCTCGCTGCGGGGTCCCGGTAGTCGCTTGTGGAGGGTCCCGGGCCGATGGGCTGGGCGTCCCCAGCCCGCACCTGGAGCTATCCCTTTCCTTGTCTTGAGACCATCCCAGCCCCGTGGCGGGGACAGCTGCCCGGACTGCATCAGTGGCGCCTGGCCGGGTACACATCGTCGCCTCGGTGTGATCCCGGGGCCCGAGGGGTGCTCGGCCTGCCGTGCCTGTGAGTTACTTCACCCGGAGCTGCTGCCGGGGGAGCCCGGACGGGTGACACGTCGGCCCAGGCAGCAGCGTGCCAGCCCCGCTCGTGGGCTTCCCATCCCCGGTTCGCGATGCTGGGGCGGCTGCTGGGGCAGCTGGAGCACATCGCGGGGTCTGGGGGTTGTAAATGCCCTGCAGTGCTCACCCCCGGTACAGACGTGAGCCAGTCGCTGCCTCTCTTACCTGCTCAGCTCTGACAGCTGTACCCGTTCTTATCCTACCCTCCTCAAAGCAGCCATCCCAAGCAATTTGTTTTCGCTTTTGTTTTGGTGGAACAAGTAATGGGTTTAATTATCTGAGGCCCTTTTGTACCTGTATTTGTTTTTCRGAGTTTTTTTCTGCAGAGAGGGTGTGTCAGTTAGATAAAGCCACGTGTCCCTGTGGSACTTTAAACTTCCAAGTACGACATTTCTTCTAGTCAGACATAATTTGGTGTACACACTTGCTTAAAAACAATCTGTTCATGTGGGTATGTGTGGCAACGTTGTGTTTAATTATTTAAAATGTAAACGTGATGCTCTTGAACTAATGTCAAAGTGTGCAAGGGAGTGATGATTTTATTTGCTTTGCTTTCTATGGATGTTTGTAGTCATGTCTGAGAAAGACAGTGGTGAAAATCTGAAAGAAGAAACCTCTCACGAGGATGAAAATAAACAGAAAACAGAGGAACATGGCTGCTCCGACAGCAATGAAGGGAGAGAACAAGAGACTGTGCCTGTGACTCGGAAAAGACCTGAACCCAAGCCCCCAAGCCTGCCTGCTGCCACAGAAAAGCCTGCAGCTGAAACCAGCAAGGTATGTTCCTGTGCTTGTTTGAAATGATGTGACTTCACTTTTCAAGGCTTTGAACCACAGGAGAGCTCTGAGCATAAGCCCCACTCCTTTCTGAAAATTCACATTGCTGTTTCTCTAGAAGGAAAAAGCTGCACAAAAGTCACATGTCACAGACTGCTTGTGTTCCTCTCCTCACCGTAATGCCTGCATCAGTCTTCTGTTTTTCTTCATTAAAGGTCTCAGATGCTYCTGCAGTTCAGACAGGGTGGGGCTACTGGGGAAGCTGGGGGAAATCTCTTCTGTCAACGGCGTCTGCTACCGTAGCTACTGTAGGTAAGGCTCTTTCTGGTATTTGATAAATATTTTAATCATGTTTTGTGTCTCAAGCTAGTGCTTTAGAACTTGTTTCTAAAGAAGGAGATTTCAGTTATAGCAGCCATTATTGGAAAAATGTCAAGAGAATTGTTCAAGTAATGGGAAAAGCTTGTACCAAAAGGTACAGTGAGATTAAGGAGATATGCACAGCCAGGATTACTTTCAAGTTTTTAAGGCGTTTGTGTAATTTTCACCTGGTAGTTTAAACTGGTATTCAGCCAGTATTTACAACTTCATTTAAAAGCTGAGATGAAACCRTGGTTCATTACATTGGTAGGCAAGCTGGATAGGAGGAGGTTTTAGTGCTGGAAACTGTTTTGAACAGGAGCAATCTGGAATAATAAAAAAGTTTCTGTTCTGATTTCTGTCTTCTCTAGGTCAAGGTATTTCAAATGTCATAGAAAAAGCAGAAACAACCCTTGGGATCCCCAGTCCTAGTGAAATCTCTTCAGAGTCTAAAGATGCTATGAGAGGTCAGTTCTTTACTGTGTAAGAACAATCCTGGAATGTTTTCTATAACATAATGGGCCCTAAAATAACATCACCTTACTGCATCTTGTGTATTGAGATTAAAATAAAATAATATTCTATTGCTTAGTTCTGTTAGCTCTGAAAAGTAGGGAGGAAAATAGTCTGAATTGTAGACTTGCTCCTGGCTGACACTTGGTGTCTGTTGATTTTCTCCCCTCTGTGGCTGACAGGATCTTTTTTTTTTGAAGTCAGGAAGTTAATTTTCTGCCTTCTACTGCAGGAAGTGAGAATCCTGCAGCCAGCAACGCAGATGCAGCTGATGATGGCAGCTCCTTCCCTATTGCTGGGGCTCTTGAAGTTTTATCGACCATCTCTACTGCTGTCCAAAGCACAGTGAGTGAGTTGGGAATGCAGGAGTAAATGGGCTTAAGAGAGCTTTGGGGTTTTGGCCTTTCATCTGAAACATTGCAAGAGGAGGCTTAATTTTRACATTGTGGGATGAATGGTGAGAAACTCTTGCAACCTTCAGACAACCTTTACCCAGGGCCTTGCTTCTAACTGGCACCTAATGTGTAAGATGTCTTGAATTTTGATAGTTCTGTATTAAATATTGCTACATAACAAAAAAATCCTAATGGTGGATTGTGCAGAGTGGGCATTTCTGTGCATGTCACCTCTGTACTCTGTCATCTCTGCTCCTCTCCTTTAGAGTGTTCAGGTAAATGCAGGGTCAGACTCATTCCTGGAATATTTCCACTGATTTCCACAGAGCTGTCTAGAGATGAAATCCATTCTCTTCTTCAAAAACCTCTGTGAAACTAGCCCAATTTGCTTGGAAATCAGCTTGCTCCTGTGACCATGAGAAATGCACTTCAAAGGAAGCCATTACCCTTAGAAACTGCTTTTGTGATCTGCTGTCTTGTCAATTTGCCTGTGAATCTGAAAGAGCTGCAGATGGAAGGCTTACTTCTGTTTCTGCTTTTAAGGCTTGAATAAAAGTTAGCAATCAAAATCCACAGGTCTGGTGTTTTCTCGTTGGAAGGATGAGAACTAAATACTGTAATGTGCTGAGAATGAGCTTGTTCACAAACTAAAAATGTGTTTCCCCATCAGATTGCTGCAGCTGTCTGGGTGCTCTAATAAGCTGTTGGATGATAATGTGTAATGCCTCTTCCCATGTCATTCTGCTCTCTTTGTGATGATTAGGGTTGAATTTTAGGGTGACAAGGACCAATTTGGCTTTTATGTGAGTGCCTAGAATAACATTGCTGATAAAACCCTCCCAATTCAATTTCTTCCGTTGTATAATCTTCTGTGAGTTTTATGTGCTGTCTTTATCCAAATCTGATTCCTAGGGAAAAAGTGTTATTAGTGGAGGTCTGGATGCCTTGGAATTCATCGGGAAAAAGACAATGGATGTAATAGCTGAGGGAGACCCTGGATTCAAAAAAACAAAGGGCCTAATAAACAGAACCTCCACGTTATCTCAGGTACAGCAGTTCCCTATCAGCACCTCATTGGTTTCTCTCATTTTTTCTCCCTTCTTTTGTGGTCCTGTCATTAAGCAACCATTTTTGCTGTTGAGCCAGAAGCCTTTTCTTCCTGTATTCTGAATCTCCTGGCACTGTCACGAGGCCTCTGCTTTTCTTTTTCAGGTCTTACGAGAGGCAAAGGAGAAAGAAGAGCAGCAGACAGCTACCGAGGTTACCATGGCTACTGAGAAGAAAGCCCATTATGGGTTACTGTTTGATGAGTTTCAGGGTCTTTCGCATCTGGAGGCCTTAGAGATGCTTTCCAGAGAGAGTGAATCAAAGGTAATGGCCTTGAGCATTTTGCTTTCTATTTTGAGTTCCGCTGAGCAGGGGAAAAAAGATGAGAAATATATGTATATCCATGTAAAATCAAGTGCTCAGAACTTGCTGTAAAATGATTACAGAACTTCACTTTGATCCCTGCATTAGGATTTGGTGTTTACCTTSGGACCAGTTTGTTCTGTCCTCAGCTCCCAAAGCCATTCCCTTTACCCCAGCCAGCCTCAGTTCCTGATGGTCTTCAACTTTTCACAAGTTACTCTCCTCACACCCACTGGTTTGCTACCTTGGCCTGCATTTTCCATCCTGTTGGATGGATTTATTGATTCTCTCTTTGTGCTGCTCCTAACCAGGTGAAATCRGTTCTAAATGCCCTCTCTGGAGAGGAGTTGGACACACTGAAGGAGGAAATGGAACAACTCAAAGAAGCATTTTCTTTACCTGAATTCTTTGAAGAAGAAGAGGAAGAAAAGAAGGGTAAGAGACCCCAGGTTCTGGGAAGAGAAGCTGGTCCTAAGTGCAGAACCAACCAGCCCTGATCAGTAGCAATGGGCATGATGCCAAAGTTAAGTTATTCTTTAGCTGGATGCTTAATCCTGAAGCTGTCTGTGGCCAGGGGCATGACAGGTAGCAAYACCCTTCGTCTCTGGAAAGCTGCTGTGCAGTAATTCTATAGCAGGAATGATTTCTTGCCAGMGCAGGATTAGAGTGGTTTGACTCCTGGGCAGTTCGTACAACTGACCCCGAGCCAAGATGCAAATTCAGAGAGATGCTGGGCTTCCTTGACCAGGAGGGAAAGACTGTGAATAGASTTGTCCAACGTGAGGGAAGGCAAAAAGCCATTTTATTTGTGTTTTAAATGAGAGTTAGCCACACAGAGCAAAAGATTCAGAGGTACCTGCACACACAAAAGCCCTGATTCTTGAGAATTACATGGATTTAAATGTAAATKACTTCCATTGCTTTTACCTAAATGCTCATCAGGGAGGGCTTACACACCTGCAGTTGCTATCGTTCAACATTTAATGTATCTTTTATATTTGCACATAATGGATCTCACATCTGCTCTGCCATATATAATAGGAGAACCATAGGCTCTAAGTGATATTTCASACTCTCCAAGGTAATGTGCAAGTTAGTGTGTTATAAAAGGCTGCCTGTAAAAAAACAAGGAATAAAAAAAATGGAGTTACCTTAGCTACAAAACCAGAATTGAGAAAGCAAGAGCTAACCTTCAGGCACTGATGTCTCCACCTTTGCAGAACTTACCTTAGAAATTGTATTTGAGAAGACTGGGTTTGATGCGTTCTTGCCTGAGGTGATGATTCAAAGAGAAATAAAGGAAACAGTTGACAGACTTGTGCAGAACTAGTTGTGCATTGAAGTGCTGCTTATTCCTGAATCTGTCCTTTGTGTGGATTCTTTAACCTTTCCTGTCCTTTAGGAGATGAGGAGTTCACAAAAGAAGTAACAGAGTTGTTTTCAGAATTGCACATCTCCTCCAAGCCAGACAAAGTGATCACGGTGAGTTATTTTCCATATTTTAAGAGCTGGAGAGATTCCTCASAGGAGCTGCTTCTCTTGACCTGCTTTGCTTGTGAAAGTATCAAATGCATGAAAACAAGCCATATTTTAGATCTTTTGGCAATGGTAGGCAAAGGAGATGGGCCTTTTCTTTTAACTTTTTTGTGGCAGAATCATGTCCTGTGATGTCTTTGACTCTGAATCAGCAGACACCAGTGTGTCTGTGCCCTGTCACTGGGCAGTTCTAAGTGGTGGCAAAGCCACCTGGGAGCAGTGAGCCTTCAGCCACCACGATGAAATAACCTACAAGCCCTCTTCTTGGTACAGAGCACCTGGTTTTACTGTGTTCAGCAGCTGGGATGAGGAAGAATCACCTTTCTTGCCGTCATTTCACTACCCTTCAGATCCACCAAGTGGCAGCAGCATGCTGCAGACATGTTTTTAAAGCACCTTTGATAGTCTGGTCTTGTTGGTAAACTCCAGCCCCTGGTGCTAGAGAAATAACTGCCCTCAACTAYGTCAGTGCAGCCAACCTTCTACAAAGTCCTGAAGGCACTGGGATCATTTATCGTGGTTTTTCTCACAAGCTCAGGAGTTGTAGCTGCTTCCTTCCTGTAGAGTGATCCAATACTCCATGTCTTGTGGTGTGGGGGGCTTCATTCTAGTCATTAAATATTATGKCACATCTTGCTACAGGTGAGGACATCTGCTTATGAATGGATAGCTCAATTCAACAGCAGTCTTCCTAAAGAAGAAAAAGAAAGTGAGGAAAACCAAGAAGTAGGATCCGGAGGTGGTGACCAGGATGCTAAGAAATCAGTGGAGGTAACTGAGTAATAAAGGAAAAGAATATCTGGCTGCAGACTGTTTATCTGGCTGCTGAGTTACAGTTGTGACTCACAGAATTTATGGGTTTCTATTTCTGTGCAGGTTCCGAGGTCTGAAAGGGCAGAATAGTGATAGTATGTTGTGTGATTGACTCGTGTTAAATAATAAAAGCTGCTGGTTTTTGTATGGTATGGGGAATCTTTGTCACTCTTGCAGGATATTCATGCATTTGCCATAAGAAGCCTGGCAGAACTGACAGCCTGCTCCATTGAAATGTTTCACAAAACTGCAGCTTTGTTTCTCTATGGTCAGAAACAGGAGGTGACAGCCACAGACAGAGCCAAGTCCCTTTCACAGTGAGTGCATCTCTCAGTAAATGGATCACATATAATTACTGATTAAACTGTCTAATAATTCCTTGCAAGTCCACGCAATGCAGGACTCTTGAATTCTGCATAGGTGTTCAAATTTGTGAATTCGGCAAATTAGTGAATTTATGATGGGTGGCATCACTGTCTTCAGCAGAACTCATTTGTCTCTTTCCAGCTTAAAGACATTTCTTGATAAGAAAGAGGGAACACTACTTGAAAGCTTTRTGTAGCCAAGAAGAATGTTTGCCCTAAGCTTGTGCCAGTCAGTAGACAGAGATTTAAAACATGACAAAGCATTTGTTTAAAAGTGATTCCTGATTACCTCTTGGTTAATAATTTAGTGTGCTCGGTACGTGAGACTGCARAATTGCTGCACAGGAGATACTTGGCATGGGTATGAAATATGCAGTACTTTCTAATTCRGAAAATTACACTTGCCAGTAAAAAAAGGCAAGTTAGTACTGTTCCTTCTGGAATGGATGTGTCTGTCTTCTGCTTTAATTATTTATTTCCCTGTCTTTCCCCTCTCTAATTTATTTGGGGAGCTTCTGAATCTTCATACACCGTTTATATCCTCTGTATCAATTTTGGTTTAATTTAACTTTATAAGCATGGAAACAAGGCATTTGTATTTTAGAGGAATGCTGAGAGGACGTTCATCTTGAGGACTGTATTTACTTCATTGTTTTCCCTCTCCTCTCCCACAGACTGACGATCATGCTGTGTAAAGAACTGTCAGCGTTCTCTAAAGAGTTCACAACGTGCTTAACGACTGCAGGGGTAAGAGTTACACCACAGTTCTTAGGAATGAGATGTGGTTAGTTGATTGCAGCCTTGGGATCTTTGCCATGAAGTGYTTTTTGTCTTTGCATGTTTATATGTGCAGGTTTTTTCCTGTGAACTGATCTTCTAGGCTGGTGTTCCTCAAATTGTGGCAGCTGAGCTTTTGAGAGCCTCCTGCTGCATTCAGCCTGGCACAGAGTGGGGGTGGGCATTGGTGCTCACAGTACTAAGGAGGCAGAGTCAAATGAGGTTTGTGAGCCTGTTGTGGATTTTCCAAAGCACTCAGGTGTTACTGAAGATAGTATCATTACCTCTGGATTCTCCACTTGTCTCCAGTTCATTTGAAGATGGGATGTGTATTCATACCTGACCTGTGTTGGGCACATGCAGGTTACTTTGTTCTTATTTGCATGCTACAAGGCAGCTAAGCTTGTGGCTTAGCTTTCCTCTAGTTAAGGGAGCAGTGGTGATTTTAAACTTACCGAGGATTTAGCTTTATCTTGCTTGAAGAAATGTGATCAGATTTTCAATCAGGATAATATATGTCTGMTCTCTGCAGGTCAAAGAGAAAGCAGATGTGCTTAATCCCTTAATCACTGGAGTGTTTTTGGAGGTCAGTTATGCTAACGTTAAAACTTTAAGCTAATACTTTAAAAATAGATATGCTGGTTCTTCCCACTTCAGTATCCTTATGCGTGCCAAGTTCTCTAACCTATAGTCTAAAATTGTGCTTACCTGTCTAATAACTTGAAAGTTTTAATAAATGTCTGTAGATTTGCACAAGAGATGAGTTACTTAGTGAGGAGTGAGTGTCAGCTCACAGTTATGATGGGTCAGAAGACACRTATTAAATTCAACAGTCTGGATTTTTAGAATTTAAATGTCCAAAGTCAAACCCTGAGCAAGTTCAGAAATTAGCAGGCAAGAGTCTCAACACTTCCTTACTGTTAAGTTGGTTCTCAGTGCTTGCAGAGCTCTGAGGTGTGGTAGGAAGGGGGTGTTTCATGGTGGTGTTCCATGGTGGTGTGTTCTTCCTTCCTGCCACGGCATGCTATGCTTCACTTAGAAATAAACTCTTCTGTTACTGAAAACAGCATCCTGCATTTGGATTGGAACTGATCTTGTCTGGCAGTCTCTAAGCCAGTTGCTTTTTTTCCTAGTGGTGTAAAGCACCTCAAAAACTTGATGTAAATTGATTTCTGGAATGAAGCATTTAAAATCCAGCAAGCACTAGGCTTGTGTTTTTTCTGTGCATTAATCAATGCTGTTTGAAATGAGCATGCGGTGAGTAAAGCTGATTGGTAGTGTAGTTATTCATGTGTGTATTTTGAATTTTGTTTTCACAGGCTTCAAACAGTGCTTCCTATATCCAAGATGCCTTCCAGCTCTTGCTGCCTGTACTGCAGATCTCTCTTATTGAGGCTAGAACGGAACTATCACAGTAATAAAAATCCTTCTAATTAAGAACTTTTCGACCTTCCCACTTCRTAGTTTCCATGCTGGAGAATGATGTAATGGCTCTTATTAAAGGGAAAAAGATGAACTCTGTTCACTGCTGCTGCAAGAATGGTGATTAAGTGCAGTCTGGCAATGACAGCTCTTACAGCACACTGAGAGATGTGATTAGCATAGTCCAGGCTGGTGGACAAYGTGACAGACTTAAAGTGCAGATTGCTTCTCTGTTTCATGGACTGTCTGTATCTTTTCACTGAAATCTCTSTGCTGTATGTGTTAACAAGCTCTTTGTGTTCACAGTCCAGAGAGCTTCTCCAGTGCTGAAGAGAAGAGTAACAGCTGGCTAGTTAGAGTTAGGTAAAATCATGGTGTGATTTTTTAAGTCAGACATAATTGGGTTCCTGATAGCTCTGCATTGGTATTGAAGTGAATATTGGATAGGAGGTGCAAGAAAAGGCAAATATTTAGGATTATGAACCTTGCAGTTCCTAGACTGGACAGAATAGAGCAGAGAGGATTCCTGATGAAGCTGTTATTGCTGAAGAGAAGCCCTGGCTTCATGAAGATGTCTGTACTGACTCAGGGATGTGGGACAGGGACTCTCACCAGGGTGCTGTTTCTCATTCTCTCACACTGTGCTTGCTTCAGCACAAGCTGGGAAAATGCTGATCTGGCCCTAAGAATGCAGGTACTTGGCTTTATAGCAATAAATGAGAACTGGCTAAAAGGGATTGATTCGTGTTTGAGCAATTTAATGACAGAATTCAGCAGRAGGATTCCCCTTTTTCAGTGCAGCTTGACATGTCAGCCACAGACTGTTCACAGACTCACATACTGCTTGTCTTCTGTTTCTGTGTAAAAACACTACAATGCAATGCTCCTTCTTGGAAGGTATGTATTAAAGTAGGGAGAGAGGAAGCAATYTGGTTCTGTTAGTAGGAGTCCTGATTTGCCTCAGAAGCTGCTCCACATATGGTATCTGTTTCTTTGTGCTATGCAAGTTCCCTGCTTTGTTCCTTTATCTTTTGAGCCTGCCCATGGGGAGGCAGCAGCCTCTGTTGGAATCACAAGAGCAGAAATGCACAGCTAAAATGGAATTTCAAGAAGTCCATAATAGCTAACCAGAGGTGACTGAGTGTCACACCTGCCTCTGCACTTGCTCATTGGTAACAATGATTCTCAAATCCCCTTTTGAAAATCCTCTGGGTTTTAGCAGGTCTTGCACATCTCTGCTATACTGAAGGCTTAGAACATTCCTCTGCTCTATTTGTGCAGTAGAGAAGTGTTTTTTGTATTAGAATACCTTTTGGCTAATGCTCTGATTTTATATATATGGAAAAAGCCCTGCCTTAGTCATGGTTAGACTGATCAGATCTCTAAAGGGAGAGCTCTTTCTTGCATCTTAAAACTGGACTTGAAAGGAGTGTGTCTGAGGTAAAAAAATCTGCACTACAATAAAATCTGTATTTTTTTTCTTCTTTTGGTTGATAGCATTATTAAATAAAGGATTTGTTTTGACAACCRTTTCAGTTAAAAGCTATCAAGGTAGCCGTGGGCACGAATGAAATGAAAGAACAGTGGGGTTTTTCCTCAGCCCTGACTGCATTTTTTGGGGCAGAGCTGGGTGCAGCTCTGGGGCCAGGACAGCTGGGATTTTTCTTATGGCAGGAAAGAGTGCTCTGAACCCCAGGCTGGGGAGCAAGAGCTCCCACAGATGAGCTCCCAGTTCCTGCGTCAGTGCAAAAAGGCAGCTTTGCTACTGCCAAAAAGCCCAAATTTACAGAAATGTCAGAAGAGAAGAAATAAAGGTAATGGGGTTTTATGAAGCAGCAGATGCTTTTTTGCAGATAAATTCTACTGACCTGCAGTGCTTTAGTGTAGAGTAGTTTAATAATTAAAGGGAATGAGGTGATTTTTTTTTAAGATGCAGACAGTAATTCTTTCAGTCATGTGCCCACCTGGATTTTGTTATAGCAGCCAGTAGTCAAACGTGCACCAGCTTCATTTGTGTGCCAGTGCAAGGACTGCAATAGAGAGCAACAAAAACAGTTCCACAGCTGCTGAAATCTTTCTGCCGAAAGGATTCATCAGAATTCAGCATCCAGCTGTCTGGAGGTCTTCCTGCTTGGCCTTGCCTTGCGCGTAAACCTAATGAGAGCTGACAGTAATTTGAGCACTTCTGGTGGTGGTTTGGGAGGTGAGAGGTGGCTGAGAATAGATAAGAGTCAGCTAAGATGCTGGCAGTGACTTGGAGGAGGGAAAAAAAAAGCCTTCCACAATCGTTTTCTTTCCTTGGGAGTGATTCTGTTAGTTGCAGCTGTAAAAGCTGCTTCCTGGCAGCTGCTGTGGAAAGGTTTCAAACATAAAAAAGGCTTGGTCTTCCCAATGGACTTTGGGATGTGCTCCCAGGCCTTGCCCAACCACCKTCCCAGGGACTCATTATTCATTATTAAAATGCGCATGTTCCGTAGCAGCAGAACCTCTGGCGAGATGAGCAGTTGTCCTCGTTTGGAAGAAGCAGCAGCTACGTTGCCTCTGGTGGCCCTGACTGAAGGGACACCTGTCCCGGGTCACCCACGGCACAAATTAAAGGGCCTGACTCAGAGGCAGGAAGGGGGGAGCTCGTGGCAGGAGGAGGAGGGCTCTGGCATTTCCTTCTCTGGTGTTTACATTGAATCCTAAATAAACAGTGGTCTGTGATGATGTGACTTAAGCAGAGACTGGTGGTGTGTAGTCAAAGGCTCCTTGGCACAGAAACTGAGGACATAAGTGGCCTGTACTGTGCTAATTCATGTTTTCAGGGCGTCTCCTGTGACAGCAGCTCGGAGGTGACCATGGACTGCTGTTTTGGGTGCTGGCTGACAGGTTGCTTTCCTTCTTTCAAGGGCAGCTTTGTGCCTGCTGCAGGGTGAGAGCAGAGCCTGTGCAGGCTGAGGGCTGGGACCTAGAAGTGTCCCTGGCTGCCATTCTGCTGTCCTGCTGGGGGTGGCAACCACCCTGTGCTGGAAGATGCTGGTGGCTGCAGCCTGGCCTGGTGGTTGGGATGGTCCTGGTTTCCCGGGTGACACTTGATGTCCCCTTGTCCAGAGAGCAATGGCAGGGCTGTCCCCTGGGCTGCTCTAACTGGAGGAGGCTGGAGGCATCAGAGTACTGAGAACCCAGCTGGGGCTGGCAGGGAGAGAGCAATGAGGTCACCGGTTAAAAATAAGCTCGAGTTGGTTATTTGTGGGGGAGGATCCTCCTAAGGTGGCAGGAACTGCTCCGAGGCGTGGGTTGGATGCCAGCRCTGGTCCCAACACCAAGCATCCTCCTTGGATCTGTTCCAGGGTCCTGCATTGTGCTCCATGTGCACATCTCCCCCAGATCCCTGGCTGCACCAACCTGGTGGCTGTGTTGTACTGGCGCAGATGGGATTGCTGCCATCGTTTATCCCTAGACTAAGTGCTGGCCATGCGAGTTCCCTGAGTGATTTGTGTGTGAGCTGAAGCACCTCTGTAAGAGCAGCTGAGCTGTGGATTGTAAAATGGACAGCAACAGGGACTCTGCCAGTGGCTTGGCTGATCTGCTCCAGGGTTTATCCGCCCTGGCCGTTGAAACCCATCCCTCATTTCTGATGTAAACCTGCCAAGGGGACTCTTGCTCTGGGTTCAGGGCCGGTGCAGGCTGTGATGGAGGAGGCCTGGGGCAGACCTCAGGTTTTTGGGACAAGTGACTTCTGGGAGCTGCTTGCTATGGGTTACCCACGGTTAGGTTCATTCTGTGGGAGGGGGCTCCACATTTACTGCAATTACTATAAATGAAAGTCAAATGGCTATGGGAGCAACTTTGTTGTAGAGTTGAAGGCGTTAAATGGGACAAATCTTACGGGAGAGCTAATTCCTTTTATTACGTGGGGAAAACAAATTAGCTGGGTACACAAGCCCTCTCTGACACCATTGTTACTGTTATTACGCCGTAGTGGTGCTGTTGGAAATGAGGGCATTGCATTAGAGGGAAAGCACGTTATGCAAGTGTTTAGACGTGCTGGTAACTGCTCTCTGCTGACAGGTATTTACTTAATGATATGTTGGAGTGAGAGCCYGCAGCAAGGACAAGCATTGGAGGGAGCTGGCAGTCCTGAGCTCTGCCTGCTCCAGCCTTGCCTGGACCTCCTGGAGCTGCCTGACACCTCCCACCAAGCGTAAGCACTCTCCAAAGTCCCTTTTCTGTACTTCCAGCAGGGTCCTGACCATAGCACGTTCCCAGACTGACTCCCTAGTGCTCTCCCTGATCCCAGGGCTGGTCCCCATGGATGTCTGCAGCCTCCGGAGCTGCCCTGACTTGCTTGCAAAAGGTCTTCGTGCTCCTGCCCGTGCTGGAGGCAATGACTCTTGTGGGTACCAATGGGACTGGTTATGTTTCCGGTGTCATGTGCTGTCCGTGACGGAYGGCAGAGCCAGTTTTTCTGCTCCAAAAGTGGGACTGGGGAGGAGACCGCAACACTCAAATACCCAGAGCCCTGGTAGCTGCCAGCCAGGCATTGAGGAGATCACTTCTTTTCCAGCTCCAGGTAAGGCACTCGCCTTTCTCCTTTATGCCATCCAGGGAATTCACAGACTCACCTGTGTATTTTACAGGCTGGAGAAGCAGAGCAGGAGGGCAGGGTGAATGAGAGGGTGCAGCGGGAGCATCCCTGGGACAGCTCGTGCTCCATGTGGTCTTGGGGATGGCAGTGGGGCCTGAGCCTTGTGGGAAGGACTTCAGTCCCCTGGCCGAGATGGGAGTGGGCTCACTGTGACCTGTGAGCCTGTTGTGCCAGCAGGGTAAGGCCATGCAGGCTGTTGCATCTGGAGGGCAATGAATATACAGATTTGCTCCGTTAGCCAGAGGTCTGATCCAGCTGCACCTCATGCTCTGCTCGGCTATGGACAATTGCAGCTGGTCAGTGGGGACCATCAGCTGGTTGCTGGGTTTTGCTGGTCTGTCTGCCTGGGCTTGAGGAAACCAGCTCATCTGGGGCAGGCAAACCTGCCTGCCCGAAAGGCGAGGTGGCCGAGGCTCCAAAGCAACAGGCAAAACTGGATCTGCTGGTCCGGGATGGGATGGAATGGGAAAAAGCTGAGCGTTGGCAGGGGCTGTACAGGGTGGCACCCCCCAGATGGAGCTTGTCGGAGCCCACCCCATCTCTTGGAAATCAGCAGGAGTGGTCCCCAGGGACAGGGTAGTGGTGCAGAGGGAAATTGAAGGGTTTTAAGCCCCCACAGAAGCATTTCTTACCATGTGTTGGGGCAGCGCTACCCCTTCCCAGCTCTGGCTGCTGGACTTTGGTCTGCTTGCCCATCTCCTGGTGCAAAGCTCAATGTCCACCTCTGCACCTTGTGCCTTCCCTATCTGCTCACCTCTGGCAGGGAGGGCACAAGGCAGGGGCATCCTCATGGATTTGGGGCTGGGCACACCACRGGAGCTGCAGGGCAGCTTTGGTGAGCAGGACCTGGGGTCAGAGCATCAGCTGCACCTTCTCCTGCACCTTCCCAGGGGCTGCCTTTTCTTTTGTGAATGTTTGATTATTTTTAATGATTTTAGATTAAAATGTAATTATTTTCAATTAGTAGTTACACTTCTTAATTACGGAGATGAATTAGATTGCYGTTCATTATTAATTAGATTTTAACTTTGCACTGATAATGTCTTTTATCAGTCACTTCCCACACTCCTTCTCTTCCCATCCAAACTGCCTCTTCCCCGATGCCACCCCAAACGCCACTGCTTCCCACTCCTCTGCAGCATCCTGGGGGTTTAAAAACCTGCCTAGAAAATACAAATCAATGTTATCGGCTCAGAGGCTGCCACTGGCTCTTTTAAAAGAGCCAATAACACCAACCAGATGATGTCATTTTGTGGCTAAAAACCCTTAAAAGAAAGCATTAATATTCTGCCTCCCTCCCTCACTGGCTGGAAGAGAAACTGTTTCCTAATTACCTGCTGCACCAGGGAAGGATCTGGCTCTTGCCTGTGAGCAGAAGGGACCTGATCCCCTGCCTCTGCTGCCCTGTTTGTGTACGAGAGGGAGGGTTTGACCTGCCCAGGCTATTTCATAGGCTTYGTTTGGGTCTCCTATTTTTAAAGCAAACTGTTTTCTTTCCTTTCTTTTCATCTGTCACCTTTCAGGCACCTAATCAATGCTTGAAGTTTTCTTACCCTTGCTCTCAGCTTCTCTGCTTGCTGCTGTCTCTGTCTCCCTCCCTACCATTGCCCTGTCGCTCAGGGAAGGTCTCTTTTCTGCTGAGGATTCCTAGCAGCCCCCACACCTGCTCTTTATTGTTTCCTTCTCATTTAATTTGAAATATTTCTGTAATTTGCACCTGCTCATGGGAGGGTTAAGGCATCTCACTGCACATTTGCCCTGAGATATCTCTGCCTCCATTACTCTCCACCTGCTGCTTCCCTGGGCAGAGGGCACTGGGGGCTGCCTGAGCAGGCACAAGGTCTGGTCCTTTTGGTTTTGATGCAGCTCACAGATCGTTTCATCTCCTTTCCTGCTGTTTTGGGGGTTAGGAAGCGCACAGGGCCTCTGTGAAAACTGAATGTTCCAGGGAGGCGTTTTCATCCCTGAAAAGCTCACCTTATCCACTCTCCAGTTGCTCCTTCAGGTCCTCTCTGTGCTGTAGGTGTGACCTTCTCGTGCCCCAGAACTCTGTGGCTTTGGTGAAATGTCGACAATCCTGAAATGTGAGTGTTTGGTGTGAGCCCAGGGGGACCTGCTGGGTTTGTGTGTGCTGGATGCTGCACGCTGGCAAYGAACCTTCCTCTGTGCCCTGTTGTAGGGTTTGGACGGGAAGAYAAGGAGAGAGAGGAAAAGGACAAGAAAGAGGAGAAGGAAGAAAAGGAGAAGGATAAGATTGAGGGAGAAAAAGAGAAGGAGAAGCAGAAGAGGAAGAAGGAAAAAGAAAAGGTAGGGGAATGATGAAGTTTTCTGCAAAACCATTTACATCCTGGCTGTAAAGGGAAGCCACATCYGACCCATGGCAACCCCTGGGCTGCCTGTGGTAGATGGAGCCATCCACAGCCTAGAAATGACACTGTGTCCATGGCTTTTCCACTGAGAGACAGCTGTCCCTTTGCTCCCAACATTCCTAGTTAGTTCTCCCTCCTTTTTCTTTCCAAATGGGATGCTGGTGTGGACAGCGATGCTGCCTGCACTGCACACACCRTGAAATCCTTGCTCTTGGCTCTGGAGGGCTCTGTGGGGCCATGGGCACACGTGGTTCCACAGCAGCACCAGTGGTGCCAAACCTGGCTCCAGATACCCACAGGGTCAGGGATCTCTCTGACTTGAAGCTCTAGCTCGAACAGCAAACAGGGTGCCAGGGCCCCCAGTGATGCTTGTCCCGCTCTCTTCACCCCAGCAGGGAGATGGGGAAGARGACAGGAGCAGCAGCAGCTCCGACAGCGACTTGGAGGAGGTAACCTCACCCCCAGCTCTGTGTTGGGACCTGGCTGTCCCTGCATGCCATCCCTGTGGGGTTTGCACCTACAAACTCCTGTATGGATGCTATCAAATACCTGGGACGGGACACCCAGCACTCCCCCCACATGCTGTGCCTTTTCTTTCTGTTCCTGCCCCAGGACCAAGGCATTGTCAAGGATGATGAGAAGGAAGACAAGGATTAGYCTTTCCGTGCTGGAGAGGCACCACACGACCTGGGCACACCGAGGAGGTGGAGATGTAAACAGCAGCTGGAGGGCAACTGGGCCACTCGTAGCCAAATAAAGATGATGTGGTGTCCAAAGAGAAATGCTGTTTATTCATCCAGTCATGCTGTCCCTCCGGAGAAGGAAAGAGTAAAGGAAAGGCAATAGATGGGGAGCTGGGATCTGGGTGAGCAGGTTTTGCTCAACACCATGATAGAGTTGGCAGAGAAATCCAAGGGCTCTGTCTGCCTGGCTTTGCATAGTGCCCCCAGATTCGGCAGCACCAACATCCTCCCTGTGCGCTCCCCGCCGCTTGCTGCGGGATGGAGCAGCGTGAGCGGGGACAGACGCCTGGGGTTGTGCTGAGCTGTTACAACTGATCCCAAATTTATCAAAAACAGACGAAAAGCAGTGATAAGTGGGAAAAAAATCCCGACAAACGCCTCTCTTTCGGCAGCACTGACCYCAGCGCAGGGGCCGCGCGTGTGCAGCCCCAGCGCCGCCGCAGCCGCCGAGGGATGGCAACGGGCGCGGCGCCAGGAAAAAAATAAGGGGAAAAAATTAGGAAAAATGAGCTGGCACCGCCATCTACCGGGGATGGGACGTCTGGCAGCGGGGCCACGGGTTTCATAACCGCTCGGCTGTTTTGTAAGGCTCCCGCAGCGCTCCGGGGGCAGAGAGAGCACCGGGGGCAAGGAGAGCGCCGGGAGCAGGGAGCGCGCCGGGAGGAGGGAGAGCACCGGGAGCAGGGAGAGCACCGGGAGCTGGAAGCGCTCCGGGGACAGAGAGAGCACCGCGGGCACAGASAGAGCAGGAAGCGCACTGAGAGCAGGGAGCGCACCGGGAACAAAGGGTACTCCAGGAACAAGGAGTGCTCCGGGGGCAAGGAGTGCACCGGGTGCAGGAGCGTTCCGGGGGCCCAGGCTGCTGGCGGGGTCCAACCGGCAGCGAAAGGGACCTCGGAGGGGGACACAGGACCAGCACCCCGACCCTCCGCTGCTGCCGGCGGTATTAGGCCAAGCCCAGAAGTCTCACCATCAATAAAAACTTCAATGCAAACTTGAGCGCAAGCTCTCCCTGCTGCGTCGCTGCCTTGCTTTGTTTTCCTTAAGAAGTCTGTTTTTATGAGTATTTTCTTGAGTAATGCAGATTTCAGGCAAACTGGAGATTAAAAGTCAACACCRTGGCGGATTTTACTTGAAACCACAGAATGTGGCTTTGGATGTTCTTTTCATGGAACAAATGCAGCTGGCTCTTGTATAAKCACAACAAACAGCAGGAAAGATGCTGAGGAATGTTGTCTTAATTATCCAGCACAAAGATTAAACGGAAAACAGGAAGATGGAAAAACAAACAACCCTAAAAGCTAAACTGGGTTTCAATGAGTTAGTTTCGCTTCAGCAGGGAAAGATTGATTTTAAGTCCTGATTGCTTCATGAACCCTTGGGTGCATTAATGTAAAATAATCCTGTGTGGGATTATTTTACATATTTTACTTTTCCCTCTGTGCAAGTACACAGGACTCTTGCACAAGACACAAGATACTTCCAAATAGTGTATGGAGTTTCAGCATTTTACAGTCCCCTCAGGCCACGCTACTACAGGATGGGAATACCTTGGAATAAATTCTCTCTGTTTGGACATGAAAAGGGGAGGCCTTGCCTTTGCTTTTTAAGAYAAAGGTTGAAAACTTTTCAAGCATGCTGTGCCAGACTCTGAGGTCAAGCCTGCCTGTAGATGCTCAGTTGGAGCTGAGAGGTGTTGCATCTTACTGGAGTGAGATTCTGCTTTCCAGCTGGCAGATATTTCATCTAACAAGCGAAAGGGCCTGAAATTGTCCTMCATCCCTTGTGCCTCAGCTCTCAAAGTGGGTGCAGCTTGCAAATGGCTCTCTGCAGCTGACCCCACTAACATGTCCTCACGCTGCCCCAAATCTCAGCATCTTCATGTGCTCAGGGCCAGCACTGGGTACACCTTGCACTGCTGTAGGTCCTCTGGGTCCATCAACCCTGACTCTGAGCCTAACCTTAACCCTAGCCCTAAGTCCACTTGAGGCCAGGGGCACCTGCAGGCGAACGACGGCCCTTTTGTACAGGAAGGAAAACTCAGCAGCCTGGTGTCCCAAGGCCAGTTCGGAAGGCGCGTCTGGGAGGGCAAGGCCAGCCAGAGCCCCAGTTCCTGGCATCTTTGGTCTGGGARAAATCCTGGGGCGTTCAGAATTTTCCCTAGACCAGCCCTAGACTATCCTCAAGGCCCAACGCATGATGTGGGGTTTCCAGTTCAGAACGGTGTGGGAACAGCCATGTTAGGGTCTTGCTTAAATGGCCTTGGCAGGCTCTTTCCAGCATTAGTGTTGCTGGGTCTGTAGGCCCTCTGGGTCCCTTCCCCTAAGCCTAATCCTAGACTGCGCCCTGAGCCCAACCAAGATGGGAGGTTTCAGGTGAGAACGATGTGGGAGCAGCCATGTTAGGGTCTTGCTTAAATGGCCTTGGCAGGCCCTTTCCAGCCGCAGTGTTGCTGGGTCTGTAGGCCCTCTGGTTCTCTCAACCCTAACCCTAAAAGCTGTTTGCGTACTAAGCCCAAGATAGACAGGGCGATTTCCAGATCAGAAAGGGGTGGGAGCAGCAATATTAAGGCCTTTCTCAGAGGGCCTTGGCAGGCCCYTTCCAGCCCCAGTAACACTGGGGCTGTAGGATCTCTGGGTCTGTCAACCCTAACTCTGAGCCTAACCTTAACCCTAGCCCTAAGTCCGCTTGTGGCCAGGGGTACCTGCACGCCAACGACGGCCCTTTTGCACAGGAAGGAAAACTCGGCAGCCTGGTGTCCCAAGGCCAGTTCGGAGGGCGCCTCCGGGAGTGCAAGGCCAGCCAGAGCCCCAGTCCCTGGTAGCTTTGGTCTGCGAGTAATCCTGYGGTATTYGAAATTTTTTCTAACCCTAACGCTAGACTGCGCTGCGGGTGAAACGTACATCGGAGGCTTCCACTTCAGAATGGTGTGGGAACAGCGATGTCAGGGCCCTGCTCAGATGGAAGGCTGCTTTCAGCCCYGGTGTTGCTGGAGCTGTAGGCAGGCTTGTTCCTTCAACTCTTAGCCTAACTCTAGCCCTAAAAGTAGTCCATGCATTTAGCCCAACAAGGACAGGGCGGTTTCCAGGTAAGAAAGGTGATGGAGGAGCAATGTTAAGGCCTTTCTCAGAGGGTCTTGGCAGGCCCTTTCCAGCCCCGGTGTTGCTGTGGCTGTAGGCTGTCTGTGTCCATCGACCCTAGTTCCCAGCCTAACCTTAACCCTAGCCCTAAGTCCACTTGTGGCCAGGGGTGCCTGCAGGCCAATGAYGRCCCTTTTGCACAGGAAGGAAAACTCTGCTTGGAGCTGCTGTGCCTTCAGCCAKGTGGGAGAGGAGCATGGACAGAGCYGTGCTGAGTSCCCRTTACACCAGGCTCTGGAGGGACGGAGTAGGAAAAGATGACCAGCAAGAGGAACTGGCAGCCATGGAGTTACTTAAGCGTGTCTTGTTTACAGAAATTTATATAATAACTTTGGCTGGTTCTCAGGGAGCAGGAGGGGTTTTKCTACCCCWGCTCCCAGCATGTGGGGGTACCTGCAGGGATTCGGCRTGGCTTGGCTGTGTGGGGCCTCACAGCAGCAAAGGTGCCAAGAGAGTTTAGGTGTGGAGAAAGAACTGTTTCCTATACCATTCCATGCAGAGATGCCCCCAAATGAGGGCATTTTTCTGGAAATGCCAACAATTTCAGAACAGAAAGGTTGGACCTTTATTTTGTAGGGTGACTTTTCCTCTTGCATCTAGGGGCTTTATTATATAAAGTGTCCTATTAGGGAAACAAGGCTCTCTAAGGTACAGATCAAAAAGAAATCTTTCCTCTGTTCCCTTCTTCATGGTGACCTTCTTCATGGAAAATTTCAAGCTGCTTTTTCATTTCACTAAAAAGTGGAAACAGTTAGAAATCCTGACTTTCCCAAAAAGCTGATTCCTGAAGCCCTGCTTATGATCTGCTAATCTTTGCAGAGTGCTGGGCAGAGGTTTCCTATGAAACCACTATTCTACTTTTGAGCTGAATAAGAAGAAAAGCAAAACCCAAATGGAACTGGAGTCATGCAAGTGAAGGGTGTTTTGGAAGGTGAAATCCSTGCTCCTGCTCCCTGCACAGCACTCAGGCTTGCTTCTCCCTCTGCTGCATCCTTCTACAACTTGTCCCTTCATTCYGAATATCTGTAAATTGAGACTTTTTTGCTATGTTAATTAGCAGCTAAAAGTTATAGCAGAGCTTTATTCACTGAACTGTTTGGGATTAATTTTCACAAAAATGATACTGAGGATACCTTTCCCAGCACCCTTCTCTCCCCCACAAACCTCTCCTAAGATTCTGCATTTGCTCTTTCAGAAGAGCAGAGGGGGCTCCTTACTCCCCAAACCTCGCTGCAATACCTTCCTAAAATCCACAAAGAAACGGTGCCAGGCTTCTTGCGAAGGAAAACCTGCAATTTGCTCTGGCAGATCCACCGGRATGGGTTTCTGGGTGACAAATGTGCTGAGTACTAACAACTTGACCTCTTTAAAAGCCGTGACATCTGTGCGTTATGAAAGGAGGAGCTGGCGGCGGAGCGATGACTGCCTTACCCAAACATGATTCACCTGCTGTTCAAAGTGCAGCAGAGGTGGAGGCAAGCSAGCTTGTGGAACAAAAAGGCAGAGACAGAAATATTTGCTCCTTGAGCAGAAAGCTCTACGCAGGCCACTGCTGCTGTGGACAGGCCAGGAGCCCAGAGCCAGCTATTTATGACTGTGGTAGAGACACAGCCCTGCTCATCCTGCCTGAAATCCAGCCCAGTGCCTGTGTTTAGGGCTTCATTCCGTCTGGCCGAGGGGAAGGGGAACTGCAGGGAGACCCTGAGCAACCCTCTGCATTTCTCCCTGAGAYTTCAAGGAGCTTCATTCTCCACATGGTCAGACGTGGCTCTTAGGTGGAATTGGAGCCACCAGCTTTGCAAGAGCTTTTGTCCTTACCAAGAAGGACACTGAGTTATCGCCAGTAGTGGTGGAGATGCTGGAGCTGGAGGAATAAAGATCAGGGYGGGGGATGAGGAAGTTGGACCCTGGCCTGACAGGTCTGAGGCATCCCTGCAGGGCAGGCTCTGTCATCTGCAGAGCCCACCCGCTGCCACTTGCAGCCTCCTCTGGCAAAGTGACAAGGCAGCGCTGGGTCCCCGCCAGCCCTGCTGGTACCTCTGGCACATGGGTGGGAGCTACGCAGGAAAAGTGGAAAAAGGAAGAAATGAGGGAGGCGGCACGTACTCGCTTCTTGCTGGGGCACAGAGCCAAGGCCACAGGAGCTGGTGAGTCAGTGGGGCAGGGCAGCTGGCGAGTCCCCAGCTGCAGTGATRGGCCACCAGGGCGTCATCCCCGGCCACATGTCCCAGGTCAGGCACATGGACACGCAGCAGCTTGTGAGGTTGGCARCTTCTGTCTGACCCTGCCATAAAGGCTGATTGCAAATCAGCTCTCCTCATCCAGAAGATTAAGTGGGTGATGTGACCTCCAGGTCTGGCTCACTGGGATGCAGCTCCCTCTGGAAGTCAACCTCCTTGGTGGACCTTGCTGCAATGTAAAGGTGGAGTCATGTCCTCAGGGAGTGGGTTCCTTAGGACTTTTCCTCCTTTAATCACTTTGTTGTGTTATTCATGGGTTTARGTGGTGCTGAACAAGCTGTGCTGACTTTGGGCTCCTCCATGGGATCTGCTACAGATGGAGACACTTCAGCTTCCCTTGAAACACCAATGAAACAATTGCAAAGCATCAAGGCAAGCTTAGCACCCTGCACCACAGACCAGACCATGGACCTTGGGCTTCCCCTTGGATAATGGGGACAGTTCTGATCTTTTTTGTATTCTCTTCTCAGGGGCATGTGGTTTGTACATGACTGCCCATGCTGTGGAAAAAGACATCTCCATCCATTTTATGTGGCACTTGCTTCCAAAACTGAGCGATAATGTTCTGCCAACCTCTTTGCCAAGACGTTTGGCTCAAGAGACTAAAATGAGCCAGATATGGATCTCGGCTCTCCTGCTGTGATTCTCCAGTTTCCAGGAGTTCAGGCATAAGCCTAGTTACATGAACAATGAGATAACATTACATTGCAGCTCTGTGTCCCACCAATCCATGTGATAGTTCACTCATTTCTCTAGGAATGATGCTGCCTCAGGCAAAGCCTGTATGAGTCAGAAGGAAAAAGTATTAAAGTTTTCTTAATTTCCCAACCCTGTTTACATCTGATCCTCTGTGCTGAGAAAGTCAGGACCTCTCTGAGCTCTCAAGCAGCAGAGTTTCAGGACCTGGGAACAATACCATGTAATTTATAGGATTGCTTCCTGCCCAACGCCTGGTCAGCACAGCGCAGAACTTGAATCCCAAACCTCACGGAGCAGTGTGGCAATCTGCCTGCCTCTGCCTAGGGAAAACCAGGTGTGGAGCAGCTCCCCTTACTGCACACAGAGACCTGAGAGAAAAGGTGCTGTTTGCAAAAGGTGAGCTCTGGACAAAGAGTCTCCCACACCACCTGCTTCCACTTCCTTTTGCTGCACTTCCCAGGGCTGGCTTTGAGCTGCATGTGGCAAATGGGGAAACCTGGTGGTTGAATAATATCCTGGATCTAGAAATACTATGATGTAAAGAAAGCAAAAATTCCAGGAAGCTGATGTGTTTGTTGACAGGCTTGGGTGGGGGGGAAGGGGGAGGTGATGCAAATAACTCCCTGCATGTTATATGCACGTACTGAGGAGTAAAAATAATTCCTTAGGCCAACTCTCAAGGCTCACAGACAGCCAGGATCCAGGTGCAGGCACTGCTGGGGCACAAGTGGGTTTGCACAGGTGGTGAGGCTGGATTTGGCCTTGGCTCTTTGCCTGATCACCCAGCAGGCTGCATGGCACTTGGACATGCCACCATCAGCCCCAGGTTGCCCTTGTTGATAGCAACACTCCCCCTCCTCGGCTGGGATGCCTACGCTTTCCTCCTTCTGTGGCTTTAGAAATGGGAAAACTTGTTTTACCCCCGTGCAACAGGACCTTCAGGTCTGATGGGGCAGGATGATGCTGGTGCAGGAGGAAGCTGGTGGGCAGAGCAGGGATAGCAGTGTGGAAAAGGGGTCATGACATTCAGGGGGCATGTTCCTGTTTACAAGTGCTTGTGGTGCTTTGAAGACACMMTAAGGAGCAYGCAGACCTCCTCTCTCTGAACAAATAAACACTGGGAAGGTGCTGTCACCTCAGAGCCACTCCTTAATCCCTAATGTGTCAAAAACAAGTGTCAGTGCTTGGAACAAATATTTATGCACTAAAGATGAGCAAACACAGCTGGTGTGAAATCCCTGATCSCCATGCTGGGCTGTCAACAGTCTGGACCACATGAATGAGGCTGTACTGGAGCTGAAGCACAAGTGGACGTGTGGCTGGGAGCCAGAGGAGGAGCTGCAGCAACACCTGGAACTCCTCACCCTGCATTGACCCTGGGCTATTTCCCACTTTGAAAATGAAAAAAAAAAAAAAATCCTATTGTGCTTTGCAAATAGTTCCTACACACAGTGTGATCTGTCCTGTGTTATGCAACACGTGAAGTTCTCATCTGGCCAGCAGAATGGTTAGCATTAAGGATTTAAAGCTTTTTTTTTTTTTCTTTTGCAGTTATGTACTGAGTCAGCACAAACACGGCAGTGACGAGAGAAAGCACTCGGAGTTCTGAACCAGCTCAGCTCTGGGCAGATTGAAGAAAACAAATTGTTCTTGCACACTGGTGCTAATGAAGCCTGGTTTCCAATGGCCTCGTGTGTCGTGGTTGATTGATTTTAAACTGTATTATGCAAAGGCAGCGGCACGTCCCCGCCGCTTACGAGGCGCKGGAGAGCCCACACATGGTTGTGGAGTGAATCAGGAGGTGAGGGAAAGAATGAGGCAGGTCCCAGGCGAACAGCCCGGTGTCTCCCAGAGGAACTGGCTGCGGTGATGAAAGATGCTGTGCTCCTCACCTGACAGCAGCTGCCCCCTGCTCCCAGGCTGAGCCACACAGACAGGTTCTGGGAGCGCTCTTCAAGCACTTCCCTGCAATGTTGGCTGTGGTAGTTAAAATCACCCTCGTTTCATGGCTCAGGAGCCAGGAATGTGCCCTTCTTGAGGGGTAATGTGCAGGTAAAACTGGTGAGGACTCCCTGGTGGCAATATTTTGCTTTAGTGAATAGCCAGGTTTTGGTGGAAGAATGAGCATGGTGAGAACTAAACCATGAGAGGAGTGTCTGGTGTGAATGAGCCTTACCCACCTGAGAAATGCCCATGGCAGAACTGCTGGGGAAAGTGATGTGGAAGGTCCTGTGGGAGGGGAACTAAAGACCGACCCTGTGGATGGGGAACATGGAAAATGTCCCCTGCCAGGCAGAGCCCCAGACAGATGCCCAGTGCTCCCAGGGTGACTGCTGTCCCTAATGCCACGCTCAGGTTTTTGGGGCAGTGTTACCAAGTGTCACCTGAGATTTCTCCAGTCTGGAGGGATCAGTTAAAAAGATAACGGAGAAAGCAATGAAGCCTATCAAGCCCACATAAAATGCTTAGATGTTGAGCTTTTAAAACCTGAGCTGTTTAATGTAATTGCAATAGATTTTGAAACAAAACCTGCTCCACAGCCCAAACCTCCACCAGCCACTCCCTCAGTGGGGCATGGGTTTCACCAGCTCTCATGTCCTGCTGGTGATCTCCCTCCCTGAGCAGCCCTTCCGTTGTGTGTGTGGGTTTGGATTGTTTTTGGGGACACACAAATGAGCTCTTGGGGAATGTGCATCATCCTTATATAAGGTCTGATCTACTAAGCTGCAGAGTTGCCAGATCTCAGCTGTTTTTCTCGGCACCTGCTATGCAAGAGCTGCTGACCCTTTGCTGYATGATTGTGTGGTGTGGGGATGCATCTCCCTCGTGACACCGAGCCCATTCTGGGCGTCTGTGAGCGGGAAGGGGATTGCCCTCATACAGGGTCTGAACTCATTCAGTTCTGGGTGAATAGAGCATCTGASGGAGATGCAGTTTCCCATGTATGTCGGAGGGGTGCCCCTTTCCCCCAAAACTTCCTGCCGTGATGGGTTTCCATGGAGGGTTATGCAAAGAGGCACCCGGTGTGATCCAGCCTTACCGACCTGCCCTGCTCTGGAGCACCCCAACAGCCAGCACCCCAGTCCTGCTCTGGAGAGCCTCAGACAGCTGAGGGACCCCAGTTAYCCTGTGCCAGCCACTCCAGAGCATCCCACCCTCCTGTCTTCATCACAGAGCACCGTGTCCCCCAGGACCTGTACCCCAGCTCTGCTCCACAGAACCCCCACTGACACCCCAGGCAGCCTGCACCACGGGTGGCTCCAAAATGCCGTGGCCCCCCTCTGGGGCACTCCAAATCCCCCCAGCACTCTGCACCTTGGTCCTGTTTCAGGCGGTCCCAGACCCCCTGGGACCCCGTGCCCAGCTGGTGCGGAGCTTTCCTCTGCCCCCCGCACGGCTTCAGCTCGAGTGTCCGGCTTGTATCCCGCATGCCGGTTGCTCCGGAGCTCCCCAACACCCCGCAYCCCGGGGGGATCGGCAGCGGAGCCCCCCAACACCCCTGCATCCCGGCTCTGGGGGTCGGCACCCCCCTGGACACAAAGCCCCAGCCCCGCGCGGCGCCGCCGCCACCGCCCCTCGCCCGCCGCGGCGCCCCCGGTACCGCGGGCTCCGTTACGAAACGCGGCCGGGGCGGGGCGGCGCGGGCGGCGCGGCCAATGGCGGCACGGGCAGCCCCGCCACCGGCAACCACCCGGGGGTCCGTGCGGCGGGACGGGGCGGGACGGGGCCGGCCGGGGCGGGAGCCCCGCGGAGCTCGCTCTGAGMGGGGCGGGGCGGAGCGGGGCGATGCGCGGGGGGCGGGCGGCGGCCGGGGCGTGCGGGCAGCGCCGGGCTTAGGGACAGCTCCCCCTCCTCGGCTGCGACCGCTGCCATGAGCGGCCCCCCCAGCCCGCCCTCCCCGCCGGGCGGGGAGAGCCCCTCCGGGCAGCCCCTCGGGCCGGACCTGCTGCGCTGCCCCTGCTGCCGCCTGCTCCTCTGGGAGCCGGTGACCGTGTCCTGCGGTCACTCCTTCTGCAAGCCGTGCCTCGGCGGGGCCGGGCCGTCCCGCTGCCCGCTGTGCCAGGAGCGGCTGGAGCTGCTGGGCGTCGGGGCGGCGAGGTGCAGCGTGGTGCTGTGCGGGATCGTGGAGCGATGCGTGGAGCGGGAGCGGCGGCTGGCCGGGCTGGCCGAGCGCGTCCGGGACCGCCTCGCCCGCGGGGACGCGCGGGAGGCGCTGAGGATGGCACAGAGASGGGTCGAGCTGGGTAAGGACCACCGGGCTCCGGAGGTGGCAGCGCGGATGGTGRGGTGCGCGGCGGGGTGCGAGGGGCCATCCCAACAGCAGAAACTGAGATGCGCGGGCTGGGCTGTTGCAGCAGGTGGGTACCAATGTAGGTCACTGTGTCCCAGCAGCTCAGTGCACTCCAAGCCTGCGCGGTCCAGAGCTGGAAGATCTGGGAAACTGGAAGTTGTAAGGCAGGGCTGGTGGGGGTGGGAGGGGGAACGCAGCTGCTGGGCATTTCTCTCGTGTCCGTGGATGTCCCGAGGTGATGGGAGCGGTGGGCTGCCAGGCAAGCCCCGCTGCTCATCCCCTGCCAGGGCTGCGGCCAGGGCGCACCGCCTGTGTCTCCCACCGGCCACGTGCTTCTGCAGAGGAAAGAGCGGCAGATACTCACATCTTGCCGCCCGGCAATATTTCAGGGTCAGAGGAAGAGCTCTGCCCGGGGGGTGGCCATTATGTAAAGTGGTYGGGACTTTTCCAGCCCGGGATGGACACGTCCTCAGCCCCAGAGCCTGGCGAGGACACAGCCTTGGCGTAGCTGCTGTGCCAGCCCCATGGTGCAGGTCAGCCCCGGCCCCGGCCCCTTCTGCAGCCGGATCTGGCGAGACATTTCCCTCCGGGGCCAGGATCGGGCCCGGGGGAGGGGGGTGGGGTTTGATCTGCTTTAATGTGTGGCTGTAAGTGGATTTCTTGGAAAGTAATACTTAAATAAAAGGGGTTATACAATGTGTCTGGAGCAGGGGGTTGGGGCGACGGAGGCAGAATTTCCTTTCTCCGCGGCGTTTCTATGACAGCACTCAGCTCTCCTCCCGCGGCGCAGGCTCTTATTCATCGCCCGCTGCGAGACAAGTGCCAGAGGTTCAGGGTAAGCCTGGAAACGAAGGGCTGAGCGGACCGGTCGATCCTGGTGTTGGCAGCAGTAAACAGGTCCTTTTATGCAACCTCCAGAGGCATCCGTCTCTCCCTGCACACCCTCCTTCAGCGCAAAGGCACATGSACAGTTCTCTGGTCCTGCTTCCCTTACTGCCAGGCTTTTGCCTGATTGGGGTGTACAATTATAGATCTCTTTTAAAGCCTTTGTGATTATAAAGAGGAAACATTGCAAACTCTGTCCTCGCTCTTCCCTGCACGTTCTGTTCCCCGAAAGACAGGAAAGTCTGGCTGAGGGCAACAAGGAAATTGCAGTCACAGCCTCAGCTCCAGTGAACCTGTGCTTGCTGGGGCTGCCAGGCTCAGCCACGTGGGTGGTGCTTTCGGGATGTGTTTTCCAACTCCTGCAGCCTGCAGCCAGCATTCAGCTGCACAACTTCTTACGGGCTCCTTTTCGCTTTCAGACAGAACCACTGATAAATGTTTAACCCGTGGAATGTTTTATTTGTGGTTCAGTGTGGCATGACAGGTCAGTTTGCAGTGCCCCACTCAGCACAGCTTGTAGAGCAGCTATCTTTGCTTGGGTGGAAATAAACTGCCAACTTTTTATCTTCATTCTTTCTGAGTGAACAACGAAAAAATTCACTGTAACGCGTAGCACAGGAGGCCCCCTGACACGCCTGGAGCACAGAGGCTGGTGAGTCTCTGAGGCTGCCAGCTGGCTTATGGCCCTGGTGTCTAATGATATCATAGATCAAAAATAGCTGCAGCAGAAGGGAAATGCAGGATTCATTGCCCTGTTTTACACATCTGGGTTTTTTTTTTTTGCCAAATCAGTCGCTTTATTGCCAGGCTATGCAAATGTTTGAGTGTGTTTGCCCACGTGGAAAATAAGCCTCTAGACTTTGTACCTATTTGTTCATCCCTACCCGTTGTTAGGGGCTGGGATATTTCACCTGTGGATGCCTGCTTGTGGAATGGGGTACTGAGCAGCAAGTTCCCCGTGTTTCCTGACTCGAGCCGTAAGGTCTTGGCTAATATTATAAATGAAAACAAGCTCCAAGGGACCAGGTGTTGCTCTGCTGCACAGCTCAGCATGGCCAGCCCAGGAGTGGCAGTGCCTGGGCTCTGCTGCTCTCTGGGTTAGGGTGGCACCAGGCAGGGAGCAAAGTCTCCCTGTGCTCCATGCTGGGCACGGGGACAAGGAGGCGATAGCCATGGCAGAGTTTCCTCCTCTGTGATAAGGGGTGGTGGGTGCCTGGGCASGGTGGCAGCGGAGGCAGGCAGGGAAATGGGCAGATGCTTCCTGCACCCGTCTGTCATGGAGCTGCCAGTCCCAACCTGCAGTTTGCTGGCAGAGCTGCCTCAGCACCGTGTTTGAACCGGGCCGGGAGGAAATGCTGCTGGGCTGGAAGTGCAGGAGACATCATCAACAATGATGTTTCCTGATGATCGTTGATGGGCTGCCAGCCAGGCTCATGGACCCGGCTTGGCCCTGAGAGAGCTCCTGGCCCTTCAGCAAGGCGATGTTGCCTAAACCACTTTGCCATAGTAAATGCAGCAGCAGTGCCTGCAAGTGGTGGCTAATTTGTGATACAAGGTTGGTCTCAGTGCCAGCACCCTGCAGGGCCACCACACGTCACCTCTCCTGGACCTACCATCATCTCACAGGGAACTGGGAGCCACTGGGRGGACCTGCAGGACGCTGGAAGCCTCCCCAAATGGACCAGGGAGCAGCAAGTCCCCAACCCTCAGCAGCTGTGAGCCGATGCTCAGAGCTGGGGGGATGCAGGGCTGGATGCACAGACCTGTTGCCTGAGCTGCAAAACCAGCATTGCCCTGGATGTAGGTCACCTCCATGAGCTGTGATATAACGGGGTGGATCTGGCCACCCCTGTATTTCAAACCCATAAACATTACCACACCTGGTTACTCCATGAGTGTGGGCTTTTGGGGTGCTGCATGTTCTCCCCAGTATCCCCCAACCCAATTCCCCTGCTGGCAGTGCTCATAGGAAGGAAGCTGTTTATGTGATTTTCTGAGGCAGGAAAGAACAGGATCTCACTGCCAGTTATTTAGGAGCAAGCAGGAGCATGTAATGCTTGGTGTCATGACTAGCAATGTTTGTGGGATCTCTGCCCCCCAGCCCCCTGACATCCCGTCAGTGACATCTCGCTGACAAGGAATTAGATACTCCGTTCCCTTCTCCATTTTGGGAACTCTCAGACTTTTCTCATACTTGGAAGCCCTAGGTCATGTGGTGCAGGCAGATTTTTGTACCTCCCCAGCTTCTCCTCTGCCCCAGGAGAGCAGTGGCAGCCAGGTAGGTCTGGGAGGCTCCCTGGTGGTTTGGGAATTCAGGTATCCACAGCTACAGTCTTGTTTGGTAATGTGTTATTGTGGCTCTGCTGGATGAGTCACATTGGAGAGCCTCCTGTGGCCACAGCCCTGTAGGGACTGCGTGTATGGGAGAGCCTTTTGCTGCATCCCGAAAAGATGGATGAAAGCCCAGATCCCAGCATGGCTGAGGCCCGAGGCAGTGGTTGGGCCTCTTGGCTGAGCATGTTTGGGGAAGATGGGGGGAGAAACAAAAGGAAGAGGCTCAAACAGTTTGAAACTGGGTATTTAGGGGAAATAACTTCCTTGCAGAGACTCAGGCCAGTGAATCCTGATGGAGAGCACTGYGGGACTGGGCTGTGCTCAGTGTGAGGCAGCGATGCAGGGCCTATCCCACCTTGGTGGCATCTCCCCAGCCTCGTCCAGCCCCTTTGCCTCACCATGGGCTCATCACACCTGTGACCACGTTTCTCTTTCCAGCCCTGGACTCCAGCTCCCTGCGGCTGTGCCGGGCAGAGGCGTTCGTGGCGCTGGGGCAGTATCCACAGGCACTGGAGGACCTGGATGCTGTGTGCAGGGCTGAGCCTGGAGAGCACGAGGTGAGTGGAGGCCACATCGACTGGAGCTGTATCTTACTGTACAGTTTTCCCCTTTCCTGAATGCTCCAAGCCATTGGATTCATCCTGCTTGGAATTACACTTGACAGACCCATTATGTTGCTAATCCAGGCAGCAGGTGCTGTGTTGCTCTCCCAGGAGAAGTCTGGCACCGTGTCCCTCCTTCACTCCTGCTCCAGCTCTCCCTAGGCTTGGCTTTTGCAACTGCTGCACTTCGGAGAGTCCTGGGTTTTTTTTAAACAAGTCTGAGCAGGGGAGCAGCGACATGTCTGGATGCTTTGGCTTGGAATGGGAACAGGCAGGAAGGAGGCAAGAGGGACACTCCCTCGGGGCTCACATGGGAGCTGAAGGGGTGCGTGCTCAGCTGGTCGCTGTCTCATAGTCACCAGAGGTTTTTCTGCTCTGCAGGCCTTCTTCAGGAAAGGGAAGGTGCTTCTGGMGATGGGACAGAAAGCCGAAGCTCTGCTGGCGTGGGAACACTGCCTGACACTCAGTCCCCATTTCCAGCCAGCTCAGAGAGAGATGGAGGTGTGTGGGGGCTGTACTGTGGTGGGTTCCTGTGCTCTCACATCACACAGGAAGATGTCGTTGTCCTCTGGAGGACTGGACAGTCAGCACTTGAACGAGTAACCCAAACATATCCTGCAGGGAGCAGAAGCYTGCTTTGGGGAAAAAGAGGGAGCCTGGCAGCCCTGCCACCTCCCTGTTTCTTTCTCCTAGTATCCCCTAGCATCCCCCAACCCTTGCTTACTCCTTGCAGATCCTCATGCAAGCTGATGCTCCTCAGCCATGCACGGCTGCTGCACCCCTGGGTGATGCTCACCTGAGCTCCAGTGGCTCCCAGGTCGATGGAGGGAGCCCTGCACTCCCATCATCTTCCACACAAGCTCAGGTAAGAGCCTGCAGTCATCTGAGTCTGCGAGGAGACTTAATGTCCCTCTGGGACTTCCCAAATTGGGCTTGTCYGGTGGTGGGGATGGAGGTGTGACAAGTGGAGGCTGTGCAGGACCACAGCCAYGTTCACCTGGTTATGTGCTGGGATGAGAATCTGCAGGTAGTGGAGGGTGGGAGAGCAGGTACCATCAGAGCTGATGCTGTSGGGGCTCAGGAAAGAGAGGAGACTCTTTCTGTCTCCATTCATTTCATTACRTTCAGAAAAAAAAGAAAAGAAGGGTGAGTTTCAATTTTTTTCTGTCTAAAAAACACATTTGAGAATAGTTCAGACCATTAGCAGGTTTGGTGAGAGGAGGGAARTCAGAAAATGGGCTCAGATACACCCAAATAGCAGGTGTATGTCTGGACAGAGTGAACCCATGTTCTAACCATGTGATGAGCAGGAGTGTCTGAAGGCCACACTCCTGCTGTCCTGCAGATGCAAGATGTTAATGTGCAGCAACACACTGGAAAAACTCCTGGTGCCATCTCGGGCTTRATGGGACAGATAGGGCTGTGCATTCCAAGGGAGAAGAGGGTTTGGACTCAATTTCATCTTGCTGTGTCTAGGATCAGGAGGGAGAGCTGGCASATGGCCGAGGGGACGCTGGCTCTGAGCACAGCCAGGGGACAGCCACGCTTTCCCAGCCGGAGCGACGGCAACAGCCGGACACTTCAGCAGAGAGCCAGGGACGGTGGTTGGCAGGTGAGTGTCATCAAAGGCACCAGAATGTCACCTCATGCAAAATACTTCTTTGAAATCTATTGTGCCACTGAAAACATGGTGTTTGCACTGTGTTCCAGCTCAACGAGCAAACGTCCCAGGGGCACATGACGGGGCAGCTCTGGCCAGGGCATTCACTGCTTCTCACGCACGTGGGGAGGATCCACCTGATCTTCCTGTGTTGAGCTGGTGAACTTACACCAAACTTTTGACACAAGAGCTTGGTAACAAGCTCTTGCTAAAGCCAGACATCACTTCTTTCCTGTGTGAAGAGGCTTTCTTTAGTTCCCAGGGGTTTAGATGGTTTTTGGTTTAGATTAAATTTCTATGTAAGGGACACGACATGCCAGGAGTTGGGGAAGCAGCACCTCCATTGGCATTWACTTGCCATCAGTGTCCAGCCAGGTGGCTGCCACGTACCTGGGTTTGCATAAAGCAGTGATGACTGGTGCAAGGTCTCCAGAACCTTCCATCCTGGAGCTTCTTGGGCCACTTCACTTCCCAGTGCCTCAGTTTCCCTGCCTGCAAAAGGAGGAGATACCACCTTCCTCTACCAAATATCATGAGACCCACTGGCATACCAGCTATGGATGAACACAGATGGGTTAACAGAGGGGTTTATGTTGCATTTCCTAGTGGTTTYGTTTTTCTTTGACACTTTCAAAGCACTTGGTGTGGCAGTTATGCTTCAGGGCAAGGTCATAAAGCAAAGATTAATTTTCTATGTTGAAATGGGGAGTTGTCTTCTCTTTCCTTCTCTTTTGCCAGTAGATAACGAAGAGGAAACAGCAGCACCAAAGTGTACCCAGCAGTGCCTCGGGGAGTCACTGAGCATATCTGACTTGGAGTGCTCCCTCTGCATACGGTGAGTTCTCCAGCAGGAGAGCTTTTAGGATGAAGAATTAGCACCTGCTCTGTTTTCTTTACTGGTGTGCATCTTTCTTCACACCTTAATAGCAAGCTCAGTCCCAAGTACTGCTGAGACATAGGTTTCAGTAGAGATAAAAGATAAGAGGGGAAGGCAGAGGCATGGGACACCCTGCCAGGCTGCAGGAGCTCAAATCACGCTGTCTTGGGGCACAGCATCACTGGGGCTGTGTCCCTTGGGACATCAGTGTGGAGGTGGGGATGTTCAGCAGGGTCAAAGACCAAAACCAGTAGTTGCCCTTTGTACCTGCAGGCTGGGACAGGAAGGTGTTGGCCAGGGAAATTCCATCCATGATGGGGAGATKGCAAACCCAGAGGGGAGCATTTCCAAGCTCTGTGCCTGGTGCGGGTGGAACAGGGAACAGGGCAGAGCCTGTGTCTGTCTGCTGGCTCAGGGCTGGGGCAGGACTGGGTGTTGCACTGCCACAGGGCATGCTGGAACTGGGCTGTTATTCCTGGTGTGTCCCAGGACCTGGAGCAGTTGTGCAAGTGGCTGCTGGCAGAGAGCTGGGGTGGGTGTTGCACTGCCAGACGCACAAGTTGGTCAACGTCTCCTGCATGGCAGCATTTTCCAGGTCAGGGCATGGCATGGGGGAACAACATGGGATGGGAARAGAGATTGAGGCTGTATCTGATCTGAATTAGGTGAATTTGGGTCTCTTCTGAAAGCAGAAAACAATCTTCAAGAGGAGTCTGGGCTCCATGCTGAGCAGGGCTTTCCCGAGACCTTAATTTCATGTCTGGTCCTGGACCTGCCTGTGAGCARCCCAAGTGCTTGGTGCTGGCTCTGCTTCTGGAGCAGGGGAGAAGGAGGCACTTTCCTGTCACTGCCTTTTGGATCACACACCACTGTGGGTGTCTGGGGAACCACAGCCCTGCCAGGACCAAGGGATGCYGTTTGTGTACTGATGGTGTCTGCTGGGACCCCATGGAGAACCTGCAGAGATGGGGAGCAGGGCTCATGCCTGGGACAGCTCTCATCTTGCATCATTGTGCAAGCCCAGCAGTCTGAGCCCAGAGTTTCTCATTAAATATCTAATTAAAGTCTCTCTCTGCTCCACTTATTTGTGCTCCTTTGCTGCTCTCTGCAATCCATTGACTGATCATCCTTTGCAGGATGTTTTTCGAGCCGGTGACGACTCCATGTGGTCACACCTTCTGCAAGGAGTGCCTCGAACGCTGCCTGGACCACCGGCCCAACTGCCCCCTCTGCAAACAGAGCCTGAGAGAGGTGAGGGCATGTGTCCCACGAGATGGAGCCTGAGGGAGAGCTGGGAACCAGCTCCAGCTGCTGGCAGCATGCCCAGGCTGGGGTGGGAAGGTGCAGTTGCTCTTACATTAGCAGCTCCCTGGCACGGCGGTGTCAGCTCCACTCACATGGGAATGACTAGACAGCTGATAATTAAGACCAAGAGATTAATTTCCACAAGATGCCACAGTGATTTAGTGAGATTGTAAACAGGAGAAGAGAGAAAGAGAGAGAAGTAAATGCTAATTACTTTTAAAAATGGAAATGGATGGAAAACCTGCTAGCCTAGAGATTTGATTTAATCTTTAATGAAAAGGGATTCGGATGAGACCATCAGGGAAATTAGGTTGTCATACAAGGACTGCATCACTGTCAGAGACAGGACGCTGTGTTGGACGGGCCCTGGCTCGGAGCTGTGTCTGGAGGTCGCGGAGGAGCTGCCATCCCGTCCTGCTCAGTGRCTCAACATTCCTCAATAGGTTTTATCCTTGACTTTCTCTGGTCTAAAATTACCCTCAGCTCTAATAAAAGTGAGTGTGATTCAGAGTCCAGCAGGGCCTCAGGGCTTCCTCCCTGCTCTTCTCCAACCTGTTTTTGGGTCTAATTCCTTTCAGTACCTGAAGGCTGGGAGGTACAGCCCCACTGTGCTGCTGCAGGACATCATGCTGGCCACCTTCCCCRTGCAGCTGGCTGAGCGCCGGGAGCTGCACCAGGCTGAGATGGCAGAGCTCTCCAAGTAAGCAGGGACCTGCTCCAGTGTGTGTGCGTGCACATGGGGACTGAGAGGGAATCTGGGGGGCTGTCCACACCCCATACCATTGYTCTGGCTTAGTTCTGCTCAAATGATGTCTGTCCCACCTCCTGGACCACATTGCAGCAGTGCTGGGTGGGTGTGGACGTGCCCCATGGGACATCTGGGGGTGAGGAACCGTCTTTGCAAGGAGCTGTTTTGTGGGTAGAGTCTGTCTTTGGGCTGTTGGTGAGCCAAGTGGAACCTTTAGTGTTTGTGCCGGAGCATCACTTCTTGTGGTAAAGGATACATCTGGTTTGGGGGAGCAGCTGATGCAGAGCCATTGGGGTTTGCCTGGGGAGGTGTCACAGTGGTTTCTCCTCCTGTCCCTCAGCCTGACCAAGAACATCCCCATCTTCGTGTGCACGATGTCCTTCCCTGGCATCCCCTGCCCTCTGCATGTCTTCGAGCCTCGGTACCGCCTCATGATCCGGCGGTGCCAGGAGAGCGGCACGAGGAGGTTCGGCATGTGCATCTATGAGAATGGSAAAAGGTGAGCTCCTGGACGAGGCTGTTCCCTCTGCCCCAGCTGATTTGCCCCTCTCTGCCTCAGCCCCAAATGTCTAAAATACTGAGTAGTTCAGAGATATTTCCTATCAGTGGCACCTCRCAGATAAAATCAGCGGGGAGGTGGTGTGTTCCCCACACAGCAGAGTGAAATGGGAATGCATCAGCAACAGCCAGGCAAGGAATGAGGCCAGCACTGGAGCTGCACAGAGCCCGTGGTGGCTGTTAAATACAACAGCTTTTGAGTCAGGATGTCTCTGAGCTCCATGGCGCCCTGGCTGTGACCTCCAGCTCCTCTTAGTGAGCACTTGAAAATTGCCATATTTCTCACACTTTGTCCTTAACAAGCTCTGAGAGTACATTGGGTTAAATGGGCTTTTGTTTGGTACAGCCTGACCATCCATATGTTCCTGGTGGCACCTCCAGATCTCAGATAGGCTCAGTCTCCAGGCTTCTAACCCTAGTGCTCTGTTAAATACTTGTATTTACATGGCACRTCCTCCCTGTGCTCCACTCCTGTTTGAGTGAAATGAGATAAATAACATTTTCTGGGCTTTGGGAAGATGTCGCTAGAAGGGGTGGTGTCTTTAGGACCACTGGATATCAGMGCAGTGTGAGAACCTAAGTAGTTTTGCTATGTGGCAAATCCAAGGGAGTGCAGGCAGYGTGCTCACTGTTCTCTGTCCTCAGAGCAGCAAGTGGTAACTCAGCAGCTTGGTGGTGCTGAGGAGCAGGACAAGAGGAAACAGGCAGAAACTGATGCATGGGAAGTTCCATCTGAACAYGAAGAAGAACTTTATTACTGGGTGCGGATGAATGTGCACTGGAACAGATTGCCCAGAGAGGTTGTGGAGTCTCCTTCACTGGAGTTATTCCAGAACTGTGTGGATGCAATCCTGTGCCCTGTGCTCTGGGACGACCCCGCTTGAGCAGGACCAGATAACCCACTGYGGTCCTTTCAAACCTTACCCATTCTGTGATTCTGTGGGGAGACTTGATTGAATCTCTGAATTTGCCCCTTCCCAGACTGCTTGCTCCAGGGGCCTTTTCCTCCTTTGGAAGGGAGGAGCCTTTTTTCCTGGTTCCTTCAGGAGAAGCAGCTTTTTGGCCACCAGCAGCCCAGCTCAGCCCCTCCTTCCCCTGCCTGTCTCCCTGCAGCTTTGCTGACTACGGCTGCGTGCTGGAGATCCGTCAGGTGGAGCTGCTGGCGGACGGCAGGTCCCTGCTGGACACCGTCGGCCGGCGGCGGTTCCGGGTGCTGAGCCGCGGCCACAGGGACGGCTACCACACCGCCGACATCGAGTACCTGGAGGACAAGAAGGTGAGGGCAGGGCTGGGCCAAATCCCGGGCTGCGGTGGGACAGAACCTCCTCGTGGACGCCTCTGTGCCTCTTCCCTGCGTTCAGGTGTCCGGGGAGGAGCTGCAGGAGCTGCAGTGCCTGCACGAGAGCACCTATCGCCTGGCGCAGCGGTTCTGTGAGCACGGAGACCTCACCTCCAGGCACATTCTGATGCAGCACGGGCCACTGCCGGAGAAGGAAGAGGACATCCAGGTAATGCCCTGAGGGAAGGAATGCTCTAAACAGAGAGGGTACCAAGAGAGCTTCTGAAGCAGCACCATTCCCACACTAACCACCCTGCTTCCCTACTCGGCCTCCCCCCAAGATGAACAAAACAAATTCGGTTTTTCACCCCTGTTACAGCATCTCTCATTCAGACAGTTGGTAGGGCTTGTCTTGTAGAACTGTTTAATGTTTCTTTAAACTGTTCTTGGAAACTTGAGCACTGAGTTTCAAAATCTTTCCCAGAGTCTTTTCCTAAATGAGAACCGAGAAACTGAACTCCCTGGGTTTGAAAACGCTTTGGGAAAAATAATCCAAATAAATTGGCAAAGAAGGGAACCCTGCAGCTCATTGGGTCTGTAGTCTCCTTTCTCACTGTGATCCTTTGAGACAGCCAAAGCTGGCCAGAGGTGAGGAGCTAAGAGGACAGGATCCAGTTTGCTCATTACACTGCTCTGACAAATTCAGATTCTGTAGGGAAAAAAATCCCCAAATTTAATTTTCACTCCTTTAAGAAAGTGTTTCCTGTCTGGATCATTATAAATACACTTTTGCTGTCTTGTCCAAGGCTAAGGGTGTCCTGGCCAGCAGTCACGTTAATGATGTGCTCAGGAATTACAAAACAACTCCCCCTGCTCCAGCTGAATCGAGCTTTTCCCTCGTAGTTTGGCTCAGGTTATAAAAACGCCAGTTTACAAAAGCAGTGCCCAACAGCTGTGCCTGCCTGGCCTGCGCCTCACCCYTTCAAGTGATGGCCAGTGTCCCAAAAACACTGATTATGCAGGATTTGGCCCACGTTTACAAAAAGCATTTCCTTAAACAAGGAAATGCACAAGATTTTTCATTGTCTCTTTAGCATAGACTTTTTACCAGCTACATCTGTGTCTGGAGGCTCCCTGGGGAACGCTTGTCTGGAAATTAAATCAGTTTGTCCAGCAGTTTTGGGCTTGAACGGACAAAAGGGCTGTTCAGAGGAGCACCTTAGCCAAAGCTGGCATTGCTGTCCTGACAAGAGCAATGCTTCTCTCACCAGCGATACCACCCGAAGGCCACCCACGCATTCACCTCGCGGCTCCTCACTTTGTGTTCTCTCCCCTCTCCAGGCTTCGGCAGACGGCCCGACGTGGTGCTGGTGGCTCATCTCCATCCTGCCCCTCGACCCGTCCTACCAGCTGAGCCTCTTCTCGTGCACGTCGCTGCGCGCCCGCCTGTCGCAGCTGCAGCGCCTCCTGAGCGCCCTGCTGCAGCAGCCTCCCCCCCGGCCCCTGCTGCCCGAGCGCAGCCCCCGCCGCCGCGTCTGACCCGGCCCCGCCCTSCCCCGGGACACCCCTGGCCCCCGGGCTTCTCCGGGTGCTGCTCCGTGGGTCGGCGTGSGGTTTGAGCCTCCCCCTCCAGAAGGGACCTCAGCGCGGGCAGCGACACCGTGCCGTCCGTGCCACCGCTGTGAGCTGCTTGGTGCCGCTGCTGTGCCACTGCCACCTAAGGGRGGGCTAGGATGGGGGCTGGGTTCTGTCTCCAAAGGTAAAATCGCTTGCTGAGTGGCTCCTGCACTAAGGAGGATTCTCCTCAGGGCRGAGGACCGAGTGCGGCGATCGCCGCGGTTTTGCCTCTTTCACTTTGAAGGACAGCAGGGGTTTTGGGTGCTGCTCCTCGCAGCAGGTTTGGAGGCTGGGGAGAGGTGGCACTGGGGAAGCAGAGAAATGCCAATGGCTTCCCCCAGCCTTGGGAGCTGACAGCTCTGCCACTGCTCACAACTTCGGCTTAATTTCTATTTGAACAAGCAGAAAGGTTACATTAAACAATCTGAAACTCATAGTCCTGCTCCTAACCACCCCCATGGCCGCATGGAGGGATGCTTCGCTTTGAGTGCTCCCAGGTCTGGACAGCCCCTTCCCACTGCTCTGCTCGGTGCTGTGCTGTGTTTGCTGTGCTGGGCTCTCCAGCCCTTTCCYGGGTCTGGAGCCGTTCTGGGGGCTGCCAGCCACTCCCTGAGTGCCGGCTCCAGTGCTGGGAAGTGCCGTGGGAGGGGGRAATACGGCAGCCTTGGTGCTTTTTGCCCTACCCAAAGGCTGCTATTCCCTAGCCTGGCTGGGTTCAGGTTACAAGGTTGGACCTGGGGGCTGGGAGGAACTGATAGCATGAAGTTAAGTCTGGAAGTTTTGTGAGACTTTCTGCTCCTTGACTAGTGCACTTTTTCTCTGTTCARTGTTTCTTGTGAATTTTCTGCCACCTCAGGAGAAAAGCAGGATCTGAGCCAAGGCYGGACCCTTGCACTTGGGACCCAAAACAGTTCAGGATCCCCCGAAAGAGCACAGAGTGAAGTCAAAGGGAACCAAATCTCTGGAGAGGCAGGGAGGGGGTAGGATCAGTGAGCCACATGTCAGGGGAGCGAGTGCTGGGCTGCTGCTTGTCTCTAAACACAGGGCAAAGACTGTCCTCTGGATGGACCAGACCTCCATGGMAATCCTGAGGATTTTGGATTTTTCTCTTTCATCCATAATTTCAGTGGCTTTGGGTTCAATTTTAGGAGTGACATCCACTTAGTCGTTGGATTTAACATTGCTTCTGGGATTTTATCSCTGCTTTTCTCAAAGGCTCCACACCCCCTCAGGGAGCCCTTGGATGCGTGTATGGGAGAGAAAATCACTGCAGTGATCCTTACTGCACGTGTTGCTGGGCTGAGCCTGGGGTGGGAGACTGGGCATAGCTCCAGAGGTCCCTGCTCAGGGCCACCACCTTTCCCTGKCCTTCTCTCTCCGGGAGTGAGAAGTCTCTGTCCCTCCTCTCCATCAAAGTGCCTCCCTGGAGYGACAGTGAGGGAGCTGAGGGATTGCTGCCCAGGAGCCACTGTGAGCACAGGGCAGCCGAGGACAACTGGGAGCTGGATTTGCTCCTCCACCTTTGAGCCCTGCTGCTGTCTCTGGAGCACCATGGCTCTCCCAAGGGGCCATATCCCTGGGATGTCAGATTGGGATGGGCTGGGGTAGATGATGGAGGGATGTCCTGCAGTCCCAGGGCAGGTGGCAGGGGGACACTGAAGCTTGGGAAGTGCCTTTCTTTTCCCCAGGGTCAGTGTGAGCTCACCCAGTGACACCCCCACCCCAAGCCCCTCCCTCCCCTACTCCCCGAGTTGCTTGTTCCCCAGGTGTGAGAGCTCCTGTGGGTCTCTCCAGCAAGGGGATGGCATGGGGGGATGCAGGGAGAAGCGTGGCTCTGCACCATGTCACACTGAGGAAGAGCCAGGGAGCAGAGCCACATCTGCCTGGCTGCTTCGGGAAGGGATTCGTGCAAATTGCTCCAGTTTGCTTGGAGCACCTTTGTGGTTTTTATTACTGTCTTTTCTCTTGGAATTAAATTTTCTTTCTGATCATTGAAATAAAGACCTTTTTTGTTGTAGTTGCTGCCTTGTTGCTGGTGTTCAATTTTTAGCTGCTCATTGGTAAAAGTGCTTGGGCATCACCAGGGAGATTTGGGGACCCATGGAGAGGTGATGCCCTGGCCTTCAGACAGCAAGGTAGGCACAGTGACCACGGTCCAGCAACGGGAGATGGCAACAAGAGGAGAAAATAAGGTAGTTTTGCTCGCAGAAAGGGTGTGAAACAAGACAGGAGGGATGAGCTCCAGCCTGTCGTTGCAGCTAAAGGCTTTGAGGAAGGATGGGAACTGGGGGACCAGTCCAGCAGAGATGCTGGCCGGTGTGGGATGACCCTGGAGGCTGTCCCCAGATGCTATGGGGAGCATCTGTTCCTGTCCTGCCTTTGCAGCCATGGGCAGAGRGCTGTGAGCTGTTGGCAGCTGACAGAAGGGATGAGAGAATCCAGGRAGACAGGCATGGGCTCTGAAATGAGAGGGTGGTCCTGGATGCAGAGATGATGTCCTGCTGGGACAGCTCTCACCTGTCTCATGCTTCCAACTCTCCTCTCTATTTCCCAAAGGTGCCACCCAAAACCAAGGGCAAGAAAGGAACYGCCCAGCTCTGCTGTGCACCTTCCCTGGGAACATGGAACAGCTGTAGCAGAGAGGGAGAGGGCTCAGAGGGCTCAAGTGGTCTGAGATGGTGGATAACCCTCAACAGGTCCCACGCCTCAGAGCAGGGTCCCTGCCATCCCATTAATAGCTGCCTCCATGAGGAATTACACCTGGAATTCCTCCCCAGCAGTGCTCTACARAAGCAGCTGTGCCCTGGTGAAGCCCAGCTGTGAGCTGTGGCCAGTGCCAGCCCTTTTGGTGGCCCTGGCAGCCCAGGCCTCTTGCCAGACCAGTGGCTGCTGTGTGACCAGGAGCCTGGAGGTGGCACCGGGTCCCTTTGCGGTGTTGCCCTGCTCCCACTAGATGTCAGGAAGAGGCTGAGTGCGGGCGAGGAGGAAGGCACGGCAAAGGGGATGTGCAGCACCAGCTGCTGCCAGAACCTTGGCCGTGCTTTTCTCACACCCAGCCCCACAATCAGCCCTACTCCCAGCCCTGGCCCCAACCAGGCTGCCCCGAGCTCTCCATCAGCACAGAAGGGGAGCTGGGGACCTGTGCAGGTCACTTTGAGTGCACCTCCAGTGCCCCAAGCACACAAGGTCTGTGCTGCAGGATCCTCTCCCCACTCCAGCCAGTTTCCCCCTTGGGACTGGAGCAGGGAACTGGGGCATTTGGGGGTGTCCTGCTCCCCATCCTCTTCCAGCTGTGCTGCTGAGCATGGCCTCAGCTCAGAGGTGGGAGGTGAGGCAACTCCTTGTCCCAGCACTCAGCTGGGACAGAACAGCATCCCACAGCCCCTTCTGAAGGCAGACCAGGCATCTCTCAGCCTCACTGGGATGTCCAGTTGTTCCACTGAGTAGCTGGGATCTAGTTGGGACTGGYTGGGAAAGACCTGGCAACTTCCATGCTGCCACCCTCCCAACCTTGCCACAAATGTCTGCGTGGGTGAGGGGACCCCAGTGCCTTCACCATCAGATGGGGCTKTGAGGTGGATGTTGGGATCATTACAAGCTCCCACCAAACCAACTTGCCCCTGCCCCGAAGTGCTCTACTCTTTAAGGTCCATTTTGGACAGCTTTAGGCCCTAAGCTGCTACAGCCTCTGTCTGTGGGAACACAGAGGACTTGGGGCAGCCAAGAGTGGCTCCTTCCTCATCTCCAGGGGCTCCTGCTTCGCCTCACCCTCTGCCACAAKCCTGCAGAGAGGCTGGATCTGGTCCTGCCTGGCTGGGGCTGGCAGTTACAATCTCCAGCCTCTCTGCCCCAGGCTTGGTGGCACTGCATGTGACAGCTTCAGCCCCAAACCGGCAGCCAGAGCCATGGGGAGATGGGTCTGTGTCTGTGTAGGCTCCTCAGTGGCACTCAGAGCCCAGGGGGGSATCAGGCACCCAGACCTGCAGCACWGGAGGTTCTGACTCCTGTGCCACCATGATTTACCTGCTACCTGAGGATTTGCATTTCTCCCTTGTGCATCCCAAAAACACCTCGTAATGATTTCTGGCCTTTATGCAACACTCCTCTCTGGATTTTACAGGGAGGAACTGGGGTGAGAAGAGGAAACGTGCCACCCAGGGTCACCCAACAAGGTCCCTGGTAGTCACTCTCCAAATGGGCCCTCTTCCCATCCCCCCCAGCATTCCTCTGTGGATGCTGGGATGTATCCTGCACCTGTTTTTACATCCCTGGGAAGGTGCAAACCAGCGCTAGCACTGGCCCCACTTCCATCCTCCCAAAACGTGACCTCCTCCCCAACAGCACCACTTCCTCCCTTCCTGTTCAACACCTTCAAATCCAGACATGGGTGACAACTTCCCTCACCTAATGGTGTGGGCAAGCAATTAGCTAAAGAGGTAAATAATTAATACAGCAGGTGTCAGACTGTGCCTCGTCTTTCTTTAACAAATGGTGCATTTCAAAACTAATTAGACCAGCCGGTACTTGAGAGAGCGGAAAATCAACACGAGATTGTTCGAGCTAAGGTTTTCTTCTCTAGCAAGGCTACGTTCGTGCTGGAAGAGGAGCACGGAACATGTTAAAGTTAATGAAGGTGGGAAGAAAAAGGAAAAAAACCAGCACCTAATTTTTTCCACCCTTTAGCAATACCAGTTGGTGCAATGAAAGACGGGTCGTATTGTTCCTGCTTTTTCAGAAGGAAAAAAAAAAAAGGAAAGGAAAGCAATGAAGACAGATGTGCTGTCTCTTTCAAGAAACTCACCCACGGGATGTATTCAAAGCTGGAAAATGACAAGTGATGAGAAAAAGTGACTCAAAGTCACTGCTAGAGCAGTTGAAGTGGGACCTGCCTATTCACCTGAAACGGCAGAAGGAGAAAAGGTAGAATCGCTGAAACACAGAATATCCTGAGTTGGAAGGGACCCAAGAGGAACATCGAGTCCAAATCCTGGGCCTGCACAGGACACCCCAAAAATCACACCTCGGTGGTGTTTGGGATCACACACTGGTGCTGTCCCCTCCTCTGGCCAGGCTGCTTGGGGTGTGAAATCCATCCCTGTCCCGTCCGGAGCAGAGCGGGGTGATCACGGACGTGCTGAAGGTGACCCAGGGCAGGGATCAGGTGGCAGCTGGACAAATGCCTTTGCCTCCTGAGCAGTGGCGTTTTGGAGGTGCTGCACAGGCATGTCCCAGGCTGTGCTGCACATGGGAACTGTGCAAAGCCAAGCCCTGATCCAAGCAGGAGCGGGAGGTCTGGGATGATGCACGAGGTGGAGCTGCCTTGGCATGGCCGTGGGTAATTTACACCATTAGTAAACAGATTTACAGTGACAGGCTTTTTCCAAAGGCTTTTCCAAACCCATTTAGCTCCTGCACACCAGCAGTGCTACCAACCTGGAACTGGGAAGCCCTGGATTTGGGACGGTAGCAAGGGGCTGCCTTCCAGCCCTCCCACACCATCTGATTCAGGGCCACGTTTCAGCCCCCAAGGGAGCACCTACAGGAGGGATTAACGCCCCCAGTGTCCCCATTCCCTCAACAGTGACACTCCTGAGAGAGGTTATGTAGGACCACATATATAAATATATATACTGGCTGCTGGCCTGAGTCTCTGCCCACAGCCACATCCACCCTGAGTGCCCATCAGTGATTTGGTCTCTCCCTGCTGATTCTGATTTCACAAAACCCTCTGAGCCCAGGCAAAATGTTTACAGGACTGATTAAATATCGAGGAAATGGGAAACTTGTTAAAAGCGTGGAACTTGTATAAATACACCATTATTAAAATAAAATGTGACTTTTAGCAAGGACAGCTCTCTCAGCTGGACTGTGTTTACCTTAATTGTTTCCCTCCATTAATTACAGTCTGAGAGGAAGACTTGTGCAAATTGAAATAAATTAATCGAATTTGTTTAGAGTTTCGTGTGTCTGGCTTATGGGGATTGCAATTAAGCTGATATGTTTGGTGTATTAAATTACATTGCCTAGATCTATTCTTCCCTTTTCAACCACCAAGAACGTGAAAAGGCAGAAGTCAGTGACAATTAGAAGGTAAACAGGCGGTGTGAGTGATGGTTATTTCAGCTCCTGTGCCTCAAGAATTTCACTGTGTGCAAGTATTGAGGCTCATTCCTTAATAAATGGAGCCCGGCCCTGTGCAATGAAGGATAAAGGGGAGATGGTGGAGCAGAGACCAGGGCGCATCTCAGCTCTGCCCTGGCAGTGGGAACAGTGACGTGGGTGGGAGTTGAGTCCGATTCTCCAGGACAATCAGGCTACGTGACTCAGCAGCCTTGCGTGTGTTCCTGCTCGTTCCCACCAGCGGCTGCCCAGTGCCACCCACGCTTGACACAGGGGAAGAGGCTTCCTGATATATCGAGGTCCTGGCAGGGTCTGGGAATATGGGCAATGAAAYGGATAAAAYAAATGCATCTTCCAATGGGGAGGGRAAGGAATGCTCAACCTCYACTAGACTTCAGAGAATCTACACCACAGTCTTTTTCAAGATGGGYGTTTAAGAGGAAACCTCACTTCACCGGTCTCGTCCATAAATCAATCTTTTCTGGTCTGGTCCCAAACCAGCCACAGGAACAGGCTGAGTGGGAATTTGCTCCGAGATCCTCTGGCCCCRTGGAAAAATGCAGYCCAACTTCACGGGAGATTCCAGCAYAGACTAAGAWKGGTGCAATCTAGAATAAAAGGAATTTTAGAAAGAGGAAAAAGGAAAAACAAAATCCAAATTTCAGCAGGCRCAGCTGTGCTGCCCACCCAAGGTGACTCCCTAGGGGTGATGCTTTGCAACACCAACTCAGGTGATGGGGCCAGACAGGAGGACAGGAGAGTGTCCCAGAGCTGTGGGGGTACACAGAGACCCAGGGAACTGCTCTTCAGAGACATGGCCAGGGCGTAAGGTGCTTCACTCCCCTCCCTGCCATGTGGCTCATTTATGAAACCACATGGGATTCAAAACTCACCTCCTGTCCCTTCCCTGCAATCCTTCTCCCTCCACTGCTGCCCTGAGCCATCCTCAGTCCAAAAGCCTTGTWGCTGTTTGTGTTCCTGGTAAAACCCATCCATCACGCTCCAACAGGAGCAGATTCTTGTGGGAAGTCCCCGTTGGCATTGCTGTGCAGAGCAGCCYTACACTATCCTTACCTGCTCCCACTGCACTGGGCACTGCTGGGAGGGCAGGAGGACACAGCCTCCTCCCTGGCTGTAAATAGGGGGTGAGCAGGGATGCCAGGGCCCAGCAGTGCCTCCAGATATGCTTCCTGCAAGCAAACCTCTTCACCTGGCCATTCCCTCGGCCAGATGATGTATGGAGTGGCTGGGCTGCAATAGGATTTCTACCCAGAATATTGGCTGGATGATAAAGGAGTCTGCCCGCGGTGATAATTGCACCATAAATAGCTCTGGGTACGGCAGTGGAGAGCGAGGCATTAGAAAACCTCACCCTCTGGATTCCTCCCACTTCCTTCCATCTTCCTGACTGCTAACAAGCGGGGAGAGCAGCCCGTCGGTTTTTACCAGCCACGAGAGGTTTATTGTGCTCAGACACAGCTGAGCACCTTCCTCCCCATAAATCTTCATAGTGAGAAAGCACAGAGTGGGGGAAAACCAGCTCGGCTGGGTGATTACTGAGAGGCAGCAGGTAGGGCTGCACTGTGGSGCAGCTGTCCCTCTCCATTGTCCCCGCTGCAAAGACGTCGCTGTCTCGCTCCCTCCTCCAGACTTCCCCCCGACTCTTCTGAGCACTCCCGGGCACTTGGGGGTAACCATCCTCCTCACTCCACTGATGGAAACTGAAAACCTGCCAGCCAGCCCCAAACACTGAAAAATGAGAAGCTCAAGCTGGGGAGTGCTGTGAAAGTCAAGACTGGAAAGACAATAAACATGACAAGATTGGAAGCTGTCTCTGGCTCCTGGCTTTTTGAGCCTGAAGAAAGCACAGGGATCCTTGTCTTTTCTTCCCAGAGACAAGCTGGGAAATGGATCTGACTTAACTGGTACATTTACCTGCTCTTGGATTCGGAAAGATGTCCTAAAACCAGAGGGTTTAACCCATCACATTAGCGTTTCTCACTCACATTAAATGCAAGTTCACCTGAGCTCTGTCCTCCGTGCAGATTTACTCACTGCTCACAATCAGCCACTCCCAGGTACTTTGGGGAGTGTGGTGTAAATGGCGAAAGTGGTCAGGACTGAATGAAGGTATGTCCTCATCAAATTTTATTCATGGGTCAGTGAATTGCTGCTGTGGCTCTTCTTACATGCAGTGCTCAGATTTGCTGCAAATAGCTAAAAGATGGACTGGGTAGCACAAATCCTTTTTACAACCCTGGAGAGCTTGCAAGATCCTGGTCAAAAGTTAAACCTTGAGGAGTCAGGTGTGACATACTCCAAATGCTGTGAAAATCCCATTCTTGTTTCCTAGGTCCCAGCTCAGACTGAGGGGTAGAAACATCCCATTGTAACTCAGGCACACTGACATCACTAGTGTTTTTCTAGGAAGATGATTAAATCTTTTTTTTTTTTTTTTTTAGAATTCTGAAGGATCCAGGAGTGAAGGGGAAAAATTATTCTCCTTCCTTGACACTTTATAAAGCTCCCACAAATAACTGCAGTAGGAGGAAGGCACGTTTTATTCTGAGATGGGAAAAGAGATGCTTAAAAGGCAATTTTTAAAGGCACTGAGTAGAACTGGGGGGAAATCCATACCCAGTGTCCACACTGGAGCAGGACCATTCAGCATGGATGGAGGGAAGTGATGGGGCTCGCTCTGGCAAGAACAGGAGCAGCTCTCTCCTTCCTGCATGTGGTGCAATGAAGGCTGCTAAGGAGGCAGAAGCTTTCCAGCTCCTATACAAATCCATAAGCTCCCCCAAACCTTCCTCTCCTGCACACCCAACAAATCCAAAGACCAAATATAGAGCACGATTTTTCTTCTTTTTTTTTTTATTATTACCATACTGGAGTGTTTGAAGCAAAACTATTTACACTGTTTAAGCTTTGGATTTGCGAGTTTAAAGCTTTCGCAGTTCCAGGTGCACCCAAAAAGATAAGGGAGCCTGGAGGTGCACTGTTGTATCTAGAAATAAATAAATAAATAAAGCTGTGATTTACGTGAAGCTACTTCTTAATGCTCATTATTTCTCTGTTATCTACTGCTATTATTATAGTGACCTCACGTAAGCTGATATGGGATAGCACAAACCCTTAAAACAACAGGGGAGGGAGGCAGTTTGGGAGGTGTAACAAGCCTTTGAAAATGCCAGAGATCCTGAAAGCCTGGGACCGGGGAGAGGATGACTGGGCAGAAGACACTGGTGTGTTCCTCCCACTGGCCGCTGCAATGAGGCTTCTCCTCTGCCCATGCCAAAAGCTGTGGCATGGCCAGCATGGCCTGGGATGTGCAGAACACCAATCCCCGTTGGAATATGTTCCTGGGATTCCTGGCAGGCAGTGTAAAACCTGGCTTCGTAAAGCAGATCCCAACGTATACTTGGCTGGACACAGGGGGAGGAAGAGAACCAGGCCAGGCTTTAAAAATATAATGAGCCTGAAGAAACAGCCTGGGAGCAGAGGGATCTGTGCTGTGGATGACTCAGTGGAACGAGGCGAGTCAGGGCTTTGTGGAAGAAGCTTTGGGAGAAAGAAGCYAGAGCCGAGATGAGATTAATCAAGTAGCAAGAGCTGCCCAGACATGGCTATTCTTGGCTGTTCTATTAGAAGGGAGATTACTGCCTATGGTTCCTCAAAACGAGTTTCAAGGCAATTAAACAGGCAGTGCGACGGGTCCCCTCCTTACTCAGCAGCTCTGCTTCATTCTGCTTGTCTGGCACGGGGATGGCTTTGTGTGAGATTAGATGCTCTGGGTCTGGAGAAGCAGCAAATCCTCGTGGGGGCCACACTGGCCCCCACTCAGTGGCAACTGGCCTGCCTCGAGCTCTGTGCCCTGCTTCTGCTGGCCTTTTCCCTGGCAGCTGCTCTGCCTGTGCCAACTGAACCGGCGGCTCTTCCTCCTCCTGCCTGCTCGAGGCTGGACTTGGAAGTCCTGTTGACAAGAGGGGGGCGAGGTGGGAGCACCGTGCCACCGGAATCCTGGATCATTGGAGTGCCTGCTCTGGGGTGGGCACAGCAAATACAGCCAATTCTTGGCAGAAAAAAATTTAAAATCAGACCCACATAACATTTCTGTAGCTGCAACAAAGGAGAGATCCATGGTTTGGAGCTGAAATGAGCTGTCAATGTTTGACTGTCTCTGGGACTTAAAGCTTTATGCAAATGGTAGCAAGATTTTAGTCCAGGTCAGGAAAAAGACATCCATTCTGAAAGTTATTAATTTTCTTGTCCTTAGTTTTGAAAGTCATTAGCTGCATTTTATTTTGTCAGCTTTCTCTCTCTCTCTCTGAAAAGCTCAATACCACCCACAGCACTGGGTACTGCTGAGCTCTGGCTCTAAGTCAAATCCACTTGCCTTCAGGGAGATGGAAACTAATCAATGAGGAATATTAAACAATATGAAAGCCTCAATGATTTTACATTTCCCACAAAGGTCAGAGTTCCCTGGCAGCTCCATGCTAACAGTGAGCTGAAGGTGGCAGGGGGAGATGCCATACCTCAGAGAAAAGCTCTCATTTCTCTGTTTCCTGCAGAAGATGTTTTCTTACGTGATGGAGAGGACCCATCCTCTCTGAGCTGCTGAGCTGCTGAGCTGCTGAGCAGGCTCAGGCTGGCTGGGCTGCTGGGCTTGTGCTAAACTGAGTTTCAGTTTTACAGGTGCCTGTGGGAAGCCTCAGGTCTGGGCTTGCAGGAGTGGGTTGGCAGGGGAATGGGGTCCAGCTGCTTCCGTGCCTTTTCCCAGTGTGARGGTCTCCAGGGTTTTGCTGGGAGCAGAATGATTCATTCAGGCTGCCCCAGGGATGCCCAGCAGAGSTTCCCAGTGAGATTTTGGGATCTTTCAATTGACTGAGTATAACTCATCTGCCCGACAGCTGCTGCCTCCAGCTGCCTGAGGCTGGGGGTTTCACTGGATGCCTGACAGGAGATTTTAGCCCAGATTCAGCACCGGGCTCAGCTCTTGATTTGGCTCCTTACCTCCMTTTCCAAAGGTGAGTGGTGCTGGGATGCAAGGAGGGCTCTTGTGACCAACAGTTCAAGGGAGGGTGCAGGATGCAGCCTGGCCMATGGCAGCAGGTACCTCTTGATCACAGAAAAGCCATAGAAATAGAAAACCTGAAGTATACCCACATCTCTGTTGTTTTTCTCTGTACAAGTCCTTCTACTTCTGTGGCAGCAAAAAGAATGTTAAGTAATTCCAAGATGGAGATTAAAATTCTGCTTTTGCCCTTATTTTTCTAAGCAATCTTAACAGGTAATTTCTCACTGTGCCTAGGACTTCTGTCTCTGTATAAGGATGATGACACTTAACTTTCATTTCTACATCCAGTAATATGAAGTGGCTGATAATGCTAAAGCAGCAGTGTAAGCTGACAGACTTCCCAAAGGGAGACCAGTCATCAGCTGATCCTTGTTTCCATTCTAATAGCAACCTGGTTAAAATCTCACTCTTTTATTTTGAGCATTACTGGCAGGGCTGAATAGCTGCTGACACAATGGTTCAATCCAGCCAGAAGTGCTCAAGACCCTTTTGTATTTAAGGTTTTTGTAAAAAACCACAGCAATTAACAAAGCAAGGGAAAGAGAGCAGCAGGAGGGGCCTTGAATGATGCCAAGCTGCAGCAAGGCAGATCCCACTGGATGGAAACCCAAGGAGCCAGGAGATTCTGGAGATTGCTGTGAGCCCTTGCATTTTCYATTCCAATTATTTCTCTCAAGTGCACAGTTAACTGACAGTAGTTGGTCCCCTTCAAGATTCTTGACAAGCAATATATTGTTAGAAAGGATGAGAATCAGCAGGTGCTAATTCCATCACAATGCCCCTCCTTTCCCATCCCAGATCCTTCCATCTTCTTCATTTGCTCCTCTTAATAAGATTTTGTATATTGCTACTGCACCTGGTTGCACACCACGGTTATGAACTTAATGTGCAAAGTTAAATGTAAACAGGATTAAAAACAATCTTAGCAATTATAAAGCACTTGAAAGCATTCTCCCTCCCCCACTTTGTWAGTAGACTCTTCATTCTGCCTGTCTTGCATATCCAGCATTGCATTAATTTTTGGGGAGTAGCTTAACTCATTCCAGACATTTCAGCCAAAAAAGAGCATTAATTTCTGCAATAGAAGTGGAGAAAATGGCAAGTGTTTGCCTTTACTCAACAGGAATGGGAAAAGGAATGAAAGCAAACTTCATTAATCTAAATTCAAAAATATGAGATGAAGTTTTGTCTCCTTAGAACCAAGGACAAACATTTCTTAAAAAAATCTGTGACTTCAGGTAGAAAGACAAAACCACAGCTGTAATTTCCTTTACCTGGACAGAATTTGACTGTCAATCTGTACTCCTCAGMGATGTGCTTCTGTGCTGTTATAATCTGGGATTTTTTATTCTGAGGCCTTTAGCAGAGGTGTTTAATTACCAGTGTCATTTGGAGCAGTATCAGTTTTGGTGGACAAAAACAYTGGGACCATCATTGCCATGGGATCAGAGTTTAAATTAGATGTTAGGTCARCACTTAGGGATAGAGTTTCTGTGGGGTGCTCAGATCCTCCTTAGTGCAGCTAAACAACACTTACTGAAATATTGTGCAGTGGTGGAAGCRTCTGTCATCAGACCCTCCCAGCCTGGGAAGGCAACTTGAGTTGTTTGACCCCCCTGACCTCCCGTGGGAATGATTGACTCTGAACACAACTCGCTGCTCTGCCGTTGCCCAGCGAGGAGTGTCTTGCTGTCAGGAGAAGAGAGAGATTTAGAAACAGCACAATTATGTGGAACTGTGGGGGGCATTCAGGGAAATCCAGATCCAGGGGCTGCAGGCTGTAGCAGGGGGGTGGTTCATTGCTTGTGCTCCCCTGGCCAAGGCGCCCTGTAGAGCCTGCCCGGCGCTCCTGCTGCACACCAGGCGCTGGCATTTGGGGGTTGGTAGTTGTARCTGCATTTCAAAGCCGCCTGAGAGAAGCAGAAAGAGCTCAAGCTTGCTTCAAGAATACAGCATGTTGACAGGAAGTCGAAGTTTTGGCTGGCAGGAGGCACAGCTTGGCCTGAAGGTATGTGGTGGCTGCTGTCGGTGCAGTGTCCCCGGGGGGTGCTCCAGGGGCAGCTTCCACCTGGCCATTGGCTCCCTCACCTTAGCATGTGGCCACTGGCCACCACAGCAGAGTCAGAGGCTGGCTTTCAGGGCCACGAGGAGCCGTCTTAGCCCAGCCAGCCACTGCTGAGACACACGTTCTGCTTTCTAATTTGCCTGAACTCTCAGCGGGCTGACACCTCCTAATTTGCTGTTTGTTGCTGCTCTCCTAGACGTCCAGCTGATTGCTCAGTTGGTGCCAGCAGATCAATCTCACAGAAATAGACTTATTTTTCGTCTCATCTTGAAGAGGTTAGTTTTCCAAACATCTGTGCTTACCTGCTGAGCTGAGTGAGATTGCTCTCGCTTGTCCGCGCTGCTCTCGCGTGCTGCCAGGCACATCCTCGGCACAGGGCAGGGCTGCAASAGAGACCTGAGGCTGGCCAACAGTTGGATTTTTATGTGTGGTGGGAGACTGGYGAGGGAGAATCACGCAGGAAAGAAGTCCATAGAACTATTTTCAATGTCATTAATTTTACAGTTTATTAAATTGAGTTTGTCTCAACAAGATATGGGGGGAGACCACGCAGGCTGGGCTGGCACAGAGCAGCCATGGAAGGAGACACTGCAGCCCAGCACTGCAGAGATGGGGCTAACACACCTCTAAGTTCACCTCAGGAGAATTTTTAGGGCCTCTAAATTTAAAGATCTGCATAATCCACCTCTCTGGGAGCATTTGCATGTCGCAGTCTGTGCACATCTTGTGAAAGGAACTCATCTGCCGTATTCCAGTTCCATCCCTGTCCCTCTCACTGGGTGCAAACACACATTGTCCTTCTCTGTTCCACTGCTCAGGCTTTGTACTGGACAGCTGGAGCACCTGCATCACCCCACTCTGCCCCCTGGGAGCAGGAGCTGCTCCAGCTGTTGGCATTCCTGATGTTTGTTGGCACCTCTGTGGGACACAGGATGAATTTTTCATGTAACGTGTCACCTGGCCTTCAAGGGGCCATCCTTCAAGGGGAACCAGGTGAACCATTGCAGCCTGACCCCTGCCAGAGAGGGGCTCAGCTGGTGCATGGGGTGGTGGGAGGTGGGCAGGGAGCAGTCCCTGCTCAGCCCCTTCCTTTCCTCAGCATCCACACTGACTCCAGCATATTGCTAATGCAGCAAAGCTTTGCTTCTTATATCTTTAGAAGGGTTAGGGCAGAAATATCCTAGAAACCCAAGAAATAACTCTCATAAAGGAAGAGCATGTAATTTAGTACTTGTTTTAAAAAACCAAGTCATTATTTCCTCAACACCAGAATTTGCTGAAAGCACTCCAAGTTCTGTTTTGCGAGTGCCACGGAACAAAATAATTGTGCAATTAGTAATGCATCTCACACTTCATGAAATGAAAGATTTTTYACTTTCGACAAGTACAAAATGTAACATTTTGCTTCTCCGTGGTGGGAAAGTACTGGCCATTCCTTCCCCCTCCTCCCTATTTTAAGTGCACTGCAGTATGTAATTAATGAAGATAATAATAAATACGCTTCACAAAGCAGGAGGGACRTGAATGGCACAGGCACAACGTGGATAGCTTGGGATTGCCAGAACAGCCGGCAGCTTTCAAATATTAATTATAGCTCCCTGCGGAGGAGCTGTGCCCTCTCCAGGCCTGTCCAACACCGCTTCCAGCACTGTGAAAGCGGGGCTGTTTGCCCAGGGTTGAGCAGCAGCTGGGTGGCCAAGCTGGGGTGGAAGCCCAGCTACTGCCAGTGCAGGGCTGGTGTGTGCAGGCACCAGCTCCTGGTTACACGAGAGGGCTGCTGTTAAYTCAGTGACCAGAGAGATGTATATGGAGCTCCAGCATCCCCAAAAGAGACTAGTCCATGCTGTCAGCAAGTGTCCCCTCTGCGCTGGCCTGGCCCATGGGAAAGACTCTACCATAACTTGCCTAGTTTGTATTTGGAGGCAAACAAAGCTGTTGCCTGGGCAATGGCATCCTCCTCCCTGCTAGGTACCGCTGGATAAACTGCTTTCCCTGCTCTTCAGCTCACGGCACACCGAGCCTGCTGCTGGGCTGGGAAGTGCTACCAAACCCCTTTTAGAAATTATCCTCCCCAGCAGTGTCTGCCTCTCCTGGCTGCTCAGCTGCAGTGTGCTGGGAGAAGGAGAGGAACAGCCAGGGGCATCACAGTGTGGAGTAACTGGAGATGTGGGATGAAGGAGCATCACCTGGCAGAGCTCTGCCCGGACACTGCACACCACTGCTGATGCCCAGAGCCTGGCAGGGTGATTGGAACCATGGGGGAACTAAACGCACCGTGAGCTGCAGTGGGCTGGAGAGTGTGGCAGGGCAGGAGCTGGGCACACCTGGGGATAAGCTGCACCCACATGGAGAGAGGTTCAAGCCCCCTGCAGAGCCCATGCCGAGGGCTTTGCTCCCACCCATTGTGCAGGGGAATCAGGTCCAAGCACAGGGCCCGTTGGACTCAGCCCTCAGTCACCCTGGTGCAGCCTCAGACGTGGATCACCGACCTTCGGCTGCAAACCAGCAACATGCAAGCAAGTTGATTTAATTACACACATTTAAATTGCTTTGTACACCACACCATCCTCAGCCCAGCGGTGAGAAGGGCAGTGGGGAATTTAAGTCTGGAGCTGCATCTCTGTCTTGTGGGGGTACCCAGGGCGTCCCTGGAGCCAAACCCCATCGCTCTGCCTCGCGCGCTGCGCTGAGCCCGGCAGCTCGGCCGGCTGTTTCCATGGCAGGCCGGCGGTGTTTGGAGGCAGGGCAGGGAGGGCAGCCCGGCAGGGATGGGAGCGGGGGCTTTTTGGTGCGTGCTAACGAGATGGAGCCTGGCAGAAAATGGAGCCAGCAGGGGTGGGCAGGCAGGAGCCGGGAGCAGCTTATCGCTCCTCGGCAGAAAGGGCTGCTCGCGGAGACGGTGGCTGCTACATAAATAAATAAGGCAAACATCAAACACCTCGACTTCCTGCGGTTCCTGGCCCGTGTGCCTTCCCCAGGGGTCCCAGCTGCGTTTTCCCTCCAGCAGCTGATGGGGGATGCTGCAGGCAAGTGGCAGCAGGCAGGGGTGCTGAGATTGCTTTTTGCCTAAAACTAAATTGCCTTGGAAATTAAACGCTGCTGTAGTCACAGAGAACCACAGTCCTGGGGGCTGGAGCAAGGCCTGTCGGTGTGATAAAAAGCCCACGGATTATTTTTCCCTGAAAAGGAAAGGCTTGTGCCAAGAGAAATCTGGAGGACAGGAGACCCGAGGTGCTTGGACCGCTCGTCTGGGTCTGAAGCCAAAGGCACTCACAGTGCAGGACGTGGTGTGACCAGTGCTGAGCATCCCCTCATGCCTGCTAACGTGGACCGACAAGGAATCTCTGGAACAGCAAAGCCAGAACAAAAGCTTTTCATAAGGTGGCATAGGAGGGGCCTGGGCCACTCAGCAGCAGGGACTCTCCTGGCTCGGTCCTCCTTGGGTGAGTRGCTGTTGCAGGAGAGAATTTGTTGGGGAGTGCTGGGAGTGGGGGTCACAAGTGGGGTGCTTGGAGTTAGACAGAGAGGGGAGAGTGCTTTGTGCTGCCCTGCCTGGGCTCCTCGCCTGGGCTTTGCCTCCAGTGCAGATCTGGTGGCTTGTTCAAGTTTTGGGTGAGTCAGTGTGCAGGGCAGATGTGTTCTCCTCTGTTTTTGTAAGGTCTCAAAGATCTTGCTGGAGAAATGTGGCCTCTCACCCCCTTCACAAACACACATGCACAGCATTTTGCTTCTGCAAGCACATGGAGCAGGGCCAGTGTCACCAAATATGGTCTGTGCTCTGACCTCAGTGTCAGCAAAGGCCAACTAAATAACAAGAGTGCCTTCCCTAGAGACCAAGAGGCACAAATAATGCTTGAATCTTAAGGATAAACCAGAATCCTGAATATGAGTGGACACTAGACATCAAGGAGAGAACTAGAGATCTTGGAGGAAACACCACGGGGAGATGGGATGAGCTGCCAGCTGGCTGTGTGCCCATTGCACCAGAACTGGCCAGGAGACACCTCCCTTTGACAAAAAGCACACCTATTCCAGTGAAACCAGGTCTGCAGACAGGAAAATGTGTAACAGGAGAGACAGGGATGGAAGAAATGGTYACAGGATCTATATAATGACAGGAGGGGGTGAAGTCTGGGTACTCCAAGAAGAATGGATCAACAGCCCTCAATATAAAAGTCTTCCTGTAGTGTTTCTGTGCTCATAAGGGCAAACAAAGGCAGTAACCCCTTTCCACCTTCACCTGCCTCTCTTGCTGGGCAAAAGCCAAACAGCACCACAATCTCCTGTCTTGGTCTCCTAACAAAATTTGTTGGCTCCACAGATTGTGTTTCAGGTGTGAAGTGAAGCTTCACTGCAATCCAATCAAACCAATAGTCCCTGGTTGGCCATTCCTATTCAGAAAAATCTCTTTCAGTGATGTTTTCACTTCAGCAGACTCAGAGGAGAAGCCTTATGAGGCACCTGAGGATTTTCATGCTAATGAGTTCCAGTCCATCATCAGTTCCTCGCTGCTTGAGTTTCACCTGCCTGTGCACAAAATCAGTGATTTCTCTTGTAAGATCTCCGTCATTCACCATCTCTTGCCATCCTGGAAGGAGTGGATAATAAAGAGGTGGAAAAAAGGCAAAAAGCAAGCTTTTAGCCCCAGATTAAGAGACGTCAGAGTCTAAGTCATAAACCCCACCACTATACATGCTTTGTGCCTTTCTTCCAAGACACTTCTGTTACTTTATGCACTTTTGAGATGAGTCATAAGGGAATGGGAATGAAGATCATAATTTCCATTTGTACAAATATCAGGTGATTGAGAGCTCAGAAAACCTCTTCAAGGTTTCAGAAGGATCTAGAAGGACCAAGAAATCTTGAGAGGTTCCCATCTGATTACAGGGAAGTTGAACACCTGGTTAGTACATCTCCTTCTCACTGGCCAAGTTTCAACAGTGATAAAATCCACCTGTTTCTTCTCATCCATAAAATTAAAAAACCCAAACCCTTTCTCCAGAAAAACAATATTAGAAGTGATTATCTCCAGAGTGATTGTTATCAATAGGTAGCAAGGAGGGCAAATTTATCCCGATGATAAATTCACCTCTAGGATTCTTTCCCAGATGGTCTGCAGAAGAGCAGCCAACCTGGTCCATGGCCTTGCTTGATATCCTCCTGCTTGCTGTTCTCCAGAACATTTTGCCTTCTGAGATCAGCATCAACAACAAAAATCCTGGCAGAACTGTTCTTGGGGGTGTTCTCTGTGAAATGATGCCTTCCTGGTGCCGCCTGGCTGGACCCACCCCCATCCTGCCTACCTTGCTCTGGAGCGAGCTGGGCTTATCAGTCTCCACTAATGACACTTGTTCTCTCCTCAGTGTCTGGCAGGAGGGTCAGCTTTTGTCTATCAGCCTCTTTCAGTTTTGATGCTCCTGTTTCTTCCCTTCCTCTGCCTCCTCTCCCACCCCCACATGCCACCATCCTTTGATGAGCCGCTCTTATTAAGGACTGAAGAGGATTTGCCAYGTGTCACTTTCAAAGGTCCAGGGGCAGGAAGCTTTAATTGCCAGATTTTTCACACAGGGTGTTAAAATTTATTAAAGTCAGCTTCTCTGCTTTCCCTTTAATGAGACAACGACTGTGCGTATGAGATAACATTAGGTTCAAATGGTGGGAAACTCAGAGAGGGTTTAAGTAATCAGACCAAGAAAAAGAAAAAATAAACCCCAAACCTGTGCTAGATCTCATGTCTTAAGGACTTACTTTGCAACTTCATTTAAAGGTAGAAAAATGGGATCRTTCTTCAAACAGTACAGCAAGGCTGGCAGTCTTCTTTTGAAAAGGCTTTCCTTGGGAAATAGAGCAGGAGGTGGGCTTTGGGCATTGTTTGATTTTCGAGACACTTTTGACATTTCAGTCGCTGTTTYTCCAGGAGCATGGGTGTGGAAACAAAGATGGGATGATCAGCTGCTCGGGGTTCACCCAGCACCCGAGGAAATTCATTAAATGCAATTCCTTGTGGTCAGTATTACTGAGGTGTGAGCTACTTATCCTGTGCTCCAGCAGCCCCCGGCAGCTCCGGGGTGTCAGAGGCAGCAGGGAGGTGTTCACGAGCCCTAACCCTGTGTTCAAGAGCCCTTGCAGCACGAGGCAGTGCCCCAGGAGCACACATAGCCCCACTGACAGCCACAACCAGCTGGAAGTGGGACCACAGGAGTCTGGATAAAAAGAAAACCCTCCAAAYTGGGACACCCTGAAAACACTGAAGTCTTTGAGAAAAAAAAGCTGAAAAGCTGAACTTTTTGCCTCGCCCACCCTGGCTGCTCTCCTCCCTCCCTTCATTTCCCCCCTCCTCCTCTCACTTTCTGCTACCTTCACACGGGATTCTGCTGCCCTACTTTTGTCCAGCCTTCTCCTAGAGATAAGATAAACGCTATTTTCAATTAACAAGACTTGATTGCTGAAAGCAATAGGAGGCAGTTCGTTTAGAGCCAGCAAATTAATTGAAACCTAAATGTACATAGTCAGTGTATTGCAGGGAGAGCAATTATCCTCTCGTTTGGCCCCTGCCACGCAGGCAGCGTCTGCAGCCGGGCTGGGCCGAGCCCTGCGAGCAGGAGGAGCTCACATTGCCCTCATCTTTCCTGAAGTTTCTCCCTCAGCTGCTTTTAGCCCACTTTCATCTTGGATGAGAAATCTCCCCATGGCTGTAGCTGTAAATTAGAGCAAGAGGATGTGTCCTAGGACTTTGGCGCTGGTGGGACCTGAAGTTGTTTTCTAAGCATCAGTCAGACATGATGAGATCTTCCTCCTCACTCCTCCTCCTGAGAGAGGGCTTGGGCTGCGTGTGAAAATAGAATCTGTGTAATATCCAGTATGGATTCCCTGCCCTTTGCAGCACTTACCAGGAGAATCAGTTTTGGACACATGGTAGGATCTGGGACCTTGGGAATTCACTGTTCCTTAAATTATGTTTACACATGACAAACAGCAGAGGGAAGGAGGGAAAAGCAATCAGCCAATGAAAGAAATATCCAATCAGAAGAAAGATCATCCATGACTTTTAATGCCAAAGTGCTTTTGGTCCTGCTGAGGGAGCCATTGGGGCTTCTGTAGCACTGTGTCCCTCAGGAGCTGGGCTTGCTCTCTCCCATCACCCAAGGGGACATCTCTTCCYAGTCTTATAGTGCCTAGGGACTAGTATATAGGGGAAAACCTTGGAATGTTTTCTTTCTTAGAATGAGTGAAAATGGGAAAACCTCAGAAATTGAGCAGGCACTGATTTGACCATGGAGGAGCACCCAGCTCTCCAAATACTCCCAGGGTAACTTGCACTTTGGGCATCTCCCCTCCTTCAAAGGACTGCTCAGAGCTTCATGACTGTTGTGAGGAATGCACTGGGGATGTGCAGCAGCTGGACCCCGGGTAAGCTGGATCTGAGCAGCAAGGAGACACCACCTCAGGTCATCTCCAGCCTCACCGACACACCCCGCAGCTCTTCAGATACACCTCACTAAAAACTACTGCTCCACAATTTACACACCAGGGCACTGCAGAAAACAACCCACTCTACCACACAATCCACCTGGAAGTGGTAAAGAGCAGTAATTACGAGCCAGTCTCTACTGGAGAGATAACAAACCCATATCACGTTTTCCTTGCCGCACCTCGCTGCCTCCAAGCCACTTGGCACAAAGACGCCGCTTTCTTATTCCTGGGCAAATTCTGCTTTCAAGCTTCCCCTCCCTGCCAAGCGTGGGAGGAGCCCCACGTGTCAGCCCGCTAGGATTTCCGAGGCTGTTCTCATCCCGGCGCCTCTTGGAGCCAGCAAACCTGGTGCTCGTAGGAATTTTCTCTCACCTTCGAGAGCTGCTGACAACGGGGGCCGCAGCGATGCCCCAGTTCCATAGCTGGCAGCTCCGGAGGGAGCCAGGCACGTTYGCAGGGAGCAGCTGAAGCTTCTGAAACCCGAAAAGTGACACCTCCGGAGCGCCCCGGCGCTTCCCGGAGCCGCGTGCGCCGGCTGTGCGGGGACGTGCTCCGGCACCGCTCCCCTGAGGCTCTCGTCATGCACCAGCATCTGTTCTATCATCCTCCCCCTCTTACTTTCTCCTGTCTACCAGCTCAAGGYGTCCTTGGCCCCTTCTCCCTCTTGCTTCCCTCCCCGCTTCAGTTTCAAGGCAGATTTCCCGGGGAAGACCTTCTTGGAGACGCAACTTTGGCCCAGCTGTTCCAGGGAGGGAAAAACCCTCTTGCTCTTGGCTCAGTAACTTGCCAAATAAGATTGTGAASTCCCGGGGCAGCTCAGAGAAGGCATTTCATAGATAGAGGCTGTTTGGGTGACAGTGGCCACCACGCTGCTGGTAGGCACCATCATAAGTGAGGCTGGAAAGTGTTTCCCGCACCATGGAATTCCCAGTTATTCCAGTTTCAGGTCAGCTTTCCCCATGATGGCTGGCCAGGATTGTGCATAACATTTTTGGTATCACCAGTAGTTTTTCCCGGGTGGAATTCTTGCTGTGACCCTTAAATGTGCTTGCTTTTTTTAACTTTCCTTTTTTAAKGACTGCAGCATATTGTCCCATTTGGGGCAAACATCCACGCTGTGATCAGCAAGCGTACCCAGACCTTCATCTGCTCTTTCCAGCAGCAGGGACTCTTGCAGTCAGTCCCTCAATCATGATGTCAAACCACAGCCTTTCATCCTGTCTACTCCCCARATTTAAAGTCTTTCAATTCTTCATGTGATTTAACAGTGGTTGCAAGATAAATCTTTCAGAGAAGCTCTATATGTAYGTTCCTTCCACTCAGTTATGCTTTGCAGTACAACTCATTATCTTCTCTTTAGATGTCTCACTTTGACAACTTTTCTTTTATAGTCTTCATTTTAGCTAATGAGCTCCCCCACAAAATCAAATGTTTTTTGTGAAGCTCATTTACATTAAACTTACCACACCTCCCTCCCTTAGAAACACAAGCAGCTTCAGAAGAAAAACAGACCAACAAAACAAATCACAGCAGTCTGTCAGGATCTATCTTTAGGAAAGCACGCAGGTTTTTTTTCTCTGGTTTGCAGGCTGCTTGCATGAGTTTGGTTGTTTCTTCCTGGCCTGGAGATAGGCTATATCTTCTCTTCCTGGCACACAGCACTACCTGACGCACTGAAGTTACCAAAAGGTATTTCCTGGCCTGCAAAGTAGTTGGTTTTGCTCATTTCAGGGCATAGATTTTTGAGTTTTGCCTCCGCTCAGTGATAGAAAGTCTCCCTTTGCTGTGCCCTAATTCCTGTTAATGTTAATGTCATACCCCTTCAGTCTCTTATGAAGCCTCAGGCACATAATTCAGCAGTTTTCAGGCTTTCTTTTGACCCCTTTTCGTCTCCCTCCAATTATTCCTGCACAGCAGCCTCCTGTCTCTGTCAGCAGCTGAAGAACTCGGTGCTGTTGAAGGGATTAAGCACCAGTCCCACAGCCTGGGATAAGGAAGCTTTCCTTCCTACACGCCTGCTTGGAGAACAGCTCTGAAGCCAGAAGGAGGAAGGCACTGAGAGTTTCCCCTCCTACTTGTGGTATTAAAAGCAAGCGAGTGCCTTTTCTGCCATCTCCTSCGTAGTTCCAGGAGAGGATGCAGGCAGGGATGGATTTTGAAATCCCAGCCATGCCTCCTGCCCCAGCTCTCCCAGCAAAGCCCTCCCCGCCCTCCCAGCACGCCTTTATAACTCCTGGAAACCTCCCAGTTCCTCCCAGTCTGGCCCAGATTTGCAGCTAACAGCTGGGGTGGGGTGGTAATTCTCTCTCCACCAAACTCCAGACACAGACCTTTACACCTCACCGTGTCACCCACGTGTGGTCCTTTGTGTGGCATCAGACAACGCTGGGAACAGCAGGGATGAGAGCCCTGTCTTGGAAAGCCATCCCTGTGCCCCGCGGAGGGAGGCAGTGCTGCTGGGATGAAGTCCTGGCAGATTATAGGACCTAGCAGGCTGGGCTCAGAGCATTTGCTGCAAAGCCACACATCTGGGATTTGCATTTCTTAAGCTTGAAAATATTGTTCTGAATTATCTTTCTGGCCCCTTGCAGAAACACGAGAGGGTGTGACCTGCTGACTGTGGAAGAGGGGAGCCCTCTGGGAGACAGGAGATTGGGAAGTGATTTATCATTCCACCTGGGCTTCTCATGGAGCACCACTGATCCCATGGTAATCTTTCTCTTTGTTTTTATTTTATTCAGAAAGGAACAGGGGATACAAGCCTTTCCGTGCCAATTGCCGTAGAAGAGGATCCAGGAGTCACTGGAGCAGTGTTCAGGCTCTCTGACTGCTTTCTGGTTAATCAGCAAACGTAACTAAAAGTGTGGCATATGGTCTGTGAGGGGTGGGGAGATTTCTCTTACACCAGAGTGAAAACACTTCTTCAAATGAAACCTAAAACTGATCACACTGCGGTCATGTGGCTGTGTCAGGATCCTGTCAAAACACATTGCAGCAGAGATGGAGATATCTGACATCCTGCTGAATTCTGCCAGATGTCTGRTGGGATCTCAGAGGGGGTTGTTAGAGACTAAAATTTGCTTACGAGTCTCTGAAAGTGTGTTGCTCGTGGCTGCCAGGGTTGCAGCCATCACCTATCTCCCATCAGGGGTGCCAGCACTCGGCCTGGGGCAAACTGGCCATGGAGGGGTTAATTCAGATTTCTCTTTGATTGCTCTGTGAATGCTGCTGTTTAATTGTTTGTCTTTAGAAAGAACAATTGACAGCACCAGGGGTGGTCCTTTCATCTTGCCGTATGGATTATCACACCAAAGGGCATTGACTGAGGACATAAAGGTCCTCACATTTCTTCCTGCAAAGAGCTGCTCTTTGTGCTCATATTTGATTTTTTTTTCGGGGGGGGTTCTTCTTTATTTTTAAATGGCACACAGATGCACTCGAGTGCAAACACTCATGCACACAGTGCTCACTTTGAACATATCAATTGCTGCCCATTTAGGGAGATCAATGCTTTCTCTAAAAGACTTTATGAGGTTAGATTGCATCCAATATGGCCCCAAACATCCCCCGCTCTAAAAGTCCATCAGGAGCCAAGAGTATATACAATTCACTGTTATTTAACTGCTTCCTTAGAGGAAGAAAGCTTTCCCAAGTCTTCACCATGGATCTCCCCATTCAGCTGAGCCAGGACTCTGTCTTATGATGTGTGTTGGCAAACAGACCCTCTTCATACACAAATGGGAAAGAAAATCACAGCAGCCTTTAGCCAGTCTTTCCCCATGTTTATTAAATTGGCACTGGAGATGCTGATGAGCACTGTCAGTTAAAAGCCCTGAAAAACAGAGAACATGGAAACCACCTCTGTGGCAAGGAAACAGCCATGGGGGTCCTCAAACCCCCTTTGAGAGAGAGACCCTGTGAGCAGGATGGCACTGGTGTCCTCCAGCTTTGCAAAATGGGGGCAAAAGGGGACCCCCTGGGCTGCTGACCCCCCTCCCATCCCCTCCTAGACCCCTTGGCACAAACTAACCTCCCTGTCACTCTTGTCTGCATGAGCAGGGTGGAGATGGGATGAAGGTGGCAAGGATGAAGAAGAAATGTGGATAAAATTGACTGGAAGAGATTTTCCCTCTCTCAAAATAAAAAAAGAGAAGGAACAAACCAAACAGCCCTCTCCAAATCTGAGTTAGCAGTTGCTTTATTCAGAACTCTTAATGGAAATCTCGGTTGTTGTCTAACCAGTAATTGTGGTCCATTTGGAGCTGGCCCTTGGCTGTGAAAGGTACCTTTTCTAATCCTGTCCCTCTGCCCTGCCTGTGGGGTTGTGCCTCCGTGCTGTGGATTCTCAATYATAGCCCATATCCAGCTCCACAGARGAGAGGCAGTGAGAGGCCATTCTATTTTAATAGCAATAATATTCAGCACTTAGGCAGGTGTTAGAGGGCTCGCTTGAGCTGTTAAGTGTCCCCTGCCTGTGATGAGAGCCAGCGAGCATGGGGCTCTGGGGCTCCCTCCTGAAACACCACTGCTCCTGCGCTCACTCACAGCTCTGGGCAGGTGTCGTGTGCAGGCCTTGACCTCTTCCCCTTTCCAGCCTGCTCTGTCTCCAGGCTGGAGGGGACACGAGCTGAAATCACCCACTTGGTGGGACTGGGACCTCAGCTTTCACAGAACCTCCCCACGTCCAGCGCTGAGCTGAGTTAGTTCGTGGAGCGATGAGTGTGAACAACCTGCGGCAGGTGGAGGCTCATGGTCAATTCACCCCTCTCTGCAGTGAGCAGGGTGGCAGTGAGCACACGGCCTCAAGGACTGCTGGTGAGATTCATCACCTCTGGGACTGTCCCCAGGAGCTGGGAAATGCCCTGCCCAGGCAGTGGCCGCTGCCGTGGGGTCTGGGCTGGAGGTGC